>VDFB02193867.1:514922534-515537736 GCA_007258455.2 Sequoia sempervirens | reverse complement strand
GAAATCTGACCTATGGCCTGAAAGAACATTCTTGACAACCATGCTATACCTCAACATTGATGAATTCGGCAACAAAGTGCAAAAACCCCCATGAGATCTGCTTGAAAATGTGGCTAGGAATGACCCTTTGACAGAAGGGAAGTCTGCAAATCAATAAATGCGGCATGGCGTGCTGTCCTACCCTTTAAGATCCGTGGAAAAGCATTAAAAATTGATTCTAGGGGCCCTCATGAATTGGATTGGGTAGTTGTAGAGTTGCTAAGCATTGATGGCAAAATTTTGGATGTTCTGGTGCTATTGATTATGGGGGCCCTCATGAATTGGATTGGGTAGTTGTACAAGTTGCTAAGCATTGATGGTGAAATTTTGGATGTTTTGGTGCTATTGTAGGAATTTGGAGTGCAATAGGATTGGTTGTGAGAAGTCTACCTCCAAGCAAATGCGGGTTGGCAAGCTCCATCGGGTTCATATCAAGCCCTCATCACATGGTCTTGGCAGTAAAGAACCTTCTAATTGAACCATGCAAAAGAAACACCTTCATTCACACCTCTCAAATGATATTCGGTTCAGTAAGAAAATATTTTAAATCCACTTGGACTTGAAATTTCCGCAAAAGCAGAAGATGGATAATTATCGGGTCTAAGTAGAAAGTCTATCGATAATGGAAACTTTAAATTGGTTAGGTTCATGTGGAAAATCCTGCAAACATCCACCTACGAAACCTTGGACTTTATCGACACCTTGCGAAATCTCAGATGACAATTGCACCCTTGGACGATGTTTGGTTCACCAAGGAATCCCCACAAATCCACTTGGTTAAGAAATTCCCTCAAAGGTAGAAGATGGATCTTTAATTGCTCCGGGTGAGAAATCCATTGACAATTGGATGTAGAATTTTGGCTCCATTCGCTTGCAAAACCCATAGTTAGATGTTTTAGCTTTATCGACCCCTGCGGTAATTCGGGGCTCATTTGTAATTGTGGGAAAACCATCAACATCCGCACCTATAATTTATATCCGGAATAGCAAGAAATTCCTACAAGAGCCAGATGGAAGTGAAACCTCCGCAAAGATTTGGATGACTACACCTTTCCTGCATTGCAGGAAGAATCATCGGAATCGGATATAAAGTATTAGACTTAAAAAAAGTTCTAGAACACGTGAAAAACTCTACAAATGTCTAGTAGTGGCTTGAAGGGCCGCAATGGGTAGCAATTGGAAGTTTGGCATCTGGTCAAATGCAAATCCCCGCAAAAGTGCCAAAAAGTCTAGGATTTCGCCATCAATGCTTAGTGACTTTTGCAACTACCCAATCTGATCCATGAGGGCCCCCAAAATTGATTTTTAAGGCTTCTCCACGGATCTTTAAGGGCAAGATAGCACACCATGCTGCATTTATTGATTTACAGACTCTCCTTCTATTAGAGGGCCATTCCTAGCCACATTTTGCAATGGATTTCATGGGGGTTTCTGTACTTTGGTGCTGGATTCATCAATGCTGAGGTATGGAATGGGTGTCAGGAATGTTCTTTTAGGCCATAAATTGGATTTTCGTGCAAATTTGTTAGACTTTTGTTAGGGACTTGCGACTAAGGTTTCTCTCTGCCACTTACCCTATCTCTTCAAGCCCAACAAGGAATAAAAGGCAGTTCATTGCCTTATTGTATGGGGCTTCTTCTTTTTTGTTTTCTTCATGAGAACTTTGCATTTTTGCAACTCTTCTTTTGTAAAGCAGGCTTCATGCCTTTGGATTAAAAAAGATTGCCATTTTCACCTCTTCTCACTTCTTGTACTTTGTGTGCATGTTACTTACCTTTGTGTTTGAATGATATTTTGTTATTTTCTATGTTTGTATGTTGTGTTAAAACTATTTGCAGGAGCTGACTGTGGATGTTTCTCTTCCCTTTTAGCACTTGTCAAACCCTAACCTCCATACACACCTTTGGGAGCTGATAGAATAGAGGCTCGTGTGAGTTCTGTTGGCAATTTTCATTGATTCCTTGAGCTGTAGTGGGCAGGAAGAAACTCATTTTAATCTAGGTGCATCACCACCCTTTCCCTTTCATGCATTCCTTCTTACCCATTCCCCTGGAGAATTAGTAGAAATAAGTTTAGTTGTAGGTTTATGTAGTGCTGGGTTAGTCCAATACTTTGGCATCTAGATTAGAGAGGAAGCCGGCCTTCTCCAAAGGTTTGATCTTCATCACAAGGGTCCCACACTTGAAGATCAATCCCATGTTTCAATAGAATGCTAAACAACACGTTCACTAGGGTGTGATTCTAATTGACAACATTTACTTTAAGAAATCTATTCCAGAGCTATGGGGAGTCAACATAGATCTTCCAATCAAGTTTGACTCCTAATGTATCATTTTGGTGGCTGGATCCTTCATTCTAGAACTTTTGGCTCTAAATAGACATACTATATCTCAGATTGTTAGGGGGAACCTTTGGGTCTCCGATGTCCTCTGCCATAATTTTTTTTAAGATGCTTGTGAAGTGTTTTTTTAAATCCTTTTAATTGCTGTCATGACCAAGAATGTGTTTATCTTGCAGAACTAGTTTTATTGTTGTGTCTTCTGGCGATTTGCCTTTCCAGGGAGTAACCATTTTGAGGAGGCTATTCAAGAGGTTGCTCCATAGTTACTTTCTAGTGGCACCTATGAACAAGGGGACCTTTAAGTATTTGCTTGATGGGTGACTGATTTTTAAGCTTAGTAGGGATCGCAGGAGGGGAGAGGAGGCAGATGAGAGGAGTTGGAATAAGGTTTTCAAAGACCATAGAAGGATATGTAGGGAAAGGGATTCCAAAACACTGGTAAGGAGCATGAGATTCCTTTTTTCTTGAGATAATTTTCCCTGTTTTACATTTTTTTGAGATTTGTTGCAGACCTTGGTTAAATGGTCAAGTTTAAGGCACTGGTAAACATCTGAAGGGAAATTTTTATAATCCAGCAATTGACGTCAAAAATGTAGTTTTGAACTTAGGACGGTAGGTGGAAGGGGTTTAGAAAGGTCCAATTGGACATAGATGTGAGTATAGTTGAAGAAAATTTTGTTCTAGTGACATTGTCCAAGTATAGGAAAGTACCAATCCTTGATCTTATTTTTTCCAGAACATCTGGGTGCCAATAAACCAGAAGCAGCCTATAGAGGCAGATCATACAATGAAAGGCAATGGTTGAGGGAGGGACGGAAATAAGGGTTGTGTGGTTGGAGATTTAGGTTAGTGTTTCTTATAGGTCATGAATCTTCATTATAGATTGTGTCTTGTTGAAGATGAGGATTGAACCACATTGAGAAGTGTCCTTGGGGAAGAAAATGAAATCCCTTCAAACCTATATTTCCCCAATTTTCTTCAACCCACTTCTGAGCTGGTTGAGTATTGGACTATATATGCTTGAATCACTTGATGAAGATTGATTTTGAAAACATTTTAAAATCGTCATCAAGCTGTTTATCTTTAATATCCAAAGATAGAGGCGAGTGTTTTTCCTTAAGGGTTGTCCAGATTTGATAATAAGGCTTATTTTTTTCTGTTTTGATGATGAAGGAATTAGAATGAGTCTGTTTGTTGAGGTCATTGTTATGAGTGTCTTACTTTGAATGATCTCCTGCTGTAGCCGGGAGGAGATTCTGTAGATGGGCATGAGTTTATGCTTAGACTAGAGTCAATTTTGATACAGTTTTTCCTAGTGGGGACTTTGCTTTATTGGTTTATTTGATGATTAGTCCTCATCACTCTTCTATTTCTGTTGCTCCTTCTGCTCTGCTCTGCATTGCTATGATTCAAAGTTTCTTCCCTGCTCCCATTTGCTTGTTGCAGCTTCTGTATTTTTTCCTCAGTCAGCATTTAAAGTGAAAAAAGCAGTCATCCAAAACACAAATTTTTCTTTTCTTTTTTCTGGACTGGTCAACATGTAGAGATGGGTATTCCATATAACAAAACTGATTCTTCACCATGAATGCCAATTTTTTAATTTTGTTTTTACCAGTGGGAAAGGATTTTCATTTGCAGATTTCACTTTAGATTTTTTTTAGAAATTTGCTTGGTGGTGAGGGTGAAACTACTTTTTTGTGAAAATTCTCATATTTTATGATTCTTCAATTTGAGGAGTTTTGTCGAGTCTTGTTTTTAATCCCAATTGGAGACTGAATCAGCATGGTGTATGAGTCTTGTTGAGTGAGTCATATCTGAGTTTGGCTCCTATGGTAGTTGGTAATAGTTATTGAAATCTCCTTGATCACAATTACATAGTGGGACAATTATTGGTGGGTACAATGACTTGAACTAAGATGGGCTCCCTTTGGTGTTGAGAAATACTCCTCTAGCATACAGGTGTTAACCTTCTGTAATTAAAGTGAGTTTTATACATAGCAAAAGTATATTGATGGATGGTGAAAGAGTACATTTTTGCATGTTGTAGGATCCACAAATATTACATAATATTGAGTTTTTGACTTTAATTCATAATATTTTATCCTTTTTCATTATCCTTCATTTTGACTTGTTTGTAATATAATAAATTGATCAAAAAACATTACAATATGATTTTTGATACAATGAGGAGACATCACATATTCCCCTCTGATGACAATTGCTTAAGATCCAGTCTAAACTTGATACATGCCCCTCTTTAGTTGAGCAAGAATAGAGTACATTATTCTTTATACAATCTGTTAAGTTCAACCAGTTGGCAACTAAAAAGATGGAGGAGTTGGTGCATGTATACTCTTAACTTGCGCCTTATATCAGACAAGTAGGTAGAATACAAGGGGAAAGAAGACATTCAGAAGTAGAGCTCAAGCATTTCAATTTAGTCGACATATATTTAATTTAAATATTTGATTAATTAAATATTTAATATAGTTAATTATGTCATATAATTATGTATTAACTGTATTAAATAATAATTATTAAACAATTTATCTATTGAATAAATTAATATATTAAATAATTATTTTAATATAATTATATTAAAATTAAAATTAAACATAATATTAATAATATTATTATATTTTATTTGCATTGCTATCCACCTGCCATCCCCATATTATTAATAACATACTTCTTGTGACTAACCTAAAGTTTTCAGTTAGGTCTATCTCTCCTAATCTCCATGCCTAAAATAAACTTAGCTGCTCCCAAATCTTTCATATCAAACTATAAAGAAAGCTCTTATTTAAGAGCCCTAATCATATCCTTACTCTTGCTAAAGAACATGTCATCAACATACAAATAAACAAATGCCACATAGTGGCTAGTACTTGCCTTTATAGTATTGTAATTATAGGTTTGTAGGTCTGAAAAAAGTTAAATGTAAGTTTTATTAATGTGAATAAAAATAAATGTAAGTTTTGTTAATTATCTCATAGGCTATATATAGTGTGAGATTTGAGTCCAAAACAAGTCTCACGCCTGCAAACCACTATTGAGTCATAGAAAACGAATTTCAATTGCCATTTAATAGTAAACCAGCAGCTGGTAAAAGCCTCCAAAATCTCACTTATTACATAAAAGCCTGGCAAATATTGATTTGACAATTGGATGGGAACATTTATTTTCATTTGCCTGGTAAAAGCCTCCAAAATCTCACTTATTACATAAAAGCCTGACAAATATTGATTTGACAATTGGATGGGAACATTTATTTTCATTTGCAGTGTTTTTTGTCAATTTGGTGGCAACTTTTGTTTTTGTTTTTTTTTATTTGCATTGCTTTATGTTTTAAATGTATGCAAATATTTCATAATCAGATAATACTTAATTTTTTAAGGAAAAAATGTATATTTGTCTAAGTTTATTTCATTCCATTATTTAGCACTTATTATTAATTGTTTAATCCATGCACAAACACATACTCTCTAACATATTAACATACATATAGTTTTTTATTGGCATAATCTTGAACCTCCTTTAGGTGCAAGTGCTAGTTATAGTATTTTAGTTTTGTTTATTAGTTCTTTGCATGACCTAACCCTAACCCTAACTCACATCCTAACCCTAACCTTATCCCTATCCCTTACCCTAACGCTAACCCTAACCCTAACCCTAATCCTAAACCATTATCCTAACCCTAAACCTATCTCTAACCCTAACAATAGTCATAACATTAACCATAACTATAAACCCTAAATTGTTAACCATAATTGTAACCCTAACCTTGCCCTAACCCTAACCATAAACTATAATCCTAACCCTAACCCTAACCACATCTCTAACTATAATAGAAAACCCTAATCCCATCTCTAATCTAAACCATAATTGTAACTCTAAACCTAACCCTAAACCCTAAACCCTAATCTAACCCCAATCCTAACTTTGTTTCTCCTAACCCTAACCCTAACTCTAAACCTAACCCTAACCCTAACACAAACAATAAACTCTAAACCATAATCTTAATCCTAACTCACCGTAATATAAAATAAAAATATTTAAATATCTAATCTAGAAATATTAAAATCTTCTAAAAATTGTTTGTATTAATTTACTTTAAATATTGAAAAAATTCTTAAATATATTTATATTATTAATATGAAAAAATTCTTAATATATTTATATTATTAATATTATTATTATTATTATTTTAATATTATATTGTTATTATATTGTTCTTATTATTTTTATATTTACAATAATATTTTTATATTAAATTATTGCTATTATTCTATTGTTAATATTAATATTATAATATTATAATTACTAAAATATTATTCTTTTATTATTATAATTAATTTGATTTTGTGTTCCATATTTAAATATTAATTTAATCACTAACTTTTAAATAAATTATATATTTAATAAATGTTATATTACTAATTTTTATATATTAAATTGATTTTATTAATTAAATAAATATAATATATATTAAAAATAAATAAAAGTTAAATCTATTACATGCTACAGTGATTTTTTTGGGCGTTTTTATTTTTGTTTTTGGTTTTTCAAAATTGTGTTGTGGTGATTGTTCCCATATATTAACATTTATTATTTTATTATATAATTTGTTAGTTATATTATATAATATATTTACATTAATTATATTGTTGTAATAAAATTTAATTGTTTATATTGTATAATTTAAAATACACTAAAATTTATTTTATGTGATTAGCTTATGATTGTATTATTATATTAAATTTATATTTTTATAGTATTATTATGATTATTATTATATTATATTATATTATTATGTATCTATATTATTATAAATGCTACAAAATTAAAAATCTAATAATAGAATTTGTATTAATTTTTATAATATTATTATCATTATTATATTATATTATAATATTATGTTTCTATAATATTATTATTTGTACAGTTTTATTATAATATTTTTAATAATAATTATTGTGTTATAGTTAAGTTTAGTTTATAATATCATATTATTATATATATTTTTATTATATATTTGTGATTATTATGTTATATTTTATATTTTAAAATGAACATTGTTATTGTACTTTTAATTTTTTTTAAACTAGTATATTTCTTTAAATTATTAATATAATATTGTTATATATTAAAATAAGTATTTAATACAAGTTGTTTATTTTTAATTTAATACATATTTTTAAATGTATAAATATTAAAAAATAAAATATATTATATATATCCTATTAAATTATCAAACATACATTTATTTATTTCACCATATTTAATGAGATGACTTTATATAGCTAAGTGGAGTAAAATCCATTCCTAGCCAAAATAATAGTTCACCTTCATTTTTCCAAAAAAATCTGCCCATAACACCCCAAACTTTTTAGCCAATCCCTTCAAGAGAAATAATTTTTAAAATTTCTAAAGTTAAAACATTTTACATGTTCACTTTAGAAAAATTAAATTTTGATTAAAGAGGATAATTTTTTTTGTTTTTATTTGGATTAAAACCAAATTATTAATAATTAATTAACAAAACTCATTGCAAGTACTAATAATGGTAAATTGATCACCATTCTATTTGAAATTAACATAGTGACTTGACTTAACTCTAATAAAAATCAACTTCAAAACAAATGAATCAAATTTTTGATACCACACTCAAGGGGATTATTTTAGACCATAAGGAGTTTTCTTCATTTTGCAAACCAAGTCCTCCTTACCCCTTAACCACAAAGTTCTTTGGCTGTGTCCTGTAGATCTCCTCCTCCAAGTCCTCATGCAAGAAAGTTGTTTTAACATCAATCTACTCAACCTCAAGGTCAAACATTGTAGCAAATTAGCAATAGATAAGGAAAAAATGATATATGTAAGCTTTGTTATAAGAGAAAAGATCTCCCAAAAATCAACGCCCTCTACTTGAGAATAGCTCTTAGCTACTAATTCTATCTTGTACTTCTTGATCTTGCTATTTGAATTGAACTTCTTGAAAACCCATTTGCAGCCAACATGTTTTCCTATCTTTATGAAGCTTCATCGAGTCCCGTGTATTGTTCTTCTCTAGCACAACCATCTCAACTATGGCCTTTGTCTAGAACTTCCTTGCCTCCTTTCTATATTCTAGGCTTATCATCATTAGTTAAAAACATAAATACAACAAAAGTTAGGTGGGCTATACCTTTTTGGTTACTTTCTCTACCTAGTAGATCTCCTCACAAGTGGTGTGTGAGGTTGTTTTTCTTTTGAATCATTTGATCTGATTCACTCTTTGAACTATCCTCCTCATCAAGTCTTTTTTGGACATTTGGCTCAACCTTAGGTGCAGTCTCCTTGATCTTTGGCTTCTATTGCACCAATGTCTTTTCAACTTTAGGTTGCGAAGGCTTAGGAGAAGATCTGATCTCCCTAAAGATCACATCTCGATTGTACATTGTCTTTCTAGTCTTAGGATTCCACAGTTCGTACCCTTTCACATCATCATTATACTTGATGAAGATACATTTTTTTCTTTGAATTCCATCTTGGATCTCTTATCTTTAGACACATGTACATATGCCTCACAAATGAAAATCTTGATAGGCTGTAATAAAGGCTTCTTTCTTGACCAAGCCTCCTTAGGGATATTATCTACAAGAGTTAATATAGGAGATTTGTTAATCAAATAGCAAGCTATGCTCATAGATTCTAAGAATTTTGGATTCAAACTCACTCCACTAAGCATACTCCTAGCTCTCTCCATCAACGTTCTATTCATTCTATTTACAATTCCATTTTGTTGGAGGGTGTATGTAACCTCATGATCCCATGTTCCTTGCAAAAACTATTGAATTCTATTGAACATAACTCCTCACCATCATTCATCCACAATATCTTGATCTTTTTCTTTTGTTTGGCTCTCAATAAGAGCATTGAACTCTTTAAGTTTCAAGAAGACCTTTGATTTATGCTTGAAGGATAGCTGTGTTTTATTGGGGAAGTCACCAATATAAAAAACAATACAAGGATTTTCTTAGTGTAGCTGCATCCTTGAACCAAGTACATTAGTATGATTTAAATCTCAAATCCCTATAAATTTGATAGAGCTTGAATAAAATTGAACATAAATTTGCTTTCCATATACACAATGCTCATGAAAGCCAAAATCAAAGGAACAATCTATTGAATCCTAGTTTCATAGGCCTTAGAAATCACAAAGTTGGCCAAGTTTTGCCCCCTTCTGTGCATTTGCCCTTTTTCTCAATCATAGATAATGGATTTGAGAAACATCTGATGGACCCCTTCCCTTTGTCAATTTTGTCTAGTGATGCTCAATTAGTGTGATTTTGTCTTTAGTCTTTAGAGAACTTGCTTGTGGTGTGTTCTTGTGGTCAAATTTTCCCATGTGTTTGGATGGCCATGTGTTTGTTATTCCTCTATGGGTTCCTAGACCTTCATGGAACTTGTGCACTTTTGCATTAGGTCTTGGGGTTCCAAGTTCCCACGAAACCTTGATCCCAATGCTCTTTGTGCTCTCCCCTTGTGTTTCCCCAAGCCATGGGCCCGCAAATAGACTCGAGACCAAGGAATTGTCTCAAGGTTCTCAATCCCTATGGGGCCTTAGTCCCCACTTTTCATCTTGTCTTGGAGTTCCAAAACTCTTGGGAACCTTGGGACCCTTGATCCCTACCTTAGCGTTCCTTGTCCCCTGAAGCTCGAACCTTCAAGAGGTCTTTGGGCCTTGGCACCATGTCCTAGGTTCCAAGTCTAACTTGATTTGTGCAATTCCCTTTGCCTTGACTTTGGTTCTTGTAGCTTCCCATTTCGTGCCTCCTATCCTAACCTGACTCTAGCTCTCCTTTTGAGTTCCTCATTAGGACTTGAGCTTGCAGGTGAACTTTGGACCTTGGCACCAAGTCCTTGGTGCTAGGTCCATCCCTGTGATTCAGAGGTAAGGGGACTCCAAAATAACACAAATTCAATTAAATTTGCAAGACCAAAACTCTAGCACTTCAAGCAAATGATTTTTCTCACAATCTTTCACTATGCTTTGATGAGAGCAGCAAATAAGGTAATTTTGACATAATTTTTAGAATAAAACTCAAAACCACGATATAAAAACTGATTTGGATACCCATTAAGCCCTTATATAACATATATTAAATTCAAGTTGGGTTACTTTGGAATGTATCCCTCAAAAACTTGCTGCTACGCTGTCCCAAAGGCCTAATTCTGCAAACCTGTCTTGAGTAAAATGACCATAAAACACTCAAAACTCAATGAAATTCGATGAGACAAAAAACTATTAAAAAGATAATTCAATTTTCCATCCATTAAAATAAACTATAAGTCATAAAAACTCTGTACATGGCCGTACCAAGCTCTGAAACAGCAATTTAATGTTCAAAAATGTAGAAAACAAAAAGGTCTTTTATTAATTTCACTTCAAAATGTAACAACCACCTCTTCCTCCTTGGATTCGACCCTCCAAGGCTTAATTTAAACATATTTCATCAATTTCCCAACTGACCCTTGAGTTTCAATAACCAAATAAATTATTTTCCCACAATGACCCTTCATATTCCTCATTTTTGCAATTTTGCAATTTGACAATTTTTTACATTTTTGACAACATTTGTAAAAATGAACTCATGACCCACCTAATAACCTATTTACTAACTCAAACACAGTAAATATGGTCTAAATGACCTTATTACATGATTTAAACATAAAACTAAATCAAATTTTACAAAATGGCCTCATGGAGGCATAAAATCCATTAGGTGCTCCTGCACCCACACACCTTGGTTCTCAATCCTCTCCCTTCCTTGGTTCTTGTTCCCTATTTCCTCCTCAAGTTTGAACTCTAGTCTCCTTTGTTCCCTTGGAACCTCAGACCTCCAGGGAAACCTTGCACCTTCAATCTATCCACAAGTCCCAAGTCCATTTGGATTCCTGATCCTGTAGACTCTCCTCTACCTAACTTCCTAGGTCCATGGTCCCTCCCATGACCCAACCCCACACTCTTCTCCTATTCTTGTCCCCTTTGAATCTCGGTTCCTTCCTAGATCTCAGTCCCTACAACATTGCTTATCCCTGCACTGGTTCCAGTTCTATCCCAAAAACAATCCTCTCCTCAGTCCCATGACCCATTTCTTCCCCTATCCTCTCTTCTTGGGTCCACAATCTTTCTTCGTACTTGATTCCTAGTCTTTTTTAGCACCAGTCTTTAGCTGCCTTTTGGACCCAAATTCCCATTAGGTACTTGAATTTCTTGATTTCATTCCAAGGTCCCTCCTGTTGTTGTTTTAATTAGAAATGCAAATTAACAGAAAATTCAACACAGTTAACAAAGAACACAAAATTTATTCTGGGAAAACCCTCATCGAAGGAGAAAAACCCAGCCAAAATATCTCTCTTATATATTGAATTTAAAGGAGCAGAAATCTGCTTACAATCTTGGTCACACACAAGGCCAATATAATGCAATAAAGAATTGCACCTCACTTAGATGCAAATACACAATTATATGATCTCTCCTTAATGTCGATCTGCTTTATGCAATAATATGATTTGCTGTAGATGCACAAACTCCTTGATAAGTGCGAATGTCTCTTTTGGAATAAAATCGATGATCAAATGAATGAGCATCTCCTTCCATATATACAAAGTAAGGTGCCTCTTCACAAGCAAGGCGACTCTTTACAAGGGTCGCCCTCATTCAAGAACCAAGGTGACTTTTCATCTTGGGTCGGCCTTTAAAATAATATTTATATATCATTTATTATTTCAATTTTGAGAGAAGGATATCTCCTGTAGCTAAAACATCAACACTCCCTCTTAGTTGGGTAGGTATCCTTCCAGATATCCATGTCATGGAGTCTCTCAACATGACATCCAGAATGGCTACACCCATTTGAGAAAAAGTTCATCATGGAGTCTCTCAACGTGATATTGTCATGGAGTCACTCAACATGACGTCCACCATGGCTACTCCCATGTGTGGAAAGAAACATATGCACAAGTGTCCATCATGGAGTCTCTCAACATGATGTTGTCATGGAGTCTCTCAACATGACATCCACCATGGCTACTCTCCCATGTGTGGAAAAACACAAGTACAAAGGGTTCATCACAGAGTCTCTCAACGTGATGTCGTCATGGAGTCTCAACATGACGTCCACCATGGCTACTCTTATGTGTGGAAAGAACCACATCTTCGTCTCAGAGATGGACAAGGGCTCGCACCTCATATTTCTCCCTCTCAGAAAATATACACTAACAAGGGCTTTCACCTCATACTTCTTCGTCACAGAGAAATATACACTAACAAGGGCTTTCACTTCATACTTCTCCGTCATAGAGAAATATACATTACAACAGATCTTCATGATGATGTGACTTCCTCTGAAGCTCCAAGTACTTGCATCAACCTCCTGACCTCCTTGTCTAAGGTTTCCTCTGATGAATTGTTAGACTCCCTCTGAATGTTAATTCCTCCTCTTCGAAGAAACGTCTCCAGTTATGTGCCACCAATTCAGTCCCATGGCAGCTAGTTGTGTCTTCATGTTTGTTCATTTCTTCAGCCTGCGTGTCTTCCTCATAGGATGCAACAAGCTCTCCCTCCCTTGAATTCCTTATGCAATCTCTCATCATCCTTTTGCTCCTTGATCCGTCATGGAAGCATTTTAGAGAGATTAAATAATAGTTCAAAACTATCCCAAAGAGAAATATCAATGCTAGAAGCATACATGATTCACTATTCCCAATGTTATTGCATGAATTATTATTAACTATAAAATTCATGATCATTATTCAAACGTAAAATACTTATCTCTTTATGTTGGTCAATAGATGTAGTCAGGTGCTTGTCTTGTAGTCTCTTCTCAGCTATTAAATGTAAATGATAGAGTTCCCTGAAATCTATGAAGCCTCAAATGTATACACCATAGGTAAATTTCCAAACTTTACACCAATGCACAAAAGCTCATATGACTTGAAGAATGAACACTGTTTTTCAGACTTGCGCATTCCATTAAACTCATATCCCATACGACACAAGAATGAGAGGAGATAACATAGAACCTACACACTGTCTTCAGCAAGAACCAAAACATAACTCCATTACAGCCTGCACAGATCTTCAGAACAATGTCAAGAAACCAAAGTACCATCACATCCACTCACACCAATTGCAGCTCGTGATTTTCCATATGCAACCACACCATAGTCATATACTTCTAGATTTGTTCTCACAATGATATCTAAACCCAACTTGCTACCTTCAGACGCAATTCCTCCTAATATCTCTATATTGTTTTGTTGCTCCAATATTATAACAATAATCTATCACAGCTGAAGCTTCAAATATCAAACTCCTTGAAAGCACCTGAAGCTTAAAAATAAAATCAAATTCCTCCACACCTGGAAGTGATCTTAAATCTGCAATTGCTTCTGATCGAATTTCCCCTGAACTCGCTCTGATACCATGTTGTTTTAATCAGAAATGCAAATTAATAGAAAATTCAACACAGTGAACAAAGAACACAAAATTTATCCTGGGAAAACCCTCCTTCTCGAGGGAGAAAAGCCCAGCCAAAATATCTCTCTTATATATTGAATTTAAAGGAGCAGAAATCTGCTTACAATCTTGGCCACACACAAGGCCAATATAATGCAATAAAGAATTGCACTTCACTTAGATGCAAATACACAATTATATGATCTCTCCTTAATGTCGATCTGCTTTATGCAATAATATGATCTGCTGTAGATGCACGAACTCCTTGATAAGTGCGAATGTCTCTTTTGGAATAAAATCGATGATCAAATGAATGAGCATCTCCTTCCATATATACAAAGTAAGGTGCCTCTTCACAAGCAAGGCGACTCTTCATGAGGGTCAACCTCATTCAAGAACCAAGGCGACTTTTCATCTTGGGTCGGCCTTTAAAATAATATTTATATATCATTTATTATTTCAATTTTGAGAGAAGGATATCTCCCGCAGCTAAAACATCAACACCTCCTAGACCTGGAATCCTATTTAAGGTCTATTTCGACCCAAAAACCCTTGACAATTAGTATCACCTACCCCCACATCTCATCCATCATGCCTTAATGCTTGGATTTGACCCTTCAACCTCTTGTTCATCCTTCTCGCCTATAATCTATGGCTTAATCTCACAGGTGCAATTTCAAATGAGGATTTGTTGCAAACAATGAGGGTATCCATGCCACCGTTTAATGGGGCCATTGGTGTTCTTCCTGCCTAGATCCACTCGCATGGATCTATGTTGTTCATTTTGAAGGTGCCATGAACTTGCACCCTTCCCCAGCCCAACCCCACACACTAGATCTGTGACTTCTTCCTCTCAAAGCTCTTGTGAATTGCTGGGTGCATTAAGCAAAAAATTATAAATAGAAGTTCCTTCACACAAAAAGGTTGGTCATTTTTGTTTCCACAAATGCTTGCACATGCCTCTAGGGTTTCAACCCATGCCAGTGCAGTTTATTTTTGGAGCAACATACTTGATTCAATCACTAGGAGTTTAAATTGTGTAAGTGTTATTTGAATGAAGAGTCTCCATGATAGTTGTATATTTTTAGAGGAATCCCTTAGTCATAGCTAGGGTTCTTTTGCTGGCACTAGTGTAATATGAGATTTGATGAATGTGACAACATTCTAATGCATTGCAAGCCTTGTGATGATCTCTTCCATAGTATACATGAATTCATGCAGTTTTGTGATGTATTGTTAAGCATGCTTTGTTATTGATATCACATATTTGGTGTATGTAAATGCATGGCTCATTATTCCTTGCGGTTTTAGTTTTCTTTTCTTTTGATAGACTGTGACTCTGTTGCCCAATGGATAGGCACCAGTCAGAGAAACTGATGATTCAATCACATGCTTAAATTGAACAAAACATTTAACCAATAGCTGAGGAATAACAAGTAGATTTTTGTGCAACTCATGACTCATTGTTACATCTAGGGAACATCTGAAGTAAACCTTGAAATTTCCATCCTAAGAGAGTCATGTTTTGCATATGTTTTATCAGCTATATAAGAGGTTAATTGTGTAGTTGGTTAGTTTTAACCTAGTGATAGTATTTGGGGTTAAACTTACTTTGAATTCAGTTGCAAACTTTACACCTTGCAACATCTTTCAGAACCTTCAATCCTATTTAGGATACCTCGAGGAACACCTTCTTGGGTTTAAGTTGAGTCTGAAGCGTAGGAGAGCTTATCCACTCTCACTAATTTACCTTTTACCCTCCTTAATTTGTTGACGAGCCTTTGTTTTGTCCTCTTGATGACACCCCCTAGCCTTGAAGGCAAAATAATTTTCTAAGATTGTGGAGTAGTGGTTTTGGGACACAACACAATCAATTAGCCCCTTTTAATTTTTTATATTTTAAAGCCCTAAGACTTTTCTAACCAATGTGGCTCATACGCTCATGCCACAACATGGTCTTCTCAAAAGGAATCTTTTGATTTTTAGAAACATAAACCTTAGGATAGTTGCATTCAATGGTGTTCGTATACAAACATAATAGAGTTCTAGAATGAACTCCCTTTGCAAAAACCATGTCTCCTTGCGCCATCTTGCAACCATCTTTGTTGAAGTCTACATGCACACCCAAATCATTCATCTTGCTCATGCAAAATAGGTTCTTTGCTAAACTCAAGTTGTGTAGAACAATATAGAGGGATTTGGTCCTCTTATCTATGAAGGCAAACATGACTTTGCCATTACCAACAATATTGAGAGAAGAATTATCTCCCAAGTAGACACTTCCACCATCATAGTTTCATACTCAACAAACCACTCCCTATGGGGAGTCTTGTGGAAAGATGCACCAAAGCCAATCAACCATGCATTAATAGATGTATTTGTAGCAAGGGCTGCAACAAATGAATCACTAATGTCATCGTGAAAGGCTGAATCATCCTCAAAATACTTCTTACCTTTCTTTGTAGTCCTCAATGTGGCTGGTCTTGCCACATTTTCAACATTTGGCCTTGGATCTTCTAGGAGACTTCAATCTCCCTTTAGATCTAGATTGTTTGTTTTTCTTCTTGCCTTTTCCCTTGTCCTTGGAACAACCTTTGATCGTCAAAGCATCTTTGGGAGGTTTTGAAGTATTCTAGCTCATCTCCTTTGATGTTAATGCACCCACCACCTCACTAAGCTTTAGCTTTGAGAAGGTGCTAGTGATTGCCAAAACTAGGTTGTTCCATGCATAGTAGAGTACTTGACAAAGCTCAACAACTTTAAAAAGTACTTAATTTTCTTCAAAAACTCATTTTTTGCAAAATTCAATTACAAGATGTATCACATGAGTCTAAACAACCACGAGGAAGTGTTTTCTATTATATTTGATTCTTGAATGCAAATGAAGTACAAAATCACATCATGATGTGGTGCCAGATAGAATAGCTAACTAATAACTATAATGAATTTATGATTGTCTTTGAGAATCATCATCATAAATTGGATATCTAGGCAAGTAAAAATTTACAAGTTTTTACAATTTCCTCTTCCTCATTCTAATGAAAATTGGGCAATAGAGGGTCTAGTCCTCTTATTCAGTTGTGGCTCCCCACTTGGCCTAAAAGACTGTGCCTCTGGCTCCACCCCACTGCTAGATGGCAATGACGACTCCTTTGACACATCTTATTGTAAGGAGACAAACCTTGATTTTGTTTATTAGAATGAAATGTCAGTTTAGAAGTAATCTGGAACTCACACACAATCAATGACAATCACATAGCAATTGATGGAAGAACCCAGATTGTATTTAGAACTATCAGATAATGGACATAATCTTGATGTAACTACTCAACACGGGTTTGGTACAACAACAGTTAAAGATCTGGAGCTGATGTGAACCTCCCGATATCAATTATGCATAATAACAGACAATGCACTCAGGACATAACAATAACTTATGAGCAAAATACTATACTCAGGGATAGATACTCGACAGCTATAAGATTGCACAAATTATCCAAAGAGTGTGAAATACATCTGATAGTGAACCGGATTTGCAAACATACTCCTCTAGCGTTGACAGTCCATGTCAACCAGTCTTAAGACTCACAAAATGTCGATTACCAATATTGAATGAGAATAATGTGCAGTGAATGACAAGCCTGATCCAATAATCCATAGATGGCAGGTTAGCAATGGTTTTTACAATGACGATTCAATGCCTTGCGTAGAATGATAAGGGATTGCCGACTATGCTCAAAACGCCGTGACGCCAAGTGCGATGAGAATAATCAACAATGCGCATGAGTCCCTTACTGATAGTATCAGCTCAGTCTTGCGGAATTGTTGATGTGAAGTCGTCGCTGGGTTGATGCTGCACCTGATACATACAGACGCCTTTAGTGATGGTCAGTAGAGAATGCCTGATGACGAGAGGTGCTCACAAGACTCCAGCTCCAGGATTGCTATGATATCTCCAAGACGATGACCAAACTACGATGGTGGATATTATGGTAGCTTCGACAGTCAAAGTGCAGACAGAGCCTGGGCTTGGCCGAAACGGATAGTCGTTCGCCCCACCAGTCCAGTACTTGTAAGCGGAGGATATTAAATCAAATCAGAATATTGCAGAGTATAAGCGAGTTCACGATTTCCCAGGTCGAGGTGGTTGTCTCACCTGGTCGTGGGCTCACAGAGGTTTTCGTCCTCGTCAGAAACAAGAAGCTACGCTCCAAATCCAAATCATGATGCCCTCCATGATGACTCGAGCTAGTATAAATACTGGATTAAGATCGCCTTCCTGAGTGGGTCGGCCACAATCTTAAATTTCAATATTATTTTTAATAATTTAAATTTTATATTATTGTTTCATACTTAATATTTAATATTCTTTTTAAATATTTAATTATTATTGAATCTTAGTGTTTAAAAACACTTTGTTCCCTCCAAAGTCGGTTTGAGTTTAACCGGGGTCATGACAGTCCTCCCCGCTTGGATGTTGCTGGCCCTCAAGCAATTTCAGATTCAAATTCTTGAAGGTCTGGGCTCCTGTCTACGTCTTCTCCATTGTCTTGGTCAAAACTTCCTTAGGGCTTGTCTTGGAGAATCCTCAAAGGACGATCTCTTTTCCATTAGCTTTGAATTTCAACTCCAACGTTTGATAGTTTGTCGTGTACTCTCCAAGCGAGTGCAACCATTTCACTCCCAAGACCACATCTGTCTCATCGATGCCAACTATTTAGAAATCATCTCGCATCTTGTGTCCTATGGTCAACTCCATTTGTTGAATCCGGCAATTGCATGGAATAGTGTACCCATCTGCGATTGTCACGTCAAATCCTTCGAAATCTTTTGCCCTTAGGCTCAACTTAGCTACTAGCCCTTCATTGATGAAATTATGGGTGGCCCTACTATCGATTAATATTGTTTCCCTTTGTCCATATAAGTCCTCTCTAATGTGAAGGAATGATATCGAGGTGCTCCGGAAAGTGTTGCAAGAGTGCCCTTGGAATATTCTTCCTCCCATGTCACCCCAAGCTCATCCTTCTTGGTAGTGCCATCGGGTTCACCTTCTTCTTCTTCATCGGGGGCTACCTCAATGTAGTAGATGTGTCCTTTTCCCATACACTTGTGACCCTTTGTCCAACGTTCCTTACAAGTGTAGCACAATCCTTTCCTTTGGAGCTCGTTCCTAGATACGTCCATCTCGTGAGATCGTGGTGGTGGGTTCGTCAGTTGAGGAGTAATCTCGTGGGGTGCCTTCTTTGGCTGTCCTAATGCGCATTCTCGATCATAGGCTTACTCTTCGTGGTGGAGTCCTCAAGGTTCAAGGCCCTTCGAATAGCTTCTTCCAATGATGTCGACTCTAAAGCTCTCACCAAGCCATGGTAAGATTCTGATAGCCCTTCAATGAAGAGGAACATGAGTCTCTTATCGGAAACATCGGGGACCATAACAGCTAGCCTTTGGAATTTTGAAACATAATCATCCACTGTACCAAGCTGCTTGACCCTTTGTCAAATCTTGGAAGTACACCTCCGGATCCTTTCTATCAAACCTCTCCATACGCTTTTGTGTGAAATCAGCATATGTAGTAACAAGATCAAACCCTTGAGTCACAATACCATAGTGCCACCATTCATGAGCTATCCCTTCCAAGTGCAGGATGGTGAATTTGAGCTTCATCTTCAGTCACAGGGCTAAGAGAGAAGTATGTATCGAAATTTTGCACCCATGCACGTGTTGTAACCTTCGCTGAGCCATCCAATGTAGGGAGTTAGAGCTTGTTGACTTTGTATTGAAGATCTTTATTGACTCACTGCAAACGTTGTCTCCCATCCATTCCAAATCATTTCCTAGCATTGTTAAATTGCTCAAAGGGGATCGCTGTTTGAGCGTTAACATCTGGCTTCAAGTAATCTTGCACAATACTACTAAAATCGGGCTGATTCTGTCCTCCTTCATGTGGTGCCTCTGTCCTCTGTAGGAGGATGGGCTGAGAGGGTCTGAGAGTGGATCCATTGGATGTTTTACTGTGATTCCCTCCTCCAGATTGCTCAGAATTGCCTTCATCAGCATTGTTGGGTCTTGATTTGTTGTTGGTGATTGTGTTAGTGAGGGTTTGCATCATCTATACCAGCATTTGATTCACTTGTTTATGTTCTTGCAGGAACGATTTGAACTCTTTACTTAAATTTTCCATCCTTTGCTTACCTCTGCCTCCTATTCCCCTGATGCTGCTCTGAGAAGACACCTCCAACTTCTTCCTCTCTCTTTCTGTTGCCCTCAAATCTCTTTGACTCAATTGCATATATTTTCAGATTGTCCACAGGCTGGCAGGAAAGGTGGCTCTGATACCATTGTAAGGAGCAAACCTTGATTTTGTTTATTAGAATGAAATGTCAGCTCAGAAGTAATCTAGAACTCACACACAACCACTGGCAATCACATAGCAATTGATGGAAGAACCTAGATTATATTTAGAACTAACATATAATGGATATAATCCTGATGTTAACAATAACTTATGAGCATAATACTACACTCAGGGACATATACTCGACAACTATAAGATTGCACAAATTATTCAAAGAGTGTGAAATACATCAGATAGTGAACCAGATTTGCAAACATACTCCTCTAGCATTGACGGTCCATGTCAACCAGTCCTAGACTCACAAAATGTCAATTACCAATATTGAATGAGAATAATGTGCAATGAATGACAAGCTTGATCAAATAATCCACAAATGGCGGGTTAGCAATGGTCTTTACAATGACGATTCAATGCCTTGCGTAGAATGATAAGGGATTGCCGACTGTGCTCAGAATGTCGTGACGCCAAGTGCGATGAGAATAATCAACAATGCACATGAGTCCCTTACTGATAGTATCAGCTCAGTCTTGCGGAATTGTTGGTGTGAAGTCGTCATTGGGCTGATGCCACACCTAATACATACGAACGACTTTAGCGATGGTCAACAGAGAATGCCCAATGACGAGAGGTGCTCACAAGACTCTGGCTCCAAGATTGCTATGATATCTCTAGGACGATGACCGAACTGCGATGGTGGATATTATGGTAGCCCCGACAATCAAAGTGTGGCCAGAGCCTGGGCTCGGCCTGAACGGATAGTCGTTTGCCCCACCAGTCCAATACCTAAGTGGAGGATATTAAATCAAATTGGAATATTGCAGAGTATAAGCGAGTTCACGATTTGCTAGGTCGAGTTGGTCGTCTCACCTGGTTATGGGCTCATGGAGGTTTTCGTCCCTGTTAGACACCATAAGCTATGCTCCAAATCCAAATCGTGATGCCCTCCATGATGACTCGAACTGGTATAATTTTATTGGATCAAGATCGCCTTCCCGAGTGAGTCAGCCACAATCTTAAATTTAAATATTATTTTTAATAATTTAAATTTTATATTATTGTTTCATATTTAATATTATTATTTAATACTATTTTAAAATATTTAATTATTAATTAATCTTAGTGTTTAAAAACACTTTTGTTCCCTCCAAAGTCGGTTTGAATTTAACCGTGGTCATGACACTTATCCAATTACAATTAAATCTCCCTTGCTTATCTCGCAGCCACATCCTCCATAGCTAGCCTCTCAAAATCAACAATCTCATCCTCTGTAAACAAGGAGGGCTCATCATCCTGCACAGTTCGGTCAATATAGCAATCAATTTCATTTAAATCAATAGGTTGCTCTGATTTGTCCTCCACCTTTCTTGTGCAAAGCCAAATGTTGTATTACATAAAAACTAGGTCATTCAGGCACTATTGATACAATGGGCCTATAGATACAATGGAGAGATTTGTTTTAGTGGATGTTTTGTGCACATATGTTATGGTGGCATTCAAACCGAGCATGGTGGAGGCTTTGAAGGTGTTAGAAGGAGAGGCCAACATTCTAGACATTCTTCTTAAACAAAATTATAGCTTGTAGCTGTATTAGAAATTAAAGTTAAATCGTTGATTCAAGTAATTTAAATTAGTAATTTCATTTTATTTAGTTTAGTTTTTAAAGGGTTTATTTGTAGAGTGTCTAATGATAACTTTTAGATTGAAGTTAAATTGTTATTATAATTTATTGCTGGTTTAGTGTCTCAAAATAGCTTATGAGTTTTTATAAAGATATTGTGTCATAGTCGAAAAGTCAGTAAAATATTGTATGTTGTCAAAGCAAGTCAAAGTCAAGTTGTATCATTTTGTTTAGAATAGGGTCCATTTTTTCTTCTTCAATGTATGAGTTAATCGTTGCCTCAATTGTAACTAGACGCACTATCACATGTATGTGATGCCCATCTTGAGGATGGGTATTCTAAACTTGAACTTAATAGCCAAATATGCTAAGTAGAAAACCTACTAGAGGATTTGGAGAACAAGCAATATTCTCTCATTAGTCACTAGCGATGAGGCCGCAAAATGGTATTAGTGGCAAAACTATTTTTACCAAAATGACTAAAGCAAAGATTGGTTCGTAGTTGGCAGCGGTAATTGTTTCATATCGTTTGTGATCAGAGTGCTGGTGATCTATAATGATGGCTGCATATGTAACAAGGACTTAGTCCACAAACTTTTCGTGTTGTATGGTATTTTATTTGTATTGTGATTGATGTGTTTGTCTCCAATCACATTTGTTGAGTGATAGTGATTGGATGTGATTGTCCCCAATCACATTTGTTGGCTTATTATGATTGGATGTGTTTATCCCCCAATCGTAATTGCTGTGAATAGAAGTGTGTCCCTATTCATAACTGATGACAGATAGAAGTGCTTGTGCCCATCCAAATTTGTTGAATGATTGGATAGATGTGTTTGTCCCTATCCTTGGTTCCATTGGAAGATGTGCTTGTCCCCATCTTTGGATAAAGTTCAGTCAGGTGAATCCTACTGAAGAAGCATAGTGAGGCAAGTTCCATTATTTTTTTTATGAATAGATGTGTATGTCCCTGCTCATACCTTGTGTTTTTGATGAACTACTAAACATGTTCATCAAGCATTGTTAGTCCACCTCTCCCTGTTTGGAGAATGATGTAATAAGGGGGGGTGTTGGAAATATTATATCATCCATGTCCCATGTTTAGGTTTGTTAGGAGTTTGTTCATTCCTGTGAGTATTTTTTATGGTTTGTTAGAAATTATTTATTTTGTGAGTATCTATGTAAAGGACTGGTTATAGGAGCTCTCCTATAATATAGGAGATGTAAAACCTATAAATAAGTATTATGTATTATTGAAACAATGTAATAGAATCGTAGCATTTTTTAAAACCAATAACAATTATATTCACCTCCTTTATAGACCTCCTAATAACATAATTGAGTGTTAAACCACTAAACTCATGTAGGCCTACTCATTACCTAATATAATTAATTACTCAATATAACTAACTTAAGGGATGTGTGCCACATGTTGGCATCTCCATCAACCTATATACAATATAATAATATATTCCTTGGTACATAACAGAGATCCCTTAGATGCATGAATAGAATGCTCAAGATTGGTTGTCCGAACGAATGTTCTCTGAATTGAATCTCCTTGTGCTCTGAAATGCCCTGGCAATATTTCTATCCCTGTAGCTATTTCACTTGAACATCTTGGGTAAGTGCATGTCTCAATAGTAGATTTCCTAATGTGAAATATTTAAAGCTCTGGTAGCAAGGGTTTTGAGGACCCCTGACTTGTGAGCTGGGTGGTGTTGATGCGTTTTTTATGACACAACAAACATTCTAGAATAAAGAGTCCAAAGACGCTCTATCCCCTCTTGAAAAACTACCTCGTATGCTAAGATTGCAAGAAAGATCATACGGTAATTCCAATGTTTAAGATGAGTGTGGATGAGCTCTGTGGTTTGATGTGATTATGCTGGTAACACAAAGGGACTTACGCTAGGCTCGTTCAATTCACAATGAAGGTTTGGACAATGAAGCTCTATTACTTGGGTCATGGATCAAAGAAACTAAAAAAAGGAGAAGGGTTCAGAAGCACTAATCTACTCCTAAGAATCCAAGAGACGGTATTGACTCGGTGAAACAAATAACCACGCTTTGCTTCGCCACGCTCAACGACAACTACACAAAGGGGGTGCAATCTTCAAGGGAATGTGCTTATGATTTTCACGTAATGAATAACTACCATCAAATCGAACAATAATTATCCAGACAGAAGTTAAGCATCCACAAAATAAGCTCAGGCTAACTTTACGCATTGAATGAAAATCATCCATTCAAAGAAAGTATGAGCAAAAGTTTCACCACAAATCAATACTTATCAAATCTTGCATTCATCTAACATACATGAAAAGAAATCTAAACTATGATGAGGGATAAGAACCATGACAACTCCAAAATAAGAGAAGCAATCACCATCAGAACAATGCATGCATTACTTATTACTTTGGCAATCTTACAACAGTTGCTTATCTCAACATGTTTTGCAACATGCTCCCATGCTTTACAAATGAGGGGTTGAGCTCAATTTATAGGCTCCCCAATTACAATTTGACGGCCAAGATTGATTTGGAATCAACGGCCAAGATTACAAATAAAACCCTAATTAGGGTTTGCTACCCTTCGACCAATGAGAAAATTGCATTCGAGGACACTTGTCCTTCTTGCTAAATATGAACCAGCGGATAAAATAGAAAGTTGTTGCATGTTGATTTGGAATGATTTGATTGGTCGGAAGATGACGAGGCGCCACCTTGGTAGCTCTGGATGTCTTACTTGGTCACTTTGTCCTTGTTCTTGCCTTAGAATATTTTTTATACCAATGACTTTATTGATTGTGCTTGATCTTGGATGACTTTGGCTTCTTCTTCTCACCTCGCCTTGGAGCACCTGCTTAGACTTGGATTGTTTTGGAATTCCTTCAAGTGCCAATTCAATGTTGAGCGCGTGGAGGAGAGGCAAGCATATACAAAAGTGATGTAGCGAAGATTCCTTTTCGCTCAGCCCTCCTTGAATAATTGGTTCTTTCTTTGTTCAGACCTCCTTTGCCTTGCGTAGTCATCCACCTGCAGTAAAACAAAACAAATTTATTTTAGATAACTTTTCAAGATAAGCTTTGAAAGATTTTTACAAATTTCATTTTCATTCGGCCAAGATTTTCTTGCCGTCCATTTTGTTTGGCCATGATTTTTTGATCGTTTCCCAAAAATATTTGGCCACGTCCAATTTTATTTGGCCATAAATATTTTTCTTGTCCAAAATTATTCTAACCACGTCCGACATTTTTCTAGCCACGTCCAACTTTTCTCTAGCCATGTCCGATTTTTCTTTAGCCACGAATTACCTCTTGTCCAAAATTATTTTGCCATGTCCGATTTTATTTAGCCATAACTCCTTTCGTCCAGAATTATTTTGTTGTGTCCAACTTTATTTGGCCATATTTTTTTTTCTCGTTCAAGATTTCTCTAGCCACATCCAACTTTTCCCTAGCCACGTCCAATTTTATTTGGCCATAAATTGCCTCTTGTCTAAAATTATTTTGCCATGTCCACAATTTTCCTAGCCATGTCCGATTTTTTCCTTAGCCATTTGCTTGATTTTTTATTTTTATTTTTTTTCACAATTTTTTTCTAGTCATGACGATTTTATTTGGCCATTTGCCCTTTTCAAAATTTCATCTTCTTAGGCACTTTGGATTTGAACTTAGGCAAATTTTAATTTTTTCCTCACTTCTCTATACATGGCGGACTTCATCTATGTGTAGGCCATGTCACTCTTTTCTTGGGGCGGACTTTATACTTTTCCTGGCCATCTACATCTTGTCCAAGGCATACTTCCTCATTTTTGATGCCATTTACCATTTTGCCTTGGCTACGCCTTAGCCATTTTACCCTTTGCTTTGGGGCGGACTTGGCAACTTGGCTTGCCATTTGCTCTCTAAGGCTAGGCGGACTTTGTCTTTTTGCATGCCACTTTCAATTTGATTTAGGGCGGACTGGAGGCGGACTTTGGTCTGTTAGTAGCCATTTCAATCTTTGGCTGGGCAGACTTAGTCAATTCCCTTGCCATTCATAGGGGGCGGACTTTCCTTCATAGCATGCCATTTAAATTTTTGACTAAAGGCGGACTTCCTTTAATGTTTTGCCACTTGATCATTATGGTGCAGGCGGACTTCAGCCTGTGGTTGGCCATTGACCATATTTTCCAAGGGCGGACTTGGCTCAAGAGCTTGCCATTAGACTTCTTAAAGAGGGCGGACTTTGTGATATGGATGGCCATTCATAGGGCGGACTTTGGCCTTCTCCAAGCCATTTCTTCCTTCACTCAAGGCTGACTTTGCTGTGTTCTATCCACTGACATTTTAAGCATAGGGCGGACTTTCTTCATTTTGATGCCACACAAGGGTGGACTTAGGCTGTGACCTGGCCATTTAATGCTTTGGACAAGGCGGACTTGGTAGGTTTTATTGCCATCAATGCTTTGGATAGGGGCGGACTTTCTCTTTTTACTTACCATCTATACCTTGTCCAAAGCGGACTTCCTCCATTTTGATGCCACTTCAACATTTGACAAGGGCAGATTTCATACTTTTGTTGCCATACAAAGGCGGACTTTACCATTTGTCGGGCCATTGGAGTTTTGTTGAGGGCGGACTTCCTAGTTTCCATTGCCATTTACCATCTTTTGCTGGGCGGACTTGCTCAGATTCTTTGCCACTTCAACTCTCACTCAAGGCGGACTTCATTAAATGTTTAGCCATTTCACTTTTTGGCTGGGCGGACTTGGTCAATTCCCTTGCTATCCATAGGGCGGACTTCATCCTCTTGCTTGCCACTTGACTCCTTGGCTAAGGGCGGACTTTGGCCTTTGGTTGGCCATTGCTAACTTTTACCCAGCCATACATGGGCGGACTTGGCTGTTGGTCTGGCCGTTGCCTCCTTTCCTTAGACATTTTCCTCTCTTTTCCTGGTCGGACTTCAGCTTGGGACTGTCCATTGCTTCAGATTTTATGCCATTTGCTTCACATTGTCAGCCATTGCCAACTTTTACCTGGCTTTGTTAAGGCGGAATCCATAGTTTGCTTGGCCATTGCTCAGATTTTTCTGTCATTGGCATCTTTCTTGACTAAGGCTGAAGGTGTATATCTTAGTTCTCTCCATGATTGTGTTCAGATTTTCCATGAACTGTTCAGATTCTTCACAAATTTCCAGATTTCTTGACGAATTTCATGAATTCTTACCCATTTATTGATGAATTGATCATCTTATCCACCATTTTCGATGCTCTTTACCAGATTTCTCTGTGATTTTCCAGAATTTCTCACCATTTTTGAACGAATTTTCCAGATTTTTGAACTTTTTATGTGATTTTCCAGATTTTTACCAAAATTTCAAAACTTTTGGATCCCGATTTTACGGAGTTTACGTTGCTTTCGTTCGAACTTAGAAGTAGCGTTTTTGAAATAAATTAGTCCTTCCAAAAATGAAACTTTCTAAAATAGAAATTTTCCAAAATAGCAACTTTCAAAATAGACCTAAAAATAGGGATCCCGAGAATTGCCCAAAAGTGCCAAAAAGTAGGTCCTAAAATAGGGGCGGGGTAGAAACCCTAAAATTTGGAAGTGTCGAATCGTCCCGAGAAGCAGCCAGTCGATCTTCGTCTCGAACCTTCGCTTACGATGGTGATGACATTTATTGATGATCAATTCATTAGTACATTTCGATTAGAATTGACCATTCAAAACTCAAACTCCTCATTGTAAAAAAACTGGTGATAAGCGGTTGCGACGCCAAGGCAAAAAGCAAAAGCAAAAAAAAACGAAGGGACCCCATTTGCAAGGGGGCGATGTGTGAAAAGGTCACAACAAGTCCAAAGGGTGTAGCCCCCTTGTAATTCTTTGGAACTTCCAAATGGAGTCTCTTATGCCCTCCCCTTTTGCCAAATATACACATAACTAGAAGCTCTAAGGAAACTGCTGACTTTAGACAGGTTGTTGAGAGAGGGAGACCGAACAAGAAGGATGTGTGCTTTAGGGAGAAACACAAATATGTGGATACAAAAGTTAAGAAACTGTGGATCTTAGTGGGTCAAAGCTGGTTCTTAAGATTTAAGAATGGGGATTTTCTTTTGGTTGTATGGTATGAGTTTTTTAATTTTTCATATCGATATCTTGTATTTTGGTTATCCTTTTGTCCTCTTGGAATTAGCTTGCTAGTTTTGTTGTTGACTTTCAACCTATGTGTAGTAGAGCTCTCTAGTTAATTTTGATTTAATTTATTTTTCATAGTTTAACGGATTTCATTAATGTTTTTGTGTTAATTTATTTGTATAAGGGTTTAGATATTTTTAAAATGTTTTATTTTTATTGATCAAAAGTAACTTCTAATTGTTGAATTAGGTATTATTAAAAATAGTTTTTATTTATTTAAAATATTTTTAAGCTTTTAAATTCATCTTTAAAAGATTTCATGTGTTTTGGCTCTTTTTTAATATTGATCATCTATATGTTTCATGTGTCAGGATTTCAATTGTAGATAGATAAAAGAGAGCCTTATAATTTAAAAATGTTAGAATAAATTAATATTTGGGTTTGATTGACACGATCCAAATATAGCCATATTTGATATTCTATTGTTCACTATCATTCAAACCAACCGTCAAAAATAGGTTGTAACATAGAAAATACAAAGCCTATTGAAATGCATTAAAATTTTGTTATAAATGTGTGTAATGTTCAAACAAACTATCTTTAACAATGTGACTTTTTTTAATTAAGGGTAAAGAGGGGTTTTTTGAGATGGCTCCAACTCATTTATAAAGATAATTACAAACACAAAAATGAAGCCTACTAATAACAAACTAAACAACAAGAAATATATGGCAACAAAGTTGAAACCCAAAAACAATCTAACAACACAACAAAAAGTGGAGTGCAAGCTGAAAAACATAGAGTGAACCACTTGACAACGATGATCAAAGACCTTGCAAATCAAGGTGGCATGAATTTAGAGTGCTCCAAGGTGCTCTGGACCCTCACATCATCCACCTTGCTCTGTTGTTGATGCAAATTTCCCTCTTGGAAAAACTCTCATTATTTGAAACCAAACTTGAATCAAAAGGATAGAAAGGACACAAGGAGAGTCTTTCCTCAAACCCTAATGTTCTACCTAGTCCAACATCATCCTAATCATCTCCTTGCAAAACTCCTCCAAACAACTAACCTTGGGATGAAGTTTGACCTCAAAAGGCAAGTTATAGATTTCACTTGAAAGAGACCTAGCCATAGAAGGGGTAACCTCCTCACCATTCTGCACCAAAGACACCTCAACAATTATTTGAGAATGAGAAGACATCGATTGAAGATCTTTCCTCCATAAATTTTACATCTTTGATTAATCGTGCAACACATATTCACATGTCCCACTTTGTTTCATTTTAGACATAACACCAAAAGTTTTCATAAACAAATTGTTGCACCCATTCCCTTGGCTCAAAAGATAAAGTGATAGATGAAGAAATCACCTTATCAACATCTACATTAACACACAAAATTTCAAATAATTGATGATTGCTAAATTTGATCATTGAATCAAGAGCAATGAGTTGTCCACCTGAATTATCAAAAGTAACCCAAAAAGCTTGACTCAAACAAAAGCTTGCTTAAAAAAATCCTTACCAAAATTAAATCCCAAATATCAATTTTCGAGAAATAACCCAACTCTACGAAAGAACCATGACCCATCCATAAGATTATGAGCATAATCTTTGTGATTGGAAAAGGATATCAAGAAGAAACCCTTAAGAAAGCCAAGTTCCAATCTAACCGCTAAGCCTCCGTTTTCTTTGAGCTTAACATGAAAATGTTTATATTAGATCTATCTCCTAAAAACTTCCCAATAAAGAAATTTCTTAGTTTGGAAGAAGATCGTTCAACAATAAAAATAGGGATAATATGCCCGACCATCTTACAAACCCCACTTGGATCCAAGGGATGATTAGAATAGGTCAAGCCATTCATTGCAGCCACCCAAGACTTCCCAACAGCAATACCCTGACCCGAATCGGGATGCTTGACCAAATCCGACTAGGAATCATGGATATACCCTGAAGATTAGAAACTAAACCAACACTACTAAGGGCTGGTGGCACCTGACGAATCCCATCCACAACAGATAACACCTCGTTGAGCCATGGTGCACAAGAAATGTCCACGCCATAGCTAGAAGATAAGATACAGACCCCACCAGACACCTTCAGATTCTTGGAAGCCAACGTTGAGAGGCAGACCCCGCACAAAAGCCACGTTGGGAAAGCAGGCCCTGATGGGTACCAGACATAGCAGCACAAGAGAAAAAAGCCTGCCGCTCACAAAGCATCTGTCAGGCTTCCAACTAAAATCCATAAGACACTCTCCGTACTCCTCATCCCAGCTCCCATTCCGTTCATCCTCAACATCAACTCGGCTGTCATCCTTGAAGTCATCATAAGACTCACGGGCTCAAAAGATCCTTGCAAAATCAAATAATCCTTCTACAAAGAGATTAAGAATAAATATGCTATAATGTCAATCCTCATATATATGTGAATGAGATGTACATAGAATTCTTTGTATATAAAGTTATGGGTGAGGAAAGAAAGTGGTTGAGGAAAGTGAATAACCCACGTGTAAATGGAAAGTGTGATCTACACATACTATATACACATACCATATACACATGGGATAAAAAAGAAAAGGTCTCTAAGTAAGCTTGAGTAGCAACATGTGATTAAGACTTACTAATTAGCTATCTAAAAAGTAACTAGATGTGAGAAGACTCTTTTCACACCAACTCACCTCTTAAGTGCAACTTAGAGATGGAAAAAGATTTAAGATGGGTCCCAAAAATTAGGTTTGATGAGGTACCAATGTATAATAAAAATCTCTCACAAATGGAGAAAAGGAGAAACCCCATGGTATAAACTCTTCCCCAAAAGAGAGAACAATAAAATGAAGGAGGCCTCAAAATGACCTCTCAAGAAAAAATTTCTTTACTCCAAGCATCAATTGCAATTGAAAATAATGAAGTGATGCCAAAGGTTTAGTGAAGATGTCTACAACTTGCACCTTAGTAGGCAAGTGGTCTCAGGAGAGAACACCATTTTGGATGAGGTACAAAATGAAATGCATGCAAATATCAATGTTCTTAGTATATTGGTGCTCCAAAGAGTTGTAAGAAAGATGTATGGCACTTTGGTTATCACAAAAAATGTAGTAGGGTGATTAGCAAGAAAACAAAACTTTATCATCAACTATCAAAGCCAAAGAACCTCTTGGATAGCTCAAATTTTACCTCCATACTCAACCTTTGGCAATGATAATACAATAATAGATTGCTTCTTGCAAGACCATACAATTGAACTAGAAACAAGGAAAAAAATAAAAACAAGAGGTAGGCTTTTGTTCAATAACATCAGTAGCCCAATTTAAGTCAATGAAGTCCATTATCTAAGTATAAGAGAGGGGGACCGACCATGTCAAGGCCCCAGGTCACGGAGAGCCAAGAGCAGAAGGCTACCCTAACTTACCTCACTCTAAATGAATGTTTCGAATGAGGGACGTGAATGATGAGGACTATAAGGCCCTGCAACCACTCTTTAGACTTGAAATCTAAACTAGGGCTAGGCGAGCTGGTTTTTAGGTTCAACATTGTACCTCAAGTAGCTCTCTGCCTGAGGATGGAAGCACGGTTCTGGGACGACAGAGCGGGGTGTTGGCGTCTCTCAAGTGCACTAGCGTCTATATGACTAGAGGACCAAAAACACAGTATGAACTGCCAAAAAACAAGTTGTCGGCCTAGCTAGTCACTTCTAAGGGAACAAAACAAAACTATAAAGTAGGAAAGGTACAAAAAAATATGATAGAGTAAGTATATGAAGGCTAAGGTGACAAAGATAATCTCACAAAGATGCTCATTTGCCAGCTAGCTCCAAATGCACGCCCACCTACAGACAAGAGAGAGGGAAAATTGTTGGGGGTTGTATAGGGGTTTGCCTTAGTCAGACCCCCGTTTTGGTGTTTCCACCTCCACAGACAGACAAGATAGCAATGGTAGAGAAATGTATGATAAAGAAGTAAAGAAAGAAAGCACACGAATAACACTACAAAACAGTATTAAGCTACTCAACCAAATCGTAAAAGAGAGGAGTGAAAACGTTACCACCTCCACCAAGAGCTCACTAGCCAATGATGGAGAAAGAGAGCTTGAACGGTCACCACAACCTAAACTGTGATGAAGGGAGGTGTTGCAAAACCTCAATCCCCTATTGCAATGGCTTGTTCCATACTTGCTTAACAGAGTTCATGGAGTGTTGTTGCTGCTGCTATGAAGTGTTAAAGTGTTGCTTAGAGTGAAGAATGCAAAGAGAATGAAGTTGAAGTGCTTGAGAATGAAAAAAGGAGTTGTGTAGAAGATGAGTTAAATGCTTAGAAGATGAAATAGAATGAGAATGGAAGAATTTGAAGGAGAAAAGAGAGAATCTGCCATTTTTGGGGCCAGTTGGTCAAAGAGGGACGTTACAAATCGTTCCCAATGGGAAGTGTAACGCCTCTGCCAGCTTTAGACACAAGAATCCCTCAAGGATGTAAGTGCACCACATGGACGTATGTGCACCGTACGCATGTCTCCGACAAATAAATTCTTCTACCAATGCAAAAGACAGACGCCAAGTGGAACGAAGGCAACAAGCTGATGTGGAATTTCACCTTCGGATTTGGTTTTCTAAGGTGAGGAAGTGTAAAAGGGAAATTTGCGTAAGGGGTGAAAATTCGCGCCTATACACTAAGAAGTTATTGATGTGTGATGAATGCTAAAATGCAAAGTGTCTTGAATCTACCTCAAGATATTCTCGGTTTCCCTCTCATGAGGAGAACAAGAGAATCAAGATAATATCCCAACAACAAAGGAAATACCAATAAGAGTATGGTTTAAGTATAAAAGACTTCCTATCAACTATTGATATAATGTAGAATCAATGATAGGTGTTAAGTGAAATAGAGTGGGTGCAAGCTTGTGATAAAACCATACCAAAATGATGAAGAAATTCATGAGCATACTTCTACTAGAAAATAGAGACCCCTAACTAAACTGTAGTACTTGTAGGCCAAGGAAATAGTTCAAAAGCTTGAGATCATTCATGTCAAAGTGATCTATTAATGCATGTTAAATTCCTTGGTTCATGGATGTGGAAATACTAATGAGAATAAAATCATCCATATAAAGAACTAGGGTCAAAATTTTATCTCCATTGTACCTCTAAGTATAAATTATCTTATCAAAATGGCATGAAGTGAAACTAGAAGTGTGAAAGAAGCCTGCAAAAAAGTCAAGAGTCCTATACAAATCATGGAGGTTGCTCCATGTAGATCTCTTCATGAAGATCATTGTGCAAGAAAAAACTCTTTACATCTATTTAAAATACTGACCATCTATTATAAAAATAGCTTGCACCAAAGAATATTATAATCTTAAATATGATGCAAATACTTGATAAGAATATGCCACTTTGAGGGGGATACCTCTAATATTCTTCAATAAGAACTCAATACTCAACATGATGATAATAACTTGTATCTATACCTCCTATATATACCATACTTATGCCTAGGATATCACCCAGGATGACCTAGATAACCCTATATAAGCCTTAGATCGACCTAAATAACTAAATAACAATATGATAATGATAATATGACTTAATTAAGAGTTAAGGTATCCACAAGATGACTACTCATAAAACTATACAAACTATAAGCTTAGGGGCATAATGTTGCCCCTCCTCTTTACAAAAGAATTGTCCTCAATGCTAACTTTTTATTTTTCTTCTTTTTCATCTTCTTTTTTACTTTTGCTTCTTCTATTGCTGCTTCTTGTTCCTGCTCACGTTCTTTCTCTCTCTTTCTCTCTCTTTCTCTTTCTCTTTCTCTTTCTCTTTCTCTTTCTCTTTCTCTTTCTCTTTCTCTTTCTCTTTCTCTTTCTCTTTCTCTTTCTCTTTCTCTTTCTCTTTCTCTTTCTCTTTCTCTTTCTCTTTCTCTTTCTCTTTCTTCTTTTTTGTGGATACTTTTTGTTGTAAAGGAGTTCTAGAAAGATAATTTTGCAATAAATCACACAATTTAAGCCAAATACTTTGATTGTTTTTGTAATTTACTAAGGCCCAGGTTGCACTTTCCTAGGAAAATATCACAAAATTTAGGAGTTTTGCAACCTTGAGAGAGAATTTATTGGAAACCCTAATTCTACAATAAATCCCTTAATTATGCTCTAATTAATTTGCAATTTTTTACTATAGGATCCTCTCTTATTGCTTCAAAAACCCACTAAAAATTATGAATAAATTCAACATCATGTGGAAGATATGTGATTTCCAAATAAATTGGGAAGAAACCATAATTCTACAATAAATCACTCAATTCTACTCTAATTTATCTAACATCTAGAGTGTAGCTTCTTGAATATTCTTTTCCAAAACCCTTTAAAAATCAGACCAAAATTTGGGAGATATGTGTTTCACAAAGTGACCTCCAAAATTAAAAAAATGCATTGTCGTCACGGTGCCAGGATCATGCTCTGATACCACTTGTTATGAAATAACTTACAAAAAAGAATATTATAATATTAAATATGATGCAAATACTTGATAATAATATGCCACTTCAAGGAGGCAACCTCCTAATCCTCTTTGAGGGGGATACCTCCAATATTCTTCAATAATAACTCAATACTCAACATGATGATGATAATAAACTACCTATACCTCTTATATATAGCATACTTATGCCTAGGATATCACCTAGGCCGACCTAGATAACCTTATATAATCCTTAGAACAACCTAAGTATATAAATAATAATATAATAATGATCATATGATTTAATTAAGAGTTGAGGTAGCCACAAGCTAACTCATAACACTATATACACTACAAGGGTAGGGGCATACCAACATCCTTGTGATGTAACAATTGAAAGCATAAGAAAAATATAATTCATCTTGGTAACATGAGAAAAGGTCTTGAAATAATTAATTCCTTCAACCTAAGAAAAATACTTTGCCACAAGATGTGCCTTGTACTTGTCATTAGGCCTATCAACTGCATATGTGGTTCAATAGACACATTCACAATAAACCAATTTTATTCCCTTTTGAAGAGGTACAAGATCCCACATATTATTCTACATTAATGAAGAATACTCCTTTGTCATAGTTGTTTTTGACTCTAATATACTAGTTGCATCTAAAAATTTCTAAGGATCATCTGAAATAGCATGACCAAAATACTAACACTAGTTGTATGAGAAAAAATGCAATGAGAAGTGGAAGGACCACCAAGAAAATATCCATACTCTTGAATAGTATTGTAATATACTAATACCAATGGGGAACAAAGGGTGTAGGTACAAGAGATGATTGATTAGAGGAGTGTCATTATCATCATTCTCAAGAAGAAGAGAATCCTTAAGAAAACTAGGAAGAGTAGGAAGTGTGGGAGAAGATGGTGATGATAATCCACCAAAGTGAAGGCCTAATCAAAATTTTCATCTCGTCAAAAGAAGGCATCATGAGAAATAGGATCAAACCTATATTCCTTCACATGCTCACGTTGACCAACAAAATCAATTCTTGGTTCTTCCTCTCCATGTATTTTTATTTTCCTTATGGAATGAAGGCCCAAGCCTTACTAACAAAAAATCTAAAAGAAGACACATTAATACTGACAAGGGTCTTAGCCTTCTCTCAAATCATATCCCACATTTCCTTATGGGGCATGTAGTTCTAAATGTCATTAGTACAATTGACTACCTCAACCTGAAAGGTAGGTGCCATATTCTTAGACTAAATTATATAATTTTCCATCTCCCACAATTCCCTATTATTTCTTTTAATCACACTATTATGTTGAGTGGTGTAGGGAACCATAAATTGGTGTTTTATACCATACTCTATGCATAAATTTGTTAATTCCCAATTAACATATTATCCTCATTATCTATGTGGTTCTTCTTAATAGAAAGAGTAGATTGTTTCTCAATGAATATTTTCAATGTCTTTGAATTGGTGAAGACCTCACTTTTTTACATAAGAATGTACACCCTTGTTTGTCATGAGAAATCATCAACAAAAGTGAATGCATACTTGGTTCCTAAAAAATATATATCCAAAAAGGACATTGGATAAGTATGTAAGAACTTAAATAATATATTAGAAAAGGGTTACATATGATGTTTTCTTTGAGAACACAACCTTGACAAACCCCCTCCACTAAAAGAAACTTTTGGAAGACCGACTACCATGTATTGTATGTTCAATTGTTGAAGATACATATAGTTCAAGTGATCAAACTATTCATGTCAAAGTCTAATCAAAGAATCCCCAGGCAAGTGCTATATGTGATGATCTTGAGGAAGATTCAAATGCATTAAACCTATATAAATAAGACCGATGATCAACTCTCCCTAAAGAAAAATTAATTTGAAGATCACTTGGCTTTCAAGTAACCACATCATGTTGAGAAAACTCAATTGTTTTTCAATCCCTTGAATGTCAAATTTGGTACACAAAGAGAAGATTGGAAAAAAATTAAGAACAAAGAGGACATCCTCAATGTAACCATCTACTAACTAAACAATACTTGATCCTAAATTTGGAGTTTGTATAAAGTTACCCACTACAATCTAAGAAGTTCTACTATTAGAAAGAGATTCAAGGAGATTGTGTGAATTGGCTACAAGATGAGAAGTCTCTAAATCAAGTATCTAGTTATCTATCAATAAACTCAAACCCCTTGTTGAGAGGACTTGACCTATATTGGAAGAAAGATTAGAAATAAAAAATTTGTGCTTTTCCATGGATTCCTCCAATGTATCTAAAGTTGCATAAAAAATGCAACTCATCATGCCTCATTACACCACAAAAGGTGCAAGGACCATTTGATTTATTCTTTTTCATTGAGGGAAAAAGAGAAAGTGGAGTTTTAATTTGATTTCTACTCTAGTTGGGTAATTCTCATAACCTAAAGTTGACTTTGCCTTAGATTATTTATTCTTCTTATCTTTGCACTTAGGTGATTGAGTCATTAATGCTTGAATTTTAGAAAGTTCTAGGAGGTACATCCATTTGAAATAGTTTTGATCATTCACTAGTTAGATGATCACAAAATAGATCAAAAGAAGGTATCTTGAAATCAATGCCAAGTGCATCCACTATAAAATAGAAAGTAGAAGAAAAAAACTTGAAAAGGGCCCTTCAAATTTGATCAAATTAGGAATATATATTCTTTATCAAATTTATTTATTTTCCACAACCTTTTAACTAAGATTACATAGACTTGAAATTTATGAGGAAATATTCAATCAATAGATAAGTATAGCGTCATAAAGATGCCAATTGAGCTTTTAGTTGTAAGGCACAAAATTCATTGATGTCACCAAAGTGTGCATTGAGCTTCGAAACAAGTTGGAAAGAAACATGTAAACCAATTAAGCCCACTACTTCATCTAATTTGTTTCTATATATAAATTTTTCATATTATCTATTGAATTATAGATACGTGTTAATATTTTCCATAATCCCTTAGATTGAAGCAGTTTTGTGCTTTGATTTTTTAGATGTGATAGTTATGTAGAGTTAGAAGTTTAACGTGCCCAGTTTCATCCATGATAAAGAGATCAAAAAATACAATTTAAGGAACTTATAATCATGCCTTACAACCTCTCAACATTTATTAATATTGCAAGTAAAGCTCCCCCAAATAAATACAAGGCACTTGTATTATAATATTTTATAAAAAAACACAAATCAACCATTTATATCATGCAACAGCTCTACAATTTTATTTTTGTTGGCTTTTCAAAATGAATTTTTGTATAATACAAGTGAATTCCTTGTATTTTTTTTTTAAATTGCTTAATTTTGATAAAAAGGGAAAAAATTATGGACAATTGAAAAAAGAAAGAAAATAGGAGCTTCAAACTAAAATTTAATATACACAAAACAAAATCACCAAATAATTCTAACACGACTAGGAAGGGCTTGAAAAGAAGTTTCCAATGCCTATAATAACTCCAAAAGATACTTCCATGGGAAAAAATTATGACTACTTAAAAAATATATTTTTGGAGCCTTTACAAATAGTTTCCACACTATTGGGGTGGCTAGGGGTGGTGCAAGTTAGGTGGGTGTTGATGTAGCTCAAGCAGCTGGTAGAGTAGAGCCATATTTGGGTGGTGATGGTGAAGTGAAGATCAACCAATGGAGGTCTAATGACAAAGTGGTGGAGGACCCACAACTAGTAGTGATTGCTCCTACTTAGCTGATTTCTACTAGAGGGAATGAGGATTGACCACCCAGGGGCTACAAAAACTCCTACCCAAAACATCATCCATGTGTCTCTATAAGGCATATAATTTTTTTAATAATAAAAAAAATTAAAACAAAAAAATATTGAATCATACCAAAGATCTACATGGGCTCATAGGGATTGTATAGTGATTATATGTTCTATGACTTGGAAAAAAATATATAGAGGCCTTATGATGGTTCTTGAGCTATACAAAATTTTATAGATTCTTCAATGGAACCCCTCCCAAAAACCTTTTCATGTGACATGTGACAGTAACAAAACCCTATCAAGTGGGTGATGCCCTTGGCAATTTTTTGCTGGTGGATGATGAATCCTCTAACATTTTTCATTCCACCTTTGCTCGCATATTGGTTGAAATGGATATTTCAAAAGGATTGCCTGCTGAGATTTTACTTAAATCTCCTAAGGGTTCTTGGGTCCAATCTTTGGATTATGAAGGGATTCCCTTCCGTTGCAGAAGATGTTTTAAAATAGGTCATGTTGCTGCTCAATGCGGTTTTGAGAAAAAAACAATGACGACTACATGGTGGAGAGGTGCCTCTCTACAACATTATACGGTAGAGAAGAAAACTGAACAACACAGGAGTTTTTCCGATGTGGTTGCGTCGGAACCACAGGGTCTTGGGGCATCCCCCCCGGACGTCTCAAATGGTGGGGTTGCTGAAGCTATACAAATTCATCTTGTTGAAACCCCTAAAGAGCGAGAGATTGGGTCTCAGGCTGCCATTTCGGGTGATAGTGCTCCGGCTATCATTTCTAGTGGCTTTTCTGATATGTCTGTGCCCGCACGGAAGAATAATGTTGAAATCACTGAGACAATGGCTGCAGGCATTCATCTTCAGGAAAAAAGTGTGTTGGCTTGGCAGGATAAGGCAACGCAAGTGGAAGAAGGTTGGATTACTGTTATGGGCAAGAAAGCAAAATTCTCTAGGCCTTCTTTCGACATGACTCTTCGCTCCCACAAGAGAAGTTCTAATTGTAAATCTTGATGGGCCTTGCTTGGGGGTGGTTTTTTTGGCTTGAGGTTGTCTTTTTTGTAGCTTTGTTTTTTTTTGGTTTGTAAAGGGTTTCATGTCCCTTAAAACCGGTTTTCCTTAATAAAAACAAAACCCTATCAAGTTTATTATCAATCCATATTCTTTTAGTCCACTAGATGCAATTGTGAGGTTAGTTTTGCTCCAAGACACATCATTTGAAAATAGCTAATGAAGATCCCCCAAACTAGAGAAGGTGCTTATAGATTCAACACTCTGATACCATGTTGAAATCACTAGGAGACCCATAGGCTCATAAGATATGTACAAAACTAAATAATCCTTCTATAAAGAGATTAAGAAAAAATAAGCTATAATATTAATACGTATACAAATTTGAATGAAATATACATAGAAGCTCTTTTATATAAAGTCAAGGGTGGGGAAAGAAGGTGGTTGAGGTAAGTGACTACCCTACATGTATAAATGACAATGTAAATATCTATTTAGTATCTCGGTTTAATGTGATTGTCTCTCTATTTTCCTCAACAAAACTCAATGAGAAATTAAAAAGTTTCAAGCCAACTAGAGGCACCAGTTAATAAACTTTTCCTATTTTGAAATTATTTTGGTACTAAGATTGTTATTTGACAGGTCTGTTTAATTTAAACTCATACCATTTTTTATTCTTCATTTGCCCATTAATTATGGATCTTTATAAATAGATATTGACATTTTGAGTTTAAAATGTGAAAATTTTGATATGCTATGTTAGGTTGAGGAGGCTAGTGTGATCACTTTGTAAACATGTTCAAGTATTAGTCTTTACAGATGTTCAAGCATCATTGTTGTTCTAAAAATTAATTAATCTAAACAAAAATTCTTATATTTTATTCTAAATTTGAAAGTTATTTGCATGTCAAATTATTACTATTTAAGAATAAATATAATGTTTCTAAAACAAACAGCACATAAATTTTATGTCTTCAGGTATGTGGTAAATAAAATAACTTTAGAATTAAAAAACCTCCAAATTAGTATCTCTTGAATTTTTTTTAAATATATGTATTTAAGATATCTATACTACTAATTATGTTTATTTTTCAAATCTTCTTATACCAATACCTATACTTTTATAGATGTAATTTTTTTTGTTTTAAATACCACTTATAGACATAGATTAACTATATGATTTTTTTAAATTAAATTTTTATTAGTGACACAATTAGACCATCCACTTCTCTATTCCAGATTGTTTGATAGCCATGCTCAAAGCAAGAAATCTGAAAAGTGTTCAAGCTCAGATGAAGTTCGCAAAAGCCAAAATGAATGGATGGAAGAATAATTTTATCTGGTAAGATGTTCAAAATTATTCTAGTTATTTTTCTATTTCAATTGCATCCTGAACATCATATTGACTAAAAAAAAATTGATTATTTTCCAGGCAACATTCAACAATATTTTGTCATCCAGTTACTTTCCAAAATAGTAGTAGAATCAACACAGTTACAGATATGGCCCTTTTTTTATACCATCAAATTCTCTTATGCTTGCTCAGCTTTGATTCACAGCTTTGATATGAAATTGAGGTTACATAAAATACCTAGTTGTACATTGTTCAGTTTTGTATCTACTCCATTAATCTGATATTTTACAGCATGCAAAGGGTTTCGAATCATCATGACTCTTTATGTTCTCCATGCTGGGCTCCTTAGAGTTGGATGTGTTTAATGGTTTTGTAAATACTTGGGACTCTTAAAATCAATCTGTAGTGATGGATTATTAGGGAATTTAAAAAGAAGCAAACTCTTCCAGGTTGTGGAATAATTGCATTTTTGGCAACATAGCTTATAATATGGAGGTGCATTCCAAATAACTGCTATATTTGAACCCTTTCTTGAAAGAGGGAGAGAATTTCCTGATTTCCTATTGTTTATATGAATGCATAATTTCCGACTGTTAGAATTCTTTTAAACCCATTAAACATTTCTGAAAGAAAATATGGTTTAGATAATTTTAGTTCAATTGGCTGTGTTGAAAAGTTCATTTTTCCTTTCATCTAATATGAGATGTGTGGAGAAACATATTTATAGAGGGTCAAATGAGAGTTCTATTCATGTGTTTATCATTGGATCTATGTTTATGTGTTTTTTTAATGTATAGTTTATTTGATTCTAAGCTTTAATTAAAAAGGAAATCTTTCAATAATATAATTTGCATATTTTTTCTTTTAGTTTGAAAACTTATAAATAATCCTTGCAAGAATGCATGTTCACTGCTGATCGGAAAGTCTATTTTTGTTGTCGTTTTGTATGGGATCAGGACCCTAACCCCTACTCTTTTAATAAAAAAGAATGTATGTTCACTTTAAATATGTGAAATATGTGAAAGCAATGAAAATTACAAGTGCCCACAAACACCATTAAATCCAGTTATCAATTTATTTTCTTAGAAGGACTATGTGCTCATTGTACAGTAGAAATATTAGTAAATAAAAACTATCTTTACAGTGAAGAATGTTAGAGTCAAGGCCTCTAAGAGCAAAGATGAGGTTTGATAATTTCATTTAATTCTATTGTCCTTAATTGAACAGAGATCACTTTCATAGAGATTCTAAATTACCATAAAATTAAAGTTTGAATGGATTCTTCTACAAAATAAAGATAGGCTCATTTATTTGATATAACTCTTTTAAGGTTAGGATTTTGTAGGGAGCGCAATGCTATACAACATTAAGTATATTGAGTTATGTAAGGAATTTGTTTTTAGTATTTAGAAATGGAGGGATTGTTTTAATTTATCTTCAATATGTATTTAAAAATATAAACAATATTTTTTAATTTATTTTAATAATTTTATTGTTTAATTATTTAATTATTTTTAGTCATTTGAATTATTTTTAATAAATTATAGTAAAAATATTAATAGATTAAATTTTAAATAATTTTTAAAATAAAAATAATAATCACTTTATAATAATAACAAGGAGTGTTTTGAAATATCTTTATGTTTTTATGTCTTAAATAAAGATTAAAAGACATCTTCATGTTTCTGTGTGTTGTTAAACATAGATTGTAATTCATAAAAAATTAAATAAGTGTTAACACAAAACTTAAATTTAGTATTGTATTCATTTCTTATAGTTAGTTTTGATATAATAATTATATAAATAAATTAATCTAGATATGTTAAATGTATATATCTAAAAAACAATGAGAGATATCAATTTTTAGGTGTCTATACTTATATATCTTGATATTTTTTAATTAGATGCATTTAAGATATATATGCTAGTTTAAAATATACATGAAATATTAATCTTGAGGTTTCTATACTAGTATTTTTTAATTAGATGTATTTAAGATATCTATTCTAGTTTAAAATATATATGTGATATATTACTTCATCACTTGAAGTTATTATGAATCAATCTATATTGAAATTTTTATAATCGTAGAAAATATAAGTAAATATTTTTCTTTAATTAGATACACATAGAAATATAAATTGGGATATATATATATATATATATATATATATATATATATATATATATATATATATATATATTTGAAAGCTATTTTATTTTTCAATAATAATGCAAAAAATCATAAGAATTATGTTAGAATATTGAAAAAGAAATGAAAAATATTAACTTTTACTTAAGTCTTATTCTATTTTTATATAAATATGATTTTTACTATTTATTTCATAGATAAATAGATATATAAGAAAATACACAAGAATTATTTATTATAATATTTTACTTAACTATTATTTTATTTTAGATATTATTTATTTTGAAGAGATATTTTGTTTCACTTATCAATTATATTTTTAGTATCACATTGAAACCATTACAATCTACCTCTTACTGTTATTGTAATTACACCTCTCAACATAATTAATTAAAACATTTACAAATTTAAATTAAATAAATTAAGAATATATTTAACATAATATAATTTAAAAATGTGATTCAGATGATCCATTTAAACAAATCAAGACTTAAAAAATATTGTTTAAGTCTAACCTCCACAAATCCTTTAATAAATGATAGTCAGTCAGATACCAACTTTATGTTAAAAAGCTGATATTATTTTGTTTGAAGAAACCAAGCCTGTCAGCTATGAAGCTTCTTGTTTGCTCCTAAATGGAATGGGAACTTTGTTGGAGCCAATAAGGGATTAAGTATTTTGGGGTCCCCTTGAAGGTTGTAATTTCTGATGTGAACTCAGGAATCTTTGCGAGGTTAACAGACTGATCTTAAGTCTTCCTTTATTTCTAATTAATGTCTAGGGTCTTATTGGTCCAGTCTGTGGTGGAGGAACCAAAATCATCTAGTGAGCACTTTGGACCGTTATCTTCTCTTTGAATAAGACGGTTGGCATTTCTAGACCCGCCCAGTCCCATTTCGTCTCTTTTTAACGATAACACATTTTGTGAACTTGAAGACAAAAAAAAATGTCAAATTCTCTTGGAATAACAGGTCATGTTTCCATAACATTATAAAAAGATTGGATAGGTTTGTTTCTCCCCCAACTGGCTTGGTACGGACAGGGTTTTTGAAAGGAGGATTCTCCCAAGTGGGGACTTCAATCTTTCTCTCTGTTAGTTTTTTGAGACTCTCTATTTTAAAGTTAGTTACGTCTTATATTTATTTTTGAGGATCTTTTTTAATCTAAAAGGTAACAAATTATGTGATGTTACATCAACACATCAATAAAATATGATTCAATGTTTAATTATTGGTCTACCTTTTTTTGGGATCTTTTTGAAAAAGTCAACAAAAAAACATGTTGATGTGGTATCATATTTGATGATGTAGACTTCAAACCTTAGTTATAAATAGGGCCCTTGCTAAGTAAATGTCACGTCTCATACTTTGATACTACTTAAATTTACTTTATGTGTAACTCACATGAATAATTGTGTGCGGTAGGATAAATGTTATGTTATTTGAAAGATGAAATAAGTGAATATTTTTTCTATTTTAAAAAAGATGAAATGTGATGAATATGATTTTATTTCGAAATGATGCAATATATAAAATATTATTTTGGAATGATAAATTATATTGCTTCAATTTATTTAGGACACTAATCTATTAATGGGCGCCTGAGTTTTTCATGAGTTGCAAGTTGTCAAATTGTCGAAGACCAAGGGTGTGGTTAAAGTAGAGGAGGCTCGCTACCTGGGAGGGTTAAGATAGAATGGTCTCTCTCGCACACACAAACACTTAGTAAACATATAGTTGCATTTAAAATTGTATTTAGTAAATTATTTTATATTGTTTCTTACTTTATAGTGGTTATTTAATTTAATTGGTGGTAAAAATTAAATGCACATATAAAATAAAAGAAATAGTAATTTTATTTATTTTAATTATTGATTTCATTTGAAGAATTAAATTATTATTATTTAATATTTTGTGGATAATTGTGATGCATGGGTAGAAAATCATGTTTTCTATTTAAAAATTAGTTTTATTGGATAGATTTGAAATAAATCATTAAAAAGAAAGAAAGATTTAAAAAAAAAAACAATGAGGAAGAAAACATAAGAAAAATAGAAAAATAGAAAAAAAGAAGTTAAATTTAGAAAATTAAAAGCAAAAATCAAAGCAAAACAAAGATAGAAAAAAAAGGAAAATATTAAAAGAGAATAATCTCTTATGCTCTCATTAACATAAGCTCCATTTAGAGCATTAGGTTCATTTTTTTTTCTCAAACTATTCTCCCCAAAACAAAAACCAAAAGGGAAATTGGGAAAAGTAGAAGAAGAACGATGGAAAAAGAGGAGAACAAGAAGTGAGTCGAACAAGATAGCATTTTTACTAGGTTTTTATTCATTTTCCAAGGTATTTTAATTTCTGTTGTTTGTGTGAATAAATGGATCTATCTTCATTTTTTTTGTGTGAAAGATTAAATTCCACTATTGGTACCCAATTGAATATATCAATTGTAATTTTGCATTTCATGTTTAAATCTTTTATCTGTAGGAGAAGTTCAACTTCATGGTTGAACCTGAACTGTATAGTTTTATTTATTTTCTAATATATATATATATATTTCAAACTATGTGAATATAGTTGTGTATATAGTAATATTTTGTGTGTATCATACTAAACAGTATATAAATTCATTATAAAAATTTATTATGAATTGTTGTAATTTGTATCAAATTGAAGTGAAAATTTAATAGAAATATATATTACAAAAATATTTATTTATTCTATCCACTGCCTTTGGCTAGGAAGGGTGCTTCCTTCCACTGGAAAGTGCTCCCTTATGGAGACTGACGGCTCTCTCCACCACTCAATTCGTAGTCGAAGTTTCTATGACTGTGTATTCCTTTGGGAACTATGTAAAGACTACAATTTAAATTCATTTGCATGGACTTATATCTGCATATATATATATATGATTGCGATTTTTCCTCTTTAATTGTTTCGAGTTTGTAGAGATATATGTAGATGTGATTGCAATTTTTCCTCTATATATTTTTTTATTTTGTAGAAATATATATATATGTGAATGTGATTTTTCCTCTGTATTTGTTCCAAGGTTGCAAATATAAATATATAAGTGTAAATGTGTATATATATACATACACATTTCTACAATTTAGCTGTAAATATGTACAAATTGTTGTTAGAACCTCCACTTGTTCAGTATTTGTTTCTGTTTAAAAATAATAATATTGAATATGTATAATATATATATATATATATATATATGTATGTATGTATGTATATATATATGTATGGCATGTATATATATATATATGTATATATATATATATGTATATATATATATATGTATATATATATATATGTATATATATATATATGTGTGTGTGTGTGTGTGTGTGTGTGTGTGTGTATAAGCAAGATTGATTTTCTAAGAAGATTATATGTATATGCATATCTGATTTGGAAAGTGCTCAATTTGAATGTGTAAATATAAAATATGTATTTTTAGATTAAACCATTTAAATGGGAAACTGATTATTAGAAATATTGTATGCATATGAAAAGATACATATATTTGCTATTTTCACTTGGCATATTAGTAAATTGAATGAGTTGAATAACTGTTGGATGCATTATAATTCTAGGATGATTCAAACTTTTAAAAAGGGTGTCAATGATATGCAGAAGCTGGAGGAGGAGACGAAGTCTATCCTCAAGACTTTGAAGTAATGTCTGGGGTTTCTGTTCTTTCTTTGCTTTTCCTCTGTTTTGGCCTTTTTGGTTTTGTTCGAATGGTTGTTGCTGATCTTTTCTAGGGCAGCTGGTTTTTGTGGTTGGACTTTTTAGTCCTCTCTTCTGTTTTGTAAACTTTGTGGTTTCGGGTCCCTGTACAACCTGTTTTACCCTTTTATCAAAAACAGTTGGATATTATTAAATATAAACAACTTATTTGTCTTATAATCATATCATTATGTTGAAATTGTAATATTGATAGACATGCAAATCTATATAATGACCTTTGGAGTAGAAAGTGTGTTTCTAAAAGGACTTATTAAATAGAGAGTATTGAAACATAATCAAAATTAAGAGATTCTTTATTTACATTTTCTATGGAGTTACTTTTGGGATAGGATATCGAATGTGGGCTCCCAAATACGATAATTTACTTTTTCTAAATTACCATTTTATTATTATTGCTTGGCGAAGCTACTATACCAATGAAATAGATGGTTTGAAAATCCTAGAATTTATATTATATATGTCTCTGCCACATCCTATATGTGAGTATTATGTTATTCTAATTTAAGAATTGCATGTAGGAATCAGGCATGCATCGAGAGATCCCCTCCTGCTTTTACTGTTCTAGGTTGCTAAGCTCTTCGTGCATGGTCGGTGCATTCTTCATGTTAGGAAGAAACCCAGGGAAGTTCAATACTTTGTGGTTGGGTGAAAAAAGCGCCTCAACCTCACTCTTGGCCTCAGCTTGCGGAATACCCTTAGAGTCATGGCAGTTGAGGACATAGATTATTATATTATATGGATATACTTCTTTGTATTATTTGTGCATGGTTGTTTAGCCTATTTGTAAATGAAAACTTATCTTCATGGATGTAACTGTGGTATTGATGCAAAACTTATACTTGTAACAATGAAACAAATGTAATGTAACACCCTATTGGTGTATGAGATTTGTACTTCATTATTATAAGTTGCTATTGTGGAATTATTGGGATTTTAATTAATATATGTATCACTTTCCTTATTTGGAATATGCATTGCTTTTTGGAGTACTATTTTTAGTATGTGAGTTTTCCATGCTTTATATTTGATATTAGAGCCCTAGGTTCAACACACATGCCTCGAGTCTTCTACACTATAGGTTGCAATGTGAACCTGATTGGTGACCTAAAGTCCTAGGTGCACTGAGTGACTTGGCACCCTATTTTGGGTTGGAGATTCTTGGTGTTGGTGTGGGTTTATTTATTTATTTTTCCTACACATTATTAAGCATACTTAGGTTATGATAGACATGGTTTATGTGAGGACACATGGCATAATCCATCGATTACATGTATCGCTCTCACCTAAACTTGGGTGGTTGAGTCTCACACCCTCTTTTGGCCTTTTATGCCACCTCACAAAACCACTATCCTATCTCTTTCTGAGTAGGTTATGTAACATGTTTGACATTTTCCAAGTAGGTTTAACTCCCACCTAATTTGGTTATTTGGGAGTTATTACCCCTCTTGGAATTATATGCACATATTTTTCTATATAATCAACACTTACCTCTCCCTCCTATCTAGTCCAGATGAGCTCATATCAGCTTTGTCGGTTCAAGGGAGTGGGTAAACCCACAAGAGTGGTTTACAATTCTAGTGAGGAAGGAAAAGTTGCAAAAAATGAACCCATGCAAAAAAATTTGGGTTTTGGGGGTTCGAGCAAACCCAAAGAGGGTTTGATAGAACCCCCCTTTCGAGTGAACCCATTTAATGTAGGTCCCACCATTTTCGAGAAAAAGGAAAAGGGAAAGTATTATGTAGAGGGGGTTTGCTCAAACCCTAGTTCGAGCAAATGCCCCTGGTTTGCTCGAACCCCCTTTTTCCCCCCTTCTCCCCCTTAGGCACCAAAAAAGTCTAGAATTTTGTACTTCAAAGCTCGGGTTGAGGATAAAAATGGAGGAGACTTCACATACCCAACTAGATGATGGCAGTCCTCAGAATGAGCTATCTAATAAATATAATTTTAATATGTTTTGGTTTTATTACGTATTTAGTTTTTTAGTTTTATTAAACATAGGTTTTTCACCAAGAATTAGGAGATGTTGAAGACTAATTTTTTTGAAAAAAAAAAAGGCTTATAAAGGAAAACTTCAATGTTATTCCCCAAAAAGCTCTTAACTTTGAAGCTATGGTGTGTACTCCCTATGATCTAATGATAGAAAATGATTGGAATATTAAAATGGATGTTTCTATGGCATCCAAGCCATCTAAGAAAAGCAGGGAGGGTGTGTGTTGGACCTTTCCTCCAAATGGCTAGTCTAAGGCCAACTTTGATGGCACTGCGAAGGGAAATTCGGGGATGGCCGGAAGTGGAGGTGTGTTAAGGGACTCAAATGGTAACTTTATGTCAGTTGTGGCCATTTCCCTAGGTCATCAAACCAACCATGTGGCGGAGGCTATAGGAGCTTTTCAAGTTTTAAAGATAGCTCATAATTTGAATATAAAATACTTATGGCTTGAAGGGAACTCTAAAAATATCATTGATTGTTTCCTAGGTAGGACCCCCCCTTCCTGTTCTATAAAGAATTGGATTGATGAAGCAAAGTCTATTCTAGAAAAGTTCAATAAAGTTAAAGTTTCACATGTCTACAGGGAAGCTAACAGCATGGCGGATTACTTTACGAATGAGGGGGTAAAGAGGCAAGGATTGAACACATGGCAGAATTTTAGGGATTTGGGCGCTGAAGTCAGGGTCTTATTAGATTATGATGTTATGCATGGGAAAGAGGAAAATATATTTAATGATTAAAGGGAAAAGGGCTAAGTACATCGTAATCAAGAGATTTGATGGGGTCGTGTCTTATTACATAGCTGGGAAGAAAAAGTGGCACACTTTGTGGGTTCATTGGAATGGCTGCATAAAATTGCAACAAGTTTTTGGTGCTGGTAGAGTCTGTAGTGAGGTGCAAACAAAAATGGGGGGGACAGGAAAAGAGTTGAGCCAAATAGCTACAAGGTGCACATGAGGAATGCTAAGGTTTGGAAATAGGTTGTCAAAGGTGGTTTGGTTCCATTTCTGAAAAAACTTCATAGGCCTGATACTATGGCTACGGACTATTTTGAGAAGAACTGGAACAATGGAGAAATAATCCTCTTTGGGAGAAAGGTGAAACTGGATGAGAAAATTATGGGAGAGGTGACTTGAATGTCCATTGAGGGTGTGAAGTTTTATCATGACAAAAGGTTTTCTGACGAGGCGGTAATCAAATTCCCTAAGAAGGAAAAGGAGAAAATGAAATTGGTCAAAATTTCCAATAGCTATTTTGAAATAGACACCATCAAGGCATTGTGGAGAAAGGTGCTTTGTGTCATAATGGAATATATTACCCTGGAAGGGAGATTCACCAGAGTTTATGGCCATCATTTTGCTATCCTTAACCACTTCCGCCATAAGGTACAGATTTCTTTGCCTCATTATCTGTTTTGTTCGTTGAGAAATAGCCTTGAGGACCACAAGAAAAATCCCAGGAGATACCCTATTCTTCATCTTGGTCTAATTAGGTTAATATATGAACACTATCAAAGCTTGTCAGCTTTATCCAAACCGGTTGCCTCCATGGCGTCTGAGGATAGTATGAAATAGACAGTGGTGGTTCAGAGAATCAGCCTAACTAGGAGAGAATTGTTGAAGCCCACCCATCCCCTATGTTGTCTGGTAATAAAACCCAGCTTAGTAAACCCTAGCGTGCTAAAGCTAACCCTGAGATCTACCCTGACTTTCGGGTTCCCTGAAAGAATCCCGCTTTTAAGGGCTCCCCTGCCAATAAGTTGGTTTCCTACTCTACAGACTCTTTGGAGGAAAAAACTGAGAACCCTGAAGCTAGCAGAAACTCTGTGTCTACCCCTTCTACCTCTTTTAGAGTTGATGGTACCATAATTCCTTTCTCCCCCAATCCAGATGATGTAAACCTAATTTTAGACCGAGTTCATTCTGGAGATATTCTTTCCTCTGCCAGAAGTGGCGTTGGTGACATTTTTAGGGTATTGAAATGGGCCTATCAAGAAATTAATAATCTTAATCACAGAAATAGGGTTCTAAATAGCAAGTTGGAGGAACTAGAATTGAAGTTGTCTGCTATTAGCAATGAAGAAGGAAAACAGAAAAAGAACAATACTGGAATGAGAGAAGATGATATTGAGGACAAGTATAAGACTTTGGAAGCTAAAATTGTTAAAATAAAAAAATAACATGAAAACTATTGTGGAACAAAACCATAAAATGGCTAGGAACAATTCCATTATCATCAATGCAATATCTGAAAAGTTGGAGAAGTCACAACAGGGCTCATTGTTTGTTGATTTGGAAGAGGACAAGGATAAAAGCAAGAATGAGGACCAAGGTATATTGAAAAGGACCCGTGCCAACCTTAAGAGGAAAGTGCCTCCTACTACCAAATGGTCCAAATATTAAAGAGGGGGGTTTAGGAAATGAATGACTTGGAAGCTGAGACTGCGAAAACTTTAAAGTCCCAAGTTTAGTTGCTGTTGGCTTTTTGTCTGGTCTTTTTGGGTCTTTTATGTGGGCCTTGCTGGATTTTTTGGTGGATTTGGCTTTGTCTTTTTGTTGTTTTCTGTATAGCCTTTCTACTAATAGTGACTTTGACGATCTTATCTTATGTATGTAAACTTTGTGGTTTCGGGTCCCTGTAAAACCCATTTTTTCCTCTTTCAAAAACATAGGTTTTTCACCGAAAATCAAGCTCTCTATTCTGCACATGTGGAAAAATAGTAGATTATCAAAAAAAAATTGAAAAATATGAGTACACCAAATATTGAAGTCCTTGATCCAACAAAAATTGAATTTCGATAATACAAAAAAAGTTACGTGTTATACGTTTTTATGTCTAAATTGTAATTGGTTTGACTTGAAACTTGATTAAGGAAAAATATTCAATAAAACACTATGAAACCAATTTGAAGCACTAGATATCATAGTTACAAATCTAAATTCAAAAATTAGAATTTTATTTTCATGGAAAAAAAGTTATGCATTATATGGTGAGCACTCCTTAAAAATGTTGTTTTTATTGAAAAATAGTTTTCAAAGGAGATGGAAAAATAAGTGCAATCTGATTTCAAAATTCTTGAAAAAATATATTTAGAATCTACAAATAAAATGTCACAAATCACTAGTTTGCATCATCTTCAAATTCCTCATGGTTTAGCCGCTAGATGTACTTGAAAGTGAAGATTTAGTTAAAAAATATATATTTCAGTGTCCAGTTTGGCCAAAAATTGTAAACCACTATTGTGAGATCACCCGAGTGTTGATGCATATTGTATCATTTCAAGTGTGATAATATCATTATTCTGTTATTGCACCATATTCTAGCATTTCATCCTCTTTCTGCTCTCCTGTAGAAGGTTAATCTTGGTTTTGCACATGATCTTGGGTGCTCGAATTCATCAAGAACTCTTACATGGTATCAAAGCTTTTAGATTTGCAAGCCCTTTCTCGAATTTGGGAGAAATTCAACATTGAGCTTTGGCTGGGTGTATTTTTAGTGAAAATGGACATCGCCATCGAGTCCAGAATGCTTCACTGACGAATTTTGATATAAAGTACTCTATATTTTGGCTTTGGAAAAATTTTGACTATTTTTGGAGGGTTGAAGAATCTTTGGAAGGAATATTCTATACAAAATTTGTACAATCGTACCTACACCTTTCTGTGTCATCCTCCATCATTAGAAATTTTTTGGCTCCTCAATTTGATTGGGTAATTTTTTTTTTAAAATAAAATATTTCTTTCTTATTTTGTATAAAGTATTTTAAAAAAATTGAAAAAAAATCAATATAAAAAAAAATTGAAAAAATTGAGAAAAAAGCAAAAAAAATCAAAATTTGAAAAGGTTTTATTAAAAAACAAAAAAATAATAAATTTTTTTAAGGTACCGGCAAGGTATGTAGACCCTATTGGGCCCCCTATACCTGGGCGTACTACCATTGTACCACCCGTGTGGGAATTTGAAAAGGCCGCAGGCCTTGTAAATGTTGTGAGCCCCATTTGTGTGGGGTTGGGGTGTGGCTCGACCCCCCAAATTTCCTTTTTTATTTAATTCAAATTTTATTTATTAATTTTTTCAAAACAAAAAAAAAAATTAAAATCCATGCCCGTACCAGTGCCTGTCCTCCCTCAACCATTGTGTTGCTACCAAATTTAGCAATTCCGCTATATTCAAAGATGATTTAAGCGCTTCCACCAGATCTGATGGTGTAGCTAAATTTATTTGGAAATGACAATTTTGGCAGGCTCACTAAATTTGGAGGTTTTTAGCTAAAATTGGAGGTGATATCATGTTGACGTCAGTAGGTGGAGTTCGAATTTTTTTCCCCCTCACCATTATATTTTTCAATTTGGAGGCAAAAATTTGAAAGGTGATATCTCAGCCATATAGAGGAGTTTTCCAGAGCAATTTTTTTCATTTAGGGAAACAATTTGTGCTCTTCATAGTGGTGGAATTATTTTTTGCTCAAGTCTTGTTTTTCCAGAAATTCAATTTTCTCATCAAATCTGAAGGATAGTCACCATTTTTTGAACTTCAAATAGTTGTAACTTTCGCGTACGACCTCAGATCGAGGTGATTCTTTTTTTGAAAGTTGATATTTTTTTGAGAACTACATGATGGTGCTATTCTAAGGTTATGATTTTGATATTGTATTGTCCTTTCAATATTTAGGTCAATTTTGGACACTTGTAAAACTTTAGAAAATAACTCCAGCATTGTAAACACACTGATTTATAAAGTGACAAATCATTTTTTGTTGGGTGGATTCTTGATTGAGTGAAAAGGGGGGTTATCTCTATGCGTTTCTTCTTGGATTTTTCTCTCACACTACAACAACAATCTAAAATGGATAAAACGGTTCCTCTACTTACACCATATAATTACTTTGAGTGGAAAAATGAAATGAAACTTCACTTAAGAAAGTTAAAATTGTATAGGATAACAATGTGTATTGATAAGGAACCTACAGAGGATGAAAAAAAGCCTAATTTTTTTAACAAGTGTGATGAAGCTTTTGACACCTTATGCATGGTTGTATCTCTTGATCTACACTTTCATATTATGTCCGCCAAATCACCAAATGAAGTGTGGAATACTTTGAATACTCTCTTTGGTAAACAAGATACTTTGAGAGCACATTCATTGGAGAACGAGCTCATAGGATTGAGCCCATGCAATTTTGAAACCATTTAGGATTTCTTTACTAAGTTGAATGCCATAAGATTGCAATTGGAGCAATGTGGAGTTAAAAAGGATGACTCATAGTTGATTTTAAGTATTCTTTCAAAAATTGGTCCTGATTATGTAGTGTTTATTTCTACATTTCATGCAATGAAAAGAGCATTAGGAAAAGGATTTACTATGCCTTCTCTAGGTGAGTTCGCAGTTGATCTCACAAAGGAGCAAGATAAATTGATTCAAATGGGAATTATTAAATATTCTAAGTCTCATTCCTTGGCTGCAAAAAAAGACATTAATAAGAAAAACAAGAAACAAAGGAACAAAGGAACCAAGGAGATAAAAAGAAAGATTCAGATCAATCTTCATCTACTTCTAAAGTAGACTCTAAATTCTCTTCAAAAGAGGATTCATCTAAGAAGGAGAAGCCCACTTGTGCATATTGCAAGAGGAGTGGACATGAAGAACATTCTTGTTATAAGAAGGATATTGATGAACTAAAACATCTTCTTGAGAAGAACAAAATTAGTTTTCCTTCTTGAATGGTTGATTCAACTTCTTCTAATTCCAAAAATTCAAAACATTCAAAATCTAATAAGGAAAAAGGCCATGCTACAGGGGCAGGTAAATCAAAAGGTAAAGCTCTTTGTGCTTCTATAGGTCTTGGATCAGGGAGATGACTCTTAGATTCTGGAGCTTCTCATCATATGGCTTCTACACAGTCTATGTTCTCTTCTTTTGAGCCTTGTGTTATGCCACCTATTTTGATGGGAAAAAATACATACATTGATGTGATTGTGAAATGATCTTTTGATATTTGGGATGGTGCTTTCAATGATATTTTTTGTGTACCTCATCTTTCAAACAATATTCTTTCCATCTATCAGATCACTCATGGTGGAGCAGGGAAGACTGTGGAATTCACACCTGATTCAGTTATCATCAAAGGCTTTGAGAGCAGAGAGATAATTGCTACTGGGATAGTTGATCATGCATCTCGGTTATACACCTTTTCAAACTTTTCACCTAATGATGGTTATGATCCTTCGGTTGTTGATCACACTCCTAGTGTGAGATTTGATTTTAAGAACTTTGGCTACTTGAACTTGGGTATTCTCACATGTGATCTAGTTCTTGAGCCTTGCATTCCTTATCCTCCATCTATTGTTGCTTTTGAGGATACTTGTGTTGCTACATTCATGGCTTCTTGTGATTTAGTGCAGCAGGATACAAATTGTCTTCTAGATATAGCTACTCCGGATGACTACTTGATAGACATTGCAGGTTCGTTTATGGAGTCTCATATTTCAGACTTGGGAGACACTATTCATGATATCCATCTTCTCTTTGATGAAGTTGATTCTTCTTCAGTTGTTGTGGAGGAACCTTTGGATCCTCTTGTTCATTCTCCACATGATTATTCATCACAGTTTGACATGATTATGGGTACTTTTGAGCAACATTTGGGGGAGGCATCTTTGTCTTCAAAGGAGGTAGTTGAGTCTTTGTATCTTGTTCTACATACATCTCCACTAGGTTTTGGATTGTCATCTTCATCAGTGTGGCCTAGAATGCCTGATTTGATGGTGGTAGTTTTGGCATCGACATGGAGACACATGAGCAATTCTTAGAGGCTTCTTACATTTTGAGCTTTCTTCCCTTATATTCCTTTCAGGAATGGGAAGAAATTCTTCATGCACCTTTGGTTTTGTTTCTTCCTAAGGGGAGGAACATTGTTCAACGATCGTAGACCATCTTCTACATCCATTTTCAAGCATCAACCATTAGTACAATTGACTACTTGAGGGAAGGCTACATAGTCTTTCTTATCCTTTATGTTTTGGAGGGGATTTCTTCCTTGCATGGGATTATTTATTGTGTTGGGAAACTTGTTTCATTTTCTCTCTTTTGGGGAGAAGTTTTGTCCCACTAGGTTTTCTCCTTTTCTCCGGTTGTGAGAGATTATTTTGTACATGGGTACCTAATATGGCCTAGTAGTCGGGACCCATCCTTTCACCCACCTAAGCTATGCTTAAGGGGGGAGATGGTGTAGTTTTTTTTTAAAAAAATTCCTACACATTATTAAGCATACTTAGGTTATGAGGGACATGGTTTATGTGAGAACACGTGGCGTAATCCATCGATTACATGTGTCACTTTCACCCACACTTGGGTGGTTGAGTCTCACACCCTCTTTTGGCCTTTTATGCCACCTCACAAAACCACTATCATGTCTCTTTCTAAGTAGGTTATGCCACATGTTTGGCATTTTCCAAGTAGGTTTAACTCCCACCTAATTTGATTATTTGGGAGTTATTACCCCTCTTGGAATTATATGCCCATATTCTACTATATAATCAACACTCACCCCTCCCTCCTAGCTAGTCAAGATGAGCTAATATCAACTTAGTTATTTCAAGGGAGTTTTGATGCATATTGTATCATTTCGAGTGTGATGATATCATCATTATGTTATTGCACCATATTTCATCATTTCATCCTCTTGCTACTCTCTTGTAGAAGGTTAATCTTGGTTTTACAGGTGATCCTAGGTGCTCGAGTTCATCAACAACTCTTACACTTGGATGGTTCAATTGGGAACCAAGAAGAATAATAGACATTGTATGACTATATTAGTTGAGAGTACTCCTCGCTTTAGTTGCATTTTCATAAGAATTATTAGTAAGAATGATGTCATCTTTAAAACAAGGATTAGAGATTGTTTTCTTTAAAAAAAAGGGGAATGTTGAGATATTATGATGTGGGTGAACCCACAAAAGTGGTTTACAATTCTAGCGAGGAAGGAAAAGTTGCAGAAAATGATCCCATGCAAAAAAAATTAGTTTTTGGGGGTTCAAACAAACTCTTGGTTCGAATGAACCCAAAGGGGGTTCGATAGAAGCCCCCTTCGAGCGAACCCTTTTAATGATGGGGCCCACCATTCCTAGAAAAAATTCAAAAGCAAAGGCTTATGCAAAGGGGGTTTGACAAACCCCCTAGGTTCGCACGAACCCCCCTTTCCCCCCTTCTCCCCCTCAAACACCAAAAAGTCCATAATTTTGTGCTTCGAAGCTTGAGTTGAGGATGAAAATGGAGGGGACTTCACAGACCCAACTAGATGATGGTAGTCCTCAGAATGAGCTATCCAACAAATATAATTTTAATATATTTTGGTTTTATTACATATTTGTTTTTTTAGTTTTATTAAACATAGGTTTTCACCAATCAAGCTCTTTGTTCTCACATGTGGAAAATAGCAAATTATCAAAAAAATAAAAAAATGAGTGCACCGATATTGAAGTCCTTGATCCAACAATTTTTTTTGAATTTTGATACATACGAAAAAAGTTACGCATAAAATCTACTATGTCTAATTGTAATTGGTTTGACTTTAAAACTTTATTAAGGAAAAAATATTCAATAAAACACTATGAAACCAATTGAAGCACTAGATATTGTAGTTACAAATCTAAATTCAAAAAAATAGAATTTTATTTTTTCATGGAAAAAAAGTTATGCGTTATGCGGTGAGCGTCACTCCTTAAAAATGTTGTTTACTGAAAAAAACTAGTTTTCGAAGGAGATGGAAAAAGAAGTGCAATATGATTCCAAAAAAATAGAAAAAAATATGTTTAGAATCTATAGAAAAAGTTTCACAAATCACTAGTTTGCATCATCTTCAAATTCCTCATGGTTTAGCTGCTATAGGTGCCCAAAAGTGAAGATTTAGTTAGAAAAAAATATTTCAATGTCGAGTTTGGCCAAAAATTGCAAACTAGTATTTTGGGATCACCCATATATATACCTGAGCCAAGATGGCTAAGACATGGTGACAACCCGTGAAGTGATGATGTAGGAATAGAGAAATATTTTGAGAAAAGAGATCTCTCTAAGGATATAAAGGGTGAATGAGTTATTACAAAAGGGATAAGTTGCAAGATTGCTAGAGGCAAAATAATTTTTTTATGACAAGTAGAAAAGGACATTCACCTACAACTAGTACAATGGATTAAATTTTAGATTCAATCCTTTAAGGAAGAAGAGAATCCAAGATGGATGTTTTAAGGGAAAGGGCGTCTACAATGAAAATGGTATTAGACTATGAGTAAGCTAATTTTCAAGCAATGCCTTTTTCTTTTCCTAATCAGGATGCGTGTATGAATCCATGTGATCTTTGGAGAATGCAAGTTAAGTTGCCTTAAGGGTCTTCAATACGGACCTAGGACATAAGTTGCTCGGATAAGTTACCATGATTAGCTTTATTGAGAAGGCAAGAGTTCTTGATATTGTGGAACCTTATGAGTCCTATATGCTAGATTTATATTAAGGATATTTATAATTATGCACATTGTGTGAGTAATGCACTTATGATTGTTATATATATATGTGTGTGAGTAATGCACTTATGTTTGTTTTATATTCGGTGTGGGTAATGCACTCAAGATTGTTCCCATTTTGTGCTAGAGATTGTATACTTACCTTTTGCGAGTAATGCACTTGAATAATTATTGTTTTCACATCTCATGTACGTGTGTAGTATGCTCAAGTAAATTATTATCTTCATCTGAGTGATGCACCTAGAGAGTGGATATTGTACTCATACCTTGTACGAATGAGAACCTTCTATAATTATTGTGTGAGTGGTGTATCCCTGTAAGTGGGAATTGGTAATCACTCTTTCCTATGAGAGTGAGGTGTTTAGATATCTTGGGTTGTGGATGTTCACTAGTATATGACTACATGTGTCATTGCATGGTGATTGTGATTTCCCTTAATGGGATACAACTTTTATTGTTTGGCATCTTCAGTGATGTTGGTTGGTTATGTAGAGAGGATCTCATGTTTTGTATGACTGGAGTCTTAGATGACTCATTTTCTGCCATGATTGAATGTGTTCTCTTACTTACCTCAGATTTTGGAATCTAGGTATAGTTTAGTATTGTACTCCCTCTCTTGTGACTAGAGTTAGTCACGTAGTTCATGTGTTATGTAACTTGAGAAATTTTATATTTTATTTTATTTTATTGACTTTGATTAATTTACTAAATGTTGTCAAGGCCAACATTGAGTTTTTATTTGTGTTTATGAGTAAGTATAGCCATCGAATTTTTGATACTTATTTATCTTGTGACCTTTATGGTCATGTGTGAGTTATTGTCGAAATTGTGCACATTTTATGCCTTATTGTTCAAATCAACTCTTTCTTTTCTTTGGTTTTGATTTATATTCTTAACGGTGGCTATGCTTGAACAATTTTTTAAACTGTTGGTCAAGTTTCATGTTATGTTCTTTATAGTGTCCATGATGGGCCTCCGATAGATTGTATGAGGGAGTAGAATATGGAGAATGTACTAGATATTGGTGTGTATGTTGCTCTAAGAATTATGATAGATTAAAATTACTTGATTCATTATTAGATGCAAGTGATTATTGTGTGAATTGTCGAGAAAGTTTTAAAATAGGTAGTGTTGCTATGGATCTATTGATATGAGTATCTTGTCGATCAGTGTGGTCATCATGTCTAGATAGTAAAAAAGGATGTGAAACAGAATTTGAGTATATGCCTAAATGTTGATTCCTAATTTTAAATATGTCCCTAAGATATGAGAGAACTAGTTTCGAATATGATGAAATAACAGGTAATGGTAGAAAAAATGTTAGTTGAGAAAGAAAAGTAGTTGTGTAGCGGATTTCAGTTAATGATGGATAAATAGGGAAATAAGGATAAAAAGTTATAAAGGATAAACACAAGAAAAGGAAATAAGAATTCATGGGAATATAAGTCAGATGTGAGTAGAAATTTTAGAATGGATAAGGGAATAGGATGGAAATTCCTCATGACTATACAAAGAATAGGATGTAGAATGTTGTAGTAGCACAAAGTTGAAAAGGAAGAATGAAAAGACTAAAATGGCTGAGCTAATAATGCTAGAATTTGAAGGTGAGAAGAAATATTTGAGATAAGAAGATTTGTGTGGAAATGGAATGAAGAGATGAGGTTGAAGGAAATGATTGGAGTTAACATATAGAGTGTATTGCTAGTAATTGAAGAAAAGTGTAGCAGAACTGCAAAGGGACAAGGGAATTTAGTGGATGGTAATTTAAGCTAGAACAAACCAATAGTTGGTAAAGGAAGTAAAATTAGTAGGGTAGAGAAGGATGAGTGAAGATTGGTTGAGGAAATTTTATTATATTGAGATGGAAAAAACGAAGGGAGGATACTTGGAAAAGATGAATAAAATTATGATTATAAATAAGATAAAGGTATAGGCTATAATTCAAGTTTAAATTGGGGCAATAGGACATAAGTAAGAGATAGCACAATAGACGTAGAAATGATAGAAATGAGAGAAGTACATAGAAGGTACAAGTGTATATGTATATGGAAAGTTCTAAACTAGATTTATCTAGGGAAAAATGGATAGCGAGTGTCCTAATCTCAGAGGAGTTGTATGCACAATGGTTGTTTTTGACCTATTTGGTGCACCATTGGAGATTTGATTACGGTTTTGAGACCTCAACCTAGCGTTGGTTAGGCGGACTAATCTTTTGAGATATGTTGTGTTTTTTCAAATTGTGATACTTGATTTATGTTTGTGTGTTTATCATGGACTATGATTATGCCTCGTTTAGTGGGCATCAAAAGTGTGATTAATTTTCCTTATGCTTGAAGTTGTGATATCATTATTTTATGCTATGGAAAATAAGCCATATGTTACCTGCATGTAATTGGATGGTAGTTGCACCATGTGTTGTTATATGCATAAGTATAAGCAGATGTATCATGTATATGGTGCACACTATTGGCATACTTTGCGGGTTTAGGATCTGGGGGTGGTGCTAGTGAAGTGTTGGAGTGAGGAAGACACTAAGAGGGGGGGTTGAATCAATGTCTTAACAAAATTTCATCAAACCTTAAATATTTATTGCAAAATTTATGCTTTGAATATTTAAATGATAAGCACATTCATTAATTGAATGTTATCATTCATCAACAAAAGTATAAAATATTTGAGCACATTTACAAAGCAAATAGGAATAAAAAACAACTCATAACACAATTATTTCCTGAGTGGAAAACCATCATGGGGTAGAAAAACCACTCAAAATTGCCTCACTGGCTTATGTAAAAATCTCATTGATTACAACTCCGTTATGACCTCACTAGCCTAAGAATCTCACTGATTACAAGTATGCCTCACTGGCTTTTCAACAATGCCTCACTGGCAAAGGTCATTTTTGTCTCATTGACTTGACCTTATTATTGCATGTTCCAATCATAAAGAAAAACAAATATAATATAGAGGATTGCTCTGTTTCACTGCATAACCATCATTTTCAAAAACCAATACATTAATATCTTGAAAACTCATAATGGGAGTCTTTCAAAATATTAGATGTATTTTATAACTTATTTTGCATTATGATTCCAAAATGCTGTCTCAACAAATAGTCTCTTATTTATTCTTCAAAAAAAACTCTCATTACAGTGTCAAGTAACACATTTTATATAATTCCCTTTAATTTCCTTTTAAAATTCCTTTCAGTTACAAACTTCCCATAACAAGTGAGAGAATGAACAAAACTGTTTCTAAAAGGTAGAGGAATACGAGCAGTGTTATACTGATTTACTGCTTTTTCAAAAACTAATTATAAACAGCATTGCCATCATTTTACCCATTGTCAAAAACAAATACCTTTACCCATTTCCTCTTAACGATTGAAAACAAAATACTCAAGAAACCCATAACTAGATGTTTAACAAACTCTAGCAAAATTGTTCATAAGCAAACCAAAATCAAAGATATCAAAATGCTTAACACACAACCGACAACAAATTTTACTGCTAAATAACAAGAGTATAACTAAAAAACAATATTACCCATTTCATTTGAGTTTTGTCACTTCAAACTGCCGACTACACTCCTCCTGATAATTACAAACCTTGACCTTGGTCTCCATGTGACCTTGCATCCTGTCGTGCCCTAATGTGGACTTTTGAAAAAATGAAACAAAATCCTTAAAACAAGCTTCGAAACAAGCTTATAACCCTAAATATGCTCGATAGTCTCCCGATTAACTTAACCTTTGTGGCTCATGGTTTAAGCATGCCCGACAAGGGCTCTTTTAACTTTTTCTTTTCAAACTCTTTTATCACTCTTAGTGCTTGACACTGCAAGTGGTGTAAACATTTCTAATGTCTTAAATAATACCAATGATAATGTCCTTAATGGTAAGGACTTCAAAACTTTAAAAACAAATGAGATGCACATGGTACGATATTCAAGGCCTCAATCCCATATGTGATGTAGATGATAAGGTCTATAGACCTTTTAAAATTTAACCTGAATTTTCATCATAATGAACCATAGTATGTGCTCTGCAAGTAATCAAACACCACTGTCATCAAATGACTGGAATTAAGTTACATAAACAATGGAGAATATTCATATAGGTAGCGAAACCAAATTATTGCAATCTTCTACACAAACCATCAAATGTATATTGTGCCAACCATGACAATTGGCCAATTTGATCATGCTAAACAAATAAATAAATGTCATCATGTATACCATGTGTGCCATACCAAGTGTGCCATATACCTGTGATCATGTCAATCACCTTGAAACCTTGCATATACCTATTTGACACAATGCCAAATATAATTCCATTGTAAAGCATCAAACATAGTAAAAAATCCTTAGCCATAAAGAACATATAAACATCATCACCTTCAAATCTTGCAACCATATTTGACACAATGCCAAACAAAATGCCACTGGAGTCAACATGGAGCCCACCAAGAATTTTTAGAGGTGCAACATTAAGTTGTGGAACCGAGATTTTGTGTAGTATAGGGTCCAAAGGGACCAGTATTTGGTGGATAGTTCCACCTAGGAGAATGTGGAAGATATTGATAGATCATTCCCGCATCTGAGATTTTAGCATACTTTTTATTTCTGCATATTATGAATTTTATTTTATATACTAGATGTTTCAGACTATGTTATGGAGATGTTTTGCAATAAGACATTGAGATGATGTCTCTCCCAAGTGGGGAAAGATGTCACATCTCAAAATATGATGCTACTTAAATTTACTTTATGTGGAACTGACATATGAATAATTGTGTGGTAGAGTAAATGTTATGTTATTCGAAAGATGAAATAAGTAAATGTTTATTCTATTTTAGAAAAGATGAAAAGTGATGAATATGATTTTATTTCGAAATGATGCAATATAGAAAATATTATTTTGGAATGATAAATTATATTGCTTTGATTTATTTTGGACACTGATCTATTAATGGGTGCCTGAGTTTTTCATGAGTTCCAAGTTTTCAAAGACCAAGGGTGTGGTTAAGGCAGAGGAGGCTAGCTACCTGGCAGGGTTAAGATGGAATAGTCTCTCTCACACACACAAACACTAAGTAAACGTATAGTTGTATTTAGAGTTTCATTTAGTTAATTATTTTATATTATTTCTTACTTTATAGTGGTTATTTAATTTAATTGGTGGTAAAAATTAAATGCACATATAAAATAAAAGAAATATTTTATTTATTTATTTTCATTATTGATTTCATTTGAAGAATTAAATTATTATTGTTTTGTATTTTGTGGATAATTGTGATGCATGGGTAGAAAATCATGTTTGCTATTTATAAATTAGTTTTATTGGATAGATTTGAAATAAATCATGGAAAAGAAAGAAAGATTTTCAAAAACAAAACAATGAGGAATAAAACATAAGAAAATTAGAAAAATAGAAGACAAAAGTTAAATTTAGAAAATAAAACGCAAAAATCAAAGCAAAACAAAGATAGAAAAAGAAAGGAAAATAATAAAAAGAGGATAATCTCTTATTCTCTCATTAAAAGAAGATCCATTTAGATCATTAGATTCATTTTTTTTTTCAAACTATTCTCTACAAAACAAAAACCAAAAACAAGAATAGTTGATTTAGAGAAATTGGGCAAAGTAGAAGAAGAGCGGTGGAAAAAGAGGAGAACAAGAAGTGAGCCAAAGATGATAGTGTTTTTACTAGGTTTTTATTCATTTTCCAATGCATTTTAATTTTTGTTGTTTGTGTGAATAAATGGATCTATCTCCGTTTGTTTTGTGTGAAAGATTAAATTCCACTATTGGTACCCAATTGAATATATCAATTATAATTTTGTATTTGATGTTTAAATCTTTTATCTTTAGGAGAAGTTCAGCTTCATGGTTGAACCTGAATTGTGTAGTCTTATTTCTTTTCTTTTCATATATATATATTTTAGACTATATGAATATAGTTGTATATAAAGCAATATTGTGTGTGTATCATATTGAACATTATATAGATTCATTATAGAAATTTATTCTGAATTGCCGTAATTTGTATCAAATCGAAGTGAAGATTTAATAAAAATATATATTACAAAAATATTTATTTATTCTATCCATTTCCTTTGGCTAGGAAGGGTGTTTCCTTCCACTAGCAAGCGCTCCCTTACGGAGATTGACGACTCTCTCCACCACCCAATTCATAGTCGAAGTTTCTATGACTGTGTATTCCTCTAGGAGCTATGTAAAGACTATGATTTATATCTATATTGCAATTCATTTGCATGGACTTATATCTGCATATATATATATATATATAAATGTGGTTGCAATTTTTCCTTTATAATTGTTCCAAGTTTGCAGAGATATATATAGATGTGATTGCGATTTTTCCTCTGTAATTGTTTTGAGTTTGCAAAAATATATATATATGAATGTGATTTTTCCTCTATATTTGTTTTGAGGTTGCAAATATAAATATATAAATGTATATGTATATACATAAATATATATATACACATTTCTGCAATTTGGTTGTAAATATGTACAAATTATTGTTAGAATCTCCATTTGTTCAGTATTTATTTCTATTTAAAAATAATAATATTGAATATGTAATATGTGTGTGTGTGTGTAAGCAAGATTGATTTTATGAGATGATTATATATATATGCATATATGATTTGGAAATTTTTCAATTTGAATGTGTAAATATAAAATTTGTATTTTTAGATTAAACCATTTAAATGGGAAATTGATTATTAGAAATGTTGTATGCAAATGGAAATATACATATATTTGCTATTTTAACTTGGCATATTAGTAAATTGAATGAGTTGAATAACTGTTGGATGTATTATTAAATATAAACAACTCTTTTTTCTTATAATCATATCATTACATTGAAATTGTAATATAGATAGGCATGCAAATCTATATAACGACCTTTGGAGTAGAAAATGTGTTTCCAAAAGGACTTATTAAATAGAGAGTGTTGAAACTTAAGCAAACTTAAGAGATGCTTTATTTATCTTTTCTATGGAATTACTTCCAAGACAGGATGCTGAATGTGGGCTCCCAGAGACGGTAATTTATTTTTTCTAAATTACCATTTTATTATTATTGCTTGGCCAAGCTATTGTACTAGTGAAATAGATGGTTTGAAAAGTATGGAATTTATATTATATATGTCTTTGCCACATCCTGTATGTAAGTATTATGTTATTCTAGTTTAGGAATTATATATAGGCATCAGGCATGCATCGAGAGATTCCCTCCTCCTTTTACCGTTCCAGGTTGTTAGGCTCCTCGTGCAGGGTGAGTTCTTTCTTCGTGTTAGGAAGAAACTCAAGCAAGTTCAGTACTTTGTGGTTGGGCTGAAAAACCGCAATAACCGCACTTTTGGCCTCAGCTTGCAGAAGACCTTTAGAGTCATGGTGCTTGAGGACATAGATTATTATATTATATGGATATACTTCTTTATATTATTCATGTATGGATGTTTAGCCTATCTGTAAATGATAACTTATCTTCACAAATGTAACTATGGTATTGATGTAAAACTTATACTTGTAACATTGAAACAGATGTAATGTAACACCCTACTGGTGTATGAGATTTGTACTTAATTATTGTAACTTTCTATTGTGTAATTATTGCGATTTTAATTAATATGTGTATCACTTTCCTTATTTGGAATATGCATTTCTTTTTGGAATACTATTTTTAGTATGTGAGTTTTTCGCACTTTATAGTACAAATTGTTAAAATTTGGGAGTAATTTGAAGCCATATATGATTTTGAGGGGCATGAAGTTAAGGTGCTCGACTATTGAGTCCTCCTCCCTAGAGGATTTAAGAAAAACTCTGCAAAATTAGGGTATGGACCATGCCTCTTATCAATTGGAGGAGCATCTTATGGTTGATTTTTTTGAAATACAATGAGGGAAGAATTTTTTGGTGGCAAAAGTCTCCCAAGGTTTGGCTGAAGGGGAGTTCAATTGTAACAAAAAAATTTCCACAACTCTACAACGTTCAAGGGTTGCTAATAGGATCTCATTCTTTCATCATAAGGATGAAGGGCTCTTGAAAATTTCTAGAAAATCAAAGAGGAGGCCATTAGTTCTTTTTAATATCTCTTTAGCTTTATAGGGACCTCTTTGCTAAACTCCCTTAATCCTCTTCTCAATTCAATTTCAACAATTTTCTTAAGAGCATAATGTCATTCTTGTTCCTTTTTTTAAGAGAGCCAAATTTTCTTTGTTCAAAATACCAAAATATTAAGTGCCTAGCCCTAACTATTTTCTAAACTCCTTTCTGCATTTTTTTCATATCCTAGACAAAGTCATTTAAAAAGTTATGGAGCCTTCAACAAAATTGAAGGTTCTGAAAGAATTCAACACCATTTTCATTGCTCTAATTCCTAATGTGGCTACTCCTCAACTCTTTGTAGATTTTAAACTAATCCCATTATGCAATACAATCTATAAGATTGTTACAAAATTTATTTCTATTAGACTCCACCTAGTTTTTTTGTTCATTTTTTACATAAAACAAAGTGGTTTTTTCCTTTATCATGCCATTTGACACCTTTATTATGATGGAATTAAGCCATTACTATTCCAAGAATATGTTGGTTAAACTGGATATCAATAAGGCTTATTATAGAGTTGGTTGGAGATTTTTTATAGTTATTTTAGGTAAATTTAGATTTAATAAAGATTCAAGCAATTGGATTTATAAGTACATCATGGGTTTCAAGTTTAATCTTCTTCTCATAGAAACTTGAAAAGCTTCTTTGAGACCACCAAAGGCCTCTATAAGGGAGACTCTCTATCTTCCTTTTATTTCATCATTATGGAAGATACATAGATGATCATTTGTGTAAATCCTTTCATTTGTCTTTGAGAAGAGGTCAAATCAGAGTGAAGGTTGCCAATACCATAGATATTTTTACTCATTGACAATTTGTTAATGACACCTTATTTTTTGGGGAGACCAATTTGCTTGAGTTTTGGAGTTAAATTTCTCCTCTCCTCATACACTAGATCATCTAGTCAAATAAAAAATGAATGAAAATATAAGATATTGTTACTATTGTTTCTCCTAAATTTACAAGTTAGAATTGTTTGTATGATAGGCTATCAAATTAGCTCTCTTCCCAACAAATACCATGGAGTTCCACTTTTTATTAGTGATAAAAACTCTATCCTATGTTGTAGTTTATAGATTCCTTCCAGCCTAGGTCAAGCTCATGACATGGGAAATAGCCCACCTTTGCAAGACACAAGCAATTGATAATATTCTTATGGCAAGTTTTTACAAAGCACATGAATTAATAGGTCCATATGGTGGAACTTGGAACACAAAGGGAAGCCTTTGGCGCTTCTCCAAGGATGCTTTGCCAGAAAATGGGCCCAGGAAGGGGTCAAAGTCTTTGGAAATATACCAACCAATGGTGTTTTAAAGGAGTGGAAGGGGTTGAGGGAGGAATTTAACCTGCCAGTATCTAGTCTAAGAATATATTTTGTATTAAAAGAAGCCTTAGAATCTTCTCCTCCTCTCAATATAATCAAATTTGACATTAATCTTACCAAGGACCTTCTGTGGAAGGGTGTCATTCCCCTAAAAGACATGTAAGCTAAAATAATATATAAAGAGTTAATCCAAACAAATTCTCTCATTGAACACCTAAATAAATCTTGGAGTGTAAACCTGAAAGGAAAAGAATGATAGGAATAATTCATCCCTAATTGATCTAATGTGATCTATCGTAAAAATGCATGCTTTAGATGGCTAATACTATTACTAAGGGCCCCTATAAAAATGAAGCATATAGATATTGAAATTTGTAGTGTATGCAAGCTCCCAAAATCAGCGAAACACTTATATTTTGATTGTTTATATGCTAATGAAATTTGGAAGCTTCTATGCAATGACTTGTTAATATGGAATGAAAATGGGAAAATTAATTGGAAAAAGGTGTTACTTTACAATGATAAACAACTTGGAAAGGAAATTAAATTTTTTTGGCATTGTTTGGCTAATGAAATCCTCTAGCATTTATGGAAAGCTAGGAATGATGATAAGTTCAATGGGCAACGAAGGGACCTTACTGAGTCATGCAAAAGATTCACCATGTATCACATTGGTTCGTAGGTTATCCTAGAAATGAAAGTGGCTAAAGGGAAATTCCTCAAATTGTTGAATGATGGGGTGATGTTGGTCAACCAAAATGAAGTTAAGTACGGGCATTCCTAGCAATTTGGCCAACCAGGTCTCTCAACTTTTGTGACTACACTGGAATCTTTTCAGAAGGATTTCAACAAGAAAGCCAAGAAGGAAAAAGACAATCAAAGAGTTAATGCACCCAAGATATTCACAAACGAAATCATGGAGATTGAAGAAGTGTTCTCAAGGGAGGAAATGATGGCTGCTAAAACTTTGGCAGGTTGCAAGGATCTGGAATCCTACAATGAGAGCAAGAAAATTGAGTGAAAATGATATGTATATCACCTCTATTTTTGTACATGCTTCGTAACAATGTAAAATTTTGTAAAAATAACATATTGGTACTTAGATAGATTGTTATCTTTGTAATTTCTGCAAGGCTGTATAATTGGCTCAATTGCTAAAGATATAAACATCAACAAATGTAAATACACAGATTTATTATGGGTTGTAACATTAGAAAGTTACCATGTATTTACTATTTTTAAACTATTATTAATACAAAAAAAAGCACATGAATTTTCTTCTCATTGTTTGGGATAATGTTTTCTCTCCTAAAGTTAAGGAGGGCATTGTATTAATGTTTTGGAGTTTGTTTTCTCAACTTAGTGCCAAATGGTATCAATTAATTAAAAAATAAATTGACTTAAGATATCTCAATAGGATTCTAAGTATGGATAATCCTCATAGAGGGTGTCACATTGAAAATATTCTATTGGCTTGTAGGTTATTTATCACTAAATATCTTTCTTGGAAATTTAACAATGATTAGCAAGTGGATTCCTATTTGGATTCATGACACTAAAGCTTCTTTATCTAAGGATCTTTCCCTTTGTGAATCTCAAGAGGATCTCACAAGAGACAGAGGGGAGTTAGGTTCGTCACTATTGAGAGTATAATATGGATTTAGGCATCTAAAATATTATTCAAAGAGACATCTCCTATGTAGCTAGTTTAGAGGAGTAGCAAAAGGAACTTTGAATTATTCTAATGGATTGAAGGAAAAAAAATTCCAGGGCTCAAATATTATATGATGGATGGGATCCAAATTGGGTTTCCTATTTTCCAAGTTTAACTATTGAATTAATTCAAATATAGATGCCACTTTTCCTTGGCTAACTTCTAATTTTTGGTATATGTTCATCTTCCTAAAGCAATGTTTTTTTCTTAGGAAACAACACACTAAAAAAAACTTATTCATAACAAATGGAAATGGTACAACTTTATGGGTATATCTCAGTACGCCCTTATTTTAACTTTGAATAAAATGTATACCACCTCTTGATTCATTAAATCCTTTGCAGTCAAGTGTTTGTCTAGGATGTCTACTAGATTGATTTAGTCTAGGGACCTAATAAACACTTTTCTAAATATTTTTGGAGCTAGTTCAAATGATAAAAAATTATTTGATTTTTTTTGTAAATTATAAATTGAATCTACATAGAAAATTTCATAGTTTGGTAGTTTACACTATCCTTCAATTATTGACTATTTGTTTTTTAGAGTGAATAATTTATCTATTCACTATAGCTTAAGTTTTCTTAGGTTGATGAAGTTAGACAATATCTTATCTAACTGAATGTGCAACCTTTTAGGCCTCTAGAGGTTACCTAGTTGTTTGGTAAACCTCATGTGCATACCTTTTGAGGTTGGAAGACTTTGCATCTCACCTCAAAGGTCACTTTTGTAGTCACTCAACACATGTCACCAAGGTTGATGACTTGGTCAACAAAGTTGTTGATTTGCACATTCCAAGTGATCCAATGGTTGACACCTATGGGACACTTCTCTACTTGTTTGTTCCACATCATGGGGCACTTGTCAATCCACATGATAGGTGGATTTCCTCTTTCTTTCCTATATAGGAAAGCTCATATTGTACATTTTAATCAACTCTTTAATCAATATCTTTGATAATGTGAATTAGGTTGATCATTGTGTGCAAGTGTTTTTGTCGAAGAACACTTGGTTTTTACTGTTACGGTCTTGGATGGAAATCCTAACATTGTTCAATATTCTTGACATAACGTGTTGAATTCTAAGAAAATCCCATTTTTTTGGCCCATTAATGCTAAAAAGTGACATATTTTTGTGTGTGACGAACCACTTTTTCATTCTCTAAAATATAAGCAAATTTTCACTAACAAAACACTATAGATATATATGTTATATTATACAATATTATATAATACTATAAATTGGGTAAGTGCAAAAAGATGGGGGGCCAAAAAGGGGGCTTAAGTGGCCACTTTTTTCTGAAATCAGCAAATACTAACCTTGGACATGAAATTGAGGATAGTTACACTCAAAATTTTGAGATGCAAAAAAATGAGGATCATAGTTCTCCGAGTCTACTTTCTAAACTACCAATTTTTTTTAAAAAATGGTTGAGATTAAGGGGTTCAAAAGAGGGGACCATAGAAATTGGTGTTGTTTTATCAAAAAAACATAACATAGCAACTTTTGTGGCTCCCTAGCATGGTTAGCTTTTTTTTAGTATTCTTAAAATCGCTTTGGTGAGAAATTAGCTAATAGTATGTAGTTTATGCTCGATTTTTCTCATAATTTTTTAATGAATATTTGAATTTTTACTAATTTTCAAACTTGAAACTTCTTGAAAAATAAAATTTTAGTCGTGCTACCCCTATAATTTTTGGAAACTAATTGAAAATTATTATTATTATTTGATATGTGTACAATGGAGTCTAGTTTCTAAAAATGTAATTTATTTGAAATTTTGATGAATGGTTAATTTATAACGAAAAAACACCAAACAATGGTTTTTACCAAAAAATAGACACACAAACAAAATAAATTATAAATCAAAGGCTTAACATTGTCAAAACGTGAAAAAAATTACATCGTTAGATAGATAGGAGAGAACCTAACATTACCTAGGTGTTCAATTTGTTTTACATTGAAACACATGCAAACCTGATGCTTAGCATGAATGCGATTATGTGAAATATTGTAGAATTTGAAAAAACACATCTTCGGATGTTGGGAAGACACTCCAAGCCTTTGGGTTGGTATTCCAAGGCAAACACCAAGCCCAAGGCTTGGGGATTCCCAAAGCAAGAAATAACGTGAGTTATAATGTGAGTGCACTATAACGCACTTGAGTTATTTCTTAGTTTTGACATGGTTTTTGCGTTTGTACCAAAGACATGTCTAGCAAGACATAACAAGAGCACGTTATAATGTGATCGCGTCATGTCTTGCTTTGTGTTAAATGCTACTCTATTAATTTTTTATGTATATATTTGTATGTAAATATGTGTGTATGACATGTATGTATGTATGTATGTATGTATGCATGCATGCTTATATGTATGTATGTATGCATGTATGTATGTATGTATTCATGTATATATGTATGTATCTATTGGTGTATGTATGTATGTATGCCTATATGTATGTAATATTGTATGTACATATGTACATGTATGCTTGTATGTATGTAAGATTGTATGTGCATATGTATGTATGCTTGTATGTATGTAAGTATGTATGTATGTATGCTTATATGTATGCATGTATGTATTTAGAGGGAGGGAGAACTTTAAGAGAGAGAGAGTTGTCTAGGTAGGGTGGGAGAGAGAGGGAGGGAGAGACCTAAGAGAGAGAGAGAGGTAGTGAGAGAGACCTGAGACAGTGAGAGGGGGTGGAAGGGAGAGAAGGGGTTGGAGTGAGAGGGACTTAGCTAGGTAGTGTGGAAGGGATAGAGGGAAGAGAGAGAGAGAGGGGGGTGGGAGAGAGAGAGAGTAAGAGAGTGGGAGAGAGAGAGGGAGGAGAGAAAGAGATAGTTATGTAGGTAGGGTGCTAGAGGGAGAGACTTGAGAGAGGTAGAGAGGAGTACGAGAGAGAGGGAGTGGGAGAGAGAGGGAGTGAGAGAGAGGGAGAGTGAGAGAGAGAGACCTGAGAGAGGGAGAGGGTGTGGGGAGACAGTGACCTAAGAGAGAGGGAGTGTGAGAGAGGGGGTGGAGTGAGAGGGACTTATGTAGGTAGGGTGGGAGGGATAGATCGAGAGAGGGGGAGAGAGAGAGAGAGAGAGAGAGTTACCTGGGTAGGGTACTAGAGGAGAGACCTAAGAGAGAGGGGGGGTGGGAGGGAGAGATCTAAGAGATAGTGAGAGAGAGGGAGTAGGAGTGAGAGAGAGAGAGAGATTAAGCGAGAGGTAAGTAGAAAGAGGGAGAGGGTAGATAGAGACAATTAGAGAGGGTAGGAGAGAGGGAGGGAGAGAGGTGAGATATATAGATAGAGAGAGAGGGATAGGGCTTGAGGGTATAGGGTTGAGGGATTAGGGGTGAGGTTCAAATTATAGGGTAGAGGGATGAGGGTTTAAGTGTTGAAGGGTTGAGGGTTTAAGGGTTTAATACTTGAGGGATGAGGTTTAGGGTTGAGGTTTGAGGGTATAAGGTTGAGTATATAGGTTTTAGGGTATATGGTCGAGGGATTATGGTTGAGCATCGAATGTATAGGGTATATGGTTGAGAATTGAGGGTTTAGGGTTTAATGTATATTGTAGAGGGTAGATGGTAGAGGGTTTAAGGGTTGAGGGATTAGGGTTTAAGGGTTGAGGGTTGAGGGATTAGGGTTTAAGGATTGAGGGTTGACGGATTAGGGTTGAGGGATTAAGGGTTGATAGTTGAGGGTTTAGGGATTGAGGGTTAAGGGATTAAGGGTTGAGGGTGTATGGTTTAAGGGTTGAGCCAATTTAGGGTAGAGAGTTTAAGGTTTGAGGGTAAAGACTTGAGGAATTAGAGTTGAGGGTTTAGGGTATTGGGTTGATGGTAGAGGGTAGAGGGTTTAAGGGTTTAGGGTTTAAGGGATGAGGGTTTAGGGTTTAGGATTGAGTGTTTAAGGGTTTAAGGATTGAGGATATAGGGTTGAGGTATTAGGGTAGATATGGAGGGATGGATGAAGGGAGACATGGAGGGAGAATTGAGATAGTGATAAGGAGAGAAGAGGAGGGAGGGATAGAGATAGATGAGGGTTGGAAATCCAATGTATAGGGTAGAGGGATGAGAATTGAGGGTATAGGGTTGAGGACCTATAGGATTGATGGTTTAGGGTATTGGGTTGATGGTAGAGGGTTGAGGGATTAGGGTTGAGGGTAGAGGGTATTGGGTTGAGGGTAGAGGGTAGAAGGTTTAAGGGTTTAGGGTTGATGGTTTAGGGTTGAGGGTAGAGGGTTTAGGGTATATGGTTGAAGGATTAGGGTTGAGTGCCCAATGTATAGGGTAGATGGTATAGGGGTTGAGGGTTTAGGGTTTAAGGGTTGAGGATTGAGGGATTAAGGGTTGAGGGTTGAGAATTGAGGGTTGAGGGTTTAATGTATAGGGTAGAGGGTATAGGGTTTAAAGGTTGAAGGATTAAAGGTTGAGGGTTGAGGGATTAGGGTAAAGAGTTTACTTGGGTTTAAGGGTTTAAGGGTTGATGGTAATAGGGTTGAGAGATTAGGTTTGAGGGTAGAGGATTTAGGGTATAGATTTGAGGGTATATGGTTGAAGGATTAGGGTTGAGGGTTTATGGTTTAAGGGTTGATGGTTGAGGGATTAAGGGTTGATGGTTGATAATTGAGGGTTGAGGGTTTAATGTATAGGGTAGAGGGTAGAGGGTAGAGGGTTTAAGGGTAGAGGGATTAAGGGTCAAGGTTGAGGGTTGAGGGATTAGGGTAGAGAGTTTAATTGGATTTAAGGGTTTAAGGGTTGAGGGTATAGGGTTGAGGGATTAGGGTTGAGGGTAGAGGGTTTAGGGTATAGGGTTAGGGATTAGGGTTGAGGGTTTAGGGTTTAGGGTGAGAATTCCACAACATACTCACTTTGGGGAAACATAACTTCTAATTGTCCGTAGGGTGAGAAATCCCAAAGGTGAGAAACATATGCTAGTTGGTATGTACTCAAACACATAAGTGGCTATGGGGAAATTCATGTCACTGAATGGGCTTCCCGCTCAACCATATCAAAGTTATACCTCCTAATAACTTTAACAAGGCACCACAAAGGAAAATTGTTCTCGAGCTCAATGAGGTAAGCAAAACTTCGTATGCTTAACACTCATAGACATTGTTAATGCAAAATAGTGCAAGGATTGTTCAACGGGATTTTTCTTAGTTTGTGCAATGGCTCATCTTAAGGAACATTGTGCCAAATGCTTTCAAGAGAGGATAATTGCAAATGGTCTCATCTTGTTTCCAAGAGAGGACAAGTGCAAGGTTTCATCCTGGACAACATTGTGTCAAATGTGTCCCAGAGAGGGAATAGCAAGAAAATGAAAATCACACAATGAAATGTGAGTGGTGATGTATGCCCCCACTTTAAATTGGTTGTGAGTACCATTATTGTGAGCAATTGCTTTAAATTAGAAGAAGAGTACATGAGAGCTTACTCAGAAAGCCCTATGCCAAGTCATATGTTTTCAAGCAGCTACGTCATGGAAAGGGGAGTATGCCACATGTGAGCCAACTTAAGGCATGTCATCCACATCCCAAGCTTGCTCTTATATGTTCATGAAAGGTTAACGACTAGCCAAAGGAGGCAACCACAAGTGACATACGAGGATAAGGATACTAAACCCCTTTCCCCCACTGAGTGTAGGACAAAGGTGAGCCGAAATGCATGCTAGAGGGAAAATCAATATCAATTATAGGAATTAGGTGCCCCCATAGAGGGAAGCATACAAAAGTCCTTAATATGTTGGATTATACGACTCAAAGCATGACATTCATTAGTGGAATGACCATGAACTCTATGATATGCACAAAATGAAGTCTTGTAATAACATTTCTTTTGAGTTCTATGGGGAAGAGATATCAAGTGATCTTGGAGGAGTCTTCACAAGATACCTTCTTGATCAATGGGAGAAGGTGGTCTTGTGGTATGCGTCAAAGATACATCCTGCTTAGTAGTAGATTTCACACTGACACAATTTTCTCTAGATTGCGAGATTTTGTTCTCACTCTTATAGGAGGAGGGAAAATCTATCGAATCATTGGTGTCTTGTGAGATGACATTGACATTAAGCGAAGATGTAGGTGTTTGTTTTATGTTTGGTAAGGGATAATGTTCAACACCACTAGTGTTGATGTGTTCAGGTTGGATGACTGTTAAGGATGATTTAGGAGTGTGTTATGTGAGATGGTTGTTGTTGGGTGAAAGTTTGGCGATCTCTATTACAGGACAATAACCAAGACCATGAGTTTTTTGTTAGGTGTTAAGATCTATAGGGTTGCAGATACCTTGTTCTCGAGCACCACATCATTTTCCACTATATCCAAGTTGTTTCATGAGTTCATAACATTTTCCATAAATTTTCTTCATTACTTTGGAATCAGGTGGTTTTTTGTTATTTTGTTCATCAAAGGTTGTTGTGTATGTTGTATTTTCTGCTAAAGTAAAGGAGATAGATGGTTGAGAAGATTGTGCAGGATTTTGAGTTGTCATGATGGTTGGTTGTTATTGTTTCTCATCTTTCTTTTGTGTGATTATGTATTCGCCCATAAATGAGGGTATGAATTCTAAGGATCCCCAATCATCACCAAATAATTTAGACATTGATTCCTCATTGTTTTGTTCAATTTCAAGAGGGTCTCTATTGGATGTTGGAATCAATGTTTTCAAAGGACTTGTAGCTCCTTTTTCAAGGTGCAAGAAACTTTCAGGCTCAGGGTCTGCTTCAACTTGATAAATGTTATTGTTATAGACATATTTCATTATATGATGAAGGGTTGAAGGCACTGCATTCATCTCATGAATCCATGTTCTACCTAAAATAAGATTATACGAAATATCATAAGGCATGACATAAATAGGAGTTTGCAAAGTAGCCACCTCAACTGTAATAGGCAAAGTAATGACACCGAGCAATTGATTTGTTGTATTATCAAATCCTCGAATAGATACATAATCAAGTATTATTTGTGACTTGTCAACATGCAATCTATCAAGGAGATTCACACTACACACATTAAGGGAAGAACCATTATCAATAAGGGTTCACTTTATCCCTATCTGATTGTATTGAGCAATGATCATGAAAGTTTCATTTTGTTTTTGCACTTCCAAAGGGGGGAGTTCACTTTGGTGGAAAATAATGTCAACATTTATTCCTTGGATCATGGCTACAATGTTGGTTGGTTGCGGATTAGAAGGGATAAGAAGTTGTTGCAAGGCTTATTGGATCATGTTGTGATAGTGAGGGGAGGCTTGAATAAGGTCCCATAATGAAATTTTAGTAGGAGTATTCTTTAGTTTTTCAACAAGATTGTACTCATTTCCACTAGGAAGACCTAGTAAGATAGGTCTAGGGGGAATAGTATTAGGCAAAGGTAAGGGTGTTGGGGTTGGTTGCAGTGGTTGTGGATTATTGTGAGTGTTATATGTATGAGAAATAGTATTATAACTTAGTTGCTATGATACATTATTGTGAGGTAGGTAGAGGATGAGTTCAAGTTTATTTTGAGTTTGTTTGTGTGAAGGGGGGTAAAGGATGAGTTGAGGTTGAATAATGTTAACATCCCTTAGCAAGTGAGATTCTATATCATTATTGTGGTTTGTGTCTTGTATCATGATATTGTTCCTAGGAAGAGGGTTTTGAGGAGAACTACAAACCAAATTTTCTTGGCATTCTAAGGTTGGTTCTCCTAAAAGGAATTCATCAAAAGTATGAGGATGATCAATGCTTGAATTGACTTGCTCAATAAGGTTTTTCTTAGGTGAAAGGGGATAACTAAGTTTCTCATGACTCTCATTGGTTGTGTTTTCTAACATCAAAGCATATTCCTTACAACTAGGGGAGATACTAGGAGAAGAACAAGTATGATTATCATGAGTATTTACAACATCATGCATTTGTTCTTGAATTTCTTCCAAAATAGGATAGATAGGGGAAGGATCATAAAGAGGGTTGTTGTAGACCAACACATCTTCATCATTTATAATCTTATCTTCCTCAAAATTACCCTCACAATGTAAATTAGGTAAGGTGATGTTTAAGAATGTGTCTATGATTTCATTCTCTTGTGCTAAAATATCCTCCCAAAGGGGATGAGGAGGACAAACAAGATCCTAATGATTCTCAACGATTGTGTATTCTTTCTCCAAGATACCTTTGTCACTAAAAGGAGGGGTATTAGGAGAAGAAAAATTATGATCATCATAAGTATCTATGTTTGTATTCTCTTCTATCACATTATCCACACAAATTGGGGAGATAGGAGAGGGTGTGAATTTAAGGTTAACATTGTCATTTTCACTCTCTTTTGCTAAGAGACTCTCATAACTAGGACATGCGTTGAATGAATGACGGTCATGCTTATTGACTAAATTTTTCTTTACAAATTTGGAGAAGATTGAAACTAACATTTTTAAAGAACAATCTATGCTAACTCAAAATGCAATGTAAAAGGTTGAAATGAAATGCAATTTTCAGATGATAATTGACTGATTATGATATGCAACAATATAAGAATGCAAACTTTAAATCATGCATGAAATGAGCTAATTTAGGCCAGATTTAATGAAATTCATGTTACAAAAATGCAGCCAACTAATATAACTAGGAAATGGCACCAAACGGAAGCCTAAAAATAGGGTTTTTAGCTCTATAAAAGGCAGTTTCAAGGGTGAAAAGGGACTAATTCACCCAAGGTGATGAATGAGTCCCAGTATAGACTTTTTTTAGAATTTGTAGAAATTTTTTATGGATTGTGATGTTTTTTGAGTGCTATGATGCAGACCTAAATGAAAAATGAAAAATTTCAGAAAATTTAAATGAATTTAGATGCCAACAATGCAACCTAAATGCACTTTTTGTCAATGCAAAATTTGAAACCTAGCATGCAAATGAATTCATGCAAGTCCTAATGCAAGATCAATACAAGCTAGATGTATGATGGACTCCAAAGATGGTATTCGAAAAAGAAAGTTCACCAAAATGTAGCGTAGATTTTGGCATCAGAGATCTTTGTAACGCTTCTAGGGTTTTTCACCTAAAAGGAGAAAGAAGGGCCAAAATGCTCATGTCTACATTCAAATTCAATGCAATATGGATAGAATATGCCTAGATTAGATAAACTAAATGTAGAAAACTAAAGAATGATATTATTTATTGAATGAAAACTAGAGAAATGTAAGTTGTTAGAAGACACATTGTGTTATGCAAGAACACTTAGAAATTAATAGAAAACTGTAACAGAAATAGACCAAACTAAAAGTGTGCACCTGGAATCTAGATAAAGACTAGAAATGGCTTTTGGAATGTTGTTGATATTGATTTTCAGGCCTAGTGGGACTCATTTTCCATTATGGGTGAATCAGTTCCAATTCTACAAAACTGTTCCAGAACCTGTTTCTGACAAAAGGGTATCTAAAAATATAGAAAACAAAAAAAAGAGGAAGTGGGACTCATTCACCACCCATGGTTAATGATTCCACTTTTTAATTTTTGAATATTCAAGAGTGGAATCTAGGGCTTTTGGTCTGCACTTTGATTCTCTACAGGTGTCTGCTTCCGAAACTCTAATTTTTGAAACTGAAAATGAGTTTTTTTTTTACTTTGACTTGTTGAATGAAGAGAAGACTTGAAGAACCTTGCAACTTGATTCTTAATTATTTCCAAGCTTCTAAGAGGCCTAAATCTACAAACACACAAGACAAGAGAGAGAAATGTTGAATGTTAGGGCATGGGGGTTTGCCTTGGTCAAACCCCTTTTAGGTAATTAAACCAAAATGATGAAAGAATGTAATGAAGCATGTAATAATGGAGTTGATTACCTTGCCATGATATTTGATCTTGAAGTTCTGCAACAAAACATGAAAAATCTACCCTTGAATGTCTAAAAATTGATATCTTGGTGACTTGAAATGATGAAACCCTAAGTTGCTTGACTTGAGATGGAAGATTGGTGGATGAATAATGAAGAATGAAGGTGATTTATGGTTTAGAGAGTTTAGTTTATAGGAAATTCACCTTATTAGCCCAAAAATTAGATCCCTAAGGTTGACATGTAAAAATAATAAACTTAAATTTCAATTTTTCTCACTCAAATGTCAAAAATGGGCCAAATGGGACTCATTCGTCACCCATGGAAAATGGGTCCCACCTAGATGGGACTGATTCACCATGTATGGCGAATGGGTCCCACAGGGGTCATTTTGATAGCTAAGATTCCATGAGATAAGGAAATAAGGTTTAAATTGAAACTTTGTTAGGTATTTCATCAATTTAAGCCTTGGGATGCACAATATGGGGTAATAAGGGCCTATTAATGATGATGTAAAGGTCACTTAGGGCTTGGGACATATAATTCAATGTGAAATCATGATTAAATACACTTTTCAACACTAAAATGAGGTCCGCATAGCCTAGGAAGGCACAAGAACCAATTTGAATGTGCAAGACACATTACAACACTAGTTTAACATTAAGTTTAATTTACAAGCCTTCTAAATTGATGTGAAGATGTAGTTAAATATATTTTATAATGTTGAATTAGGGAGAAACAGGTTCATTAAGTCTAGAAAAGTGTGAAATTCCTTTACAACACTCTACAACACCTTTACAAGACATCAATAAATGCATTTGAAAGGAGCCAAGACCTAGTGTGGATGCATAAAATGCCTCACAACACTAAATCAAGGCCTCATTAAGTCCAATTTATCATGAATTATTCCCATGTCAAGCAAGAAGCATCTAGTGGCACAACTTTCTCTTCAAATGTACGTTACGGGGGAACACAATATGCACATAAAATCATGTAAAGGAGCTAGTAAAGCAAATGTAATTCAACCATTAACGGAGTTATTGGCTTCTCAATCTTAAGTAGTATAAGGGGAAGGTAAATAACTCAATTAAGAGACAAGAACAAACGCATTACTAGGATAAGGCTAACAACTTCTTTCCCCCCACTGGATGTGAAGCAAGAATGAGCCAAGGAAGGTGATGGGAGGGATTATGCAATAGTGAGAATGAAAAATTCTGCAACTATGGCATGATAAAAGGATTTTGTTTTAAGGGATGATGGGAAAGCAATCAATATATGTGAAGTGATACGTCAGGTTCACCAAAATGAACCATATATTTTTGGGCATGAGGCTTATAGGCTACTCTTGCACTCTTAGGATATTTCACCTAAAAGGAGAGAGATAAACCTCACGAAAAATCAATGTGGTTCACTCAAATTAAGATGTGTATGATGTAATTAAGACTAAATGAGATTATCTAAATGCAACTAAGCAATGTAATTGATTGATTATGAATGCCAATATGTAATGTTTGAAAACATAATGTGATATGCAAACATGAACTAAACATGAACAAATGCAAAACAAAAAAGAAGGTTGAATCAGAGTGCACCTAGGTAGAGAATGAAGAATCTGGAGTGTCCTGATTACTGACAGAGATCACTGAAAACCACTAGTGGGACTCATTCGCTACTAATGGTGAATTAGTCTTGCTTCTAATGAAAACTTCTAAAAATAGGTTTCTAAGTGTCGGAATTCAAAATTTGAAAAAATATAAATTTCCAGCCTTAAGGTGGGACTCATTCACCACTAATGGCAAATTAGTCATCTCCCAAAATTTTGTGAAATCAGGGACCAATTTTGTAGCACCAAATATGAGGTTGTCTTCTTGTCGGGTTGGTGGAGTCAAATCTACAAAAAATAGACTGTATGTTGTCTCCAAGCTTGAAATAGGTTGTAGTTGACTTGAAACACTTTGTTGACTTGTTGACCACCTTTCAACACCTAATTGCTTGATAAATATGCATACACAAGTCTACAAACACACATGCAAAAGGGGAAAAATGGTTAAGGGTTAGGTTATAGGGATTTTCCTTGGTCAAATCCCACTTTGGTAATAAAATCCTTAATGAAGAAATGAAATGAAATGAACAAGGAAACATGAATGAATAGCATGCAAATGTCCTAAACTCACCAACCTTTTTGAAGAAATCTGAAAATATATCAATGGTTGCTCGAAGATACTTGATTGATGCTTGATTGAATGATGCAAAGTGCTTGAATGCTTGAATGAATGAATGAATTAGTGTTCTTGATGAATGGGGGTTAAAATGGATGTAAAAACACTTACTTATACACACTTGTTCCTTAGTAACTTGAAGATGCCTCATCACAGGATGACATAAGGTGATTTTAAATAAAAACCCGAAAGAAATTTTGAAATATTTTGAATTTTGAGCCAAGAGGGACTCATTCGCCACCCATGGCAAATGGGTCCCACCTTGGACTTTAAAGTGGGTGTAGGGAATTATCTTGCATTTAATGTTGCTTGTTGGGTTTACATTTAAAAAAACACTTAATTAAGTCTTATGAGTGCATAAAGGGATGAAATAAAGCACATGAAAGGTGTACATAGTGAAATTAAGCCTATAAAAAGCATGAAATCTTGTTACAAGACTTTACAACACTTCAAAATAGGACTTGATAAGTGATGAAAAGGTGATTTTTAGGTGAATTGTAATGAATGGAGTCCAGAAATGTGTAGAAATATTTTACAACACTTCACAACACCTTCACAACACGCCATAATTTGAATTTTAAGGACCTAATGTGAATGTTTAAGCCACATTGTAACATTAAATCAAAGAAAAATGGACCAAGCATTGTGAAGAAAGACCTAAAAGACCATAAAATTTCAAAGGGCCATTTTTCTATTGCACAAAGGGTTTAAGGGTTGATGGTATAGGATTGAGGGATTAGGGTAGAGAGGGAGGGAGGGAGAAGTGAGATAGAGAGAAGGAGAGAAGATGAGGGAGGGATAGAGATATATGAGGTTTGAGGATCCAATTTATAGGGTAGAGGGTATAGGGTTGAGGACCTATAGGGTTGATGGGTTAGGGTATTGGGTTGAGGGTATAGGGTTGAGGGATTAAGGTTGAGGGTAGAGGGTATTGGGTTGAGGGTAGAAGGTTTAAGGGTTTGTGTTTTAAGGGTTTAGGGTTGAGGGTTGAGGGTTTAGGGTATAGGTTTAGGGGTATATGGTTGAAGGATTAGGGTTGAGGGTCCAATGTATAGGGTAGAGGGTATAAGGCTTTAGGGTTTAGGGTTGAGGGTAGAGGGTAGAGGGTTTAAGGGTTTAGGATTTAAGGGTTTAAGGGTAGAGGGTATAGGGTTAAGGATTTAGGGTTTAGGGTTGAGGGTATTGGGTTAAGCGTAGAGGGTAGAGGGTAGAGGGTAGATGGTAGAGGGTTAAGGGTTGAGAATATAATGGTTTAATAGTTGAGGGTTAATGAAGAGAGAGAGAGGGAGAGAGAGAGGGATGCCAATGCTATCATCTTATGTTTATATCATGTATGCAGGTGATTGATGAAGATATCAAACTTGCAAATGTAGCACACTTTATGTTTAGAACTGTGGCAAATGATACATAGTTCAATGGTATTTTATTTTTTCTAAAAAATATGCAAAAAAAATGATGTAGGATATTCTTAATAGATTAGTAAACTAAGTGGAAGATTAAATTGTTTTTTTTTATAACAGGTTACAAGTTTCCAAAAGGTTGGAAAGTAATAGTTTAGTTACATTCTATTCGTGTTGATCCTCATTCGAGGACCCTCTAAAGTTTAATCTTGATAGATGGGAGGTATGCTTAATATTCATATAAAAATTACTTTTTAATATATTCAATGGACAAGATTGGCTAGTGATAAGTTATAAGATATTGCATAATTGAGCACACAAGTTTTAGATTATTGGCATATCACATGTTTATTTGAATTGATTAAGTGATTATGTGATTATTAATATTTACAATCTCTTTTCTTTGTTTAGGTGGGAGCTAGTAATCCCAAATGAAGTTATAAAGTATATGCCAAATCCAAGACTAACATATGGTACTAAATTATTTATTTGAAGTTAACCTCATCATGAACACCTATGATGTAGACATTATAAAAGTGTGTGTCAAGCTTAGTGAGGGAATTCCAAGTTATTCATTTGAAGTTAACCTTATCATGAGCACTTATTATGTAGAAATTATAAGAGCATCTCAAATGTATGAGTGAAATTGTAAAAGATATATGAGAACAAAGTACCTAAGGCATCCTTGAATCCTATTTTTGGTTATTGTAAGAGAAGATTATAAGTTGAGTTTGTGTGCATGAAAATGGGGCACATTGATTCGATATTTGATTTAAGTGGGGTGTTGGAATTCACATAGGTTCATGTTTTTGTATTACCACTTGATAGTTTTGAGAAAGCATTGTACCTACAAGTACAAGAACTTGGGTGTCATATTGGTGTATGAAGCATATTAGACAATTGTAGCACACACATAAGAATTAGGACTTCCAAATAAATCTCATCTTATTGTAAACATCATATTATTAATATAGTGAGTGTAGTAACCATTGATTCTTACCAATCATTATTTTTCTTCTTTTATTCTCTCCCTATTATAATTAGCACCAATTGACTAACTTATTATAAAAACTTCATTTATTAAAAAAAATCAACCTAATGATTATATATCAATATCAATATATCATACAATCTATTCACATAAACATTTAATAAGTTCAATTTGTAAACATTTTTTATGCATAATGTCATAAAATAATGTCAACATGTCAAAAAAAAAAAACATTTACAAGTAATAGAAGCATGTATGACTTGTTAGATGTTGTTCAAGTAACGTGAATTAACTCAAGTACCCCACAAGTTCTTCACACATGTTTTCCAACTAAAAATTCATGGATTCCCTCAAACATTTGTAATTGGGTTTGGGATCTAGTTCCCTAGAGCCTATTTATTGCTGACCTCAAACATTTGTAATGATATTTACTCAAATTTTGAAATTTATTGCTGCCCTCAAACATTTGTAATTCATGCAGTGTAATCCCTTAACAGTCCAAATTACAAAAGGGAAACAATCTTTGACAGCCTATTACTTGGAGATCGTGTCAATTACGAGAATTATATAAGAGGTATCGAAATCATGTAGGGAACCTCTACAATAACCTATCGGTTTTATTTTTAACTTGGAGTCATTTTCTCGTGGTTTCCAATTTTCACTTGATGGAAAAAGTGTCAAATGCAAGCAGTATAAAGTTGCAAGTTGGTGCAACTTTCATTTTGCAACACATGTAACCAAATGAATTGTTCCAACATGTTCGAATGGGTGTGTTTACACTAGGCATGGTCCTCTTTCATACCCAAACATGTCGAATCACTCCGAGCTACATTCAACTAGCTCGATCCATTAAGAGTCCAAAGTGCAAAATGGCTACAATCTTCAATGGGCTATTACTCAGAAACTGTGATTCTTACAAACTCTCCATATGAGGCCATGGAATCATGTTGGGACCCTCTACAATAACCTCTCCACGTTTTTGTTATCTCAGAGTCATTTTCCTGTGGTGTTCAATTTTCACTTAATGGAAAAAGTTTCAAATGTAAGTAGTGTATAGTTGCAAAGTGGTGCAACTTTCGTTTTGCAACTCGTGTAACCAAACAGACTATTTGAACATGTCTAAATGGGTACGTTTACACTAGGAATGGTCCTATTTCACACCCAAACACATTGAATCACTCTGACCTACGTTCAATCGACTCGATCCCTTAAGAGACCAAAGTACAAAATGGTTGTAATATTTGACGAGCTGTTACTCGAAAATCGTGACACTTACAAACTCTTTGTCTAAGGCTACGGGATTGTGTTGGGCACCTCTATAATAACATCTCTCATTTTTTTCTATCATAGAGGCATTTTCTCATGGTGATGACTTTTCAATTGAGGAAAAATATGTCAAATGCAAGCAATGTAAAGTTGCAAAGTGGTGCAACTTTCATTTTGCAACTTGCGTGACCAAATGGACTATTCCAATGCATCTGGATGGGTACATTTATGCTAGGCACGGTCCTCTTTCACACCCAAACACGTCGAATCACTTTGACTTACGTTCAACCAACTCAATCCCTTAAGAGTCTAAATTGCAAAATGGTTGCAATCTTCAACAGGCTATTACTCAGAAACTATGACATTTACAAAATCTTTGTATGAGAATACAAGATTACATTTAGCCCCTCTATAATAACCTCTCTTTTATTTTTCCATCTCAGAGGCGTTTTCCTGTGGTGACATTTTTTTTAGTGTAAGAAAAAGGTGTCAAATGCAAGTAGTGTAAAGTTGCAAAGTGGTGCAACTTTCATTCTGCAACTCGTGTGAGAAAATGGATTGTTTCAATGTGTCTGAATGGGTATGTTAATGCTAGACATGGTCCTCTTTCACACCCAAACACGTTGAATCAATCTAAGCTATTTTCATGCGGTGTAATCCCTTAAGAGTCCAAATTGTAAAAGGGAAACAATCTTTGACAACCTATTACTCAAAAATTGTGACCACTTACAAACTCTCTATTTAAGGAAATGGGAAATTATTGGGCCCCTCTACAATAACCTCTCTTGATTTTTTCTATCTCAAATTCATTTTCCTATGGTGACGACTTTTCAGTTTAGGAAAAAGTTGTTAAATGCAAGTAGTGTAAAGTTGCAAAGTGGTGAAAATTTTGTTTTGCAACTCATATGACCAAATAGACTATTCCACCACGTCCAGATGGGTACGTTTACACTAGGCATGGTCCTCTTTCACACCCAAACACACCGAATCACTATGAGCTACATTCAACCAACTCAGATGTCCTAGAAGAAATTGAATCTTAGTGGGTTCCCACCACAAACTAGAGCTTATTTTAGAATACCACAAGTGGAGGTGAAGACCTAGAATAGGAGAAGGAAAAAAATTGAGAGAATTGATGATCTACCTATGAAAATGGGATATGAAAAGTAGAAAACGGAATAACAAAGCATACAAGAGCCATTAGAGGTTTGTATAAAGAAGGTACAATAGGTTACACTATAAATATCTATCTTCCCTCTCCTCCTAGCAATATCCCTTTAAAATTATTCCTTGGATTCCATATTGAATTAACACATAAGTAAATAATACATCGTTGGTGATTCATTTTTTGAAGTATTGAAGTTGTTTAGCATCAATCAGTAAATATTCAAGACAAACCATGAAGACAAAAATGAGCAATGTTAGGGCTAACCAATTAATAAGTATACATGTGAATAATTCAAGAATACTATTGATGGTTGTTTTTATACCTTCTCAACATAGGAAACACACAAGTATGCTACCTCTCTTGAAAGTCAAAAATCCGCAACTGGGTTTTAGACAATCACCCCAAGGTCTCTCGGGTGTTAGGTCATGACTTGCAAAAATAACTCAGTTGATTGATGTGATTTGTTGGTAATCACAAGGAGGCCTTTATGGTTCACAAAGCATGGGAAGTTGGGTCTGAAAATGGAGTTTCAAAGTTTTGGAAATGAATGAATAGTGGCTGCACACTCAAAACAACAAGCTGAAACCCACCTTAGTCACCAAGTTTGACATTGTGATGGTGCTTGGAAGCCTACTCTAACAAGGAGTAAAAATAAATAGCAAAAGAGAAAGGGTTGAGATAATATATTCTAAATCTAAGCTATGAATGAATAGTAACAATGGAGGATGCTACAGTAAATAGACTCCCATAAAACTAAGTTTTGCTTGAGCAAGAGAAACCTATAGCTACACAAAACTAGTGCAATCTTCTCAGGCCTGCAGATTTTCAGATTGTGCATTCACCTCATGAACATACAATTGAACTTAGTTGTAGCAATGTTAAATAGCTCAAACTAGCTTTGCAAAGTGATTCATCATCAACAAACCACAAAAAGCATGAGTTGGAAGTGCATCCAATATTGTAATAGAATTCACAATTAAAGACATTCAAGAAACTAAAACTAAAACTAACATGGAAGTTGAATCATGCATGCAAAATGAGCAAACTCAAAGAAGAAACCAGAAATAATCCAATGCTTCCTTCTATTTCTACAAAATGCCTCTTACAATAATTCACCACCACCCACAAATGAGGAGCAAGCCCCTATTTATAGTTTTCCAAAACCCAAATGAATGGCAAGGATTTAATTACAATGAATGGCCTAGATTGAATACAAGTTAGGGTTTCACCTAACCCCAATATTTCACAATTTAAAATAGAATATTTTGTCTTTTTCTCTATTTTTTCTCGTAGCCTATTTTTTCTTTTAGTAATTGTAGTTTTTTATTCTAGTTTTCTTCTTTGATGTGACTGAAAACTATCAAAGCCTACTCTCTGCCTGATATGTTTGCATTATTTTGACAGCTAATCAAATGGGCCTCATTATAGATTGGTGTTACTGAGAAGAAAATATGTTTCTCCTGATCTAGGTGAATAGCTCCTAATAATCATAATAATTTTGGTGGGAGATAGAACAACTCCCTCTTGTTTCTGATTTTGGTAGACTGGCACTAAATTCCTTTAGCATGCAGTCATATGTTGGTTAGTCCTTCTTTGGAAAACATCCATCTCCTAGAGATCTTCATTATCCTTGGTATACTCCCATAGATGGCATGTGGGAACACCTCCCCTTTGTGACATGTAGGTTCTTCTTTGGATTACACTCTTTATGACTTCACCCCCCTCTCTCCCTCTTTAGATCAAGCCTTGAGTTGAAACTCCCTTTAGCATGGTCCCATAGACAAACCCCTCAGTGGAACGATGTCATAGGCGGGCATATCATGAGTAATCTCCTTCTATAGCAAGCGCCTTTGGTATTCTCTATTTATAATTAGAGCTCGACACAAAATAACAAATTGAATTAGGCTCATGCAGATAATCCAATACCCATAATGATATGAAACTCTTTAAACTCCTTATAATGGTTATATGATTCATTTTAATGATTCACTTCATCGATCTTCAAATTCAAGGGGGAAATTAATATTCGTGTGGCCACATAGTTCCCATCTTCCTAGTGATTGATCAACCATGGTCCAAATAACCCCCAAACCTTGTTTGTTTAAATAACCATGCACATTTGTCCATATTATTAAATAGCCCCCCTTTTTATGTTTAAGCTTCCCTCATAATCATATTAGGCTCACCCTCCTTGAATTCAAATGTAAATTTCATATCTCTTTAGGTATTTTGTCCTTGGATCTGCCTATTAAGATTTCAGTAATATTGAGTGGCAAGAAAAGTCTACGGGGAAAATCATTTAAGGAGAAGGATGAGTGCGGAAAACTGACATTTGTGGAAATAGGGAGGTCCTACACCACGTAGAAATGGGGTTGCAGGCCTCAAGGTGTAGGATTATGAATGGGCTATGTCATAAACAATGGCAATGGGGAAGCGCCAACCCACACAGCGGAGTCTGCAAGCCCAAAATCTATCATCATATTTATGTGGTCCTGCCTCAGTATTCATTGCTCCACCAAAGGGATTCAACTCTATCACGGCCATCACAAACTAGCGTATTGATTTACTACATAAAGAGTTTCCTTTTTAAATGTGGGATCAGATTGAATACCAGCAAATATTAATTTTTCCCTCCCTCCATCATACGAGGATTAGAAGAGCATTGCTATCACGAGCCCTTGCATTAGAAAAGAATACCACCTTGCCACACTCAGCTTACTAAATGTCACTACAAGAGACAACTACCGCTCCAATAGAATACCTACCCTATTGCAAAGGCCGCTGCTCAACATACAGTATTCATCGATCTTGCCACCATTATCATAAACAAAGCTAATAAAAAACAAGGCCCATATTTATCCCAACAACCTCGCTGCCCTCATCTTATACTGATATTCTCATTGAACGGTGTGCAAGATCAATACCATAAACTAAGAGAGAGACCATGTGGATGAGTGCCTTGTGGAATCTCTAACTTCATCTTATTTATAGCTACAAATACCCAACAACCCATGTCATAATATCAAAGTGCCAATGACGAAGAAATTCAAAATGCTCCCATGAAGGAAGAGTTGTGTGGAACTCTGAGGCACCAATGTCGTTGCGGGAGGGTGATGCAAAGACGCTATGCTAGTAATGAGATTGACATGGAAAATTCCCACAAATGGCCTCTCTTGCATCTATTGTTATTCAAAGGAGGTTGATCATAACATAGCTACTCATAGAACTTCACAGAGCACAATTGATGGTTCCCTGTACCTTTATATTCATGTTTTGTCCTTATGTGATAACTACTTCTTCTTGCCATCTTCAATAATGCAAAATTTGTAGTTTTGTCACCTCATCGTTGCATTATTAGGATCCTTTGGCACCCCAAGCTGACTCTCGACAAGTATTGTAAATAGCTTATGATGTTACACGAGCATCCCCCCTTATCACCTACCAAATCAATGGTTTCTCATCTTTAGTTTTTAGAGGCCGAAAACTGCCGCAGACATCTCCCTCGCATACCTATGGCTATATGATCGCATGTCATGGCCTATTGGCATATGAGGAATGAGAAATGTGACTACAACGATAATGGACATTTGAACTAACACTATCATAAGATCATGGTTAGCAGCAATTCCATGAGATTGAACACCTACAGGGACAAATGTCACAACATCCATTACCAATTCCTAGTTCGTGAGTCATGAAGATCATTATCACTTTAAGCATTCAAAATAGTTGATTGGGTATTCTGCCGAAATGGCCCTTGTTGTATCAATCTCCAATAATACCCTTGCTTTTGCAATACTCCGCTTGTTCACAGAATTCCCAACGGGTTTGGCTCCATTCTAAGCCACATATGTAGGCAATCAATCGTTGCTAATAAATACTTCATAAGCTCATATTAAACTATCATTCCTCCTGCAGGAATATGGAGTAAGTGTGCAGTGCAGGAAATAAAAGGGGGAATACCGCTATTGGGAGCACATGCAACAGTTGGAGAGGAGTAGTTTAAATGACATCAAGAACTATGACACCCACATAGAAGATGTCCACCGAGTGAAATGTGGGTAGGGAAGTCTGGAGCACTGGGGTGAGTGTTGTTGTGAAAGTGTGGGCAGCAATATGGGGGAAGGCACCATGGGAAATCCGTCAAAGAGACTGACGGCCTCCGTGACGACCACACCCGCAATTGATATCATCATCATTGAAATGTGTAGTAACAAACGTTCTTTATTTTCACCAAGTCCTACACTCTCAAATATTCCCACCTTGTTGCTTTTTCAAATGATAAGATTCGATCCAAGTTTACATGAAATATGCTGCCTAAGCCCATGCTACCAACTTACCCATTACACCCATCATTTCCTCATGTGATTTCCCTCGAAAGTCACCTATTACAATCAACGCATAACTCTCCCATAGATGTGCAAAAAGAAAATCTCTTTAGATACCAGGTGAAAACATCAAATTCGTTGAGTTACACGTTTATCATCAAGTCACGATGCACAAATTCAGAGTGCATGTCGGACGGCTTATAAATGTGAATTCCACTACTTTCAATCATTTGGTCAAATGCACAAATCCACAGTCTCCATGCTTAGTAGTCTTGGTCGGATGAAGCTGCATGAATATAACATTGACTCCACTATCATTTGTGGTTCAGAGTTAGCCCTTAGAGGAGTATAGCCATTTGATGCAGAGATGTGGGGTGAGTTGGTCATGTAGGAGAGTTGGTGTGGAAAGCCGCAACTAGTTTGACATTAAAGAGTGGTGAGATGCACATGGTGTCCCGCCCCATGACACTCGCATATTAAATATTCATAAAAGGCGACTGTGAGGATGATCATTGGAAGAACTTGGGTAGATGGGGATGTAATTAAATAAGAAGCTTGTGAACACTCCTTGAAAGGTATCACTCCAACTGACTATGCATCGAAGCATTCGACTAAGAATCATCATTTATAAATCTAATAGGCTGGTAGTGTGTGAAACTTCCCCAATCATTCAACTAGTACATAAAGTGTGATCTGACTATTTTCCATGAGCCACTTTCCATGTATGGCCGAAGGTAGGCATTACAACTCTTTAAAGTATTGGCGTCATTATTATCATTCTTAATGCCTTCATAGTTGCATCAATCGAATACCATGAATTTTTGTTGTTGTAGGAGAAACATGTCGAGTTGTCACTTAGAAATGATGCTATGGGGTGACAAAGTGAATGACAACCCCCGCATGTAAGACATTTTTCACCGAATGGAATGGGCAAGGAAATTTAGAATGTTGAGGGTAGAAGGATGCTAGGGTTTAGCTGCTTAGTTAGCGACATTCAGGGAATGATGACTTGTAGGAAAAAATCCACATTGCAGGACCCACAAGCATCTCGGGCAGCTAGGAGTTGTGCCTCAGAGTTCTTCAAAACCTACAGGATAAAAATATTAGGCCGCCAACGAATGTTTCCCTTTAATAAACGACCCCGAAGGGATGGTGGTCAACATGAAACGATCTGCATAGCCGAGCCTGTGATGAGCCCATGAACTTAAGTTATGTGCTAACGGCCTGCAAATTTGGTGGAGGGAGAGACCCTCTTTAGAAATTTCCATGCAAGAAGACATGGATGCCTAGACGTTAGGGAGTGGCAATGGGGGGATGACCACTCGCATGAGGCCACCTGCATGAACCAGTCCGCAAGCTTCTTTGATTTAGCATTTTTCATTTGGTAGAACCAAAATGACAATGAAGAAGTCAGAGTCCGCATTGCAGGTGGATAGGGTAGTTTTTCTGCTAAGCAACGACGGAGAGACGATAGTGAGTTGCACTTGGCTGCCTGCAAGGGCGCTCGAACTCAGTGAATTTTTGGGTGATTGGTTCAGTCCACACAATGGAAAAGATGAATATGGATTCCATGATGCGGGGAGTAATGAGGACTTGGCCGCCAAACAAACAAAAAAGTAGCGACGATGGCCCACCACATGAGACCCATAGATGCAAGTTTGCCTAGCTCAACAAACGCCTAGGAAAAAGGCTAAGGGAAACCTGCAGGAGCATTTTCGCAAAAGCAAAAGACTTAGTGAAATTCAGATAGGTGAAACCAGCCAAAGGGTGCTTAATCATTCTAAGGCATGTGACCAACTTGGGCTTAGGAATTGGGGCACGCATAGTGAGGTTAGAGTAACAATGGCCCATCGGGAGCAACAACAACAAAACATGAGCAAAAGAAAGGGGGTCCCTACCTTCGATGGGGCGTGTGTGCAAAACATGCACAATAAATGAAAACTCGCTAGGGGAAATGCTCCAGATCATTTTGATAAAAAACTAGAATCACGAACTTAGAATCTCTGGTTTCATCCTTCACGCTAGGACAAACAAATTGAACACTTGACCAAAGGGTCAAAACCATTAGTCAACCCAACCTTCTGTATACTGGAAATCCAAGTGTGTGCATATGCGTTAATTTCCCTCCATAAGCCACTACAGGAACCTAAGCTTCATCAAGTTACTCTATGTAGTTTATTCTAACTCCAAAAGCATCTAGGACATTTCCTCACTGCCATTTGGGCATCGATAGCCCCAACGAGGTTGTCACTGTGATTCTCCCAAACATTGCTCTACTGCTGGCTAGGCATCCATAGACTTGGTAGAGTTGTTCATATCCACCTGAAAGTTGAATTTTCTTTTTTTTCCTTTTCATTGTTTCTCTTTATTTCTTTTGTTCATTTATTTTCTCTCCTTTTCTTTCATTTCAATCTACAAGCAGTGAATCTCCCACTCAAGGCTAATAATCACAGTGGTGCTGAAGCAGAATTTTAGATTTTTCACTTAACAAGACTTCACAAAAGGACCTACAACAACCTCCTGATTCTTAAGATGTGCAAACGATGTAAGATTTCATAATACATCAGAATTGAATGGGACCAACAACTTATCCACTTTGAGCCAAACATTCAGGTTACTTGTCACTAGAAGAAGACCCTCATCGTCCACTATGAAAACATGATTAAAGTTTATCAAAGAAATATGTAGAGCAACCTCAAGAAATAAAATGGTGGTCATGCTTGCAAACATACCCAACAACAAATAGAAGGGCCCTGAGAAAAGTAGCAAAGCAGAAGCAAAGTGGAAGCAGACGAAAAACAAACAAAAAGCAAACTAAACTAAAGCAACAACCTAAACTAACCAAAGTGGAAAGCAAAGGAAAAAAATAAGGAAACTACTTTAAAGCAACCTATTCTATGACAAATCAACTAACCTAATGAAAGTAGGAGAGAGAAACTATGTACACAAAACCTATACTACTTGAACCAAACTATGTACAAATAGATTAACAAAGCACCATATTCAAGTAAGGCATACTGAATTTAATTCCCGTAGGATTTTTCAATGCATGCACAAGCAGAGAGATGATTTTTACAATTCTAAGCCATGCAAATTCATCCTTATATTCATAACAATAAAGATTTATGATGCAACATTCAAATTCAAGAACACATCTAGGAAAAACTAGAAGTTGAGGCAGTTCATCAAGTCCATGATCAAACCACAAACAAGTTCGTCTTCCCTCATTCCCATAATTAAAGTGATAAACATGATCGTTCATAAGAGCAAGGAAAGATAAAACCTGGATGTCGCCATGCGAAGGTGGGTATGTCTAATGGGAAAGAACGTGCATTGCATCATCATTCATTGCATAGAAAGCCTTGGGGGGATGCAATTGATGAGGCAGTATCCCTCTCATGTTACAAATCTGCAAGTTATAGTCAAGACTATCAAGTAGTAGACACTATGGAATATCAAAATTTTCAAGTTCAAGGAACCTTTTACCTAATTCTTGATCTGCATGAGGTTGGGGGAATGAATCATTCAACACTACCGCCAAGCTCTCAGTGGGACCCGCGACCTCCATTGGTTGTTCTTTGAGGAGATAGACACTACCATGTTAATGATTTACATTCCTTACATCCACTGAGTTGTCATTCTCAATAGGAAATATGGCTTTCCCTCTAATTTTCCTTGCCCTAATCTCAATTTGTTTATGGTTGATGTCATAAAAAAATTACATAGACGGATCTATTCTAGTATAGGTCTCAGAATGTGTTGGAGGATCAACAATAGGCAGGATGGAAGGACTCCCAATTGTAGCCTATAGTTGGAAGGTCATATTATCCTCGTGAACAGCTGCCAAAACATCCCTACCTTGGTCTTCTTCTCTTTGCAGTTGATGTGGCTCACCAGGATATTTACTTGTTTCCTCTTGTTCACTGTCATTGTAGATAGAAGTGGAGTCCCTTTCCCAATCTGTAAATGCCAATGCTTCACCATCCAAAGGTTCGGGCGATATTTCCTCATCACCACCATCTTTTGAAATGCACTCCTCAGTGTCGCTATACCTATGTGGCACAATTCCAAGTGGGAATAAATCAGCAAGGGACATTGGCTTGTCAAGGGGATTAGAGTATGACATATGATTTCCCTCTAAAATTCCTCCATAAATCCTATCATCCATCGTATATAAATTCTCTTGAAGAGGGGAAGACTCTTGATGATCAATGAATAGCTCTCCCACTTGGTCTGCTTCATTGTTTAGAGGTTCAAGACTATTTTTTTCTCCTTTCGTTGTTGTCCCAACACCCTTTAGGAAGCTTCCTTCAACTAAATTGTCACTTAGTTCAGATTCTTGGACTTCTAGTTTAGTCATTCAAGCAACTGTAGGAGGTGGTGCACTTGGTTGCTCCACTTGTTCTTTAACCTGCCTGATGGCCTCCTAACACAACTCACATGTGAACTCTAAATGTGCAAAGTCATGAAGCCTACACCAACCTGGCAACAAAAACACCTCCAAATCCACTTGGTATCTTAGCTTTTACCAATCCTTCACAAGTCTTGAGAGGAGTTCATTATATCTTTCCACCACTAGATCATTAGTACTTGGGGGAGGAAGCTTGATGGTGGACTACCTCAGTGTGTAGTTTCTCCCACTCCTCTAGATCTTCCTTTTCAAATTGTCGATCACTTTCATCCACAAAGAAAGGGTCTTCCAATCCCCTTTCACTTAATCTTTCATTAGTATTCTATGTTGCCCCAAGAGTGTCAGTCTCTTCCTTCTTGTGTTCAACATCAACGTTGGTTGTCCCAACAAGTAGTGTTGCAAATTATTCTGATTCATCTTATGTATAATTCCTTTCAACTGCGAACTTTTCTTCATCTTGATTGAAGTATTTCTCTTCACTTATGGAGAAAATTTCCTCTAATCCCTTTCCAGATGAACTTTCATCGAGGCTCCCTACTATCCCAAGGAGTTCAACTCCTTCCTTTTGATTCTCAATCTCAGTGTTTGTTGTCCTAGCACTTACTTCTATAGAATTTCTTGGTTTAGCTTCAATATGTTGTCCTCTAAATGTTGACTGATCTCCTGCCCTAATGGATGGATCCTCTTTATTGAGAGTTTGTTGCTCTATATTGTTCAAACACCTCCTAGCTTGGGCAATGATGTCTGCACATGAATGGCAAGTAAACTCTGAATGAGGTGCATTATGGACCCTGCACCACCTAGACATCAGTACCTCCTCTAGCCTTAGTCCATCCTTGATGCTCATCTATTCTTGGATCAGCGCCTTGAAGGCTTTGGCTACCATGTTAACAAATTCTTCTTCTATATCTACAAGAGCTAAGGGTTGATATATTTCCCAAAAGGGGATTTCTCCTTACAAAATCATTTCAATTCTACCCAAGAAAGTTAAACATTCCATCTCATTATGCCTATGAGTGTTGTGTATTTTTCATTTGTTTTCCAATGCAAAGTGTTGCAATGGCTTCCTCAATCTCCTATTTAAATCTTCTTGCAACTGAATAATGTTGACTTGCAATTGCTGCTCCATCCCAACTTAGATGTTGCCTTGCCTTCCAATTTTTTGATTTTAAATTTCCAGCATATGATGATATCTATCTATCTCAGATTTTACTTGAAGGTGCATACAACCTCCAAATTTGTAGCCTTGAGCTCATCCATTCCCTCCTTCTAATTCTAGTTTTGTTGATGGGTGCTTTACACCTTCTCAACATAGGTAGCACACAAGTATGCCACCTCTTTTGAAAGGTGAAAATCTGCAAATAGGTTTCAGAAAATCATCCCAAGGTCTCTCGAGTGTCAGGTCATGACTTGCAAAAACAACTCAGTTGATTGATGTAATTTTTTGGTAATCATAAGGAGGCCTTTATGGTTCACAAAGCATGGGAAGTTGGGTTTGAAAATGGAGTTTCAAAGTGTTGAAAATGAATGAACAATGGTTGCACACTCAAAATAGCAAGCTGAAACCCACCTTAGTCACCAAGTTTGACATTGTGATGTTGCTTGGAGGCCTACTCTAACAAGGGGTAAAAAGAAATAGCAAAAGAGAAAGGGTTGAGAGAAGTTATTCTAAATCTAAGTTATGAATGAACAGTAACAATGAAGGATGCTACAGTAGACAAACTCCCATAATACTAAGTTTTACTTGACCGAGAGAAACCTACAACTACATAAAACTAGTTCAATCTTCTAGGGCCTACAAATTTTTAGATTGTGCATTCACCTCATGAACATACAATTGAACTTAGTTGCAGGAATATTAAATAGATCAGACAAGCTTTGGAAAGTGATTCATTATAAAAAACCACAAAAATCATAAGTTGGAAGTGCATCCAATACTATAACAACATTCACCATTAAAGACATTCAAGAAACTAAAACTAAAACTAACATGGAGGTTGAATCATGCATGCAAAATGAGAAAACTCAAAGAAGACACACAAAATAATGCAATGCTTCCTTCTATTTCTACAAAATTCCACTTACAACAATTCACCACCACCTACAAATGAGGAGAAAGCCCTTATTTATAGTTTTCCAAAGCCCAAATGAATGGCCAAGATTTAATTACAATGAATGACCCAAATTCAATACAAGTTAGGGTTTCAACTACCCCCAATATTTCACAATTTAAAATAGACTATTTTGTCTTTTTCTCTATTTTTTCTTGTAGCCTATTTTGTCTTTTAGTCACTATAGGTGTTTTGTCTTCTAGCTGCCTTCTCTGTTGTGACTGAAAACTGTCAAAGCCTAACCTCTGTCTGATATGTTTGCATTATTCTTTCAGCCAATCAAATGGGAATAATTATAGATTGGTGTTACTGAAAAGCAGATATGTTGCTCCTGATCCAGGTGAACAACTCCTAATAATCATAATCGTTTTGGTGGAAGATAGAACAACTCCCTCTTGTTTTTGATTTTGGTAGACAACCTTTTGATTTCCTAGCACTAACTTCCTTTAGAATTCAGTCATATGTTGGTCAATCCTCCTTTGGAAAGCATCCATCTTCCAGAGATCTTCATTATCCTTGGTATACTCCCATAGACAGCATGTGGGAGCACCTCCCCTCTGCGACGTGTAGGTTTTACTTTGGATTACACTTTTTATGACTTCACTCCCCTTTCTTCCTCTTTAGATCAAGCCTTGAGTTGAGACTCCCTTTAGCATGGTCCTATAGACAAACCCCTCGGCAACACGATGTCATAGGCAGGCATATCATGAGTAATCTCCTTCTACAACAAGCACCTTTGGTATTCTCTATTTATAATTAGAGCCCTGCTCAAAATAACAAATTGAATTAGGCTCATGCAAATAATCCAATACCCATAATAATATGAAACTCTTTAAATTCATTATAATGGTTATAGGATTCATTTTAATGATTCCTTCATTGATCTTCAAATTCAAGGGGGGAAAGTAATATTCGCATGGCCACATAGTTCCCATATTCCTAGTGATTGATCAACCATGGTCCAAATAACCCCCAAACCTTGTATGTTTAAATAACCATGCACATTTTTCTAGATTATTAAATAACGACCCCCCTTTTTATGTTTAAGCTTCCCTCATAATCACATTAGGCTCACCCTCCTTGAATTCAAATGTAAATTTCATCTCCCTTTAGGTATTTTTGCCTTAGATCCGCCTATTAAGATTACAAGAATATCAAAGAGTTTGTAGGGAAAATAATTTATGGAGAAGGACAAGTGCATAAAATTGACATTTGTTGAGATAGGGAGGTCCTACGCTGTGTAGAAATGGGGTTGTGGGCTCCAAGGTGTGGGAGTCCGAATGGGCTATGCCATAAATAATGGCGATAGGGAAGCGCCAACCCACACAGCGAAGTCCGCAAGCCCAAAATCCATCATAGTATTTATGTGGTCCTACTTTCGTATTCATTACTCCACCAAAGGGATTCGGCTCTATCATAGCCATAACGGACTAGCATATTGCTTTATTTTGTAAAGAGTTTCCTTTTCAAATGTGGGATCAAATTGAATACCAACAAAGATTAATTTTCCTCTCCCTCCATCATATGAGGATTAGAAGAGCATCGCTATCACAGGCCCTTGCATCAAAAAGATTACCACCTTGCCACACTCAGCTTACTAAACGCTACTACAATTAATGACTGCCACCCTAATAGAATACCCACCTCGCTACAAAGGTCGTCGCCCAGCATACACTATTCATTGATCTTGCCACCATTATCATAAATGAAGTTGATCAATAATGAGGCCCATGTTTCTCCCAACAACTCCGCTGCCCTCATCATATATCGAGATTCTCATAGAACAGTGCGCAGGATTAATACTATAGATTAAGAGAGAGACCACACATATGGGTGCTTTGTGGAATCTCTTACTTCGTCTTACTTATAGATACAAATTCCTAGCAACCCACGTCGTAATATCAGAGTGCTAATGATGACAAAACTCAGAACACTCCTACAAAGGAAGATTTGTGTGAAACTTTGAGGCACCAATGTCATTGCGAGAGGGGGATGCAGAGATGCTATGCTAGTAACGACATCGGCATGGCAACTGCCCGAAAATGGCCTCTCCGCATCTATTGTTATTCAAAGGAGTTCGATCATAACATAGCTACTCTTTGAACTTCACAGAGCACAACTAACGATTCCCTATACCTTTATATTCATTTTTCGTCCTTATGTGATCACTACTTCTTGCCACCTTCAGTAATCCAAGGTCTGTAGCTGTGTTGCCTCATCATTGCATCATTGGGATCGTTTGGCACCCTGAGCCAACTTTTGAAAAGATTTGTAAACAACATACGACACTACGAGAGCATCCCCCCTTATCACCCACCAAATCGATGGTCTCCCACCTTTAGTTTTCAGAGGCCGCAAACTATCGCAAACATCTCCCTCGCATACCTATGGCCAAATGATCACATGTCACAGCTTATTGGCATATGAGGAATGGGAAACATGACTACAACGATAATGAACATTTTAACTGACACTATCATAAGATCATGGTTAGCAGCGGTCCCCCGAGATTAAACACCTACAGGGACAAATGTCATGACATCCATTACCAATTCCTAGCTCGTGAGCCATAGATATCATTATCACTTTAAGCATTCAAAATAGTTGATTGGGTATTTCGCAGATAGCGCCCTTGTATCGATCTCCAATAATATCCTTGCTTTTTCAATACTCCACTTGTTCACAGAATGCCCAGTGAGTTTGGCTCCACCCCAAGCCACATAACTAGGCAATCAACCACCGCTAATAACTACTTCACAAGCTCATATCAAACTATCATTCCTCTTGCGGGAATAGAGTAAGTGAATAGTGTGGGAAATAGAAGAGGGAATGCCACTATTGGGAGTGCGGGCAATGGCTGGAGAGGAGTTTTTTAAACAATATCAGGAACTACGACACCCGTATAGAAGTTGTTCATCAAGTGAAATGTGGGTAGGGAAGTGTGGAGCGCCAGGGTGAGTGTTGTTTTGAAAGTGTGGGTGGTAATATGTGGGAAGGGGCCATGGGAAATTTTTCCAAGAGATTGACGACCTCGGTGATGACCGCACCCGCAATTGATATCGTCATCATCAAAATGTGTACTAACAAATGTTCTTTCTTTTCACCAAGTCCTACACTCTCAAAAATTCTCACCCTACTGCTTTTGCAAATGATAAGATCCAATCCAAGTTTACATGAAATATGCTACCTGAGCCCATGCCACCAACTTACCCATTGCACCCATCATTTCCTTTTGTGATTTCCCTTGAAAGTCACCTATTACAATCAACACATAAATCTCCCATAGGTGTGCGAAAAGAAAATCTCTTTGGATACAAGGTGAAGATGTCAAATTTGTCAAGTTGCAATTTTATCGTCAAGTCATGATGCACAAACTCAGAGTGCATGTCGCATGGCTTACAAATGTGAGTTCCACTACTTTCAATCGTTTGGTCAAATGCACAAAGTTGCGGTCTCCATACTTAGTAGTCTTTGTGGGATGAAGTTGCATGAATATAACATTGAATCCACTATCATCTGTGGCTCAAAGTTAACCCTTAGAGGAGTATAGCCATTCGATGCAGAGATGTGCGGTGAGTTGGCCATGCAGGAGAGTTGGTGCAGAAAGCCACAACCAATTTTTCATTAAAGAGTGACAAGATGCACACAGCATCTCGCCCCATGACATTTTCATATTAAATATTCATAAAAGGAAACTGGAGGGATGATCATTGGAAGAACTTGGGTAGACATGGAAGCATTTGACTAAGAATCGTCATTTATAATTCTAACAAGCTTGTAGTGTGCAAAACTTCCCCAATCATTCAACTGGTACATAAAGCATGATATGATTGTTTTCCATGAGCCACTTTACATGTATGGCCAAAGGTAGGCATTACATCTCTTTAAATTATTGGCATCAATATTATCATTCTTAATGCCTTCATAGTTGCATTGCTTGAATTCCATGAAGTTATGTTGTTGCAGGAGAAACGTGTGGAGCTACCGCTTAGAAATGACACTATGGGGCGACCAAGTGAATGACAACCCTCACATGTAAGACATTCATCACCGAATGGAATGTAGACAGGGAAATGAAAAATGTCAAGGATAGAAGGAGACTAGGGTTTAGCTATTGAGTTAGCGATATTTGGGGAATGGCGACCCGTTGGAAAAAATCTGCACTGCGAGACTCACTAGCATCTCGGGTGGCTAGGAGTTGTGCCCTAGAGTTCTTTAGAACCTGCTAGAGAAAGTTACCAGGTCACTGTCAAAAAATTTCCATTAAGAAATGGCCCCGGAGGGATGGTGGTCTACAGGAAGTGGTCTATATAAGTGAGCCTGTGACGAGCCCATGAACTTAAGTTATGCACTAATGGCCTTCAAATTTGGCAGAGGGAGACACCCTCTGTGGAGCCCGCCATGTAGGAAGACTGGGTGCCTTGACATTAGGGAGTGGTGATGGGGGGATGGCCACCCGCATGAGGCCACCCACATGAACCAGTCTGTAAGCTTCTTTGATTTAGTGTTTTTCGTTAGGTGGACCCAGAACGGCGATGAAGAAGTTGAAGTCCACACTGTGGGCGGACGGGGTAGTTTCACCACTAAGCAATAGCAGAGAAATGACAGTGAGCTGCATTTGGAAACCCGCAAGGATGCTTGGACTCAGTGAATTTTTGGGTGATTGGTTCAATCCACTCAATGACAAAGATTAATGTGGATTCCATGCCGTAAGGAGTTGTGACAACTTGGCTACCAAACGATGGCGAAGCAGCAATGACGACCTACCACGGGAGACCCACAGATGTAGGTCTGCCAATCTCGACAGATTCCTGGGAAAAAGTCTAAGGGAATCCCGCAAGAGCATTTTTGAAAGAAAAAGACTTGGTGAAATTCAGATAGGTGGAACAGGCCAAGGGGTGCTTGGTCATTCTAAGGCATGTGACCAACTTGGGCTTAGGAATAGGGGCACACATAGCGAGGTGGGAGCAAGAACGACCCATCAGGAGCAACAACGACCAAACAGGAGCAAAGAAAAGGGGGTCCCTTCCTTTGGTGGGGCGTGTGCAAAACGTGCACAACACATAGATGTGAATAAGTTAAGCACAAGTACTCAAATACATGTAAGCCTTGAAGTATACACATGAATACATAGTATACACATTAATTTAAAGTATATGCATGAATACAAGGTATATGCATGAAAACACATAAGTCACAAAGTATACATTGGAATACACGTAACTCACAAAGTATACACATAAGTTGTAAAGTATACACTTGAATACACATAACTCATATCTACTGAACCGTGGATTTATATTGCAAATATGGACACCATTGACAAAAATATTTGTATTAACCAAATAGCCATGTAAGCATACATCAATATATGTTGATATAAGTATAAAATATATACAAAATATCCATATAGGCTTACAAGAATGCCATATAGACATACAATGCCAAATATATGCAATACAAAATATATCCAAAAATGCCATGTAGGCATACAACAAAGGGCCCTAGAATCAAAACTCATTGCCCTTTAGGCTCTCAAAATAAACTCCTACCCTTTGCTTCTCAGTTGGATGGTGATAAGTCTATCACTTGTTTATCCTAAGGTTGAGGAGTGCTCTTGGTGCTCCTCCTAGGGTTTAGTTCCTAGTCAAGCTTTATCTATTACAATAACAACTAAAGACATTAATATATAGAAATTACATTATAAAAAAATGATATATTTAACAAAATGATCACTTACCACCACTAGACAATCACTCTCCTTGAGGGAAATATTTGCATGCCCATGTTGTGCCGTGCTGAAGCCCTGTAGAAACCATCCAAAGAGAAATTAAACTACGAATCAATAATGGTTAGATTTTTCACTAACTAACAGCTATAACAATGAATGTAAATTGAAATTTAGTAATCTGTTAGATACCCCCATGAAAGGCATCGAGGAGTCTATAGAAGAAACACCAAACTCCATTGACCTATCAACATTTAGAGGTGTTTCCACTTGCGACATATGAAAATAAAACAACAAATTATTCAATCACGAAAACTACAATAGTGATGCATGTCATGGCTTATAATGTATGAGATAATTAACAAATTTTTCAGTACTTATTGAACTATATATTTATTACTAGATCATGCTTATTATTTTCCCTATCCATAGCTTGTTCAAAAGCACCTAGTTTAGACTTTTATCCATAGCAGCAAGGTGGTGAACCATTTGATGAAATGCTTTGGTAGACATGTACGAAAACTATGGTAGCATAGAGAAGGCAATGAACGATTTGAAAAAATGCCTCAAGGAAATGTAGTCTCATGGTGATGGAATGCCATTACAAACAAATGTTTCATGGCATTCCATCACCATGAAACCACATTTCTTTGAGGCATCTTTTCAAATAGTTCATTACCTTCTCTATGGTATTATGCTAGGATGGGGTGGATGGTATAGTGTGGTCTTGGTTATGAGATGGAGGGTGATCATGACATGAAGAGGGAGGGGTGGGGATATGAAAAAGTGGAATAAAAGGTGGAAGCTTCCATGGATTGGTAAATTGAGGATGAGGATGGGGACTTTGAAAATAATTTCAAGGGGGATTTTGGCTAAAGGCTTGGTTTCTATTCTTAGGGAAATGAGTAGCTTGAAAAAATGCCTAAAAGAAATGCGGTCTCATGGTGATGGAATGAAATTCCATCACCATGAGACCACATTTCTTTGAGGAATTTTTTCAAACTATTTACTGCCTTGTCTATACTATTGCTTACTATTATGCTTTGATAGATCTTTTCCAAGCATCCATAGTTTGTTGGAAAGCACCCTTTTTAGTATTTTAGCCATAGCAGCAAGGAAGTGAGCTATTTGATAAAATGCTTTGGTAGAAATGTGTGGAAAATGTGATAGCATAGAAAAGGCAGTGAGTTGTTTGAAAAAATGCCTCAAAGAAATATGGTCTCGTGGTGATGGAATGGAATTCCATCACCACGAGACCACATTTCTTTGAGGCATTTTTTCAAACTACTCATTGCCTTGTCTATGCTATTGCTTACTATTATGCTTTGATATATTTTTTCCAAGCATACATAGTTTGTTGGAAAGCACCTTTTTTAGGCTTTTAGCCATAACAACAAGTGAATTGTTTGATAAAATTCTTTGGTAGACATGTATGGAAAATGTGGTAGCATAGAAAAGGCGGTGAGCTATTTGAAAAAATGCCTTAAAGAAATGTGGTCTCATGGTGATGGAATGGCATTCCATCACTATGAGACCACATTTCTTTGAGGTATTTTTTTAAACTACTCATTGTCTTGTCTATGCTATTGCTTACTATTATGCTTTGATAGATTTTTTCAAAGCATCCATATTTTGTTGGAAATCACCTTTTTTAGGCTTTTAGCCATAGCAACAAGGAAGTGAACTATTCGATAAAATGCTTTCGTAGACATGTATGGAAAATGTGGTAGCATAGAAAAGGCGGTGAGCTATTTGAAAAAATACCTTAAAGAAATGTGGTCTCATGGTGATGGAATGTCATTCCATCACCATGAGACCACATTTCTTTGAGACATTTTTTTAAACTACTCACTGCCTTGTCTATGCTATTGCTTACTATTATGCTTTGGTATATTTTTTCCAAGCATCCATAGTTGGTTGGAAAGCACCTTTTTTAGGATTTTAGCCATAGCAGCAAGGAAGTGAACTGTTTGATAAAATGCTTTGGTAGACATGTACATGGAAAATGTGGTAGCATAGAAAAGGCGGTGAGCTATTTGAAAAAATTCCTCAAAGAAATGTGGTCTCATGGTGATGTAGTATTATATTATTATGTAATATTATATTATTGTGTAATATTATATTATAATACAATATAATATTATAATATATATTAAATATATTATAATATATATTATTATATATTATATAATATCATATTATATTATATTATAATATAATATAATTTATATTATAATATAATATAATTTATATTATAATGCAATATATAATATATTATATAATAATATATATTATATAATAATATATACTATATAATAATATATATTATATTATATTATATTGTAATATAATGCAATATATGATAATAATAAATATGTTAAATTATATTAAATTATAAAATGTTAAATTTATGCTCATAATATATGGGGGTCGGGTCCCAGACCCAACTAGTTAAAGAAAACATAAACAAAATGGATATTTGTTTCCTATGGCATAAAATCATAACAAGAAAAACCCAAGAGTTTATTTTCATCCTACGTTTCCTTTCTCTATGTGGGTTTTCATTTAGACGACTTGGATATCCATTTGGCATTGAATTTTTTTCTCAAATCACTCAAATTTCATAGGTATTTATAAATTTTAATGTTTTTCTTCAACTTTATATTAGTTTTGCATTATTTTTTTGTGAATTTACGTCAAAAATATGGTTTTAATAGGTTTTTTATTGCATTAAAATGATTGTTAATTTTTAAAATTTCCATCAATAAACAAGCTTAAGAATGGCTAATCCTAACCCCGCTCAAGATGAAAACCCTAATAATCCTCCTTCACTGCCACTGATGTTTCCAAACTAAAACATGCCCACAATACATGAATCTATTAATGTAAATTTAAATGATTTGAGAAATGTATGTTGAATTTATGAGACACTCCTTGAGCTATCAGATATGAAAAAAACTTTAGAAACAATAATTTCAAATGTTGAAGCTCTGACAAATGAGCATAATAGGTTTGCACAGTGATGAGAGTCCCAAAGGAAACATTATGCCAATGGGTTATCATATGATGAAGTGAGGGAACTTGATATTGATAAATCCCAATTAGCCCAGCTATTCATCAATCCCAAAATAGGACAGCTCGTAGATGTGCAAAAGAAATTTTTTTCAATTAAATGGTGCACACAGAGGTATATTAGATCATTTTTGGAAACGTTGGTGGTTGGTTTTTGATAAACCACCCAACAAAAACCTTGACACCCCTTAGTATTTTCTACGAAAATTATATGCCAAGTTTTTCCTAGGGAGGCATGATAATTACTTTGACATGCGAGATTTTCAGGGTGTGGGTAAAGGGATGCCACAGGATAGACCCAGAGCACACTGAGTTACCCTAGTTCTTCCTACTTTTCCTATTGCTTCCCCGACTCTAGTACCTTACCCCAGGATTATTTTAGATGTAGGGAGTCAGAGTATTTTCTCCATACATTCATTGAGTGATCATGATCACATAGAGCCATCACATTGCACAACTGTATGGCAGTGCATCCCATCATGATGGTGATGTGATACATCCCAACATGATGGTGATACTGTTGGTTCTTAGTTGTGTTCAGATTGGTTTGTCCTTGATGACAAAATCACATTCAGTTGGTTCTATTTGATGTCAGATGATTCTCTTTGATGATCAATTTCAGATTGGTTTCTCATGCTTTATCTTGATACAGATTTGTCTATATGGTTTACTTGTCTTGGTATTCAGTGGACATTTTACATTCAGAATCTTAATTTCTTATGGTACTAATCTGCTTGAGCTTCCTGCAAAACTCAAGTTATCTTATTTGTACAAGAAATAACATATTAGCATGAGAATGCCAAGGTCTCCCCGATCCATTTTTCTATTAAATGTCTGTGTTTCCTATTGGCAAGACGTTTCTGATGTCATGTCTATTGGATTTTACTTACAGGAAGCTTTCGGCAGGACATCTCCATGGTTTCAGCGACAGAGGGTGATCCCTATCGGCATGAGTTATACCATCAGAATGATGTCTTAGCGAACTCATCATGTCTCCCTGATCGGCAACAAAGGGTGCTCTTCGGTGAGAGGTTTTTCTTAGTTGTAACATCTTGGCGAACTTACTTTAGTCTTGCCGACTGCCGGTGGAAAAATTGCATATCGGCAGGAGGTCTCAGCTTCAGTGTAATGTCATAACGAACCCGTCAGGTCTTGCTGACTAAGTCTTATGAGGGGATTTTGGCGACAGGTTGGTATTGTCTCAGTGACTCAGAGTGGATAAATATTTTCGGTATGACTCATGTGCAATGAAGAAAGGTCTTGGCGAGTTTGAATTCTTATACCGATCGACAATATAAAGGTATACATCTCGGTAAGAGTTAGAGGTCTCAGCGAGTGACCTCCAGTCTCACCGATGGAACACAAAAGGAATTTTTTGGCATAGGATCTGACTTGTCTCAGGGACACACAAGATGGTGGGTGACTTTCGGTATAATGAAGTATTATCTATATGAGGTCTCCCTGAGAGTGATATGTTACGGTGACAAGTTTGATCACGGAGGCTCTCGGTGTGACATAATGTATTCATTATGACTTCTCCCCGACTCTGATGGGTCATGGCGAAAGCGACAACTGAGGGATGACTGACGGTGTTAAAGTTGACTTCAGTCGATTGAAAAGAAATTTTGTTAGGGAAAAATTTGTGATTATTCTTTTTGACTGGGTATGGAACCCTAGCCTGGCCGCCATCATGAGAGATTAAGTTTCTGTTGTTGCTGGCTGAAACGGCTTTATCAGTGGTATATGGAAGCTTTATTTGGTGCATTTTTGGCTGGAAGCTCGACAATGCTTAATGGAGCCATGGGAGTTGCAGATTTGATTGGTATGTATGCGTTTCATGCTGCACATACTATTTTATAATCACCATTTTTAACTGCTCTCTGCATCTCAGTTACTAATGTGGCAAATGATGCCCTGACAAAGTATTGTTATTCATGCATTAGAGATTATGATTTACAGTGGTGGGAAGTTGTGCTTGTTAAATGATCTAATACGTTTCAGATTTGTTGAGAACGGCTCTTAGCTATGTGAAACGGCTCTTGTATTGGCAAATTAACTTCACCTTCACTAATAATCTTGTTGGGTACAAGATGAAGATTTCAATTATAAAAAGCTTTGTTAACTTCAGTCAAAATCTTTTCAGGTTGGTTGTTCAGCCATTACTTCTGAAGACAGTTACTTATCTGGCATTTAAATAAAAAAGAGTTATCTTTTTTCTATGCTCCTTTGACCACAAAATTCATTGAAGACTCGATACCTAAAAAGATGTATAAATAGAAGCAAAAAACTCTTTTGTTGTTGTTGTTGTTGTAATTCTGAGATTATCATTCCTTGGCTGTATGAAAATGCATGGATAAACTCTGCAATAAAATCTGAATAACATGAGGCAGAGACATTGTAATTTCTTCTCTATATAGTATTTTAAGGATTCAATTATTGAATCTTTAGGGTATTCTGTAGACGAGAAAATAGAGAAATATGTGCTTAACTGAAAACAGAGAAATCCTCTAAGTTATTATTATTATTCAAAACATAATTTGAGGGGTTGGTACTCCTTGAGATAGACATCTCTAAATGAGGGGTTGGTGCTCCTTGAGTGGGTGCTCAAAAATCAGCCTATAAGGCATTGTGAACAGTTGATTAAAAGATTAAGCCTGGAAGGCATTTCGGGAGTGGTTTTTATACCCCAGGAGGGTTTTCCACTTGGAAAAATCTTGTGTCTCTTTGTTCTTCTGAGTTCTCACTACTTTACTGTGTTGTTGTTGTTTCAGTTCACTGTTGGGTTATTACTTTTCTCAATTTTGTTTATGAATGATTACATTCAACTCATGAATGCATGAATCAGAGTAATATTGAGATCAAATATGAGCTATGTTTTTGAATTTTTAAAAATTGGTCAAATCTGTTAAGACACTGATTCACCCCCCCCTCTCAGTGTCATTTTAACTCCAACAGATACACCTACTACATCATTTTCAACTGGTACACCCTCCTCTTTGGCACATATTTGTGTGCCCCATTACTGCATCACATTCCACAATATATGTTTGGGTCCTCTTCGACATTCCAGTGAGGCTCCCATAGACACATCCGACTATGAGATCCATGATATGTCAGATGTAGGAGTTGATAGAGCACGTAGTGGACTATTTCTAGGAGATAGATCGAGTGGAAGAGATGATGTGAGAGCACTGGTAAGACTTCAAGTAATTTCATAGTGTGTTTTATCTAAATTCTTTCATATTTTATAAGAGATATTTGTACTAATATATGTTTATGTGCCAAAATCTTTAACAATTGTTGACAGAGCACCAAATTTCCCAAGTACAGGAAGCTACAGAATCAACCATTTCATTTGGCCTAGGGACTCAATATATGGTATCATTTAAAATTTTATTTACATGTTAACTTTTTTAAATCTATTATGTTTAAATACATGTGCATAGATTAATAGTCTAATGTAATCCTATCTTTTTATGCAACAACCTGGTACATTTATAGCCATGTTGACTAAGCCTGACCCATTGGAAGAAGTTGCACAACAAGTATATGTTTTTTTTATATCCTCAACATTATGATCATATGTGCATGTTCATTTAAATTGTAGTACATTCTTGTCATTTTTTATATAGGAAAATATCTTAGCCGCTTCATCCATCATGAGCTCGTCTAGTGTAAAAGCATCAGAGCAGGTATGTGTTTATTTTACATTGTAGATATTTACATTTAGATAGGAGTAGATATATGTTTAGTAAATATGATTATTTTTCAACAATTGTATGTTAATTCATATCATTTTTATTTTACCTACTATAGTCCTTTGCTCGATTCAACAATGTGATGAATGTGGGACCATTTCTTTATATGAGGACTCCTAATCGTCCTAAAGGACAATCATATATAGAACATCTTGTAGAAAAGAGAGCAAGGCTTGAGGTAAAGAATAATTTCATTTTTGATATAATATGTTTCAATATAGTGATTTTGATGTTAAATTGATAATTTATAAATTATAGTATACAAGTTTCTATTTACTAGTCTATCTTGTCAACCATTCACATAATTAATCTAATTTATGGTTTGAACTATTATTGTGCAAGAAAATTCAAAGCCACTAAGTTCTTCGAGGAGGCTCGATTTTGATGATCCAACACAGGATTAAAATTTGACAGAGATTGATATGTGTTTATGGTTTGATAGATCTTGAGATGGCATATATGCCACAATTTGTAAAACTTGTTCTAAGTAGGCGTATATGCCAAATTTGTATATGCATGTAAACATAATTATTCTACATTTTGATATATAAGAATTGATATTCAATCTAATTTTTTCCTTGTGTGCATGTCTTTCTACTTTGAATCTTCAAAATGTAATGTATAATTATTTTAGAATGGTTTAAATTTATGATCAATAACATGTTATAGATTAACGAAATTGCATTTTAATAGTACTTATGAATTACAATTGGTAATCCATCTATATTAGAGTTCATTCATATTAAGGTTCACATACTGTTGTCACTCAAGATCGCACCCTAGCTAAGATTGACTCAACTATCCTGTTGAAACATGAAAACACTCTCATGTTGTGGGTGACCTATGGCGAGAATGAATCTCTAGTTAGGGTTGGTTCCCCTAGCAGATTACCTAATCTAAATGACTTTTCTAAGAAAAGGATTTAGAAAGATAACTTGAAATGAAATCCTAAACCTAATGGCGATGCACTAGAACTTTAACTTATTTTAATGACTTTACTCACAATCAATTTCCCAAAACATTAACTTTCACAATCTTTTCTAAAACATATAACTCAACAGTAATTTGTGTGAAGGATTGAACTAAGCACAACACACAACCTAAATCATATGAAATTCTTGCACATAGATTCACAATAACAAGACATAAAAAGGATTTAGTACATAGAATCACAATGAACATCAAATTACTACTGCAAATATGAGACAAGGCAAGAGATAGGAATTCTTTGATGTTTTATTAAAATGAAGGAGTATGCCAAAATCAAATCTAAGTACAAATATCAAGATTAAAAATCTTTCTGCAAGTGAGCAAGAAAGTAAGAAGCAAATTTGAAATGAGAAAAACTAATTTTTTCTCCAACTTATATCTCCAAAGTGTCTCCAATAGTGAAAGTGGAAAAATATGACTAAACTACACCTCAAAATAGCAACCTCAAAGCTATTTTAGAGCTCCAAAGAAAAGCCTCAAAATCAGTGCCCAAACTGCCTCCAAACTAGATGAAAATGATGGAAACTTTCCATCCCAAGTGGGTCGACTCAAAAGACTCAAAAAATCAAGTTCAAACTGATTGAAAATAGAAATGGAAACTTCAATTCACCCAATTTTTTTCTGTTTCTCCCAAAAGACTCAAACTTTGAAAAGAAGGTTTATAGGAGAACTCAAGTGCACCATTAAACTACATTTAGATAACAATTATTAAAGCAATTTATAGGAATATTGCTTCTAATAATGTTTTATAATTTTGCAGCTTCCATAACACAAAATAGAAGGCTCGAATTTGACTTTTGCAACAATATAAAGTAAACATGATTTTGATCATTTGCAAAAATAAAGGTACTAAGGCTCACATGGTATTGATTTTCTTTAAAAATCAGAAAAATATCCTAAGGCACAAATCATATGATGTTTACTCAAAAACATAAAGAGACCCTAGGGTGTTTAAGACTTAGGCATTTGATTTTTCATAAAATGATAAAACCTCAAATGCAAAGGTTATATGATTTTTCTTCAAAAGATCAAAAAGAACACCTAAGGCATCATGCGGCCTAGGTTTGCAAAGAAAAACATAAGGTCATGGAGGCATTCGTATAAGTATTGAAATTTTAATTCGATGTGATAAAAATTGTTGAAGTTGTGAAAGCCAACCTCACAGACCCCAAAGATCACCTGCATGCAAATAACCTGTCATAGAAAGAAGACATTCCAGACAAAAAAACAAGGGTGCTCTGAAAGCTGAAAAATGTATTCATCCGAGAGAGAGATAAATTACAATGATGAATCCTTATAAAAGGATATTGTGCAACCCTAAAAGAAACCCTAATAGGTAGACATTTAATAATTAATATAATTATTAAGTGCAAAAAGCTTGTTTTGATTTTGACTGAGGAAAATAGCATCAAAATGAAAAAATCAAGAAATCAGACTTGATCCATCAAAACGGCGCCAGAACCAGCTTTCCAACACCTATTTTCATTCGAAAATACGAACTAAAACGCCCGAGATATGCCCATTTTACTAAAAGTACTCATTTAGGCTTTAAACCAAAAAAATTTAGCTGAACCTTCATGCATGAAAATCGAGGCAGAAATCAAAAGGGCATGAAAAATGAGGCAGCTCAAAATTGATGCAGCGACCAAAAAGATGAAACGAAAATTGTCACGTCCGTACGGATCCGTACAATCGTACGGATTTTTTGGGCCATTATTAGAAATTCCCCAAAAACACTAAAAAATCAATTTTCAGCAAACCCTATCATATTTTATATGAAAATAGGGGTTTTTGGGCCTTCTGAGCGCACCCATGAGGTCCTTTTTTCACTAGCATGCACTATTTGAGAGATCAAAATGAAAATTTCTTAAAAATTGATGGAAAACCCCTCTGATCTGGCAAAAAGAACTGGAATGAAACCCTTGCACAGAAAAAAAAACTCAATAAGCTGATATCTTCAAAAAAAGAACAGGCAACCGTAGATCTAGAGCTCTGATACCATGTTGAAGTTGTGAAAGCCAACCTCACAGACCCCGAAGATCACTTGCATGCAAATAACCTGTCATAGAAAGAAGAGATGGAGACAAAACAAACAAGGGTGCTCTGAAAGCTGAAAAATATATTCATCCGAGAGAGAGATAAATTACAATGATGAATCCTTATAAAAGGATATTGTGCAACCCTAAAAGAAACCCTAATAGGTAGACATTTAATAATTAATATAATTATTAAATGTCACAAAATGCAAACTAAAGTGAAATCTTAAGAGAGGAATAAAGGTGATTTAATCAACATGATTAAATTAAATCCTTTACTCTAACAAAAATAACAACTTGAATTAGGGAAAAGAACAAAACCTTCAATCCCTAACTTTTTGGCCTCATTTTCACATTTGATCATTTTGGAAAAAAATAGCTCTGCCCAAACTGTCGCCATGAGCTAGGGTTTGGATTTTGAAATCTTCAATTTTCTTGCTTTCAGGTCAAATTTTGAAGCTTCTTCTACAGGAAATTGATAGTGTGAGTATGTCTTTCACCAAGTAAGCAGAAATCTCTTCATTGTTTCCATCTTGAATGTAATTTTGAAGGATTTTAGCCACAACTCTGGTTAAATTTTTGATGTATTTTCCTTGCTTCACTTCTTGTTGATACTTCTCTTGTTTGAAGCCGCCATTATTGACTGTGGTTGAGCTTTTACTCTGTGGATTTCAAATTCATTCTTCTCCATAGGAAAACTGAGGTAATTCTTTTCACCTTTCGAACTTTACATTCTTCTTTAACCTCTGCAAATTATATGCTTGACTTGAGCTCTTCTAGTGTAAAACAATGGAAACACTGGCTTCTTTGTACACTTTGTATCCATTTGTGATGAAGATTTTTTGGGTCCATTTAAATGATAAGGAAGAGTATAGAAACCTACGGGCCGTGATTTTCTCTATTTCTAGGTAACTTTATTTTTTCAATAACTCGAGGGTTTCTCTACTTTTAACATTTCTATGTGCAAGGATTCAAACTTTTCTCTTTGGAAGCAAGCATTTTATTTGGGTTTTGAAGAGTTTCCTTCATTTGTAGGCTACGGCCTTGAAATTTCTTTGTTTTTACTTTTGCAGCATAATTTTGACGTTCCTTTCCCCTATAGAAACCCTCACATTGAACATGGTCTTTTGGGTTTTCATTGTTTTTCCAAAATGTAGAACTCTTTGTATTTTGGGTTCTCTTCTAGAGATTTGTATGGAATTTTAAGCTCCCTCTTGCTTTGTTCTTTATTGTAGAAGAACCCATATTTCTTACTTTGGCATCCATGTATGTTCTAAGGGATTTGATGAAAAGACCCAATATTTTCTTGTTTATTTTCTTCATAAAAGGTTGTGGCCTTTCAATTCCAAGCTCTTTCATTTTGCAAAAAATGCGCTTGAAACCCCTTTTCATGGCATGAAGAAAACTCATAAATTTTATTTAGTTCCTCCATGGAAAGCCACTACCACTCAAAACCCTAAATCTCCTATTCTCTTGCAAAAGAACACTTGTGTACTCCTTTCCACTTGAAACCCTAGCTCCATTATGATGCTTTCTTGGTGTTTTTGAGAAATGTATGCTTTTCTTAAGAATATTACATGGCTACAACTATACTTTGCATTTTCATTTTGTAGAGAAATAAATGAAAGGATTTTGTCAATTTCTTCTATTTACTGCATTGGATGTTTGTTACAACAAGTTTGCATTTGGAAAACAAATGCACCTACAGGTATTTTCAGGCTCCACCACTGTAGGTTTAAGTTCACTTTTGCATTCTAAAAATGTGCAAAACATTACTTCCTTTCACCATCTTGTTTCTTTAGAAGCATTAAACACCCAATTGTAAACCCTCTTTTATGAATGTTCTCTTTCAAGGTTGAACCATATCAAGATAATGAAACAATGAATCATGAATAACATGCCTTTATGATGTTGTCCTATATGCAAAAGTTATTTCCTCATTCAAATTTGCATACCCATATTTATGTTGAGCTTCATACCTTGCACTCCATGCATCCATAAATACTACTCTTTGTTGCCTCCATATATATATGAGCACTGCTTGCCATTACTTCTTGCTTTTTGATGGTTGCCCCTCTAAAATGTAAACTCCAAACAACATAACAACAACAATATAGTGTATAGTAGTAAGATATTAAACAAGATGACAATCACCACTTAAAGAAGAAAAAAAATGACAATACAAGCATTTGCTTACAAACAAAACTCCTTAAATAGGAAAATGATGCACTCTTATTCTGTTTTGTAAATTATTTAGATATTCAAATGGTTCTATTGTTAATCTATGATTACCATTTCAAAAGAGCTTTGGCTCACTAAAATTTTGATCTGGTTGTCATGAATGATCAATACTCCTTCAGTTGTAATGCTCTTTCACTTGAGCAATATGTATATGTCTCCTATCTCATCCCCTTTTGAGTTTTAGGTGCAACATGTTGGGCTCAACCCCTATGGGAGCCCATTTTTGCACCACATGTTATGATGTCTTCATAAATGGATCAGCAACATGATTTCTCCTATACTTGAACAATGAACAAACATGATAGATAAAAAATAGTGAAGCTCAATGCTCTTGTGATATTTTATTTTTTAGGCTCTCTTGCATACATCTGATTCTTGTTGATCTAACTTAAATCACCATAGACATATACTATATTTTTTTTGATAGGGCACATAGGAAGATCCATGTTCAAAAATCTAACCTCTCTTATCATGATGCAGGTTCACTCAAAGATTAGGAGCAAGGATGAGCAAGTAGCAATGAAGACCAACTCAAGGCTTTAATCAGGCAATGATGGACATGTCTTTTCTTATATGCTTCTTTTCATTTCTTCCATCTTCAGATGTATAAGACATGTCTATGCTATTTTAGTTTAGCTACACCCACAGCTTGTGTGGGACATTTGATTACTCCTTTCTTTCCAATGAATATAAAAGCAAAACTTATTCAGTTTTGTGCATATTTCTTTGCAAAATGAATAAAAGAATTGCAATATGAATGAAAGCAACTTCTTACAATTCATGTATTCTCTTTTATGCTGCAAAGCACTGAATGTCAAAATTGAATTCTTTATTTTTTGTTGTAACACATTGCACAATAAAATAGAACTCTTCCTTTTAAACTTTAATATACAATGGTTAAGCATGGTAGGAAATGTTAGAATCTTTTCACCTTAAAATAAGAATAAACTGCTTCAGCTCTACCAAATTGAGTTGTAGGTGAAAATTTGGCAACACATACATTACATTCCATGAGACCACATTTATTTGAGGAATTTTTTCAAATAATTTTCTTCCTTTTCTATTGTACCACATTTTTCATACATGTCTACCAAAGAATTTTTATCAAACACTCAATTTGAGAATACACATGATTTTAAGCTATCTTGAATGAATTTATATTTGACATTATTTTGTTTTTTGAACTCCTATAATGAAGTGGGAAGCTGATTTTTTCAAAAGAAGCTAAAGTTAATAAAAAATGGTATTAGAAGCACTATATAATATTTTTGAGAAGAATTGTTTGAAAATATGCGTCAAAGAATTATGGTCTCATAGATAAGTCAAAAAAGATGAAAAAAACAACTTATGACAATCTTATGGCATTGATTCTTTTGATTGATTAAAAGCTTGAAACAAATCCAATACAACTTAATGAAATATATGTCATTGCAGTGTTCATTCAAAAGTAATATAATCATCTTGATAAAAATAAATGTCACTTAGTGGTGCTAAATACTCTATACAAACCATATGAGTGATGCAACCATCAAACAAAACCATTACAAATCAATTCAACATTAATTCCATGAAAAACTTCAAGCTTAATAACATGTAAAAGGAATAAAATCATCATGAATAAGAATCACTATCTTTCAACCATGATACATAAACAAGAACATTATGTACACCATAGAGGCTTGATGCAACCTTCAAACAAAGTCCTTACAACTGAACAAGATACATGTTCATTAGATTATTCATGTAAAATCTATACAATAATCATGATCAACAATTAAGACATCACTCAATCATGATGCTTGCACAAACACTATATATGCACACCATATGAGTGTGATACAACCATTAAAAAAAAAAAAATCCACACCATGCATGTTATTTGACCTTCCACTTGCAATTTGTATTATTGTAATCCACGACAATGAATGTTTCTAACCATAATGCATGAATAAAAAAACTAGGCATACCATATGGGCTTGATGCACACTAGTCATAATGCACACTTCACACAAAAGCAATAACACTCATATGATACTATCATATATGTCAATAAACCTTGACCCACACCAAACTTGTTATATCATAATTGTTGTCATATATTCCATTCAACCTAACACAATTGAGATTTTGTATTTGGTAAGAATTTTTCCAGGAAAAGAAAGTGAGAGATGATGCTATAGGTGGATTTGAACAAATGAAGTTGTCGTAAGTGTTGAAAACTCTATCGAACAAAGGGATGTTGTTGTCCTAAGTGTTGAAATTGAAGCAAAATATTTAAAGACTAAAATTAACCACTTGGAAAAGGAATGAAAAGATAAGAAGAAGATTTTATCGTCAATGAAAAGGAGATTAGTATGCTCTAAAAACAATTGAAAATGAAGCAGACCAAAATGAATGAGATAGATAATGTATTCAATGAAGAGATTCTTCCTACTCTCAAGAAGTTGAGGAAGGTGTGTGTGTAAATTCTTCTCTGCTCATTGTGCCACCAAACCAATAGTTCCAACGTGTCTAGATGGGTACATTTAGGCTAGGCATGGTCTTTTTTCAAACCCAAACATGCCAAAATAGTTCAAGCTACATTGGATCAACAATATCCCTTAAGAGTCTAATATGCAAAAAGGCAGCAATCTTTGACGAGTTGTTACTCAAAAACTGTGTAACTTAGAAACAATTTGTCTAATGCTACGAGATCACATAGGGCCCCTCTACAATAACTTCTCTCATTTTTTTATCCCTAAGGAATTTTCCCATGGTGTCGAGTTTTCAGTTGATGGAAAAAGGGTCAAATGCATGCAATGTAAAGTTGCAAAGGGGTGTAACTTTTGTTCTACTCCTCATGTGACAAAACTGATAGTTCCAACACACTTTTTTTGGTGTGTTTATGCTATTCATGGTAATTTTTCACACCCAAACACACTAAAACAATATGAGCTACATTGGACCAATGATATCCTTTAAGAGTCTAAAGTGTAAAAAGGAAACAATCTTTTATGAGCTATTACTCGGAAACCATGTCACCTAGAAACAATTCATATGATGCTATGAAATCATGTAGGGTGTAAGGAAAGCTTAAGGTGCAGAACAAACTCTCCTAATGTCAAACCTTAGTGAAGAATGCAGATATGTCTTTAAATTTTGTAATTGTAGTTCATTATGATGCACATGAAAATAATAACAGAATAAACACATACACCAAATTTATGTGGGAAAACCCTTACAAGAGAAAAACCCACCACACCAAAAAAAAATCTCTTGTATTACAGTAAATGAATTACATATAAGTTACAAACTCTCCTTTCAGATAATTAATCTCACAAGAACAACATTTCCCTGATCAAGCTTGTACAGAACAAATTATGATCACTTTGTTATGTCTCATTGTTACAATGCATATACAACATATAATGAAGAGCACACACTGATCATTCAACTATCCAACCATCGAACCCATAATAGTTACAACACATTGCAATGTAGAGCAACAACCATGATCAATTCATTCTATGTACCAACAGTTCAGTTCAGTTTCCTCTATTGAGCAACTATCGAACTTCCTAGTCTTCGAACGACCATCTCCAAGTTAGCACCATCCTCCACTGATTGGCATACACCTTAGCAGTCAAACAATTTTTTGTTCATTCATCCACAATCCACTTCACTGCACTACCACTAGTCAGTTAGAAATCTCCTGTGGTATGGTGGTATCCCCACACTACCACACCTCTACTAGAAAGCTCCCGCAATATGGAAGTAACCCCACACTACCACACCTCTACTAGAAAGCTCCTGCAGTATGGCGGTATACTACGCTACCGCTAGACAGTCACAAGGCTCTCGCAGTATGGCAGTATACATCGCGCTACCGCACCTCTCTCACAAACACCTAGCGGTATAGAGGTAAAAGCATGAACTTAATACTTATGAATTCTTAGTTGATTGGTGACAGAACCAGGGTAATACTAGTGATTTTGAGACATATTCTCAATAATCTCCCACTTGACAAAGAACTCACTAAACCCTCCAAAGCATTTAGAAACTATTGAGATTCATGGGCTGCAAGGCCCATCGAACTGGCACACCACCTATACTTGTTTGTGCTTAGTCATTTTTTCAATGCATCTGCAACATTTTCTAGAGTATCCACTTTTTCCAAACAAACCTTTCCATCCTCCACCATATCACGTACAAAGTGGTACTGCACATCAATATGTTTTTTCTTGGCATGGAAAGTTGGTTTTTTCACTAGACAAATGGCACTCTGACTGTCACAACAAATAATAGTCTGCCTTGCATCAAAACCAATATCATAACACAATCTCCTAAGCCAAATGGCTTCCTTACAAGTGTGAGTTGCTTCCATATACTCAACCTTTGTAGTGGATAAAGCAGCTACAACCTATCGCTTGCTCATCCAACTAACTGTACCACCTTTCATCATGAAAATATATCCACTGGTGGACCATCTAATGTCAATGTCCCCTGCCCAATCAGAATCCACATATCCTCAAATGCTGAGAGTCCTCTATAATTCAACCAAATTTCCATGGTAACACAAAGCATATTTCAAACTACCCTTCAGATATCTAAACACTCTTTTCACAGCATCCCAAGGTGTCCTTCCTAGATTATCCATAAACTGATTAAGTACTCCCACTGCTTGGGAAATGTTTGGCCTAGTGCAGACCATTGCATACATTAAACTATCAAATGCACTTGCATAGGGAAATCTAGTCATGTCCTCCATCTCAGTAGGATATTTTGGACAATCTTCAACAGATAGCTTCGTTCCCTACAAAACTGGAACAACTAGCTACTTGCAATTAGTCATACAAAATCTCTCCAAAATAGTGTTAATATACTTACTCTGGCTAAGCCAAAGCTTTCTACTTTTCCTATCCCTAGTTATTTCTATTCCCAGAATATACCTAGCTGCACCAAGATCTTTCATTTCAAACTTTGTAGACAACTGAGATTTTAGATCATAAATCATAAACTTACTATTCCCTATGAACAACATATCATCAACATAGAGTGCAATAATAAGAACCTAATAATTTTTAGTTTTGAAATACACGCAATGATCTAATTTTGATCTTACAAAATGCAGTGACAAAACAAATGTGTCAAATTTATGGTACCACATTCTAGGTGACTGCTTCAAACCATACAAAGATTTCTTTAACTTGCAAACCAAATTTTCTTTACCTTTTTCTACAAAGTGCTCAGGCTGGGACATATAAAATTCTTCTTCAATATCACCATGAAGAAACGCTGTCTTCACATCCATCTTCTCAATCTCCTAGTCATATGTTGTTGCAAGTGACAAAATTAATCTGATAGATGTCAGCTTTGCTACAGGAGAAAATTTTCCCCATAATCAGTTCCCTCTACCTGGGAATACCCCTTCGCAACCAACCTCGCTTTGTACTTTTTAATACTTCCATCCAAACCAATTTTCTTTCTAAAAACCCATTTGCAGCCCATAGGATTTCTACCTTCAGGAAATGGAACCAGATCCCAAGTATCATTTTCCTTCAATGATGCTATTTCTTCATTCATGGCTTCCAACTAGCAATCTGAATCATACATTTCAACTGCTTCTTTTACAGTCCTATGCTCATCGGTATTAGTAATCATCGGTATTAGTAATCAAAGCATAGGCACAACTAGAATCCAACATAGAGAATCCATACCTATGAAGTTGTTGCCTTTAATGTGTAGACCTCCTCACAGGCTAAGGCTGAGGTTGTGGTTCTTCTTCAAAACTCTCAGAGCCGCTTGAACTCTCCTCAGTTTCAAGTACACTATCAATGTGTTGTTCCTCTTTTTCTGGAGTTAGAGGTACTTCAACAACATCATTTTCCTTTGTATTTCCTTTCATCCCTGACTGTAGTTCCATTGAAGAAGGTTTTAGCTCCTGAAAGATTACACTTCTATTGTATACAACCTTTTTAGTCACAGGATTCCAAAGCTTGTATCCTTTCACACCAATGTCGTAGCCAATGAAGATACATTTAACAACTTTGTTCTCCAATTTAGATCTCCACATCTGGCACATAAACATATGCTTCACAGCCAAAGACATGAATATGTCTCAGAGAGGGCTTCTTACCAGACCAAGCTTCCATAGGCGTTTTGTCAACAAGTGCTGATGAAGGAGACCGATTCAACAAGTAACTTGTTGTAGCCACAGCCTCATCCCAGAACCTCTGCTCTAGACTAGCATTTCTCAACATACTTCTTGCCTTCTCCATCAGTGTCCTTTTCAACCTTTCAGCAACTTCATTTTTCTATGGAGTGTAAAGTGTTGTTTTATGCCTTTTAATTCCATGGTCTTTACAATACCTTTCAAATTCTGCAGAACAAAACTCATCGCCATTGTGAGTCCTTAAACATTTTATTTTTCTTCTAGTCTAATTTTCCACAAGGTTTTTAATTCCTTAAAACAACTAAACACTTCTGATTTACTCTTCAAAAAATACACAAATGCCCTTCTCAAATAATCATCAATGAACGATACATAATATTTTGAATTCGACAACGAAGGAACACTTACTGGACCAAAAACATCAGAGTGAATATAATCCAGAACACCAGAATATTTATGAGGACTAGAGTAGAAAGAAATACGATGATGTTTTCCATATATACAATGTTCACAAAATTGAAATTCCAGGTTACAATCATCAAGCCCCTCAACCAGGTTTTTTTTTTCAAGGATTTTAAGCCTTTCTCACCAATGTGATCGAGCCTTTGATGCTAGATCATAGTCTTCTCTACAGGAAGTTTAACCTCCAAAGAATTAGACCCTATAGGAGCTTCAGTCTCCTTTACACAAACAACTTTTTGTGACTTTGCAGAGACACTATTACATTGAACAACAAGTGCATCCAACTTATACAGAGTACCAATTCGGGCACCCCTAGCTAGCACCATCAAGCCTCTAGTTATTTTACAATCATTGCTAGAGAACGAGACTTGCACTCCAACATTATTCAACTTACTTACAGAAAGTATATTCTCAGCTAGACCTAGTATATGCATTACACCATCAATTCCTTTTATTCTTCCATCGAGAAACTAAATTTTGACTCTTCCATGACCAACAATTTCCAAAGATGAATCGCTTGCCAAATACACCCTTCCACCATCATATTTTTCATACTTAGTGAACCAGTCTCTATGAGATGTCATGTGGAAAGATGCTCCAGAATCAATCAACCAAACATCATCTGATGCCTGAGTTGTCAAGGCTGCAACGAAGGCATCTGCATCATTTTGAGAATAATCATTGTTAGAATTCTTCTTCTTCTTCTTCTTTTTCTCCTCTTTGTAATCCTTTCAAACATGACTAGGCTGCCCACAATTCTATCACTTCACCTTGGAATTCTTACCAAGAGAATTTGATCTCCCTTCTGATTTCGATCTAGACTTCTTGTTCTTCTTCTTGCCTTTTTCTTTCGATCTACCTCGAACAACAAGAGCCTCCTTCGCCATCTCAGAAGATTTCCTTCTCATCTCTTCCGATAACAAAGAAGCAACCACATCTTCCATCTTGAAAGTGGTTTTCATGCTCCCAATAGCCATCACCAAGTGAAACCAAGAATCTGGCAAAGAACATAACAATAACATATAGTGATCTTCTTCATCAATCTTCACACCCACAGATGTTAATTGAGAAATAAACATGTTAAACATATTCAGATGATCAGCCAAAAATGCCCCTTCCTCCATCTTCAAAGAATATAACTTCTTCCTTAAGAACAACGTATTCACCAAGGACTTTCCCTGATAAATGTCTCCAAGCTTCTTCCACAAAGAAGATGTAGTCTTCTCTTCATGGACATTTAGGAGAATAGAGTCTGCTAGATAGAGTCTTATCAACCCTTTTGCTTTTCTGTCTACAAGGTCCCAATCTTCTTGCTTCATTCCAGAAGGTTTCGTTCTAGACACAACAAGAAAAAGATCACGATCAACCAATAGATCTTCCATTTTGAGTTTCCACAACTCAAAATTGCTGCCATTGAATTTCTCAATTTCAATCTTTCTTGATGTACTTTCCATTGCCATCACAATTTGTAATTTAAATTACCAGACTTCTACAAGACTCCCACTAAATAGAATTGACACAAAAAATCCAACCTACCCACAAGGATAATACAACTGGCCAAGCTCTAATACCACTTGTAAGGAAATCTTAAGGTGCGAAAAAAACTCTCCTAATGTCAAACCTCAGAAAAGAATGCATATATGTCTTTAAATTTTGCAATTACAGTTCATTATGATGCACATGAAAATAATAATAGAATAAACACATACATAAATGAACACCAGATTTACGTGGGAAAACCCTTACGGGAGAAAAACCCACCACACCAAAGAAAAATCTCTCGTATTATAGTAAATGAATTACATACAAGTTACAAACTCTCCTTTCAGATAATCAATCTCATAGCAGCAACATCTCCCTGATCAACCTCATACCAAAAAAATTATGATCACTTCATTATGTCTCACTATTACAATGCATATACAACATACAATGAAGAAAACACACTGATCATTCAACTATCCCACCATCAAACCAATAATAGTTACAACACATTGCAATGTATAGCAACAACCATGATCGATTCATTCTCTCTATCGACAATTCAGTTTAGTTTCCTCTGTTGAGAAATTGCCAAACTTCCCAGTCTTTGAACAACCATCTCCAAGTCAGCACCATCCTCCACTGATCAGAGTACACCTCAATAGTCAAACAAGTTTTTTCTTGCTCATCCAAGGTCTTCTTCACTGCACTACCGCTAGTCAGTTAGAAAGCTCCTGTGATATGGCAATATCCCCACACTTCTGCACCTCTGCTAGAAAGCTCTCACGGTATGGCGGTAACCCCACACTACCACACCTCTTCTAGAAAGCTCTCGTGGTATGGTGGTATACCACACTACTGCTAGACAGTCACAAGGAACTTGCGGTATGGCAGTATACACCATGCTACAGCACCTCTCTCACAAACACCTAACAATATAGAGGTAAAAGCATGAACTTAATACTTATGAATTCTTAGCTGATTGGTGACAGAACCAAGGTTATACCAGTGAGTCTGAGACACATATTCTCAACATAGGGCCCCTCTACAATAACCTCTCTCAGTTTTTTATATCTCTAAGGCGTTTATCCATGGTGTCAAGTTTTCAGTTGATGAAAAAGGGTCAAATGTGTGTAGTGTAAAGTTGCAAAGGGGTGTAACTTTCATTCTACTCATCATGTGACCAAACTGATAGTTCCAACACATCTGAATTGGTGGTTTTATGCTAGGAATGGTCCAATTTCACACCCAAACACACCAAAATAGTCTAAGCTACATTGTATCGGCAATATCCCTTAAGAGTTTAAATTGAAAAAATGTATCAATATTTGACGAGTTGTTACTTAGAAACCATGTCACTTAGAAACAACTTCTCTAATGCTAAGAGATCACATAGGGTCCCTCTACAATAACCCCTCTCATTTTTTGATATGTCTAAGGAATTTTCCCATGGTGTCGAGTTTAGTTGATGGAAAAAGGGTCAAATGCATGCAGTGTAAAGTTGCAAAGGGGTGTAACATTTTTTTTGCTCCTCATGCAACCAAAATGACTATTCCAACATGTCTGAATTAGTGGTTTTATGCTAGGCATGGTCCTATTTCACACCCCAACAAACTGAAACAGTCTGAGCTACATTAGGCCGAAAATATCCCTCAAGAGTCTAAAGTGCAAAAAGGTAGCAATATTTGATGAGTTGTTACTTAGAAAATGTGTCACTTAGAAACAATCTGTCTAAGGCTACAATATCATGTAGGGCCCCTCTACAATAACCTCTCTTAGTTTTTGATATCTCTAAGGCATTTTCCCATGGTGTCAAGTTTTCAGTCAATGGAAAAAGGGTCAGATGCACACAGTGTAAAGTTGCAAAGGGTGTAAGTTAAATTTTGCTCATCATGTGAGAAAACCAGCAGTTCCAACACGTCTGGATTGGTTTTTTTATGTTAGGAATGGTCTTGTTTCACACCCAAACACATCGAAAGAGTCTGAGCTACATTAGACCAACAATATCCCTTAAGAGTCCAAAGTGCAAAAAGGAAAAAATCTTTGACGAGCTGTTACTCAGAAACCACATCACTTAGAAATATTTTTTCTAAGGTTACAAGATCATGTAGTGCCCCTCTACAATAACCTCTCTCAATTTTTTATATCTCTAAGGTGTTTTCCCTTGTTGTCAAGTTTTTAGTTGATGCAAAAAGGGTTAGATGCATGCAATGTAAAGTTGCAAAGGGGTTTAAATTTTATTTTGCTCCTCATGCAACAAGCCAAAAATTCCAACATGTTTGGATTGGTGGGTTTACGCTAGGAATAAGTGAATAAGTGAAGCATTTACTCAAATACACATAAGTCATGAAGTACACACATGAATACAAAGTATATGCATGAAAACATGTAAGTTGCAAAGTATACATTGGAATACACATAATTCACAAAGTATACACGTAATTTATAAATTATACAATTGAATACACATAAGTCATAAGTCACAACTCATGATCAACAACCATGCATACAACATTCAAGATACAATTTACACAATACGCACGATATCATCATTCAAGAATTGCTATCAAATATAGGATTTACAAAATGCCACGTAGGTATACAACAAACAACCCTAATACATAGTAATTTACCACTAGGGGAAGGAAATAAATCACACATTGTCTTTGCGATCAGTTGGATGTAGTTTCTATTGATTCTTTTATCTTTCGAATGTGCCAACTAGTCCTCCTCTCTTCACTCATCTAGAGATGCAAGTGATAGAATGAGAAGTATATACGTTAATATATAGAAATTAAAAATTATGGAATGACATATAACAAAATAATCATAAACAAATAATCATCACGCTCTTCAACAATAGTAGCATGTTGATGTTATGGAGTGACAAGCACCTGTAGCAACCATCAAGATAGCAGTTAAACTACATACAAGTATCATGAAAAATTTCAATAATAGACCATAGAAGAGAAAATATAATGTTGAATTTAATAATCTATTGCATACCTCTTCCAAAGGATCAGAACTAGCTATTGTTGCAGCAACTCCATGGTCCATCATGCCACAGACATCGCAATATACTTAGAATGACAAATCTATATATCATTAGTTTTTTTATCACTTTCACTAGTTTCTTTGTTTAACTAAATATACTTATAATAACAAATATATATTATTCTAAACCTAAATGATAATAAAATGATAATGCAACTAGAAAAGATGCTTAGAATAACAAATCTATATTATTCTAAACAACCTAAATGATGATGAAATGGTAATACAAACTAGAATAACAAATCTATATTACTCTAAACAACCTAAATAATGAACCTTAGTAGATTGAGAAATTTGATTATTATGAACATTAATCAAAATAAGATGAACAATATCATACCTATCCCATACAACAAATGATTTGCTACTCAAGTGTGCTTGAAGGGTCATCTCCTACCTTTGGAGTATCGAGTAATGATTCGTGATCAACACTACTAATTGTCCATAGTTCCTTTGTTTTTGGTTTAGCATGATGTCTCAATAACTTAACATTTGTTGCTATAACAAGGTGCAAATACATAAGAATGGTTTTGTGTTTCCCATAGTCTTCAAATGCAAGTATTCCATTCTTTCTAATCATATATGTTCGCAACCAAGTTTTGAAAATAACAACTGAACCTATATGATCATTTTTTTTATCAACTGTATAGGGTGAAAATAGGATCCACCCAAATGCATGTGCAAATGTGATGGAAAACTTATTTTTCAAGGCCCTAAACACCTCAAATTATGCAAAATAAGATGCTAATAACAACCACAAATGCAAACTAACTATTATAGAAACTATGGGGAATGTTTTTAGAGCATAAAAAGTTGTGTACCTTGCCATAAAGTTGTTTATAAGCTATGGAGGACTCATTCGCCTTCAATGGTGAATGGGTCCTTTTAGGGTTTTGGAAAATTGATTTCAGGATCCTATTCCTTGATGTCTACACTCTTGAAATCCTTGTTATCAAGTTCTGGAAGCATGTATGCAATTCTATAGAGATTTATCCATGATCTTGCCCTTTGGATGACAACTTTGCTCCAAATCTTGCTCAACTTGATCTTCAACCTGTAAGTCTGCAATCACACACTCAAGGGAAAGAAACTTGTTGATTTTTTAGTGAATGGGGGTTTGCCTCAGTCAAACCCCTTTTAGCTAATTAAACCAAGTGATGAAATGAATAAAATGAAGCATGAAACATGAAATATGCGAATGATATCACCTTGGGTGTTGTCTTGTGAATAAAATTTGTAAACAATCATGGAGTGGACATGAAGAATTTAGATTTTGGATGTAGGATAATTCTTGTAAATGGATCCTCAATGCAACATTAACTTCTTAGCTCAACACACATGAATGCATTAAAACCTTGACATGATCATAAGACCTTGAATTGCTGCAAGAAAGACTTGAAACCTACCTTGAAATACCTTATAAATGCTCTTGAAGTGCTCTATAATGCTCTTGTTTTTTATCTCATGAAGTCACATAAAATTGCTAGCTCTTGTTAGGAGAAACAATGTGAATTAACCCCTTATTTATACTAAATTAGGAGCTTAACCTTGAAATTCAAAGAACTAAGGCCGACACTAGATCTAGAAAGAAAGATAATTAAATTCCTGCCAAAATGAAATTAAAAAATGAGGGTCTCATTAAGGGAGGACACATTCACCACCAAAGGCGAATGGGTCATGGCTAAGTTTCCAGGATTGAGCTTTAGGGAGCTGAAAGAAGGCCAAAAACCCATTCCAGATCAACTAAGGGGGGTCCTATTAAGAGACGACCCATTTAAATTAAGGGAAAATGGGTCCTATCTCAGCTTACCAAGACCAAACTTTTCCCAATGAAATAATTTGATATTTAATTTATGATTGTTAGGAGAGATCCTCGGGAGGTGTTAAAATTAAGGCCTAAAAAGGGGGTTAATAACTCCACTTAACAAGAATTTGAATTAAGACTACCTAGATAAATGTGAAAGTGCTTTAAAAAACTTTACAACACTTAAAAAAGATATACATTATGCATATTTTTATTTAAAAGGGGCCCATAAGGTTTAATAAAGCAAATAAGTCCTATAAAAGTGTGAAAGTGTGTTACAACACTTCACAACACCCTTGCAAAGGACCAATTAAAGCATGTTTTATTAAAATAAAGGTCCTAAAATGATGTGAATGTGTACAAGATGTTACAACACCACTCCAAGACACAATTAGTTCAATTTTAATGTCAAGTATCAGATCAAGCAAGAAAAAGGCAACTTTTTCTGTTACTACATTTTTCCCCCACTTTAGTGAGAGGATGACCTCATGTCAAACTCACACTAAAGTAGACATCCAATACCCTTAAGTATGCATCAATAACAAAGATACATGACTATACCCTGTCAAAGGCTAAGAAAAATAAACAAAAACAAAGGATCAAGCACAACTAATTCAATGTGATGTGAGGTGGTGGTTGTTTGTCCATAACAAATGTTGTTGACTCTGGGGTAGTGGAACCTCAGTATATCCACTAAGTGAGTTGTCCCAAAATATGTGTATGCTCACTGTAGGGTAGTGGAACCTCAATATTTCCACTAGGTGAGTTGTCCCAACAAAGTGGTTTAGTGAGAAAGTCATGCTCGTGTGTCGGCTTCCCACTGTATAATGAGAAAGTCATGCCAGTATATCAGATTCCCATCATACTAACCATACCAAATTTATCCCCCTGATAACTTTAATAAGGCCTCACAATGAAAATTCTTTTTGTAAATGCTTTTGAATGTTATGTAAAAATTTTGTAAAAGGGGATTTTGCTTTGTTCGTGTAACGGTCTTCCTGTTAGGGAGTATTGTGCTTAATGTCTCCAAGAGAGGATAAGTCAAAAGTGTTAGATCATCGCCCTCGTTCACATCATGCCATGATAATAGATCATACATTTTTGGATGGAATCAAAACCAATGACACCACCAAGAAGATGACATATCACAAGAAAAAAGGAAAATCACTCCATGAAAATTTTCCAAAAGATGTCATCTATGTATGCCCCCACTTTAAGGCAGTTGCTATACCATCACTATGAGCAATTGCTTTAAATTAGACAATGATTTTGTTCTAAGACATGAGAGATTTCCTTGGAAAACCATATGCCAAATCATATGTTTCCAAAGCAAGTTGCATCATGAAGTAGGAAGGAAGGGTTGCCCCCACAAATACATAAGGGATCTATGGATTTGGGGTCAGTATATTTGTGCTACAATGTTGTCATAGAGCATGGAACTGTCATAATTCCCCAAATACTCATAGAACTGGAAGAATGACACAAAGAAAGCGAAACCAAATAAAACCTTTCGGATCAACATGGAAGAAACATGAATGTCTCAACACCTTGTGTCATCCCCAAAAGGAAAACACAAGAAAAATGAAAAAGAAAAAGAAAAATCTTTTGGGTGAACATGGAAGAGAAATAAACGTCTGGACCCCTTGCATCATCCCTAAAAGGAAAACACACGACAAAATGGAAAATTATTATGACATAGAGAAGAATGAAGGTACATATAGAAGAATGCACAAAAGAGATAGGAACATTATTAGAAACATCACGAGGGATCACATTACACACGTGCAATCACAAAGAAAAATGTAAAAGAAAAAGACTAGTAAGGAATAGGTAAGTCAACCTAAAGCAAGTAATCTGCCTCTCAATCTCGGTTAGTATAAATGGAAGGCGGGCAACTAGCCAAAGGGACAAGAGCAAGTGTTGAAATGGGACATGCACCAAGTTCAACATTCTTTTAGGATATTTGTCATTTAAGCTCATAAAAGAAGAAAACAATGTATTCAACTCATCATGCACTTGTTCATCGATCTTTGCATTTTCAATGTCATCATCTAAGTTAATCACAGAAGGAGGTCGAATAACAATGTCCATACAATGTTCTTGTTTATGTTGCTGTGAGGGTTGAGAGTCATCATGCATTGCTTTAGGTAAGTTTGGATTTTGATTTTCTATGTTATTATTATTTTCTTGTGTTTGCAATCTACAAGCAATAGCATGATCTCTACATCTATGCTCCCTAGCACTTTGATTTCTTTTCAGTTTATTGTCAAAAAAAATTTGTGTAAGAGTAGGTTTTTCAATCAAAGGTTCCTTCTCTTCTTTTGGAGGACTAGAAGAAACAACAGGAGGTTGCTCAACCACTTTCTCTTTGACTTTGTAAACTTGTTTGACTCTGGGAGGTACAACAGGATTATTTTTGTTATCTTGTGGTCTCTTGTGGGAAATTACAGGAGGTTGTTTTATGGGTTGTTCTTGTATGGTCAGATTTTTTTTGGTTCAATCATTGTCTCATCAAGGATGGTTGGTTTAGTCATAGGTTGAGGTATGTTTCAAAGGGATAGTTTTGCTATTTTCTTTGCCTTGAATTTTTTATATGATTTGAAAAAGAAATATTCATGAGGCCTTATAGGTTCCATAGGCTCAGGCCAAAAGTAATCTAGTGAAAAATTTCATTTTGTCAAGGTAGGATGGAATCTACTACAATGCACAATGAGATTTCATTATCAAATGGAAACTTTAGACATTTATGCAAAACTGAAGGGACAATATTCATGGATTGAAGCCATGGATAGCCTAGCTTCACACGAAATTGGTCTGATAGTGGGATGATGGAGAATTAGAGTATTAATGTTTTCAGTCCCACTTTTAAAGGGAGATCTATCAAGCCTATCATAGGGAAAGAAAATCCATTGTGTCTCGATCCATGCTTTTGAATTGTCATATTTATCTTGATATAGTTCATGCACATATAATAATTCTTCTATGATCACATTCTCTCCACAAACGAGATCAATCAATATCCCATTAGTGGGCTTATTATTGATTCGGCCAGCTATGTAAAGAGAACCATTAGGTGCACATTTAGGTATTGTCATTTTTTGAGAAAGAAATGTCAAGAGGTTATCTAGTCAAGCCCTTACAAGGTTTAGCTTCAATAAATGCTATCACTTTCGCTATATGTTGTTCAATGTTTTTCTTATTGTCACATTTGTGTCAACATTCATTACATCAGTCTTCATTTCACTAGCTTTGACAAATGAAATATTGTGCTTAGGCATGGGATTTGTAAATATTTGCAATTTTTTCTTAGGAGGAGCTATAGACTTATTTCCTTGATCATTCACACCTCTGATTAGTAAATGATTAGAATCAATAAGGTCTTGCACAAGATGTTTAAGACGATTATAGTATTTTGTACTATGCCCATTTGTTTGATGGTAATGACAACAAGAATTTTGTCAAAAGCCTTTTGGAAATGGTAAAGTAGGATCATGTTCTCTAACAGGAGGTAAGGTAAGCATGTTCTTGTCAATGAGTTGCAACATGATATTATGAAGGGTATCGGGTAACAGTGTGAACTCTCTCTCCCTATCCTTGAAAGGAGTTGTCATTTTTATAGAAGCCACTTGATTATTGTTTTGTTGACTTGTCTAAGGGGGATTTAATTGTAAAAATCCCTTATTTTGTTTCTTGAATGGTTGATAGTTGTTTTGAGTTGTGGATTCAATCTTTTTAGGATGACTAGGGATATTTTTCACATCACGACCACTAGTCGAGTTTTGATGGTCACGAAGGGTTGTACATAACTACGTGAAGGATGGAAACCTTAAAATTTCAAGCTTTATTTGGATTTTATCTTGTAAGTTGGCAATGAACATTCTTTGAAGGTCGGTGCTATGAATCCTAATGTTCGCTTGTCATTAAATCCTATGAAATTAGTCACTTTTTCACCTTCCTTTTGATTGCATGTCATTAAATCAGCAAGGGTCGTCATCTTGGGACCCATGTGAATATGGAAGTGGTTGTAAAAGGAATCAATGAGTTCATTGAATGAACCAATTGAATTATTCGGTAAAGATGAAAACTACTCTAAAGTAGTGTCCTTCAAGGATCCAGGGAATAACTTAGCCAATAGTTTATCTTCAAAACTGAAATCACTACACGAGGCTATGAAGGAAAAAACATGGCTTACATGATCTCCTTTCCCACCATATTTCTCAAAGCGATGGACCTTTATACCTTGTGGCATTTGTGCAATTAATATGTTGAGGGAGAATAGGTTGGACTTGATGTATTGCAAAGGTTGACCATTATTATTTTGTTGCAAGGTTTCCACTTGTTGTTGAAGGGATTTCATGGTTTGTAAAAATGAATTAATGAGAGGATCATTCTGGTTATGAGGTTGAGGGGAATAAGGTGGTGTAGTGTATGTATGCAGAGGGCTAGTGAATTGTAGGTTATTGAAGGTGGATTGTTGAGGTATTATTGTGTTTGAAGCATTTCCTACGGGAATACCTATGGAAGTGTATACAATGCTAGTAGGTACGAGTGTTGTGGTTGGTTGAATGCTAGTTGTGGGTTAAAAGGTTGTTGTAGGTTGGAATGTAGTTGTAGGTTGGAATGTTGTTATAGGTTGTGTACTAGTGTATGTAGGGATGGACATTGCTATCATGGAGGATAGGACTGGAATTCTAGGTTGGCTTTGATTAGACCCTAAAGCTTGAGTGGAAGTGGTAATGGTAGGGACATTGGTTGTGGGAGGTGAAGTCATGGGTAATGAAGTATGCAAAATATGAGCCATGGAAGGTTGATTTTCAACATTATCAAAAAGAGAGTTAGAGCACCCAAGATCCACGACAAGTGAAATATTTTTGGATGACATGAGCCTCGAACTATGTCTTATAATAGTATTGTGAATAGGACACCAAGTTGCAAAGCTCATGCAAGTTTTACAAACCTAGTGTGCAAACCCTAGAATGGCAAAGGGATAATGCAATAACCTAGAATGAAATACAATTTTCAGATTCTAAGTAATGCAAATTACTGATTAAACAATGCAATAAGCTGAAAATGAAATTTTTTGATGCAATTTTAAACTTTTAATAATGCACTAAAATGAATCAATGTAAGTTAAATGCAATGAAATTGATGAAACAACAAACCAGGGAACTAAAACAACAAGGTAATGGTACCAAATAGAAGCTAAAAATTGAGATTTTAATGTCCTAAAATTTTAGATCTATAGCTAACAGGGACTCATTCGCTAGTAAGGGCGAATGGGTCCTAGTTAGGTCTTTCTGGGATCTTTATGTGGATTTCAGAGTCAATTTTAATGTCTTTTCAGATGCTAGAAGCTTCCGGTTAGACTTGATCAGGGACCTATTTGCTAGTAAGGGTGAATGGGTCTTGGTAAAGTCTTTTTAAACTATTTTTTAATGGTTTGCAAGCTTTAAGATACATCATTCAGTTCTAGGTTGTAGATAGTGAAATGCAGCTTCAGATTTTCTAGAAATTTAATTGAAAAATGCAATGGAAAGATGAAATGCAAGACCTAGATTGAAATGCAATTTTGTATTGATATTAAAATGCAATTGAATGAGACCTAAATGAGTTACAAAATGACCAATTTTTTTTTTGTAATTTTCAAATTTAGGAAGTGCAAAACAATGCAAATCTAAACCCTATATGATATGCAATAGCTCAATGTAAAAGAAGAAACCCTAATTGAATGCAATATTTTAACTTAATATGCAATGAGAGACTCCAAAATTCAGAAAAGGGAAATGTTGAATGAGTCAGGTTCACCAAATAATGTATAGGGTGAAAATAGGATCCACCCAAATGCATGTGCAAATGTGATGGACCACTTATTTTTTAAGGCCCTAAACACCTCAAATTATGCAAAATAAGATGCTAATAACAACCAAAAATACAACCTAACTATTATAGAAACTATGGGGAATGTTTTTAGAGCATAAAAAGTTGTGTACATGTCTAGAAAGTTGTTTTTGAGCTATGGAGGACTCATTCGCCTTCAGTGGTGAATGGGTCCTTTTAGGTTTTCAGAAAATTGATTTCAAGATCTTGTTCCTTGATGTACACACTCTTGAAATCCCTGTTATCAAGTTCTAGAATCATGTATGTAATTTTGTAGAGCTTTTTCTATGATCTTGCACTTTGTATGACAACTTTAGCAACTTTGCAACTTTGAAAAAAATTCTCCAAATCTTGCTCAACTTGATCTTAAACCTGTAAATCTGTAATCACACACTCAAGGGCAAGAAAAAATATTGATTTGTTAGTGAATGGGGGTTTTCCTCAATCAAACCCCTTGTAGGTAATTAAACCAAGTGATGAAATGAATTAAATGAAGTATGAAACATGAAACATGCAAATGATATCACCTTAGATATTGTCTTGTGAATCAAATATGCAAAAAATCATGGAGTGGCCATGAAGAATGTAGATCTTGTATGTAGGATGATTCTTGTAAATTTATCCTCAATGAAACATTAACTTCTTAGCTCAACACACATGAATGTATTAAACCCTTGACATGATGATAAGACCTTGAATTCCTGCAATAAATACTTGAAACCTGCCTTGCAATGCCTTATGAATGCTCTTGAAGTGCTCTATAATACTCTTTCTTTTTTATCTCATGAATTCACATAAAATTGTTAGCTCTTGTTAGGAGAAGCAATGTGAATTAACCCCTTATTTATACCAAATTAGGAGATTAACCCCGAAATTCAAAGAACTAAGGCCAACACTAGATCTAAAAAAAAAGATAATTAAATTCCCACTAGAATTAAATTCAAAAACTAGGGTCTCATTAAGGGAGGACCCATTCGCCACCAAAGGTGAATGGGTCCTAGCTAAGTTTCCAGGACCAAGCTTCGGGGAGCTGAAAGAAGGCCAAAAACCCATTCCAGATCAACTAAGAAAGGGGGGTCCTATTAAGTGAGGACCCATTCGCCATTAAGGGAGAATGGGTTTTGGTTCAGCTTACCAAGACCAAAATTTTCCCAATCAAATAATTTGATATTTAATTTATGATTGTTGAGAGACATCCTTGGGAAGAATCAAAATTAAGGCCTAAAAAGGGGGTTAATATCTCCACTTAACTGTAATGAATTAAGACTACCTAGATAAATGTGAAAGTGCTTTAAAACACTTTACAACATTTAAACAAGGTATACATTATGCATATTTTTATTTAGAAAGAGGCCCATAAGGTTTAATAAAGAAAATAAAGTCCTAGAAAAGTGTGAAAGTGTGTTACAACACCTCACAACACCCTTGAAAAGGACCAATTAAAGCATGTTTTAGTCAAATAAAGGTCCTAAAATGATGTGAATGTGTACAAGACATTGAAACACCACTCCAAGATACCATTAGTTTAGTTTTAATGTCAAGTATTAGATCAAACAAGAAAATGGAAACATTTTTTGTTACTACTTCAACAACTAAATATACTTAGAATAACAAATCAATCTTATTCTAAACAACCTAAATGATGATGAAATGGTAATGCAACCAAGTTGTGGAAACAACAACTGAACCTATAGGATACATGAACCTATCATCATCTATCATTTATTGTGTTAGCTTGTTCTTTCCTTGTACACATTGTGCCAACCAATAGTCGGATCCCTCTTCATTCCCCTATGGTGTTACAATTGCATAGACATGTCCTGGTTGTACAAGATCTAAAAGATGGTTGTAGTCAAGTGAACTTTCCATTTCATCTTCTAAAGAGGATTGTGCTACAAATAAAGGGGTTAGGTACCGTGGAATATATGTATCTACCCACTCACTTGACTCGCATTGATCCCAATCACACTGAATATAATTCTAACAAAAACAAGCCAACTCTCGTGTCCATATGGTCCATGCACCCGCATCTAACCTTTGAAATGAATGCATCTTTGAAGATTCTCTAATTTTTTGACATTCCAATTTGTCTCCCACTATTCCCTCCTCAACCAACCAAAATAACTTGCACACTTGTGAATTGTGCCCCTCCTCATGATAATACATAAGTACACCAATCAACAATAAAACATGCACCACTGAATGTTGCACCACAGCTGATCTTCATTTGTTCCTTAACTAGAGCTCTCTTCACACATGCACCTACACCATCATGCTCACCTTTTCCATGCCCAACTTTATAAAACTCCAAATATGTGGTACACCCCTCTCTATATGCATCCTGCTCAACCAATAAAACATGTGAGCATTCTTGAATTTCCCTATGTAGTTATCTAACCAAATGAGATGTTGACCCATTGAAATAAATTTTTCGTATAAGAACTAAAAAAAAAATTCAAAACAATGTTACACAAACTCAGATGAATGATATCTATCATCGCTCATGTAAAAATGGTAGTCCCTAATTATCTTCCTATCATCCTTTGTACTATTAGGGGCACGTATATATGTTATGTGGAAAAAAATAGCAATTTGAATAGAATTATAATATTGTGATTGTACCTCATTCTATGGTTGCAATGTGTAATTATCAACAAAATTAACTACGGATACAATAGTTCCAATTGGGAAAGAGTCCTTACACATCCTGAATTGCCAATCCAACCACTACAACTTGTGGCTATGCCTTGCATCATATAGAAAATATTTTTCTTAAAATCATAAATAAAATCAACAATACTTACCTCTCTTGTAACCAAATCACATCTAGAACATTCACCTCCACTCTTCAATGTGTATTTGGCTATCTAAAACCCTTTTTTCTCAACAATATTGTTAGCAAAATAATGTTCGCTTCCCTCATAAAAATGTGCTACAAACTTTGATAAACCACCACATTGTAAACATGTTTCATTTAAACAACCATTTCTATAAAATAAGAAACCATCACCTCTAATGCATAAAAATGAATCTAACAAGTCCCTAGATGACTTGGGAAGTTGCATTGCATGACACTCCTACAACATTTTGTTGGTATGCATAGTAGAACGAATATGGCATAATAATTCATGATACATTAAAAACTCAATGTGGTATTTACAACAACATGTATTATGAATAGTAATAGGTACACAATAAAATAGCTTGCAAGACTCAAAATCTCTTTATGAGATTTGAAAATTTGGATGTTCTTCACAAAATTGTTTGTACAATATTGTTTGGATACATTCCAAGAAATGTTTAGGATGCGGTGTGTGATCTTGATGACCAATTCTTAACTTTAAAACATCCTTTACATTTGGTGATACTCTAGAGTGAGAGTTCCAAAATTATTCAATTTTCATCTTTACATTATTGGTTAGCTTCTTATCAACACGTGGAAGCCTCCCACTAAAAGCCCATGTATCATTTTGAAGATGACTATTGAGTCTTCCTCTTCTTCAGAGTGCTCTATTCAATGTTTCACAATTTAAATTTAAATCAATACAATTTTGTCTCATTAAAGAATCCTTTCTCAAATGATGGCTTAGTAGTGAGGTTGTGATCACTCTATGAGTAGCTATTTTACTTTTTTCCTTACTAGTCTTTCCAATAGAAGTTAGAGCATTAAAAATATTTTTTACAATAATACTATTTTTCTTGACTTTTTGGTTACACGAATCTTCAATTTTTTTAATAATGCTCTCATTTTGTAAGAATTTAGCAATTGCACAAAAATTTGAAATTGTTCGTTAATGTCTTATCAAAAAAGTATTGATTGAACATATTGGTAGCCCACAACCAAACCGTTCGTGATGACCTTTTTCCATCAAGATTAGCTATTATGTTCTCATCTATTTCATGTAACCATTTAGGGGTTCTCATGTAATTATATGATACATAAGGTTCATTTTCAACATTTTAAATGTTATTAACATTTTCATTTTCAATAAAAATTCCAACATTTTCATTTTCAATTTTAACATTTTCAATATTATGAACGTTTTCATTTTTAATACCATTTTCAACATCTTCTATATCAATTCCAACTTTTTCATTTTCAATGTTTTTGATTGAGTAAGCAAGGAAGGGGCCCTGACCTTTACAAATTAGTACAACAATTTAAAGAACAACATCCATTTAGAACAACAACATGAGGAAATAGACCTGAAAGACACTTCCCCCATCCATCAATCAAAACTTAACCAATACCCTCCCAATCAAACATTATAGTTCTATCAGACATAGCAAAAAAACACATCCAATTTTTCATGAAGTCCCACCAGTAGATCTGGTTATACCCGAATAACCTTAAAGTAGTGTCCATATGAAGACTATAGCTATTAACAAGATTTAACATATAAAAGTCCTAGCACCAACAACCATTAACAATCCTAAAACCAGCAGGAGTAGCAAAAAGAAACATAACAACAAGAGACAAAAAAATCAGAACAAAGACCAAGGACTAAGCATCCTCGATCAAACTCCAAGCTTTCAGCAAGTCTTCAACAGTGTCCTCGACCTTCTACTTTGGCTTCAACTTTCATAACTTTCATTTTCAATGTTGTTAACATTTTCATTTTTAATTTCAACATTTTCAATTTCAATTATTTCATTTTCAAATTCTACATGATGTTCAATATTTTTAAATTCTATTTCATCTTCACTTGAATTAACATTTAATGGTGGAGAAGAAGCCTCAACTTGATTATTTTTCATACCTTGTCTTATTTTCCTATGAATTTCTCTATCTCTTGCTCTATATGCTTCAATTTAATCTAATGTTAGTTTCTTCTTTCCTTTTCTCTTACAACGACTACTCCTCCCCATTGCACAAATAAAAAGGAGCACACAAATGATTGTAGAGGTTGAAAATGTGTAAAATAATCTCCCAAAAGTTGAAATTTGTCTGATTTAGATAGAAAACATGGGATTTCAGTGACAAAGAGAATGTGGGGACTGTTGGAATGCTCAAAACAGTCCCATTTTCTTTTATTTAATTCACTAAATGGATATCAGTTTCAAACAAATATCCATTATGCTTTGCACAATACTAAACTCTAAACCTTTAAAAACAAAACATATATTCGTTTTGTTTAGTTAAAAAAAAATTAAGATTCATGAAACGTTTTATGAATTATTAATAGCATAATATTATTAATATATTATGTTATGATATATTATATTATATATTATTATTATTAAGGTATAATTATATTATATATTAATATGTCTCTCTCTCTCAGGTCTCTCCCCTCTCTCTCTCTCTCTAGTCTCCCACTCCCTCTCTCCCTTTCTCTGGTCTCTCCCACTCTCCATATTTCTCTCTCTCTCTAGTCTCCCACTCCCTCTCTCTCTCTCTCTCTCTCTCACACACACACACACACACACACACACAGGTCTCTCTCTCTAGTCTCTCCCACTCTCTCTCACTCTCCATCTCCCTCTTAGGTCTCTCTCTCTCTCTTGGGTCTCTCTCCCTCTATCCCACCCACCCTACCTAGACAACTCTCTCTCATCCCTCTCTCTCTCAAGTCTCTATCTCTCTCTCCCTCCCTCTATCCCTCCCACCCTCTCTCTCTTGGGTCTCTCACCCCCTCTATACCTCCCACCCTAAGCCCTAAACTCTCTCCCCCATCTCTCTCCCTAAACTCTCTCTCTCTCTCTTGGGTCTCTCTCTCTCTCCCCCACCCTCTCTCTCTCTTGGGTCTCTCGTTCCCTCTATCCCACCCACCCTACCTAGAAAACTCTCTCTTAGTCCCTCTCTCTCCCTCCTAAACCCATCTCTTCTTAGGTCTCTCTCTCTCTATATATATATATCCCTCTCAAGTCTCTCTCTCTCCCTCCCTCCCTCTCTCCCTCCCACCCTCTCTCTCTCTCTTGGGTCTCTCACTCCCTCTATATCTCCCACCCTAAGCCCTAAACTCTCTCTCAGTCCATCTCTCTCCCTCTCAGTCCATCTCTCTCTCTCTTGGTTCTCTCATTCCTACTATCCCATTCACCCTACCTAGACAACTCTCTCCCAGTCCCTCTCTTCTTAGGTCTCTCTCTCTATATATCTCTCTCCCTCTCAAGTCTCTCTCTTTCCCTCTCTCCCTCCCTCGCTCCCTCCCACCCTCTCTCTCTCTCTGTTGGGTCTCTCACTCCCTCTATACCTCCCACCCTAATCCCTAAACTCTCTCTTAGTCCATATCTCTCCTTCCCACCCCTCTCTCTTAGGTCTCTCCCTTGGGAACCCTACCTAGATAACTCTCTATCTCTCTCTCTCAGGTCTCTCTCTATCTCTCTCTCAAGTATCTCTCACTATCCATCTCCCTCCCAGGTCTCTTTGTTTCTCTCTCAAGAATCTCTCTAGTCTCTCACTCTCCATCTCCCTCTCAGGTCTTTCTCATTCTCTCTATCTCCTTAATTCTCTCTCTCAAGTCTCTCTCACTCTCCATCTACCTCTCAGGTATTTTTCTCTCTTTCTCTCTCTCAGGTTTCTCTCTCTCTCTCTCTCTCTCTGAGGTCTCTCCCTCCCTCTATCCCTCCCAAACCCCTCTCTCTCTCAAGTCTCTCCCTCCCTCTATCTCTCACACCCCCTCTCTCTATCTCACTGTATATAATGGAATGTAGTATATAATATACATTATGTATTAAATATATTATATAATATATATGTTACATAATATTGATATAATATATAATGTTTAATATATACTATATAAAATATATGTAGTATAAGTATATTATATAATAATATAATATATAAAATAACAATACAATATATAATACAATATATAATACAATATATGCAATATATAATATATATATAACATATTAGTTTATTAGTATATAGTAATATATTAAATATTATATATTATAAATAATGCAATTAATGAATATCTATTTTTTCTGACAAAATCAATAGGCTTGGGATTTGGTTTAGGATAGCCAAACCTGGAAAGTTAACTCAAAAAATGTGTTTACAAAATTTTCTTTGTTTTTTGAAGTTCGCCCTTGTGGTTGACGACTTTTTTAATCTGAATTTGATGAAATGAAAAGGGTTTATAGAAAAAATTGTCAGATTTCCACCAATATAAGATATGCCTTATTTTGTATTTAATAAATAATTATTATTTATTTTCTACATACATTACGACTAAAGTCCTAATTGATAGGCTGATTGAAAAACTTCTATAACTTTCAAACTATTTCGTATTTTTCAAATCTAAAAGATGCATCACATTCTATGTTTCGCATAATATAGGATAAAAAAAATGAATTTCATAATTTTTTTACCAAGTTATGGTGGTTAGACAAACATGTTTTATTAATTTTGAAATTTTCTAATAAAAAAATCATAATTAATTATTTACATGTAAAAAAGTTACAAAACAAAATCCAGCATATTCGGGCATGTGTCCTCTACATATATTGAAAGTTTCAAAAAAAAAAAAAATTTTTTCTTGTACTTAGGGAGGTCAGACATACACTTGCTTTTTATCTTTTTCCTAAAAAATTCAGTACCATTACATTGAAATTTCAAATTTTTGCAAAATAGATTTATTTTTTTTCCAAAAAAGGACTAGTAGCCTAGATACTACATTCAATTTGCTACAAGTTTTTCTCTTACATACTTTTCAAATTATGTTAATAACCTATTCAAATTTTTATGTCAAGTTGCCTAACTTTGTTTTTCTAAAATTTCATTGCCACTTAGGGGCCTAATTTGGACCCCCATGATTTTGTACTAACCCTAATTCATATTTCATTTTTACTTCCAAGAGGAAAAGTATAGAATTATCTCACTATAACAAATTATTTTCATCAAATGAATAAATGTACTCCAAATAATATTTCATCTAACTCTTATTTTCAAACATGATATTTCAAAAAAATAATTTGATTAATCATTCCACTATTGATTATTCCACCTTATAAGGTATCATTTAGGATGTCATAATGTATAAATTTTAAAATAATCAATAAATTATAATTTTCATGTGAAATACAAATAATGTCTATGAGTAACCGAGCCTTCAACATTCTTCAACTTCAAGAGGGAGAGCATCACTCAAGTTCTTTTCCTCCAACCACAAGTCAACAATCCCCTACACACATTTAATCAAGAAGTGGCCCTACCCTTCATGGTGATAGAAGATCAAGGGAATCGTCAAGAACATCATGCCATTCGAGAACTACTGTTGTGTCTAATTACAAACAATCTATCATACAACTCTAGATTACCTCTAGTTAAGTATGACACAATTTGACTATTTTGAAAAATAGGTAGACATTGTGAACTAATAATACAAGTGAAATTATGGGGAAAAGTGGGGGAACCCTAATTCCCTTGATGTGAAGGAAATGATGGTTTAAAATTCCTCTTTCCCAAACATTTCATTAAGAATGCAAACCAACAAGGTCAAGAGATTGAATTTCAACCTCAAAGGTGAGTCAATCAAGCCTGAGTTGGTAATTATTTAGTGACAAAAAGTGATTAGGAATTATTTCAAAAAATGAAACTAAATGAACTATATGATCTAAGATGCAAATTATAGATTCCCAAATGTACAAAAATTGAAACAACAATTTATAGGCATATTTGAGAAGGGTTTGACAATATGTACCTATCACCAAAAGATGTTTTTGAGTAGTGCAGAGGGATAGGGTCACCCTTGGGTGAATGTGTCCTTGATAGAGCTTCTAATAACACTTTTTACATCCCTCTAATGTCAAATCTGAGATGCTAATTTCTACTTGCAAACTTGTTAGAATGAAAGAAATAAATTCCGCTACTTAATTTTCGTGTCTTGGTAAGAATGATGACAACAAATGCAAGAATGCAAAATTGATCTTCAAGATCTCTTCAATATTTCTTCAACCTATAATTTGCACATACATAAAGAGAAAAATGTTTTTTTTTTATTGTATGGGGGTTTACCTTTGTCAAACCCTAGTTTGGTAATTAAAACTTGATAAACAGATAATGAAAGGGAAGGAAATGATGAATGAACACTTGTTGCAACTTACCACCCTTCAATGGATTCCTTGAAGGATTGAAGTCATACAAATCTCTTCAAAGTAATTATATCTTTCTTGCTTGACTTTCTTGAATGCTTGAATGCTTGGATGCTTGAGGATCTATAATGCTTGTTAGCCTTCACAAGACAACATGAACATACAAACTTTGGCGTGATGTTAGAATATTGATTGATGTTGATAATGATTGATAATTTTTCTCTTGAATTCTCTTGAAAATAATATTTTATCTCGAATTTCTCTCATAAAATCGCTTCTTATGCATATTAGATTTCAAATGATAAAATAACTATGTATTTATAGGTGTTTATCTAATTTCCCAAAAAAAAGATTCTAAAAGACAAAACTTACAATTTGAATTTAGATCATTAAAAGGCCACCAAAAACCTATTTTAAAATGGGTCCTAGCACATAAAGGGGACCCAAAGGTGAATGGGTCCTGGCCTTTATATCCAAGAAATTCATAATCCATGTTAAATTAGATATTAAATGCATTTATTTGATGTTGGTTCCCCTTTCAAAAAATGGTAAAAATAAGGTTTTGGAATGCATAATTTGGTAAATTAGAAGCTTAATTAAGTCCAATAAATTAAGGGACCCAAACATAATGTGAAATTGTAAAGGTATACAATTTCCTACACTACAATAAGTAGTGATTTTGCATTACTTTGGCCAAAGTTTTTTCTATAAGAAACACATTTTGAGATGGAAATATATAATGTATGTTCACACACCTCTATCCCAAACTAGTTATTAGGAGTTATAGTGACAAAAAATGTATCCCTTTACATTTTCCCACTTATTTGGGCCCTCCTAGTTAAAATGGACCTAATTTAGCCTTAATTTAGTGTTGTAAAATGTATTTATTTACATCTTCACACTAGGTTTTGGGACCTCTTGCATTCATGACCTTAAAATCATCATTAATAGGCCCTTAATACCCTTTATTTGTTCCCAAGGCTTATTTCAATTGAAATCCTAACAAATTCAATAAATACGTTTAATATTTCAACCCCTCGATATTCCCTCACCCGAAAATCTAGGGTGGGACCCATACGCCACCTTGGGTGTATGAGTCCCCCTAGGTGGGAATCATACACCACCTTGGGAATATGAGTTCCATTTAGGACCTTTTTAGGGTTTTGAGTGGGAAATCAAGGTTTTTAATTCAAATTATATGAATGTCAGCATTTGGGATCTAATAAATAGTAAATTAGATGGAATTCCTATATAACTAAGGTTTCAAGTTATTATTTCACCTAAGAGGATATAAGAGAAAGTACCTAAGAGCTAGAATCATTATTCCAAAACCTAGAGCTTTCAATTGTTTGATTGCAAGAGCAAGGCTTATGATCAAGAGAACATTCAAGAGTTGATTATCAAGCATTTTAGAGCATCAATTCAAGATTCAAGCATCATGTCAAGGTCTTCATGCATCATGTGTGTTTGTGAGCTAACATGTTGATGTAGCATTTATGATCCAAGTTCAAATCCATATCAAGTTTCATGATCAAGATCTACATCCTATGAATCCAATTCATGCAAGTTGCAGATCTACACTCTAAGGATTCAAAAAGGTTTGGTGAGATGTTACATTCATTTTTTCATTCTTCATTCCTTCATGTTATTTCAATTCATTTCAAAGTTTAATTACTTAAATGGGGGCTAATTGAGGTAGACCCCCATCCACTAACAAAACAACATTTTCTCTCTCTCTCTCTCTCTCTCTCTCTCTCTCTCTTGCGATGTGTGTTTTGCAGATTTATGTGAACGGGACTCATTCGCTCAACCTAGCGATTTAGTCCCTGATATAGCCTTTCAAAAACATTCAACAATTTCAAATCTAGGTTTGAAAGATTTAGAAAGATCCTGAAAAATCCCATAACAAGACTCATACACCCAACCTGGTGTATTAGTCCCATTACAATTTTTGATCACCATTAAGTAGATCCTAATAAACTCTTAGAGAATCCTAGATCATGCCCTGAAAACCCTAGAGTGGGACTAAATCACCCAACTTGGCGTATCAGTCCCAGTGTAATCTGAAACAACAGTTTCCAAGGTTTTTAGACCTTTTTTTGGTCCCTGCACTCCTCCAGGTACTTTTTTGTTTCATTCTATTTATTAATCTAATTTAGTGCTTTCAATTTTCTAAGGTTTTGTGCATAAGTGTTTGCATTTCTCTTTTGAGGCTTCATTTAATGGTGAACCCCCATCCAATTATCCAAGGAAACCCTTAGCCCATTACTCAATCAAGTCAATTGGTTGAGGATTCTAGGTTCCTAATGAACTAAAGTATGAAATAGGTCCAAAGTTCCATCTCCTAAAAGGTGGAACACCTATATCCTTTGGTTCATTTTGGTGAACCCAATGTTTGGACCCTTGAATTTCTGATTTGGAGAGCATTGCATTCCTAGATCTAGCTTACATTAACTTTGCATTAGATTTGCATTAGTTGAATTGCATTTAGGGCTTCTAAACATTACATTAGTGAAATTGCATATATCTTGCATTTTTACATCTTAAATCTTTCAATTCCACTAGAAATCTATAATTGCAAAGAGTCAATTGAGTATACAACCTAGACACCTTAAAATCAACTCAGAATTTGTTGATTCAGGTTTTAAAACCCTAATTGGGACTCATTCACTCACCTGGGTGATTTAGTCCCAGTACAAGTCTTTTCTCCAAATTTTTGGGTATTCTATGCTTTTTATTTTTCATTATCTGAACCTGTCAAAAACTCTAAGTGGGATGTATACGCCCATCTCGTTGAATGAGTCTTGGAGGCCTACAAAATCCAACTTTTCCAAGCTTTCTGGTGATTTTCTGTACTTCCTAGGCTTGTTGGTAACCTATGGTATAAGTCTAGAAAGTTTTAGGAAATTTTGTTTTATGCATCTGGGTCAAAAACATCCATGTAATGTAGTCATTTTTGAATCATTCCAAAATAATTTTAGTAGCAAAAATCATCAGATCTGAAAATGTTTACATTTCTAAAAAAATTCATTCTTGCATATACAATGTTTATATTCATGAAACTTTACATAAGTTTGATAAAAGTACTTTTCATGTTTGGATTTACATTGTTTACATTCTTGAAGCATTACATAAGATGGATAAAATTACTTTTATTTTTTTAGAACACATTGTTAGTATCTTACCTTTCTAAGCATGCTAAGAAAAATTTCATCCGTCCTACTTGCAAGAATGCTTTAGTGAAAAAGGATGCAAGCGTAGACAATCACGACAATTATAATTGTTCTTCTCCCGATACCTCTCCTATTAGTGTTGAAGGTATCTTGGTGAAAGAAGATACAATCATGGAGAATCATGAATGTCTTGTTTGTCCTTCTCCTCCTGCCCCTTGGAAATATATTATGAGACAAGAAGATGAGATCATTAACGCATTCCTTAACATCACTTTACCTAGTGAGAATGCTTTAGTGAAAGAGGATATGTTGGAGTTAAGAGATCCAATGATTGAGAGTTATAAAATTATTTCTCTCATTCCTAATGTCCCTAACATTTGGAAAGATCTATTCAAACAAAAGGATCCAATCATTGGTAAGCATGAAAACCATAGCTGTTCTTCTCTTGATGCCTCCCCTTTTTGTAATGAAGTAGTTTTACAAAATATAACCATGGAATGCAAAGAATCTCTTGTTTGCTTCTCTCCTAAAATCCCCCCCACTAGGGTAGATATTATGGCACAAGAGAATGAGACCATAGAGAAAAAGGATGAAATCATGGACAATCATGGCAATCACATTTGTTCTTCTCCTAGTATCTCTCCTAGTTGTGAAGAATATATTTTGGTGTTAGAAGATCAAACCAATGAAAGTTATGAGAGTCCTATTTGTCCCTCTTCCCCTAAGGAAAACATCATTGAACAAGAGAATACCATCATTGATAAGCAAGAAAATCCAACCATAGACGACTCCCCTACTTGTGATGAACTTATTTTAGAGGAAACAACCTATGATAACATGGACACATGTCTTTCAAACAATAGTAATGTGGCTTCCTTAGATGAAGATGATGAAGTGACATTAGACTCCTCTTCACTAAGAGATCATGAAAATAAGGATAAGTATGGTGAGGTTATGAATATTAGAACTCCCTCAAATCCTCTAATTATTAGAATTCCTAGAGATTTTTAATTATTGCACCTCCTGAGTCTAAAATCATCCTTTACCTAGCCTCAAACCAACCACAAACTCAAAACAAACTTTTCCTTATCCTCTAACCACCTAAGAATAATATGTCATAGTAGTCAAGTTACAATACCGTTTCTCATACATATAACACTAGAAATAATCCGCAACCAAGACAAACAACTCCAACATCCCTCCCATTACCTCAACCTATCTTTCCTAGTGCCCCTCATTTTCCTTTACATAATGGAAAGGAGTATGATCTTGTTGAACAACTTAATAACAATCCTACTAAGATATCATTATGGAACCTAGTTATTCAAGCCACCCCTCATTATCATAACATGATTCAAAGTGTCTTACAACAAGTTCCTACCCCCTAATGTGAAATCAAGCGATGTGGCAGCCCAAATTCAATCTATAACTTTGGTAAACTTAGATATTACTTTCCATCAAGATGAGTTAGCTTCATTAGAAGTGCATAAACTAAATGAAGCTTTAATGGTAATAGTTGTTTTCAATAGGACAAGGATAAAATGAACCCTTGATGACAATGGCTCGGCCCTTAATGTGTGTAGTGTAACCCTTTTGGATAAGCTTGGCATAGATAAATCAAGAATTGAACCTGATTCCTTATTGATTCGAGGATTTGACAATGTAGGAAAACAACCGCTTGGAGTGATCACATTACCTATTACAGTAGACAAAGTTACATTACAAACCCCGATCCATGCTATTCCTCATGATCTTTCATATAATCTTCTTTTAGGTAGACCATGGATTCATGTAATGAATGGGGTGCCTTCTACTCTTCATTGCATAATGAAGTATGTCTACAATACAAAGCCGACCCTGAACTAGATAGTTGTTTGAACATTGAGAAAGGCAAGGGAAATCCTTTGAAAAAATTGACACCAAATATACAAGTGGAACCCATGCAAGAGAAATAAAAAGATAAGCATAATGAAGAAGCTACAAAGTTATTGGAATATGATTGGGGTTCCTTAGATTTCACACCTACACTCATGGGACAATACAAGATCACAACAAAAGAGATTGAAAAGAAAAAAGAACCAACGATAATGTCAACACAAAATTTAGACGAACCTTTGAAAGCATCCACCTCAACCACTTTAGAAAGAGAAGAAAATTACACAAAAAACTTTGATGAAGTTGATTATGAGCAACCACTGAATCCAAAAGAAATGAAAAAGCATTATGGAAGAGGTTATGAACTTATGACACAACTTGGTTATAGTGGAAAAGGATGTGATGCTAGAGAACAAGGTATCTATGTCCCCATACAACCTAACACCTGAGAAACCACTAATGGTCTTGGTTATTGTCCTTTGAAAGAAAATAAAGAATAAAATAAATCCTCGCTTAATATCAATTTGATCACACAGAACACTAATGATTCAAATTTATTAGATTTTACACCCTCCTACAAAGGAGAGCACAAAATCTCATAATCTAAAGAGTCTCGTGTAAGCATGACACCTTTTACTAAGTAAGAGATATCTTTGTCGCAAAATAAAAGAACATCTTCTACTATTGATCAAGAGAGTATCTTGTTGAGACTCCTCCAAGATAATTTGATATCTCTCCCTCCAAGAACATGAAATAAATTTTACTACAAGAATTTATTTTGTGCATATCATAGAGTTCATGGTCATTCTATTGATGAATGTAAATATTTGAGTGATAAAATTCAACATCTTAAGGATTGTGGTGCTCTTCCTTGTGTTGAAGCACTTTGTTCCTCTAATTAATATTGATTTTCAAGTTTCTCATCAATCATCTCGGATCATCCTTGTCTTGCACTAAGTAGGGGCAAGGGGATTAGGTAGTCTTTTCCTCATATGACAGTTGTCATTGTCTCTTTGGGCTAATTGACTACCTTCCATATATATATAGGAGCAAGCTTGGGATGTGGAAAACACGCCTTAAGTTGGCTCGCATGTGATGTACCTTTCTTTCTATGTTTAGCATTACATTTTGAGGGCAACCCTTTATTCATGATGTAGTTTCATTTAGAACATATGACTTAGCATAGGGCTTTCTGATTAAGCTCTCATGTCTTCTTTATTGGATAATTTAAAGCATATTTCTCACAAAAATGGTGTTAGCAATCACTTTAAAGTGGGGGAATACATTGACATTATCTTTTAACATTTCTCATGTTTCATTGTGCGATTTTATTTCTTCTTGCAATGTGTCCTTTTCTTGGTGGTTTCATTGGGTTTGATTTCCTCTGAGAGCATGATATTTCTTCGATTTTTCCTCTCTTGGAGACATTAGGCATGATTTTCCCTAAGAAAAGACCTTACATGAACTAAGAAAAGTCCCTTTGAACAAATATTTAATTGCATGTTGTTCATAAGCTCAAAATTTCATTTTGTGGTGCCTTATTGAAGTTATTAGAGGTATAGAAACTAGGACGTTAAAGTTTTCCAAAACTTAATCCAATTACAGATTTAATTCCCGATCCAACAGTAATGCATGATTATGTATCTTAACCATTGAAATTATGAAACTAAGTAATCCTTTCAAACACTTTAAATCAATTATCTGTAATAACATTCATGAGAGAGCATAATACCGAAATAAATGAGAGAACAAGAAAGAGATAGAAGAGAGACACAAACAACTTGATAACGGAGTTCGCTCAATTTGAGCTACGTCTCCGGGTCCGCTTCTCAACGTTGGACCGCTTTATTGATATCGTCAAGCTTCAATAGCCTTCTTACAATATCCAAGCTTTAATCACTCACAATCTCTCTTTGCAATTTTACAATTCTTGGTGTAACAACACCTTGCAATTTCTCTCCCAAAAATTCCTCAAAAGAGTATAAAATTCTCTCAAAAACACATCCGAATTATCTCTCCACCAAAAAATGCATAAAGGCCCTATCACATCACCTCCTTTTATACATAAATTTTGCATATGGGGTTAAAAACCACCATAATAAATAAAATAACAGTTTAACCCCCCTCCTTTGGCTTTTATAATTATAAGCCTTACAAAAAAACACTAACCCGTTGATATAAAAACAATAACTTCCCCATTAAAACTAAAAACATTAAACAACCCCTTAATAAAACAATTGGATTTTGTTTTTAAACCCTTGTCTTATTATATTCATAGGCTATTTTGAGTTTGGGGTTGAGTTTAAAAATAAAATAACAATTTAGTGTTATTTTAGGAGGTTTTTTTTTTTTTTCACATGAGTTAATTTTCATTGATTTTTTAGGAGATTTGGATCCCACCAAATCCGATTGGGATCCCACAAAATCTGATGGATTTTTGTGAGATAAAATAATCCTCCACACCTTATTTTCAAAAATAAAGCATGGTACGTGAATTTTGTGAGATTTTTGCCACATCACCTGCAACTCCCACGTCACCATCTAGTCAATTGCCATGTCACATGCTGACATCATCATTTTGACTAAAACTTTTACTGGCTCTATTTTTCTCATACGGACTCCGTTTTCAAAACCGAGGATAGTTCCGGAATCAGCACGACAAGCACTACAACTTGGTGTCATTTTTTCTTGGATTTGAGACAATAAAATTTTCACCTTTTGGACACCTGATTCACCTATTTGACCAAACCTTTGACCAAGCATAACTCTTCCATACGACCTCCTTTTGACATGATTTAGGTTGTGTCGGGATCATGTCAACGAGCTCTATCCAATGATGTCATTTCTAAGAGATTTTGAGACTGTGATATTTTTGAGATTTTTGGATCCTCCTGGATCATAGTACATATGGAAGCTGACCTTAGGCATGACTTTCCCATAGCCACTTGCTTGTTTTTGTGGGTGCATATCAGTCATGTGCATGTGTGTCTCACCTTTCTGTGGGCTTACCTAGTGGATACCAGATTCTAAGCGCCCTTATAAGCATGTGTTTGTTTGCATAGTGGACATCGTGTTCCACTTGTAAACGTTTCTTTAGACAAACAGCTTAGACCTGGTCCACATCGTGTTTAATAGACTGTCGAGGCTTGATCCACCCCTTTCTTTTTTCTTTCTTCTTTATGTATTTGAATATTTATACTTGTACCTTATTGCTTCATACATCATTCACATGTGTGTTATTTTGTGCCTATGATGATTTGTCATAGGATCTTGATCCTAGGGGCTTGCACAACCCTCTTGATCATTGTTATCCTATCTCACCAGCATCAATACACTTGAAACCCTCTTGATGTGTATTTTTCTACTTTAGTGTGAGTTTGAAGCAAGTTCCTCCTCTCACTAAAGTGGGGGCTAAATGTAGTGATGAAAAATGTATCCCTTTACATTTTCACACCTTTTTGGGCCCTCCTAGTTAAAATGGACCTAATTTTGCCATAATTTAGTGTTGTAAAATGTATTTATTTACATATTCACACTAATTCTTGGGAATCTTACATTCATTACTTTCAAATCATCATTAATATGTCATTAATACCCTTTATTACATATCCCAAGGCTTATTTCAACTGAAATCCCGATAAATTCAATAAATACATTTAATATTTCAACCCCTCGACATTCCCTCACCCCGAAAATCTAGGGTGGGACCCATTTTCCACCTTCGGTGTATGAGTCCCCTTAGGTGGGTTCCATACACCACCTTGGGTGTATGAGTCCCATTCGAGGCCTTTTTAGGGTTTTGAGTGGGAAACCAAGGTTTTTAATTCAAATTTTGTGAATGTTGGCATTTGGGATCTAATAAATGGTAAATTAGATGGAATGCCTATATAACTAAGGTTTCAAGTCATTATTTCACCTAAGAGGATCTAAGAGGAAGCACCTAAGAGCTAGAATCATTATTCTAAGACCTAGATCTTTCAAGTGTTTGATTGCGAGAGCAAGACTTATGATCAAGAGAGCATTAAAGAGCATTAAAGAGTTGATTATCAAGCATTTTGGAGCATCAATACAAGATTAAAGCATCATTTCAAGGTCTTCATGCATCATGTGTGTTTGTGAGCTAACATGTTGAAGTAGCATTTGTGATCCAAGTTCAAAGCCATATCGAGTTTCATGATCAAGATCTACATCCATTGAAGCCAATTCGTGCAAGTTGTAGATCTACACTCCAAGGATTCAAAAAGGTTTGGTGAGTTTTTAAATTCATTTATTTGTTCATCATTCCTTCATGTTACTTCAATTCATTTCAAATTTTAATTACTCAAATGGGGTCTGACTGAGGTAGACCTCCATCCACTAATAAAACAACATTTTTTCTCTATCTCTTGTGATGTTTGTTTTACAAATTTATGTGAACGAGACTCATTCGATCAACCTGGTGATTTAGTCCCTAATATAGCCTTTTGACAACATTCAACATTGTCAGATCTGGATTCGAAATATTTAGAAAGATCCTAAAAAATTCCATAACATGACTCATATGCCCAACTTGGCGTATTAGTCCCATTATAGTTTTTGATCATTGTTCAACAAATCATTATCAAATCTCAAAGAATCCTAGATATTGCCTTGAAAACCCTAGAGTGGGACTAAATCACCCAACCTGGTGTATCAATCCTAGTGCAATCTGAAACAACAGTTTCTAGGGTTTATAGACCTTGTTTTGACCCCTCCACTCCTCTAGGTACTTTTCTATTTCATTTTGTTTATTAATTTGATTTCATGCTTTCAAGCTTCTAAGGTTTTGTGCATAAGTGTTTGCATTTCTCTTTTGAGGCTTCATTTAATGGTGAACCCTAGTCCAATTATCCAAGGAAACCCTTAGCCCATTCCTCAATCAAGTCAATTGGTTGAGGAATCTAGGTTCCTAATTAACTAAAGTACGAAATAGGTCCAAAGTTTAATCTCCTAAAAGGTGGAACACCTATTTCCTTTGGTTCAGGAATTATTATTTCACATGCAATCATCCATAAAAACATAGGCATTACTAACTCAAAGAATAATCCTCCTATCACAAGCTTGGCTAGATTATTATGAGTTCATGTCAACTCAAATATATCTAATCAAATATGTGATAGAATGATATACAAATCAAATAAGTGATCTAATGTTTCTACTATATACTATTGTGCATTACCAACATCTTAGTCAAACTAACGACAAAAGAATTATCAGTGATCACAAAAATTATGAATTTTTGTTATTTACATTGTCAATTTTATATGTTTTCATTCTATTAAAGATATGTATGAATCAGCCTCATTAAAATAAATTACATTTAGTTTAAACTCAAATCATAGATATCCTTACTAAAAATGAAAGTACAATATTATGTCCATAACTTATGTTCAAGTTTTCCATAAGAATATACATAAAGATTTAACTAAATCTAATAGTTTTACTATGCTTTGTCATGAGCCTAACAAAATGGTTAATTATATGGAACAATTTACTAACCTTAGATAACCCTTCAATATGGATACATATTTTAGTTTGATCACATGTATATCTCTATGTACATATATAAATATGCAAATACATTTATTCCCATACATACACGCACATATATAAATATATATCACAATCAAACAACAAATATGGCTATGGAAAGTTATTGCTAATAGAACATTCATTTTCTAATTTTTGAAAATAAAAGTAAAGTGGCCCTTATGCAATCCACCCAGGGTTTAAACGAACCAAATATTATCCTCTACTCCTAAGAATTTACATATTCATAGCTAAAACATATGTTAAACTCCATAGTATACAAACTAACACACAATATACATATTCCCTTTTGATATCTAACAAAAAAAATATTTTGTTCATAGACCTATATGAGACCAAAAATTGTTAGTAAAGGTTTTTTAAACCTTCATGAGGTTGATAACCATGAATATGTGACCAAACAAAATCTTACCTAATCTATGCATGTGTAGTCTAAAAGACTAGTAATGTTTGCATTCATAACCTCCAATGAACACTTGATGGATATCCCCTAAGTATGTATACTTGAAGAAATTAGAGAGCTTACTACCAAACCTTAGTAGGTAAATAGAAACATAACCCAACTTTGCATATATGTAGAGCTTTTAACAATGCAATGTTTTCCAATAATTGGCGATAACAGGCCTAAATACGGTTGAAATAAATGTATCATGAAAACAATAAAAAACTCTAGTCCTATAATGGCTTACTAAAAATAGTTCATATCTCCTTTACTTCTATGGAAAAAATAGAGGAAACTTGTTCCTTATTTCTTCAATTTCCATTTTTAAAAGGAGAAAGAATCCCTATATTAATACCTTAAATTGTAAAAAAATTATAAACATTTTCATCAAATAACTTACAGTACATAATGAAAAAGTGTAGGTTAGTGAATTCAAAATACAGTTGCAAAGATCCTCTCTCTACTTCTTCTCATCGTCCTCTTCTCTATTTTTCTCATCTTCTCTCCTTTCTTAATCAACCAACAAAAATTCTTGAAATTTTCATATAATTAATCCCACTTTGCCCACCATCTTCCTCAATTGAATTGGTGTTGAACGCAGTTGTTGGAGTTTAACTCCACATTAACTTCATTATACTAACCATTAAATTCATCTAGTGCATTCAACTCTACTATGTGGAGTTTACACAACTCTTGTAATTTGAATCTTATTAAATTTAAAGAAACTTTATATCTATATAAAAACACACACATACACATATTTCATTTAACACAATAATATTATATGTATGTGTATATAAATATTTTATTATATATATGTATATATAAATATTTTATTATATATATGTATATATAAATATTTTATTATATATAAGTATATAAATGTATGCACATATTCTTTTGTGAATATATAATTCTGCACATTTCTTGCAAGAAGATCCTTTCATGTTGTAAATCTGCATATATATATGTACTCATTTTCAAATATTTTATTTAATAAATTACACCAATTTAATTATTGAACACTATACTGGTGATGGAGGTCTTATAAAACATATAACAACATAGACAAAGAAGAAAAACATGATATGGAATTGATGTCAATCTACTAAGGGTATTACGTCAATGGAAAGAGAAAAAATGATCATAATAGTATATTAATGATGACATTCCAATTCAAATTATTGCCATACACATGAGACAAGAAGATACCCAATAAATTCATGCAACAAGATGCATATACTATGTGTGTGAGAGAGTTCTTTGAGTCATGATGTCTCAAAATTATTGTTGATCTACTTCCCTCTCTCCAGTGATACTCTCCCTCCTCATCTGAGAGGGGGAACTAGTTTCATGCATCCACCTCATTTTACTAACTAGGTAGTTAGTCTATTTACCATAACATAATACAAACAATCATCATGAAAATTATAAATCAACATATATTTCTTTTAATCATTATCAATAAATATTTTATTTCTACATATTATGAACAAAATAAATTATCTCATCATAATTATCCTCAAATCATAATTTTGATAATATAATCTAAAATACTCAGCAAAGTATTTAAATTATAATTAGTTAAAAAATAACATAATTAAACTAGTCCAAAAATGGGTTGTGACATCTCCTCCTTAAAGATCGTCATCCTTGATGAATTAGGTTAATCTAGTGTTAAATGATGAACAACATTTTTCCCATAAGATTAACTTAATTAAAAAGATGAGGAAAATTTGGTGGAACTCTTCATAATCTTTCTAGGTGGCACTGTTCGATATTGGTCCCACTATACCTTGCACTTAGTGACTTCTTTGTCACACTAGCAAAGCTTGTGAACCTCAAGCGCTTTGTGAGGCTCGATCATGACCACCCTTGGATATAGAACCTAAAGAGTATTCCAATCAAGAACATGATTAAGACTAGATACATAATTTTTCAAATAGGATACATGAAATACATTATGCATACAAGCAAGAGTAGGTAGTAGAGCTAGTTTGTAAGCAACTAGGTTGATTACTTCTAGGATCTTAAATGGAACCACATATCTTGGTGCTAGTTTAGCTAATTTTCCTAACTTTATTGAGGTTTAAATCTTAATTGAACCTTATCCCTGACAAAAAATCATCATGAAGTACATTGGCATCAATATAATTATATTTTCTATAATTTTCTTCTACTAATATTTTTTGAATTATTTCAACTTTTTTTAGACTATATGAATCGAGTAGCCCCACTATAAACTACAGTGTGTCTAGTAAATTTTTTTCACATGATGGGTGACATTGGTACGAAACACCCTTCAATACCATGGGGATGGTGGGGGAGACTAGACCTCATGACCTCTTTCCTACAATATGATGCTTTAGCCAATTGAGCCCCCACCCCTTGAATTATTTCAACTTGATCCTCCATTTTTTTAGCATTTTCTAGCCCAAGTCTAATCCTATCTTCTAGTTTATCCTAACTTATAGGATTTTGATACTTCATGTCATGTAATGTTTGAAAAGGATCCATTTTAATAACAAAATGATAAGATTTATTGTAAGAAAACTTAACTAATGGAAGGAACTCCTAACACTTATACTATTGATCCATGTAATACATCCTTAAAAAATATTAGTGCAGGAGCACATAGGAAGATAGGAGATCAGCACCACCTAAAAATATTGCTAGTTTGATTTTCTTCAAATATTGATTTTGTTTTGGTGTCTAGTTTGATTTTCTTCAAATATTGATTTTGTTTTGGTGTCTAGTTTGATTTTCTTCAAATTTTGGTTTTGTTTTGGTTTCTTCTTTTGTAGTGCCTAAACCTCTTCAATTTGACAATCTCTTTATGGAACATTAACGAGACAATGATGTAGACATATAAACTTTGGAGAATGTTGTCTCATGAAATATTAATAGCCATCGACTGTATTTGCAATTACCCTGGAAAACATGTGTGCAAATATGGAAAATGTGAAAACATAGATCGAGCATATGAATTATTTGCGTGAATGATTCAAAGAGACATTGTCTTTACTATGATGATTACAAGATATGTACAAAATGGATTTTTCAAATGCTTTAGATTTTTTTTAAATAAATACATTGGCAGAAGTAAGGCCAATCGACTTGGCATATAATTGGAGGGAGAACAAACTTGTGTTTAAGGTCAATTTGCTCGACAATGTTTGAATATGATTAAAGTCTACATTATAACCAATTCCCTTTCACCTTCACAATGGGGTCTCAAGGGTGCAGCTTATGAATGTATTTTTACTTTAAAACATAATGGGAAGATGAAAAGGTCGATAGCCTAAAGAGAAAAAAGAGAATCGATCCAAAGAGAGAGGCCTACATGAATGAAAATGGATTGGAAAAAGAAAAATTAGGGGATAGATTTAGAAAAGAGGATGATTTTCCAAGGAAAAACCATGTGGTGAGAGAAGAAGGCAGACCAATGAAGGAGGATAAGGTGCAGCTATGGAAAAATAGGGAAGTGTGCCAAATTCAGTGAGAAAGTGAGCATCCTGTGAGGGATTAAAGACAACCCATGAAAGATAAGAGGAGGCAGCTATGTGAGTGAAGATGAATTGTGAAGACTAGGTCGAAAGAGTAAGATAGTGAAGGCCCGTGAAAGTGAGAAAGGATTCAAGTTTGAGAGAGTTTGCTAAGATAAAAGGGGAATGTAGAAACTATAGAGAGACTATGAGGATTCAATGAAGGGGCATCACCATACCATCTAGTATGTGAATAATTTAAACAAAGGTTGAAATAAAAAGGGATAAATCTATAGACTAAGTGGGAGAAGTGATGCCAAAGAGGGCGGAAGAGAAAATATTAAAATATACAGGGTGTGGGTAGAGTTGTGTAAAGAAGATTGGTGAGAAAATACCAATAGAATTGATTTGTTTTGTAATTCTAAATGAAAATTTGAATTATGATTTAAATAAAATAAAATATGATTCTTTCAAAACCAATTTCATTGAATTGATTCTATTATCTTTATCAACAACTCTTTGTGGTTGTGAGTGAATTGGGAACGAAGGCGTGTCTTGCATCAATCGGTATTAGAGCAAGCAATCTTGAGCATGCAGAGTATCCACCAAGATCTGTGGGACTAAGTAACGATTTATGAGAGCTCAAAAGAATTATTGCATGTGTGTGTGGAGTCTCAAACAATTAAGAGCTGAATATGTTGATTAAAAGAGATGTCACCATGAAGAGGAAGACCTAGATTAGAGGTAGTGTTGGAGCAATTCCAAGACATGATAAGAGAAGATATCAGAAATTATATAAAAAATGAGGTGAGATTAGTTTTTGGTAATGTAAGAGACCCAAAGAATGAGGAAGAAATTAAAGAGGAAGAATAGGGAAGAGAAGAAGAAGAAGAGGAATGACTAGAGGATGTCGGACAAGAATGATTTTTGAGGGCTCTTTCAAGAATTGCAAAGCGCAATAAAATGGATGTGTCAAATTTTTATGGAACATTAAATCTAGAAGATTTGATCGATTGGATTGGAGAGCCGAGGAGTACTTCAAAATGGAGGAAATTAGAGACCTGCAACAGGTGAAGATAGCCCAAACAAAATTGAAAGAGCATTGTTGCATTATGGTGGAAAGGATTGTAGAGAGAATGAGAAATGGATGGAGATCCCTAGATAACAAGATGGAACCAGATGATTACAAAGTTGAAAAAATTCATTCTTGGAGACTACGAAATGGAGTTATTCAAAAAACTTCAAAATATGAAACAAAAAGATATGAGTATAAAATATTACATAGAGGAGTTTTACAAGTTGGATATTTGATTGAGAAGGCACGAAACTGATAGGGAGAAGGTAGCCAGGTATGTGAATGGTTTACGGTTTAATATTCAAGACAAGATGAGTATGCTAAAAATTACCATAGTTGAGGAAGCATACCAATATACATTGAAGGATGAGGAGAAATTAATGAGAAGACAAATAAACAATTACAAAAGTCTAGGAAGATTTGCAACTTAAAAGAGGTGAACGAGAAATAGCAAGGGAAAATAGATTGAAGCTGAATTCAAGCCCAAATTTAGTAAAGAGTTTGGCCAAAACACCAAAGAAATGGAGGTATCAGCAAGAGGGCGTGGTAGTAGCATCAGAGGGTTTCCATTTAGATGCTACCAATGTGGAGAAGTTTGCCATTATGCTTTCAAGTGTCATCAAATACAAGAGGGCATCAAGAAGAGTGCAACAAGAAACCACTTAGCACAAGAAGATGAGGGACATGATGCATCATCAAAAGGCGAAAACCAAGAAGAAGGTGAATCTCTCATGATGAGGAGAGTGTTGGTGAATCCAAAGGCAATTGAGGAGAAACCATCCCAAAGAAGAAGTCTTTTTCAAACTATGTGCAAGGCTAGAGGTAAGTGTTACAAATTTATAGTAGATATTGTTAGTACATATAACTTAGTTTTAGAGGAGATGGTAGAAAAGCTAATTTTGAAAAGGAGTAAGCATCCTAGTCCATACAAAGTTTTTTGGTTGCAAAAGGAACACAAGATGACTGTGAGTGAGCAGTGTTTAGTCAATTTTCAAATTAGCTCTTACAAAGATGAGGTGCTATGTGACATGATGCCTATGACTGTATGTCATGTGTTATTGGGTAGGCCATGGAAGTTTGACAGGGAAGCCATCTATGATGGTAGGAAGAATGTTTATACCATCTGGAAAGATGGACAAAAGTTTATGTTGAATTCTCTGAAGGAGAAGGAGAAACAGATGAAAGAATCCAACTCTATTGTTTATTGTAGTACAAAGAAGCAACAAATATTGGAAGAGGAACAGAGTGAGTGCAGTGATTTGTAGCCATTCAAAGAGCATATATCAAGAGAAAAGAATAGATTGGGTTCTAATCTATTACAACAACACAATGAAGGAACAACGAACAACAATCCAAAAGAATGTGGAGGGCACAGAGGTAGACCAATGGTAGGAAGTTGTTCAAATAACATCTGTAGAGGTGGTTTGAGTGTTGAGGTTGAGCAGAGGAGTAGAAGAGGGAAGGCTCCCATAGACATGGAGAAACTTTGGATTAAAAAAATATATGGGATTACCGTCCCATACACCTTTCAATGTTCCTAAGTTCATCAACTTAAGGAACATTTCACTTACCTAGTGTACCATAGAACAAAGGCAACTTGCTTGATTTGGGAAATAATCGATGATAAATTGGACTTAATAAGGCCTTGATTTGGTGTTGTGAGGTGTTTTTCACATTCACACTAGGTCTTGGAACCTTTCAAATGCATTTAATGATGTCTTGTAAAGGTGTTGTAAAATACTTTCACGCTTCTCTAGACTAAATGAACCCATTTCTCCCTAATTCAACATTATAAAATGTATTTTATTGTATTTTCACATCAATCTAGAAGGCTTGTAGACTAAACTTAACCTTAGTCTAGTGTTGTAATGTGTCTTGCACATTCACATTAGATGTTCCTTTCTAGGCTAAGTGGACCTCATTTTAGTGTTGTAAAGTGTATTTTATCACACTTTCACATTGAATTTTGTGTCCCAAGCCCTAATTACTCTTTACATCATCATTAATAGGCCCCTATTACCCCATATTGTGCATCTCGAGGCATAATTTGATCAAATACCTGATGAAATCAACATAAGAACCAAAATTCCTCATTCCCCAACAACCTAGCTGGCAAATGGACTCATCCGGGACTAGTTTTCCATCTGTGGCAAATGAGTCCCTTCCATGTGGGACTGATTCGCCCAAGGTGTCGAATGAGTCCCATTTGGGCCATATGTTACTTTTGAGTGGGAAAAATTAGGTTTTAAGTTTGATTTTTCTTCATGTCGACCTTGGGGATCCAATTTATGGGAAAATAAGGTGAATTACCTATAAAATCAAGTCTCTAAATCCTAATTTACATCTCATAACTCATTCATACATCTCTTATCATTCATTCATCATCTATATTCCCCTGCAAGTCAAGCAAGTTAAGGTTTTTACATTCTAAGTCATCAAGAAGGCCTCCAAGGACATTCAAGGGTAGATTATTCATGTTTTGTTGTAGAACTTCAAGATCAAACATCATGGCAAGGTATTGAATTCATTTTTTCATGCTTCATTACATTCTTTCATCATTTTGGTTTAATTACCTACAAAGGGGTTTGACTAGGGCAATCCCCCATGCCCTAACACCTAATATTCCTCTTTCTCTTTTTGTTTGTTTGCAGATTTAGGCATATTGGAGGCTTGGAAATCATTAGGAATCAAGTTACAAATTTTTTCAAGTCATCTCTTCATTGGATAAGGCAAAACATCAACAAAAAGTCACCTTTAGGCCCAAATTTGACAATTTCTAAACTAGACACTTGGAGAAGCAGAAAGTGCAAACCAAAAGCTCCTATTTCCACCTTTGAATCTTCAGAAATTCAAAAGTGGACTCATTCACCATGGGTGGTGAATAATTCCCACTTCTAGGCTTGATTTTGATTTTCTACATTTTTGGATACCCATTTGTCTAAAATGGGCTCTAAAACAGTTTCACAGATCTAGGACTAGTTCACCCAGAATGGCGAATGAGTCCCACTAGGCCTAAAAATCATGATCAGTAGCATTCTAGAAGTCATTTCTAGTCTTCATCAAGATCTCAAGTGCACACTTTCAGTTTCATCCATTTCTGTTGCAATTTGCATTCATTTCTAGGTGTTTTCTGCATATCATAATGTGTTTTCAAATAATCTACATTTTATTGGTTTTGTATTAATAATCAATCCATTTTATCAATTTCTTGCATTCAAACATTTCATCTAGGCATATTACATCCATATTCCATCCATATTGGATTGACTTTGAATGTAACATTGCCCATTTTAGCCCTTCTTTCTCCTTTTAGGTGAAAAACCCTAGAAGCGCTAGAAAGGATTAGGATGCCAAAATCTTTGGTACATTTTGGTGAACCTACTTTTCAAATACCTTCTTGTCTAATTTGGAGTCCTTCATCATATATCTAGCATCGAATTGACCTTGCATTAGAGTTTGCATGGATTAATTTGCATACTAGGTTTCAAATTTTGCATTCATGAAAAGTGCATTTAGGTTGCATTTTTGGCATCTAAAATCATTAAAATTTTCTGAAATTTTGCATTTTCATCTTATTTATGCATCTTACAACATAGAAAACATAAAAATCACTAAGGAAAATCTCAAAAAAATCCCCACTGGGACTCATTCGCCACCCTGGGCGAATCAGTCCCCGTTGACCCCTGAAACTGCCTTTTACAGAGCTGAAAACCCTATTTTTATGCTTCTGTTTATTGCCATTAATTATCTGTATAAGTTTTCTAAGTTTTTGTATCATGCATTTCACTAGATTTAGCTTATATTAGCTCATTTCATGCATTGTTAAAATTCACATTTGCATTTCCAATATTTCATCTTTCATAATATTGCGTAGTGTCATCAGTAAATTACTTTGTTTGAAATCTAAAAAGTTGAATTTCATCCTATGTCTTTACATTACATTTTAAGTTTTCATAGATTCTCTTACATTTAATCATTAGAAATAAGCATTATTTACATTCATGGAACTTAGACTTTTGCAATTTTCATTTTCAACATTAGTTCCTAGTTCATTTAGATCAAATTCATTAGCCAATGAAAACAAAAATCATCAAATGACCCAATTAAAAATATTATTCAATTTCGAAAAACCATAACTTCTAAGCCCTTTATTAGTGATGATTTAGACATGTTAGATGAATCCCTTAAGGAATTGCTCTCACTAAGATCATCCACTAAAGATTTGACATAAAAGGATGCATGCATTGATAATCATGCTAATCATAATTGTTCTTCTCTGGATATCTCTCCCATTGGTGATGAAGGTATCTTGATGAAAGAAGACACAATCATTGAATATCATGAAATTCTTACTTGTCTTCCTTCTCCTCCCCATTGCAACAACATTATGACACATGACACTGAAATCATTTTCACTACCTTACCAAGTCCCCATTCATCTCCCAACACCTCCCCTACTTGTTAAATCCTTTAGTGAATAAGGATACAGTCCTGAACGATCATGACAAACACATTTGTGTGGAGGATATGCTTGAGAGCTATGAAAATTCTACCTTTCTCCTCAAGAAGACATTCTAGGACATGAGGATGTAAGTGTAGATAATCATGATAATCAACCCTTTTCTTCTCCTAATATCTTCTCTACACATGAAGAAGATAGTTTAGTGTTAGAAGATATCATTAGTGAAATTCATGAAAAAATTCTTCCTCCCTTCCTTGATGCCCCTACCATTTTGGAAGATCTATTTGCACAAAAAATTTCAATCATTGGTAACCATGAAATTCCTAGTTATCCTTCTCTTGATTCCTCTCCTATAAGCGATGAAGCTATCTTACCAAATCCAACTATGACATGTGATGAACCTATTATTTTTCATTTTCCTAAAATCTCTCCTCCTAGGGTCAATATTTTGGCACATAAGAATGATACCTTAGAAAGCAGACAACCAAATAGAGTCATCTTCTCATAGCACCACTATTGATACTCAAACAAATCCAACCATTAATCACCCCCCTATGTGTGTTGAAGATATTTTGGACACACCTAAGAATCCTATCCTTCTTTACGCACCATTACACAAGAAACAAGCTCACAATACACCCAACCTCATTTTTACAAATCATGCTCTTCATGATTTTCCTTCATAGAAATCAACCCATCCAACAAACCTTCACTCAACATCCATACTATCACTCAAGATTCTTCCAAGCAAAATCTAACCTTTGTACATCCTAAATCGATAAATATCTCATTAACCATGAATCAAGCAGAAACTTTGTTTCCTTATCCACATAAATAACATTAGTTGATGATCCTTTCCATGTAATAGTTGTAGGATCATCGCATACTCACTATTGCATGTTTTGCATCCACTGCAAGGGGAAACATACCATCATCCATTCCAGGCTCACCCTTGTCCTGCACTAAGTGGGGGAAAAGGGTTAGAAATCCTTATCCCCATATGTCACTTGTCGTTGTCTCTTTTGGCTAATCATTAACCTTTCATGAACGTATAAGATCAAGTTTGAGATGTGGACGACATGTCTTAAGATTGAATCGCATATGACGTACTCCCTTTCTTTATGATGTAGCTTATCAAACACATATGACTTGGCATAGGGCTTTTGAATAAGCTCTCATAACCTCTTCTACTTTAAAGTAATTGCTCACAGTAATTATGTAGCAACCGCTTTAAAGTCGGGGCATACATAGACATCTTTTTGCAAATTTCATGGTGTGGTTACTTTTTTGTGACATGTCCCCTCCTTGGTGGTGTCATTAGGTTTGATGTCTTCCAAGAGTGTACAATCAATTGAAGTGGCTTGATGCAAACAAAGCATCCCATGGATAACGATCTAACAAGGGAATAACAATCAACTGAAGTGGCCTAATGTGAACGAGGCATCCCATGGATAATGATCTAACATCCTAACTTGTCCTCTCTTAGAGACATTAGGCACAATTCTCCCTAAGAAGAAGACCTTACATGAATAAATCAAAATCCCCTTCAACAAAATTTTTGCATGACATTCAAAAAAATTTACAAAAAGCATTTTCATTATGGTACCTTATCAAAGTTATTAGGAGCATTACTTTGGTATGGTTTGTATAATGGGAAGCCGACACACTAGCATGAATTTCTCATTATACGGTGGGAAGTCGACACACTGACATGACTTTCTCACTAAAACCACTTCTTTGGGACAACTCACCCCATATACAACCTTATGTTCTGTGGCCCTAGAGTAAGCACATCTTTTCCACCCCATTTTCCTTTCTTTCCATTGCATGATTATGTATCTTGATGGTTTGAATTAGGATCTTAGATCCTAGGGGCTTGACTACCTTCTTCATTTTTTTCATTCTTTGTCATCTACATCTATACACTCAGATCTCTCTTGAATGTCTACTTTAGTGTGAATTTTAGGCAAGTTCATCCTCTCACTAAAGTGGGGGCTAAATGTACCATAGAAAAAAGGCAACTTTCTTGATTTGGGAAATAATTGATGATAAATTAGACTTAATAAGTCCTTTATTTGGTGTTGTGAGGTGTTTTTCACATCCACACTAGGTCTTGGACCCTTTCAAATGCATTTAATGATGTCTTGTAAAGGTGTTGTAAAGTGTTGTAAAATACTTTCACGCTTCTGTAGACTAAATGGATCCATTTCTCCCTAATTCAACATTATAAAATGTATTTAATTGTATTTTCACATCAATCTAGAAGGCTTGTAGACTAAACTTAACCTTAGTCTAGTGTTGTAATGTGTCTTGCACATTCACATTGGATGTTGTGCCTTTCTAGGCTAAGTTGGCCTCATTTTAGTATTGTAAAGTGTATTTAATCACACTTTCACATTGAAAATTGTGTCCAAGCCCTAATTACTCTTTACATCATTATTAATAGTCCCCTATTACCCCATATTGTGCATCTCAAGGCATAATTTGATCAAATACCTGATGAAATCAACATATGAACCAAAATTCCTCATTCCCCAACAACCCAACTAGCAAATGGATCCCCCTGGGACTAATTTGCCATTTGTGGTGAATGAGTCCCTGCCAGGTGGTACTGATTCACCCAAGGTGGGGAATGAGTCCCATTTAGGCCATTTCTAACTTTTGAGCGGGAAAAATTAAGTTTTAAGTTTAATTTTTCTTCATGTCGGCCTTGGGGATCTAATTTATGGGAAAATAAGGTGAATTTCCTATAAAATCAAGTCTCTAAACCCTAATTTACATCTTGTAACTCATTCACACATCTCTTATCATTCATTCATCATCTATCTTCTCCTTCAAGTCAAGCAAGTTAGGGTTTTTACATTCTAAGTCATCAAGAAGGCCTCCAAGGACATTCAAGGGAAGATTCTTCATGTTTTTCTGTAGAACTTCAAGATAAAACATCATGGAAAGGTATTGACTTCATTGTTTCATGCTTCATTACATTCTTTCATTATTTTGGTTTAATTACCTACAAAGGGGTTTGACCAAGGTAAACCCCCATGCCCTAACATCCAACATTTCTCTTTCTCTTTTTGTGTGTTTGTAGATTTAGGCATCTTGGAGGCTTGGAAATAATTAGGAGTCAAGTTGAAAAGTTGTTCAAGTTATCTCTTCATTGGATAAGGAAAAACATCAACAAAAAGTCACCTTTAGGCCCGAATTTGACAGATTCATAATCAAACACTTGGAGAAGTAGAAAGTGCAGACCGAAAGATCCTATTTCCACCTTTGAATCTTTAGAAATTAAAAAGTGGACTCATTCACCATGGGTGGCGAATGAGTCCCACTTCCAGGCTTGATTTTGGTTTTCCGCATTTTTGGATACCCATTTGTCTGAAACGGGCTCTAGAATAGTTTCATAGATTTGGGACTAATTCGCCAAAATGGCGAATGAGTCCCACTAGGCCTAAAAAATTAGGATCAACAACATTCCAAAATTCATTTCCAGTCTTCATCAAGATCTCAAGTGAAAACTTTCAGTTTCATCCATTTATGTTGTAATTTGCATTCATTTCTAGGTGTTTTCTGCATATCACAATGCGTTTTCAAACAATCTACATTTCATTGGTTTTGCATTAATAATCAATCCATTTTATCATTTTATTGCATTCAAACATTGCATCTAGGCATATTAAATTCATATTCCATCCATATTGCATTGACTTTGAATGTAACATTGTGCATTTTGTCTCTTCTTTCTCCTTTTAGGTGAAAAACCCTAGAAGCGCTAGAAAGGATTAGGATGCCAAAATATTTGGTACACCCAGTGTGTCTGGTGTAGGAGCACACGGGTGAATAGGTAATCAACACCACCCAAAAATATTGTTGGTTTTATTTTCTTCAAATTTTGGTTTTGTTTTGGTTTCTTATTTTGTAGTGCCTAAACCTCTTAAATTTGACAATCTCTTTTGGCACATTAACGAGACAATAATGTAGACATATGAACTTCAAAGAATGTTGTCTCATGAAAGCTTAATAGCCATCGACTGTATTTGCAATTACCCTAGAAAACATGTGTGCAAATGTGGCAAATGTGGATCGAGCATATGAATTGTTTGTGTGAATGCTTCAAAGAGACATTGTCTTTACTATGATGATTACAGGATATGTATAAAATGGATTTTTCAAATGCTTTAGAAATTTTTTAAATAAATACATTGGTAGAAGTAAAGACAATCGACTTGGCATATAATTGGAGGGAGAACAATTTTTTGTTTGAGGCCGATCTTCTCGACAATGTTTGAGTATGATTAAAGTCTACATTATAACCAGTGCCCTTTCAACTTCACAACATGGGTCGTAGAATCATCTTATTTGTCTTGAAATAGAAAAGGGTGTGGCTTATGAATGCATTTTTAGTTTAGAACATAATGGGAATATGAAAAGGCCAATATCCTGGAGAAAAAAAAAGAGAGAATCAGTCCAAAAGAGAGAGGCCCATATGAATGAAAAGGGATTGGCCAAAGAAAAATTAGGGGATAGATTTATAAAAGAGGATAAGAGGAGGCGGCTATGTGAGTGAAGATGAATTGTGAAGAGCGGGTTGAAAGAGTGAGATAGTGAAGGCCCATGAAAGAGAGAAAGGAGTCAGGTTTGAGAGAGTTTGCTGAGATAGGAGGGGTACATAGAAACTATAGAGAGACTATGAGGATTCAATGAAGGGGTGGTGCCATACCATCTTGTATGTGAAGAATTTAAATAGAGGTTGAAATCAAAATGGATAAATCTACATACCGAGAGGGATAAGTGATGCCAAAGAGGGTAGTAGAGAAAATATTAAAATATACAGTGGGTAGGCAAAGTTGTGTAAAGAAGATTGGTGAGAAAATACCAATAGAGTTGATTTGTTTTGTAATTCTAAATGTAGATTTGAATTCTAATTTGAATTAAATAAAATATGATTGTTTCAAAACTAGTTTCATTGAATTGAGTCTATTATCTTTATCAACAACTCTCTATGGTTGTGAGTGAATTAGGAATGAAGACCTGTCTTGTGTTAAATATTCTAACAATTCGTTCAGTCTTTGAATTTGACCATTTATTTATGGATGGTAGGTTAAAATTTGTATTCAATTGAGTTCCCAACACTAAAAACAAGGTTTTCCAAAACCTCAAAGTCATTTTCACATCCCTATCTAAGATTAATTTCTTAATAAATGCACGAAGCCTAAAAATTTCTTGCACAAACCTTCTTTCTAGAATAGGTGCCCCATCAGTGAGGTACCTTGGAATGAAATGTTCTACTTTCATAAGTTTATCCACAACTACAAGAATTGTATCATGACGGTTCCTTGACATAGGTAAACCTTGGACAAAACTTGCCATTACTATTTAGGAATATCAGAGGGTATAATAATCCTACTAGATATTGATGTTTGTCCTTGACTCACTAACATTCTAAGCATTTGGCTACAAAAAAAACAACTTCTTGCTACACGCCCTTCTAGAAATAAAGTGGTTTCAAGTTTGCTAATAATTTCATTACTCCCGGGTGACTTAAATAAGGAGGACATTGTGCTTATTTCAAAACAATATTCCTTAATTAGCCTTGATCTAGAATACACATTTTATCTCTACATCTCATTAGTCCCTTCATATCAGGAATCATGAGGATTTTTTGATATCACACTTTTTACTTGCTCATAAAATTTTATCTCTTGGAGAAATTTTTAGCACTTGCTCTCAATTTTTTTTTTGAATTGAATCCATTGTCACAATATGCCTTATGTGACTTAGAACATCTACAAATTGATGCAAGAACATCTAACAAAACTACAAATCAACATCACTAAAAAAATATTGTAGTTGGTTTTCTTCTGGTTTTGATGTGAGTTGGTCTTGATTGGAACCTTTCAGCTATCTAAAGTACTTGGTGTGCTCAAATTTGCATAAAGTCATTTTTTTCAAATCGTCGTTTTAAGGCTCTGAAGGTAGTTTTCAAAAATTATTTATGGAAACCGATAAGGATTGGAGTAAAAAGAATCAAATTCATATCTTTTCTAGTTTGGGAGATTTTAATGCTGGAAGTTTGTTAAAAAAATATCGACAATTTACAAAAAAATTAAAATCTCAAGGTTCTGGAGGGTTGGAGCAAATCATTTTACTGAGGACCTGGGGACATCATTCTGGACGTACCTACCAAATTTTGTGCGAATTAGAGAACTTTGAATTTTCTTGCTTGCCGACACCCATTTTCACTTCTTGAACACCGTTTATGGCAAGTTATCTCAGCAAGGTATTATGGAATTTATGGAAATTAAATTCTTGATTTTAATAGATTTATGTTTCATCTCTCCATTACATATATAATTTTGGGTGTTTGGATTTGAATATTGGTACACAAAAAATTCATGCTTGGAGTCAAAATGGTGTTTAATCGTCATACTTATGCCAAGCTAGAATAACTCCAAAATGGGTAGAAAATTAATTAATGTTAGTGGTGCCAAATAAATTTAATTTTCAATGCCATATGTGGAGTACTAATTAATTCAAATAAAGGGGTGGAAGTAGTAATGCCAAAGGAAGTTTTTTGAAGGAGAAAGAAAATTCCTCTTAGAGGATGAATTAAAATGCAAGTAAAGATAGAATTTCGAGGGAGGGGGGCATCTTGAGGGGAGATTAGTGTGGATTTTTGTGGAAGAACTCATCCAAAGAGATGGAAAGATTAATATGAGAGAAGCCATTGAATGCTTTATTTGTAAATGTGTTTATATATTTTAATGTATTTTACAAATTGAATAAATTTATTTTCATTTTGTTGTGATCTTTGCATCTATTTGTGAAATTTAGTTTTGTGAGTTGTTTGAGAAGCGAAAGAGAGTTCCTCTTGCATCACAACTCAATTTTATTTCCCTTGTATAAAACTTATATCAAAATCATAATCCAACAATAGCTACAACCAATGTATATGATGTGCATTGAGGTTTGGTTGAGTGAAAATGTACCTAAGTGCTTGATTATTTGATTTAAGTTCAAAATGTTTTCTCATCAAGTAATTCTCTAGACTTGTAGGGCATGCACTATTGAAACTAAGTTCAAATAATGTGGTGCATAATTTAGTTCATAGGGTCACAATTTCTTTAATTTGTAAGCTACAACTTTCCCATATTATATGAGCACACCACCCAATCCTTCTCCTAAAACATAGGTTATGACCATAATATTACCTTTTGGATTTGGAACCTTGAGAATTGGAGAAAAAGTTAGTTTCTCCTTGAGGATACAAAAATCTTTGTCACACTTTTTTGTCCATTCAAATTGTTTTCCTTTTCTTTGGAGTTTAGTGATGGGGTTTGTAATTTTAGAAAAGTTTAAAACATTTTGTGTAGTACCCAGCTAATAACATGAAACTACGTACTTCATGCATGTTTTTGGGTGCTGACCACTCCATTATAGCTTTGATTTTTTAGGGGTCTATTATCATTCCCTTAACAAAGATGGCATTCCTTAAATATTTGAAATAAAGTCTATTTTATCAAATTTTCATACAACTTATGTTTTCAATTGTTTCAAAACAAACCTTAAATTATGAGCATGGTCTTCCTCATTCCTAAAATAAATTAAAATATCATCTATGAAGAAAAGAATCAACTTGTTTAGGAAATTCTTAAAGACACTATTCATTAAATTCATAAATAATGTAGGCACATTAGTTAAACCAAAAAGTAAGACCATAAAATCATAGTGCACATATCTTGTTCTAAAATTTATCTTGTGAATTTCTTCATCTTTTATTTTCAATTGATGATATTCAAGTCTCAAATCAATTTTAGAAAATAGTATTGTACCATGCATTTGATAAAATGAACATCAATAGGAGGTAAAGAGTATTTATTCTTTAGCATTGCTTTATTTAGTTTAATACACAAGTACAATGTTTTTTCCTTCTTGAAAAAAGTCATTGGCACTTCCCAAGGAAACACATTGGGTCATATTAACCCCTTAGCTAGAAAATCTTACAATTGGGCTTTCAATTCCACAGACCCAATGGTTTTCATTCGATAAGGTGACTTGGATACTATTTTAGAGCCTAGAATTATATCGATTGAAAAATAAAAGGCTCTCTTAGGTGGAAAACCTAGCAATTCATCAAGAAAATGTCTTAGAATTCATAGAGGAATGTATAGTCTTGGATTCCTCTACTTGGTCCATTTTAATTGAAAATAATTAACATCCTTTTCTTCTAGCTCTCTTAAGATGCATCACTGACACCTACCTAATCTTAATCTCATGCTTGATTCCTTGAATCAAAGTAATTTCTTAGTATGAAATCAGTGTATGACTACTCAAAACATCTAATTAATGATTGAATGGTGAAATGAAATCATGATAAAGGAGGGGAATTTTTTAAGGAGCTCACTAAAATCCTACATAGATTTGTTTCTCTTTTTGTCTAGGAAGAATGAATGAGGTTTATTTTGTAGGTGTATTGCAACATAGTGCATCAAATGAAATATTTCACAAATCTCCAAAATTAGTTTGGGATCTTGGAATTAATCTCATCATTCAGATTTGAATAGTTGATTGAGACTGCAATTGATTGAGGGCAAGAAATTCTGAGGGGAGGACTGTAATGTCCCCATTTTGAGAAAAAAATGATTTGTGAGCATTTAACTTAGTTTTTGAGTTTTATTTGTAAGCTTCATAATGATTCAGGGAGAACTCCAAACTTCTTGCAGTAATATGCGTTGGTTGGCAATGACTTTGGTTCTTGTAAATGAGCTCAATAGGTAGTGTGGATCATTATGCCATATTCAAAAGTGATTTGTGAATTTTGGAGAAGCACTCTATTTTTACCTCGCTGGCTCCAATCATCATCCTATATCTTCAATATCATCTTCGTGTGATCATAGTTTGATTTCAATATGGTTTCAATACTTTCCGCAACTTGGGTAAGCTATTGAGTTACTATTTAATTAATTCACTTAAGTTGCCTAATGTTGGGAAATATTAAAAGGACAACTTAGTGTAATAGCTCGTTGGAAACATGATTGTGTTTTAAAATTTGGATGCCTAAATAAGGGGTCCTTTACAATGAAAAATTATTATTATCTAAAAAAAAACTTTATAAGGGAAAAAATATTTTTTAAATGTTTTTTGTATAATTCCCTCCAAAAATGTTATATAAGGAGGTGTTGGAGTTCATTTTGGAGATATATTGGAGAATGATATTGTTATACTACTGGAATGAATTTGGGTTCTTACAAAAAAAATTGAGGATGGAAAACCACCTGGAGTTGCTAGTTTGAAGGATGAAAACCCCCTAGATGTTAGTGTAGGTTTTTATTTTCCTAGTCGGTTAATTTACTTTTCTCTTAGTCATAGGTTTCTCCTACACTTTTATTAAGCTTTCTTAGGATATTAAAGTGAGTTTATTTTTTAATAACTAGGAGATAAGGTGATGATGTGTCTCCATCCTAAAATGGTGGAGATTTTACTATTTTCATCACTTTATTTAATATTGGTGGTCACTTCCTATTGGTTGGTTTTCCACCTCTATCCTCTCCCTAGTTCTATATAAACTCACTACCTAGCTTGTAATTTTCATACTCTTGCATACACATGGATACTCTTGCACATTCATTCTCCATCTTGGAAGCTTTTAAAAAGCATTTCTACCATTCTAACATTGCATATCTTTCAGAGTCAATGATTTGCATTGTTTATGTAGCTTAGAATTTCTCTCATAAATTTCCTTGGGTTAACAATCTAGTTCAAATTCAGAATATGGAATCAAAACTTTTTTTTTGACAATTCTAAGTTTGTTGATTCCTAGTTGAGAGTTTAAGTTTTTTTATGTGAGATATTTTAAAAACTCATATACTCTTCTCTTGTGTTTTGAATGATATGGAGAATCAAAAAGTATTTATGATGATCTAATAACCTATTCATTTTGTATATGTGTTTGTAAGATATGGGTGATTACAATAATTATAGTTATATTGGCAACATTTTTGGCTATTCCAATGCATCAAGGAGGCTCAAGAATGACAATATTGGCTTTCATTCAATCCAATTTGGAGATCGTTTAACATGGTTGCAAGTTGGGGTTTGAATCTTAGATTTGGTAAATGATTTTTTATTGGAGTACTTCAACCAAAATGGACCTTTCCATTGCATTCAAAAGGTCAAGGAGACAAATTTTGAGATAAAATTTGTCCATATTCAGTGTCAAGAGCTTTCCAGGTAATTTTTTTTTTCAAGAGGGTCACATGACCCCCCAATTGTAGTCATATAACCACTTTCATCAAAAAAATTGAAAAATAAAATAAAAATCAATTTTACCTCTTATTAGTGCTTAGGTGCTAAGTGTTGAGGCTTAGCACCCATTGCATAACAACAGGGGCTTAATTACTTGGCCCAAAATCTTTCAACAACTATTGAAGCCACCATGACTCATAAGTTGCTAACAGTTCTTTAACCACTCCTACTACTAACCACGACACAAAATTGTGATTGTAGGTTTTGTTAATTGTGATTTAAATTGCCAAAACTTCATTTCTACAAACCACCATCGAATTTGCCACTCAGTTGCCGCCCAGTGACCACCACCATTGACAACGCCGCCTAAGGCCACTAGGGCCCTCCCTATAGGACAAATTGGGAATTTTTTCAAACTTTCACAAATTTTGCCTCAATTATCAGATTTTAGCAAACAAGATATCATAAAAAATATGAAGGTTTTGAAAATATTTTTTTCTATTTTTGCTAGATATTGTAGGTTGAAGTTGTTTGTTGCTTTTTTCTTCAACATGTTATAACTTTCACCTCAAAGCTCCATTTTCCATAAATGAATAGGTGTTGGAAAGGCATTTTGTATCAGGTTCATTTGTATCAAAATTTATAATTTTAACCATTGTAGGCCTAGTGAAGATTGTAACTAATATTTTTTTTGCAAACACACTAAACTATAAAAGTGCCAACATTGTAATATTTTAGGGGGTGATTTATGAGACTAGTGGAGAGTGGGGGTGTTATTTTGGTGTCTTTTTGGTATCATTTGAGGATTGTATCATGGTTTTTCTATTCACCCTTTTGTGTTAATATTGGATAAGGACAATTATGTATCTTGAAAAAAGGGCATTCTAACCCATCTTAGATGGATTAAACTTATGCCTTACCTATATGGGCTCATACATGAACTAGACACACCTGGAAGGAAATTAATATAGGGTAATAAAATGGATCATGTAGTAGGATTGATTGGTTCTACTATTCATAATGATACTATGTGGGCTATAGTGGACATTGATTTCCCCCACACACTTTGGACTAAGATTTTGGAGATGTTTAGAGACCCTCATATATCTCCATTTCTAGATGTTCTTGCTTCAGATTGCCCCATTCCACTTGATGATGAAAATAATATACCCTTTGATGATGACACTTTAGAGGAGCTTAAGTATTTTTCTGGTCTTGAACATTCAAATGGCATAAAGACTTCTTTCTTTTCATCCTCCTATTGAGATCACATCTCAATCTATTGTTGCTACTTTAGAGTCTAATGTTGCTTCTTTAAAAGCTTCTAGTGATTCCTTACATAATGATATACATAGTCTTTAAAATTCAACTTTGTGGCATGATCTCTTAAAATATATTTCAAAAATTTAATGGATACACATATTAAAAATTTGGGGGACACTATTGATTATATTTATATTCTCTTTGATGGAATTGATTCTTCTTCTGTTGTTGTGAGAGAACACTCTAACTCTCTTGTTCATTATGTACTTGATCATTTGTTATAGTTTGACTTGAGTGTGCATACTTTGGATTACCATTTGGAGGAGACATCTTTAGAGGAGATAATTGAGTCTTTGAGTTGTGTTCTACATCCATCTCTAGGAGATTTAATTTTTCATTTACAATAGTGTTGCCTAAAATACCTGATTTGATTGTGATAGACTTCAACATTAACATGGGGGCACTTGAGTCAAGTTCAAAGATAGCATACATTTTGATTTTTCTTCCTATATATTCCTTTTAAGATTGGGGAGATAGCTTGCATACACCTTTGGTTTTGTTTCTTCCTAAAGGGAGGAACATTGTTTAACAATCATGGACCATCTTCTACATCCAATTTCGAGCATCTAGTTATTGGATCTCTTTGGGGGGCTACTTCTAAAGTCCTCTATATTCTTGAGGGGTGTTCTCTCTCTATTTATGGGGGGCTTCTTCTTCTTTGGGGGATATTTTATATGTACATGGGTATCTAACATGAATTCATTTGTTGGGACCCATATCACATTTCACCCACCTAAACTACTCTTAAGGGGGGTGTAAGTGTAGGTTTTTATTTTCCTAGTGGGTTAATTTATTTTTCCCTTAGTCATAATTTTTCTTAAAATTTTATTAATATTGCTTGGGATAATAAATTAAGTTTATTATTTAATAACTAAGAGATAAGGTGATGAGGAGTCACCATCTTCAAAGGGTGGAGCATTTACTATTTTCGTCACTTTATTTAATATTGGTAGTCACTTCCTATTGGTTGTTTTTCCACCTCCATCCTATCCCTATATCTATATAAAATCACTACCTAGCTTGTATTTTTCATACTCTTACATGTTATTGCATACACTTGGATACTCTTGCATATCCATTCTCCATCTTAGAAGTTGTTAATGCATTTATGTCATTCTAACATTGCATATCTCTCAAAGTCACTAGTTTGAATTATTTATGTTTTTGCAATTTATGTGGCTTAGAATTTCTTTCATAAAGTTCCTTAGATTATCATTCTATTTTAGATTTCTAATACTAGTTACTTGGGTGATTACATTTAGAGATCACCATTGTTCTTCAAATAAAAGTTTCAGTTTTGGATCTTGTAGAGATGAATATTTTTGATAACTTTTGATGTTGTAGATTTGATTTAGTTTGTGCTGAGATTGTTGAAGATCCCTTAGGATGATTTGAGGAGTTTCTTTCATGCCAACACATACAAACTTATGGTGTAGGTTTATATTATTTTATTGGATGTTTGGTTTCTATTATCCTTCCTTTTTAAGTCATACAACATGGTGTTTAGATAGATTACATAATTTTAATATCGTACCACATGCTAATTTTTTCTTATAAAGGGGGTGTTTGAACACATTTAGTGAAGTACTAGAGTTATGAAGTATTTTTCATCATAAAAGGTGGAGCTTGTATCCATGGAGGGGATTTGCATTAGTTTGGAGTAAACAAATTATTATTTGTAAATTTTTGAAGAGGTTGGTACTTGTTGTATCATCCTTTTAGCGACCTATTTATTGCTACAGTCTAGTTTGAGATTGATCTTTATGATTAGTTAGCTATGGAATCATTTAAAAATATTTTGGAGTGTGCTTGATGAAGTTAGAAGTGACATTCAAGCCTATACTCTTGTTGGGTGTGTTGGATGAGATGTTGGTGTGATTTCTAGGGTGGTTTATTTATTGTTCAAACTTGTAGCAGTGTGTTTTCGATGTATTTTTAGACTTTTCCTAGTAATAACATTCATCATCATTAAGTAATATTGTTATTATAAGTTGGGTGGTTTATTCACGATTCAAGGTACCTTGGCAGTGTTTCATTGATTTAATTCATATCAACAATGTTGATCTCCATCAATTTGTAACAATAAATATATCTTTAATTTCAACATTGTAACACTAGATGGTAATACCACTAGTGAATGATATTGTTTATTGTCAACACTTATCCCACTAAACAAGTGGTTTAATTACAGTCACTCACCATTGAAAAAGTGAAAGAGTTGTCAATCATGTTTGTACTTTCTCACCATTAGATTAGTGGTAGAAAATTATTTTGTATCTTTCAGTATTGTATAATATTTCCCACTAGATTTAAGTGGATGTGCCCATGTAATTATCACTAAAAAGTGGATGTTAATTTATTTCAATTCTACTTATGCACTCTAATAGATAATGGTATTGAATGGCTTGATGACTAGTGCCTTACTTTTTGTTGTTGATTTGGTTTAATTATAATCTGATACATTGTATGCTCTCACCTTACCCATACTAGGATCTGGGTGATCAGAAAGTGGAACATAAATTGTATTTTAATCACTATTTCATTTGATGTACTTTAAAAAAAAAACTAGGTGGTTATTACAAGTTTGTTGTTTAAATATTTATTTATGTTTTGGTAAACCTTATCTTTTTATCTCATTAAACCCTCATTTTCATTTTCCACAATTACTTAGGGTTTTTAGTTTGCATCTATATGTTTAAGATTCCATATCTTAGGCATCTTTAGGTATTTTATTTTAGCTTTATGATGAGTACAAGGATTCCCAACATTTATGTATTATAAAATTGCTTCCTTAAGTTTGAATCCCCATCATCTATGTATTATAAATCTACAATATTTGTAAAGGATAACTCGATCGATTAAAGATATAAATTTTCCTTTCATGAAGAACATGCGTAACATAATATGCATTTTTTGATCCCTAACACTTTAAATGAATTTTTTGAACTCCTAAACATAAGAACCTAATGGCATATAGTGGAAAATTTTTAAACCTTTATGGCATCTACACATAAAATGTAAAATTTATTTGAACCATCAATTTCATTGAACAATAACAAATATTCAAAGCTTTGAAACATGAATATAAATTTTACAAAATATCAATCAATCCTCAATTCCCACCTACAAAAGTGGAGTTACAAAATTTTACTACACTAAAAAAAATTAATTTCTTCTATTTTTAATTTCATATCCCACCAACCACTCAATTATTAAATTTATAGACTTTCAGGACAAAAAAACATAAAATTAAAATGAGATCTAAAACCTTTGACTTTACTTGATAAGATCTTGTCACTATTTTGGAATTTCACCACATGACTATAAAATGTTGTATATTGCACTCAACTCTAAAACTATATTTTCATTTACATAGTGAACTTTCATAAGTCTAGTGCACATTTACATGGATTATAATTTACAGTCTAAACTCTAACCTCCACTTCCATTGCAAAACTACATAAATTTTTAGCAAAAAAACCATTATTACACATTGCATCTAAATATTTTCCCTTGACCACCTTGGTGGAATTTTTGGATTTTAAAACACAAAAATAGAATTAAATAATACACCTTAAACCCTAACTCCCACCAAATTTTATATGAGGTTTTAATGGACTTTCATATTGTTCCAATATGATTGCACATTGGTTTCTAAAATACAATCCATAGTTTTAAAACTTATTACATTGAAAATTAGTCATTTTGTAGATTTAAGTTTACCTTTTCCAAAGCTAATGTGTAACTTACTAACTTATTCTTCTCTTTCTTGTTTACAAAATTCATGACATCCATAAAACATAAACTATAAAATTAAATGAGGTTAAAATATAAGGGTTATCTACCTCTATCTAAACTCATCTTCACACTCTCAAAGATAGGGGATATGAACCTTAGTGATGTAGATATCACTGTAAAATTTATTAATAAGGTTTATAAACTATATGATAGGATAGTTTATAATCATTATATAACAAACAATGGTCTTGTGCAAGCAATTATATTCATAGTCTTCCTCCAATCACCAAAAGAAATTTATGATTTGTGAAGAAAAAACTATGATGTGAATAAGATAAAAATTTATGGACTGTGGAATTAGATATTTTTAAACATCTCTTTGAAATATATTGAGGAAACCTATAGGTTACCTACATATTGAAGTATACCCCAATTAATCTTAAATTTTTTAATGGTTACTATGATAAAAACACTCTGAAAAGTGTTAAATGTATAATAGATAATTAGTTGAACAAGAGGAGATATTCTACCAATGAATGGCTAAAATAATTCACAAGAGTGAATCCAATGAATATATCAATTATCTGGTTACCATTTTGAACATGATAACTTGGCTAATCCAACAAAAAAATATTCATTTCCTTGGATAGTATTTTCATTTTTCTACCGGATGGCAAGAAGATCGATTATGGGATCATAGTTAGTAATAATTTCTAGATTATTAGTTGAGTAAGGTACATGATAGTAGAAAGTTTCACATGGCCTTATACCTCATCCATCTACTAGCTAGAAGAGAAATATTCTTAGGATTAGCCAGAGGTAGCATGATGGGGTTGGTTGAGAGAAAAGTGTAGATATTTTATCCTTAATTAGAATTAAAGGAGAGAAACAAGCATTTAATGTGTTTTTATATTTAGTGTCTTAGAAAATTAATTTAATAAAATAATATCATTGGAGGCCATCAAGCCAATAAAATAATGGGGAAATTGGTTTATCAATCTCTCCATAATTACATACAATAGAGTGGAATGTTTCTACATCGCTACATATAAACTCCCAAAATACCTAAGTTCTAGGATAATCTTGCTAGGTTTGTGTTAGTAGTTGATGAAAGTATATAAATTTCTTATTGAAAGCATAAGATAAGGTTTCAATTCCCTATCCCAATTAGTGAACATACTTGCTCTTACAATAATGCCAAGAACTTGTAGAGAGAAATGCACAAAATTATTTTAAATTTATGTAGACACTTAAAATTGTCCTGACTGATATTGCACACTTGAATCCTATTACTAACACCATTTCATCCTTAATTCACCTTCTTTTTGACTGTTTAATTGAATAATCCTAGTTGTTTGATTAAATACATCGATTTCTCCTATTGATCAAATGATCATTATTATTTGGCTAATTAATCCCTTTCACAGTAACTTTCATCTTATTTAATTGAATAATGCAAATTATTTAAATTAAACCCCTTCTCTCATTTAATTAAATAATCTTAAATTATTGAATTAAATGTCATTTGCATCCTATTTTCACTAAATAAAGAAATTATTTAATGAGCATCCTAATTTCACTCAACTTACACAATTAAAACTTTATTTTAATCATCTAATTCCTATTTTCCCTCACCCATCCACTTACATGAGAATATTCCTTTGGAATATTCTTCCATTTGAACTAAAAAAGGGAATATTCTTTTGTAACAAATTTTCTAACAACTTTGAAGGTGTGCTTCTTTGAATCATTGTGATCCATTGATTAACTCTTTGATCCCTGTGATCTTGCATTCTCATCCATTGATGAGAATCCTTGATCCATGCCTTCACCTCTAATTGCATCTCAACCCTTGATTGATCAAATCAATCTTGATCCTTGATTCGCCATTTTCTCCTATCAATACTTCCCATTTTGGAGAGAAAGGGATTCACTTCCATTTTATCAAAGTTATATTGCATGTTTGTACACTCATCTTCATTTATCTTGCATCCATTTCAGCTTTTCATCCATATTTAGCTTAGTTTTCATCAATATTAGCTCATTTTCATCAATGGAGTTCATTTAGATGCTCATTTTATCAAAGGTATTGGGAGAGTGTCATCATTCCATATCAATACAACATCAATACCCTAATGGGATGAGGTTTGAAGTAGTTAAATAGGTTTTCGTTATTCATTTCTTGTTGTTTTTGTTTAATTGCTTCCTCATTTTAATGGTTTTCAAGTATGTCATTGGGATTATAACTTATTTAGTTAGATATGGATTTGAATCTATTTGATATGGTGTATTTAGTTTCATTGGGATGCGACTATAATCATAGTATGAGCTAAATACTCCAGAGAATTGGTGGTCCTTGTTGGTCACAATCGATTAGTTGGGGGTATACTTGTTTCAGTTCAGAGATTTGGTTGTTTGGGGTAAAGGATGTTGTGGCTATTATAAAGATGGAGGTATCCTCAAACAAGTCAACACCATCAAGGAGAAAGTAATCTAGGTTATTATCAAGGGATGTAAGTAACCAAGTGGAAGCATCAACCAATTTATTAGAAGTGCCCTTGCTAAGAAGGGTCACTTTGCTAGTGGTACATCCCAAGTCAATATTCTTTGGTCGTTTCTCAGGAGTGATGGGTTCTAGCAAACCATTGTCATTCTTCCCCAGCTTTTTATTCTTGTTATATATCCACCCCATTAGTAGTTGTAATCCCTTGTTATCCTCTTCCATTGTATGAACATGCATGAATATGTCATCCTGATACAATAATTTGGATACATCTTCATCGATGACCTCTTTGTTTAAGTCTCCCCACTTGGTGAAGGTGGTAGAGGCTACCTTCATTGTTTTAGTTACCTTGTTGATAGGTTGGGGTTTACCATGGCATTTAGGGGAAAGAGGTAACTCTCCAATCACAAAAGTATCCTTCTTTAGATTATAATACCCACATCCATTATCCTTGATCATTTCCTTAATGTCTTGTATATTCTGTATAATGGTTGTTTTAGATTCTGAGGTAGATGCTAAGGAAGATGGGTTAAAAAATGAGGAGGACGATGTGGGCCCTTCATCATTTTTTAGTATTTGTGAGATTTTATAGAATTTAGCTTCAAGGTTCTTATAATAGTAGAATGACTTAGGATCACCATGGATGGTAAATTCTTTATTCTCAAAGGGAACCTTGACACACTGATGGTACGTGGAAGCTACTGCTTGCATGGAATGGATTCATGTTCAACCAAAAACAATGTTATAAGGGGGGTCAAGATCTAGCACTTGGCATGTGGTTTCAACAATGTCGAGTCGTACTTGGATAGGTAGCTTGATTATACCTTGAGACACCCGCTCTTGATTATCGTAAGCCCTTATAGTTACACCTTTTGTCTTTTCAATTGCATCTTATGAGTAACCTATTTTTTTGACTAGTTGAATGGTGCAAATGTTTAGACCAACACCTCCATCCACCAAGAATCTTTTAACTTTATTCTTGTGAACAACGACCTCAAGGTGCAAAGCATGATTGTGTGATGGTTGCGTTGGGGGGTCTTGTTTAGAGAAGGTACGAAGATGGGGTGTGGTGATATGTCCTATCATAGCTTGGAATTGCTCATTATCCGTATTCTCAAGTATAAAGGAAGCTAATAAAGCCTTTTCTAGTATATCCCCATGTGTAGGGGATAGCTTCAACAATTATAGGATGGAGTTCTATGCAGGGTTTTCTCTAACTGGTCTAGGAGACTATAGCCACTAGGGTTTGACATCAAAAGTGTAGATTGTGCCCTAGGTTATAATGAATCTCCTTAGATTGTGAATTTTCCACATCGTGTGGTGACTCCACACTCCGCATTAGGCCCTTTGACAGTGAAAATAGTTACAAAATTGTCACAAGATGCAACCATGTTGGAATATACATGACCTACATTAGTATAATCTTTCCCCTTACCATTATCATTCCGCTTATTATGATATGACATTGGGTTCTTGTATATCTTTAGGTCCTTATTACCTGTTGGTTGATCAATAGTTACATCCCAATTTTCAATGAGATCTTGGATAATGTTCTTTAGCTTCATACAACTTGATGTTTTATTTGCTTTGATCTTGTGAAAATCGCAAAGTTCCTTTTCATTATACCATGGTAGTTTAACTTGAGGTTCTTGATAGTTTTGATAATTGGGGAGTGTGATTAGGTTTGATTGCACCAACTTCTATATGACACCTTTGATGGGTTCTCACAATGGTGTGTATTTACACTTTTGTGGGTAGTTATTCCTATTGGGTGGTCCTCTTTGTTGTACATTGGTGTTGTTGATTTGGTTGTTTGGTGGGGTTGTGTTGGTTTGTTGTAAGTTATGGCATGTGTTGGTTGGTTGATTGGTGATTTTTTCAGGGAGCACTTATGACTACTTTAGCATCAACTACCCCATCGTTTGTTACATTCTTGTTCTTAGCCCATACGTGAGGCTTGCCATTAGAACTGGTAGATGGGAAGTTATCTTTATACACTTGTGGTGTTCCCCATGTGATTAGGGATCTCTCGATGTTGAGGGCCCTAGGGATAAGCTCGTCATAAGATGTGACACATTGCATCTTTAATTAAAAGGATAGGTCAATGTCAACATTAGCAATGATGATTCCTACTTATTCTTCAAGAATAGGCCATTTACTCTTGCTAGCTCTCTGCCTCCACATTTATAGGAAATTTGTGAAGGATTCCCCCTTGTTTTGCTTTAGGGTATACAAATCTTCCAAGCTCACATCCATGTCGAGGTTGAAAGAGAAATGGTCTATGAACCTATCAATTATTTCTTGGAAGTTTTTAATTCCCAGAGGAAACTGTGAGAGCCAATCTATCACTGGGCCTCCCAAACTATGTGAGAAAAGGCGAATCAAGTAGGAATCATTGCAAGAAACCTCCATGCACATTACATGAAACTCTTTGATATGGTCCACTAGATTTCCCTTCCCTATATATTTGTCAAATTTTGGGACCTCAAATCTAGGTGGGAAAGGTACCATCACAATGTTCCTATCGAAGGGGTATGGACACAAGTTTTATTGCATATGTGGTTTCTTTGATTTCCCCATTTGAATGTCCTAGATTTGTTGCTTGAGCGCCTTAATTTGTGATGAAAAATCATCTTGAGGATTTGGTGGAGGAGCATATGTTGTGTACTATGGGATGGTAGATGAGTTGTAGGTGGGATTTTGATATGTGGGGGTATTGTATGGTGTGTAGGGTGGATTCTGATATTATGAAGGTGATGGTGATAGGGGTGGAGGTATCTATGCTTATTATGCATTTGGATTTATGATGTTTCATTGTATGTTGGAATATTGTTGGGTATTGTAGTGTAAGCCCTGTTGTTGTTGCACAAGCACTTTTTATTGTTGGGTGTATTGTTGTGTTAGTAATGTTTGTCGTTGTGCTTGTTGTTGGGCCTGTTGTTATTTTTTTTGTGCAATCAATGCCTATTTTTGAGATTGTTGCACTTGCAACACTTGTTGATAGGCTTATTGTTGTTGGGCTTGTTGTTGTTGTAAAGCTTGAGCTTGAGCTTTTTTTGCTTGCAATGCTTGTTGATATGCTTGTTGTTGCAAAGCTTGAGATTGAGCTTGGTGTGTTTGCAACGTAGAAGTGTTTCGATTTTGGGGTATGTGAGATCGATTTTGAGTGACCATGAAGGGAGGGAGTTGTGGGTTGATTTGATTGTGAGATGGTTGTTGTGTGATGAGATTTTGGGGGTTGTTTTGTGCTATTATTCCTTGTAAAATTGATGATTGGGGTGGAGGAATGTAGGTGTGGGGTCCCATTTGATTTTGCATGATGATGAGCCTTAAATATGCTCATAGTTTGAAACTTTTGATACTCTTACTTTTGTTATTAATAGTTGTTTAAACCTGTTGATTAAAGACTTTTTGGGTAGTATCCTGTAGCAATGAATTCCATATTCCTACAGCTTGACAACTTTATTAATTACCTTTTTGACCTCTCGCATGGCTGATGTATGCTTATGATTTTGGATAATGGAATAGGATTAACGTGTGATTAATGAATGGATGTCGTGTCACTTGTGTGTATGTTTTCCTTCGCCTTTATCACTTATTGTAGGTTGTTGAAGGGAGCAGAAGTTGATCAAGTGCAAGAATCTCGACTCTGTTGAAGAAGTTGTTTCAGTAATAACTCTTTGACCGAATCTTTAGGAAGATGCTTAAACGGTCTTTTGATTTAGGGAGTGTGTAATGCTATATTTTCTTTGGGTCGTGTTGAGCAGATAGACTTTTATTTATGAATATTTGTTCCGTGGATTCAGAATGTATTTATGATGACGACTCCCTTTGTTAGTCAGTTAGTTGCCTTTTTCATTTAAATAACTGTTCCTCCTACGCGAGTGGACGAGGATAAAAACAATGTGTTAAAATTAAGTTGAAGAAGCAATATAGTTCTGTGTTAAGTTTTATTTTTCAAATAGAGTAATCGATGTATCCTGGTTATGAGTATGAATAAAATTCGATGAAGCTTTGAGTCAACTTCTTGTGTAATCTAGTTGATGCTTGCTAAAGGGTCCCACTTAGTAAGTATTTTGTAGCAAGTTGTTGTAGTTAACTGTTCATTTCATGTCGATTACTAGTTAGAATATATTTCTGTGATTTCAACGCAAACTCAACTTTGTAATGCTCCTGCAGCATCGGGAATCCATTCCTGTGTCTGTTCCTGCAGCATAAGGCCAGTTTACAGTTTGTCCTTTAATAATAGTTGCTATGATTTCTGTTTTAGCCAAGTTGTGTTTAAGTTAAAAAGCTTTACATTGCATTACTTTTAAGCATTTTTTTTCTATAGATGGTGACTGGAAACTAGTTCTTAGTGCACATACCGTGCTGCTCCATTTCAAGTATACGTTCCTTGGTTTGATAAAGTAAATGAACGACCATGAGAAGATGTTAGTCACCTGTTGGAATGTCCAATTCCCAGGTTTAGTTCTGCTGTGACTTTTATATCCTTTTGTGGGCGTGACCATTTTTGGCGTCATTGCCGGGGGATGGTGTCAATCTAAGAACCTACTATAGTCATTATTAGTAGTAGTTTAGTCAGTTGTTTAAGTATTTTCAAGTTCTTTTCAAATACCATTTATTCTATTGCATGCATAGAAGAAGAAGAGACGCATTGGGAAGGTTCCTCCCTAAAAACCTGTTTGTTGAACTACCATTTAACCCAGCTGACGAAGAACCTGAGGAAAATCCATAGGAAAGATTGGAGTAGTAGACTTCCTGAAGCATTATGGGCCTACAAAACTACATGGAAGACAACAACTGGGTTTACACCTTTTGAACTGCTTTATGGGAAAACAACCATGTTGCCCATTGAATTTGAACATAAAACTTTGAGGACAGCTCTCAAACTCAATATAGAAATTTTTGAAGCATAGAAGGAACGTCTCCTGCAGCTAAATGCCTTGGATGAAATGAGAAAAGTTGCCCTGCAGCATACAAAAGCTGTCCAACAGCAAAGGAAGAAATGGCACGATCAACACATCAAAACCAAGCAATTCTCTACTGGTGATTGGGCTCTGCTATATGATTCCCGATATCAAGAAAACCAAGGTAAGCTCACAACACGCTGGCTCGGTCCCTATGAAGTTGAGAATGTGTTTGACAATGGATCAGTACAGCTGGCCACAATTGATCCAGTCTGTTTCAAATTGCTGATTAATGGACACCGACCGTGGTTATATCATAAGCCGACATCAAAGGAGGAGTTCCTGAAAAAGTTTGTTTTGACTGATCTTTCTGCAGCAAAAGGCTTAGGCCTTTTTCCTGCAGCTTCTATTTAAGTATTATGTTGACCACCCATAATAAAGTTTTATTTTTAAAAAGAAAACCACTTTTCTCCATTTCTTTTCATCTATCACATCATTCATTCCTTTATCTGCCACGTTATTCAAATTGTCACTCCTCCTCATTCATGCATTCAATCTCTTAGCTATCATTTCGTGATACGATGTTGTCCTTTACGACATTCCCGAGAACTGAATTCAAGGTACGCAAAATCTTTTCATTATCGCATAATTTATTCTTTCTGTCTATTCATTAATTGTAATGTATACATCAGCCGTAATTGCATGCTTTGATTTTATCACCCTGCACATGTGTGGACACATGTCGAATGCTAAGTAGGGGGCGGGGGTATTCTAATTTGAAATTTTCCTGTGCTAAATTTATGTTTGCCAAAATAGTTATGTTCTTGTACTTTCTAAAAGTACGATTGCGAAGCCATATCCTAAGAACAAGTTAACAACTTAGTTTAAGTAGTTATTAAATTATTTTATATGCAAATGTCTAGTTGTTATTTTGGTTAAGGAAAAGGAAGTGCAGTAAGGAAGAAGAGTCTTTTTCAAGCTTTCAGCATCAGTCTGAGTTTTTGTTTTAAGGATTTTTGATCATGGGTGGCCAACTGGTGAGGCATGAGCCTGCAGCTCATGATGCATTGATACAGGATCCTTAGTTAATGCAAGCATTCGCTAATTGTGGATGGTTAAATTATTTCTTGAGAATGGATTCTTTTGATGAAGAGGCTACAGGCGAATTCCTAAGAACATTTTCAGAAAATGAGGCTATGGTATGGGGCTTGGCAGTGGCTGTGACAGAGGAAAGAATTGCATAAGTGATTGGATTACCAGCAGTAGGTGAAAATTTTCCTGTTGGAAGGGATGCTGTCTTTGCTAGGGAAAAGTTTACCCTACCAGCTGATGGGCCTTTGGAAATCTCAAAGCAAGGGTGCAAAAGAATGTCCTTGCCTTATCCATACTCTGAATACGCCATCTTTGTTATCAGGTATTTAACTTGTGAAGGGTGCTTCTCTTACCTACATTCATATCATTTCAAATTGTTAAGTCATATGAGACATGGACTGGTAGTGGATGTTCTGAACTTTCTGTTAAACCTTTTGCAAAGCAGTGCACATGAAACCCAAAAGGGTAAAGAAAACTCTATCACTCATCATGCCCTAATAAAACTATTGATTGAGAGATATTTAAGGGATGTTTCACCTCTTTCTTGGAATGAGTTTGTTACCCGAAAAGGTCTTCAACCGCCCGAACCCCCTAGGGCACTACCTGCGCAGCCTAGAAGAAAGAAAATGAGAGTTGAGTCCACAAGTACTGAAACAGAGCAAGAATTCGCTGCTCCTGCAGCGCCCAGTCCTGCAGCTTCTATTCCAACATCCTCTACCGGTGTGCAAACAAGGTTTGCCACTAGGAGAGAAAAAAGAAAGACATTTGTAGGTGAGTCATTTGGGGTAGGGCAGACTCCTACGTCGGGCCCACATACTCAAAGACAAACTTTTTGCCTCATCCTCTCTTGTGAAGTCTTCCCCTGTTTCTGTCTCTCCTGCAGCAACACTCATTAATAATCTAATTTCAATTTCTTCTTCCCCTACCGAGTCTGGATCTTCAAGACCAGCTAGGAAGAGGACTGCTAAGGAAGCATCATTTGCTGCTGCTCCTCTTGCAAAACTACCAAGAAGAAGTTCATTGAGAAAATAGTCTAAGCCTGCTACAACCTCTGTTCAAACAGAAACTGTCATAATATTGGAGGACTCTGCTGAATCAGGTCATGATAACTCCCTGGATATGTCTACAAATGTTCCACAAAGCTCCTCTACTGTTCCAGAGGCAGCACAACCTAGTAATGTTCATAAAGGGAAAATGCTGAGTCTGGACGACTTGGCTTGTGCAGCTGAGAAAATTTCTCAGGAAGAACAATCTTCTTCCATGCAGCAATAGGGTTTCATCCTACAGCAAGAGGATTTTGTCCTACAGCAAGAAGAGGGTGTGCTTGAACTGCTTGAGATACCTTATGATAATCCATTGCCCACTAAAGTTAGCACAAATTTAGTTGTGTATAAAAGGACTCTACTGATTACATACTTGGAATTTTTGAGAATTAAGAGGATGCCTATGTCATTCCACACTTTATGTTTTCTCCATCTTGCCAAAACTGATGTCCAACAAAGTTTATGGGATGAGGAAAAGAAAAAGTTGCAGAGGGAAATTGAAAAGAAAAAGCAAGAAATTCAAGATATGCAGACAAAAATGGATAAAATGATGAAAATAACTGGACAGATAATGAAGTGTAGGCCGCCACCCAAAGTATATGCAATGTGCCTCAAGGAACAATTTCTTTGGTTCAAATTAATGAGGATCTCCAAAAATTTGGATCCTGATATTGAAACAGCCAAGGAATTTTATGATGCTTATGAAGTGGCCCCAAATTGGTTGAAAAACTCCATGTGTGAACTTTATTTACATGGTTATTTAATTCCGACAGAAACTGAGTGGAACCCACTTCTTTATATATGTGATATTCATTTAAGAGCACTTATGTCTTGGGCTTCAAATGAGATCAATTATGGGCGATAATTGGAAACATGTGAAGAAGCGGAAAGAGATGAACCTATTCTCCTAAGAGTTGAGAGTTCAAACCCACACACTGTTTTAATAACCTGGTTTAGAGTTACTTATGGATGCAATCAACCTAAGGAAAGAGAAAATTTTTGACATCAGAAAACAGGTATACAGTGAGTTCAAAGAACATAAATATACATTTTGGAAACTCGCCTCTTCCAGGATTGAGACAAGGTGGGAGAGATTGACAGTTGGTCTAAGAAAGACTGAACCTCATAGCCATTTGAACTTCACAGCAGCACTCAGGAGAACAAAAAGGTACATGCAACTGGGTTTGCAAAGTAGATTTGAAAAATGGATGCCACTGACCTTCCAACCCCCAGTTTTAATGTGGCCACTCTATCCTTACCAAGCCAAAGAAATCAATGCAGAAATAAAGAACTGTAGATATGAAAGATGGGAGTTTACCAGAGGTTTTTACTACAAGTTTGGAACTTCACTGCAGGGTCATGTTACTCCAACAAACTTCAAGGAAATAAAAAGGAAAGTCAATGCTGGAGGACCAACATTACGATAAGTAGGGGGCAAAATGATGAGCCTTAAATATGCTCATAGTTTGAAACTTTTGATACTCTTACTTTTGTTATTAATAGTTGTTTAAACCTGTTGATTAAAGACTTTTTGGGTAGTATCCTGTAGCAATGAATTCCATATTCCTACAGCTTGACAACTTTATTAATTACCTTTTTGACCTCCTGCATGGCTGATGTATGCTTATGATTTTGGATAATGGAATAGGATTAACGTGTGATTAATGAATGGATGTCGTGTCACTTGTGTGTATGTTTTCCTTCGCCTTTGTCACTTATTGCAGGTTGTTGAAGGGAGCAGAAGCTGATCAAGCACAAGAATCTCGACTCTGTTGAAGAAGTCATTTCAGTAATAACTCTTTGACCGAATCTTTGGGAAGATGCTTAAACGGTCCTTTGATTTAGGGAGTGTGTAATGCTATATTTTTTCTGGGTCGCATTGAGCAGATAGACTTTCATTTATGAATATCTGTTCCGCAGATTCAAAATGTATTTATGATCATGACTCCCTTTGTTAGTTAGTTAGTTGCCTTTTTCATTTAAATAACCGTTCCTCCTGTGCGAGTGGACGAGGATAAAAACAATATGTGTTAAAATTAAGTTGAAGAAGCAATAGAGTTATGTGTTAAGTTTTATTTTTCAAACAGAGTAATTGATGTATCCTGGTTATGAGTATGAATAAAATTCGATGAAGCTTTGAGTCAACTTCTTGTGTAATCTAGTTGATGCTTGCTAAAGGGGCCCACTTAGTAAGTATTCTGTAGCAAGTTGTTATAGTTAACTGTTCATTTCATGTCGATTACTAGTTAGAATATATTTCTATAGATTTCAACGCAAACTCAGCTTTGTAATGCTCCTGCAACATCAAGAATCCATCCCTGTGTCTATTCCTGCAACATAAGGCCAGTTTACAGTTTGTCCTTTAATAATAGTTGTTGTGATTTCTATTTTAGCCGAGTTGTGTTTAAGTTAAAAAGCTTTACGTTGCATTACTTTTAAGCATTTTTTTTCTATAGATGGTGACTGGAAACTAGTTCTTAGTGCACATACCATGCTGCTCCATTTCAAGTATACGTTCCCTGGTTTGATAAAGTAAATGAACGACCATGAGAAGATGTTAGTCACCTGTTGGAATGTCCAATTCCCAGGTTTAGTTCTGCTGTGACTTTTATATCCTTTTGTGGGCGTGACCACATGACTTGGGGGACCAATGGTTGAGATGATGGTGCTATTTGGTGTTGCGATATCAATGGAATGCTTTAGATTAGTTGGTTGGAAGGATTCCCTTGATTGTTGTGATGTTGAGGGTTCCCTTGTTGTTTTTTCTTGGTTAATGGGGTTCGTGACCAATGTGTTTGCTTGATTTGGATTCGTGATAGATGGGTTTGATGTGGTTCGTGGGTTGGTTTGAGTGGCTTGTGGAACCACTTATTTTGATGTGTCAATGGGGTGGTTGGAACCACTTGTTAAGGGTTGAACTTGTGTGAGGGTGTTTACTTTCCCTTGTTGTTCTACTTGGGGTACTTGGCTCACATTACTTTGTGTAAGGTTAGGCACACTTTGGGTACTTGGGGTGGTGGAAGATGGTTGTGCTCAAAAAGTTGAGGCCATTGTGGTGTTTTGGAATGTAAGTGGTACATGTGGATATAGAAGGTTTTCAGGAATGGTGGTGGAAGAATGTGATGGGGCACCAAATTTTGGTGTCCAATTTATGTTATGGGGAAGGTTGGTGTCTTGTGTACCCAAAAGTGTGTTGCCTCCTAAATTGGGAGTGAGACTAAGGTTGGTTCCAATTCTAGTTGCAAGAGTAGAAGCCAACGGTTGAGTAGGTGCTTGAGGCCCACCTTGTATCAAGGGTTGTGTGATAGAAGCTATAGGAATTGAAGCCATATTCCCTAAGGTTTGTTCCCTAATTGTGTCAAAATCAAATGTTGAAGGGAGTATAGCTCCTTTTGCTAAAGCTAGCATGTATTGTGTAGGTTTTTTCTTCATAAAAGTGTTAATGATATGGCTTGTTTTACGGTCTTGTTGGTACTCAAGTAACTCCTCCTTAGTAAGCTCAAGTGGGTTTTTTGTGACATCTTCTACCTCATACCCCATGTCTAGTAGATTAGGTGGTTGTTGTGATGGGGTAGAGTGGCTCTTAGGGTTGAATTCTTGTTGGGTAGTAGCACTTGTGGTAGATATATTTTTGGTTTGTTCCATGTTTACCTTGTGTTATGATCTCATTGTTACAATAAATTGTGGGTCAACTATGAGAGAGGTGTGTTGAGATTTGTATGTTTGGAACTCTCTAGTTGACTCAAATTTTGATAAAGGGACCCTCTAAGTTTTTTTCAACCAATGGTGTGAGTGGATGATGAAAAGGGTGAGTGATATGGAGGATGAACTTTATAAACTTTGGACAACACTTTAGACTTAAAGGTTTGATGTTTGGATGTTTTAGATAAAAGGTGCTAATGAACTTGTATATCTAAAGGTATAATTGTGACCTTTAAGATAGACTAGTTCAAAAGGATGATGACTAAATCAACTAAGTGTATGGAAAAGGATTCATTTACACACAAATAGCTAAGTTATGGGATTGATTTGATTGATAACCTAAGTCTAGAATGTTGATGTGTCCAATGTTTCTAAAGTTGTTGGTGAAGTGAGATGTAAAATTTGTGGAGATGGATGGGATGTTTGATCCAAATGTGTTAACCTAAAGGGACCTTTGTTTACAAGACCAAGGTAGTGAAAAACATGCTTTACCTCTAAAGTGATAAACCTAAGAACTCCGTGTTTGGATAATAGAACTTGGATTTAATGTTTGGCAATACATTTCCTTGTTGTCACTTTGTTGCTTGGAAGTTTGGATGGTTTGCAAATAAGCCCAATGTATGGTGTATTCAATTTTGAGTTGAGCTTTGTTTAGTGAGATTGCTTTATTACCACATCAAGATGTCTTAATTAAGTTCAAACTAAAATTTCTATGACTTAAGCTACTTTCATTCCACAAAGTCCAATATGTGAAAATCAAGAGGCTAAGGCCATAATTTCCTATGTTGACTTTGGAATGTGTGAATTGAGATATAAGCTTGAATATTTAGAAGCCTCTAAGGAAAAAATCCTTAGGGACAAGCAACAATATAGGGATTTTCAAAGGTATTCACACTAAGTCCAAATGGTTTGAAATTTGAAGAACATGTTGATGTTTGTTTTAATTTTTTTGGAACCAAGCAATGTGTCAAACTGAATCAACAAGAACAAGCAATAACAACCTTATAGAGTAGGTATGTACTTCTTGGTAGGCTTACCATCATTCCCTAGGAAATGATAAATACGTGAAGATGGAGTGGACAAATAGGCTATGTCAAGGAAATGTACCGTCTTGACAAACCAAGCAAAATAGTCCCTTACTTATTTTCTTTATTGCCTCAACCAAAAATCGGATGTGGTAAGTAACTTCTAGGAGTGGTGTGCCACCTATGCACTACTTCAAAGTACATTTCAAAAAATAAGGATAGGTTGCTAGGACAAAGTGATTAAGGACAACCGTGAACACTGAGATGTATAGATGAAACATAGGCCACTTAAGACGTTAGCCATTCCTGCCCAACTCATTACATTTGGACAAGGATGAGGCACTATATGCTATTCCCACTGCAGATTGAAGCTACTTTCTTTAGGTTTCACAACCTTCATATAGCTCATCGATAAATGTACCTTTTTAAGAGTCACTTATATGAGTTCTCCATTGTGGGATGTGTCTCATTAGCAGACCCTTATCTAGAAAAGATAAGAAAAATGCTATTTCTTTTCACCCATGGTCACATGAAGCGCAATGGGAGAGGATACGTAGCAAGTTCTTTGGGTGACCAAAAAAAGTTTGTACACTTGGAGTGTTTCTCTTCACCCAATATCGCACAAAGCGCAAGGGGTGTGGATACACACTATGGGTTTACACAAGCAAAGCACTCACATAATACACTCATTCTTTTTAAATCCTCAAAGGAAATGATGAATTCATTTTAAATAGCACCAAACTAAAGTATGAAGTTGTATTTGTTCAATTTTAACCATTGCAATGATGAGGATGTATGGGTGCAATTTTAACCAAATCTGAAAGATTGTAGCATTGTAAATTTTAAACCCATTGAAAGCTAGTTGTCCTAAAACATGAAATAAAGCAACATATGATGGGTTATATCATCCCATAATTGTGTAGAACACTTTTACAATATAAATCAAGTGATAATATGCTTCTTTACTCCAAGATTTCACTCCTTTTTCAAATCTGTAAAACTAGTTAGCCCCACAGAAAAAACCAAAATTCAGTAAATAACTAGAGAGTGGATTAAATTGAAAATCAAAGTAAACATTAAAATATAGCTCTCTATTTTACCTTGCAAAAGTGTCGCTATTCCACAAAGGTGTCACTTTGACATACATCAAAAGCATCTCTATTCCACAAAGGTGCCGCTATAATGCAAAAGTGTCACTCTGGTGAAAAACAAAAGCAGTTCTCTATTGTACTTGTCAAAAAACCAAAGACATCAAAAGTGTTGTTATAAAAAATGACTCTTTGTCAATAAAGTCAAAAGTGATGCCATAAGATCAAAAGCGTCACTGAATTTCATAAGCGACTCTGCATTTCAAAAGCGTCGTTGTTCCTCAAAAGCGTCACTCTGGTAAAAAACAAAAGTGACTTTCTACCCGTAACCTTCAAAACACAAGAAACTCAAAGAAATTTTTTCAAATAAAGTTAGTTCTTCCCTCCTTCTAGTGCCAAAATGTGACTATAATCAAAGTATGAGCTAAATACACCAGATCCAATAGATTTGAAGCCATATTTAACTAATTAAGCTATAATCCCAATGAAATAAGTTTGAAAACCATCAAAATGAGGAAGCCATTAAACACAAACAACAAGAAATGAATAATGAAAACCTATTTAACTGCTTCAAACCTCATCCCATTGGGGGATTGGTGTCATATTGATATGGAATGATGACCCTTTCCCAATCCTTTTGATAAAATGAGCATCTAAACAAACTCCATTGATGAAAACTAAGCTAAAGATGGATGAAAAGCTAAAATAGATGCAAGATGAATGAAGATGAGTGTACAAACGTGCAATATAACTATTCTAAAATGGAAGTGGATCCCTTTCTCTGCAAAATGGGAAGTATTTATAGGAGAAAATGGTGAATCAAGGGTCAAGATTGATTTGATCAATCAAGGGTTGAGATGCATTTAGAGGTGAAGGCATGGATCAAGGATTCTCATCAACAGATAGGAATGCAAGATCACATGAATCAAAGAGTTAATAAATGTCTCACAATGATTCAAAGAAGCACACTTTCAAATTTATTAAAAAGTTTGTTACAAAACAAATTCCCTTTTTGAGTTCAAATTGAAGAATATTCCAAGGGAATATTCTTTAATGCAAGTGGATGGGTGAGGGAAAATAGAAATTAGATAATTAAGAAAAAGTTTTAATTGTGCAAGTTGAGTGAATGCTCATTAAATAATTAATTTATTTAATGAAAAGGGGATGCAAATGACATTTAATTCAATAATTTAAGATTATTTAATTAAATGAGAGGACATAAGGGGTTTAATTTAAATAATTTTCTTTATTCAATTAAACAGGATGAAAGTTAGTGTGAACGAGATGAATTAGCCAAATAATAATGATCATTTGATTAATAAGAGAAATTGATGTATTTAATCAAACAACTAGAATTATTCAATTAAACAGTAAAAAAGAAGGTGAATTTAGGATGAAACAGTGTTAGTAATTGGATTTAATTGTGCACTATCAATCAGGACAATTTTAAGTGTCTACAATTCATAAAAATCTCAAGGGAAATTTCACCCAAGCAAGAAGATTGAACCATTGATTAGGTACATTGACAAACAACAATCTACCCTTGAAGACATCTGATGTCAATTGTATTGATGAACATGAAGTATGAGAAAGGGATTATTATAGCTTGAGTCTCTATCAAATCAAATCCTTTGAGATCACCAAATTTTCAAAGAATGTTTTAGATAATGGTGATGTATTGGAGGAACAAATGCCCTTGGTGAAGAAAAAGTTACATATTAAAATAAAAAAGGATAGATGAATAAGAATATGTTGATGCAACAACCACCACTACCACATAAAATTTCGTCCCAACACATTCCTCTCCTCAACAACCAACTCAATGATCTACTCTAGCTATTGTAAACAAAGCTATAAATATTTTAGAAGAGGAAAACGTATCAAAGGGACACATTCCCTTGTTGAAGAAAAAAAGGGATCAAAATCAAAAGTAAATACGAAAGATGTTTCTTCAATAACTATCACTACTATGGAAACTCTTATCCCAAAAATTTCTTCCACTCAACAACCAACCACCTTACTCAATTATGTTAAGTGTGATAGAAGTTAGTTAGTTAGTGTTTTATTAAAAAAAAAAAAAAGGTTTTTTGTTTTCATGTTCATGTGGAAATGTGAGCATGACAATTGGTAAGTTCAAGTCCGTAGGTAAGTGGAATTCATTCAATTTCTCATGCTTGTAATCAAAATCAGTAAATATTTTGGACCTAGAATACTATTAAATTTAATGTATCAACTATTCAAATTTTAATTCATGAAATATAATATAAGTATACAAAAATTATATTATCATAGATTTGAAATTACTAGTCAACAATGATTCCCTCATGCTCTTACATCCACAAAATTCAAATCAAATCTATTATGGAGTTGGAAAATTATATACTTTCTAGCTCACTCATAGTTTCAAGTCCATAGAACATTCTTATTACAAACAAAATAGTTCCAACTTTTTAACCTTAGTAGTTATCAAAGCTTACCTTTATGGTCTTCAACTTATATATGCCACCTTTACATACAACTTAACTCAAACCAATTACAAAGTTACACAGATAATCCAGTATTACTCAACAGATGTGGATCTCAAAAATCATGATAAAATTTGACGTTCATTTTTATGAAGAGTTGACGTTCTTGTACATTTCTAGGGCATGTTGAAAATAATTTTACTTGCTAATAGCTTATCACTTGCAATATATTTCCTAGAAATACCTATCTAGGGTATTCTCTAGTGCTAATCTAGATTCATGCACTAATTTAGGGAACATGCTTCCTTGTCACCTATATTTCATACATGAAAACACTTTGTTTGACCACTATGTACACTTATTAAAGCATTTCAACTTGAGTTTTAAGTCTAGATTTTGAGAGACATGAATAGATGCAAATTTTTTTATCTAAAAATGATAATAAATAAAGGTGACCACTATATATGAAAATATAAATTTAACTATAAAATGATATGAACAAATACATAACCAAATGCAGATTGCAGGAATTGAAATAAGCAACAGAATAAAATATGAAATAGAAGAAAATAAACATAACATATTATTTATGTGGAGAGACCCTTTTAGGAAAAACTCCACCAAGAAGAGAGGTGCAAGACTATAACATCTTCAAAATAGAGATTACATACAATCCTTCATTTCTCCTATTCATTATTCAATCCTTCAACATGTGTATAAACACAAATTTCTTGCTTGCTAATTGCATTGCTTTTTTATGTAGTATTTAAATATATGTCTTATATTAGCTTTAACTTGGTAGTTTTTATTATATTGAAGTAAAAAACAAAGATTAAGCACCTTATAATTCTTATTAACTTCTAAAGGTTTTCTAAATATTAAATGATTCAAAGTTAAATGTAAACTTTAATTGGACAATTATTCACCATTATTTATATCAATGAGATGTAAATTGTTAGTGAGTATTATTGATTTATAAATATTTCTGTACATGTCAATCATTTTCATAGTAACATAATTAACCACTCATTTTACTATAGTTCAAAATTATTTGCATGAAAAATAAAATTATAATTGTGGTGCACACATTTAATGATTGCCATATCAAGGGTTCATTATCTTTCTAATATTTGAATATCTCCCACTTTTACGTATCAATTATTTTCATGCATTAAAAATAATACATATGCACATCTCAAAGCTAAAAGAGAGAATATATATATCGATTATAAATAATTGTATTGAAAGATATTTTATAATAACATAAAAACCATCATATTGTGATTATACTAAATAACTATTTAAAATTGACATTTATTTAAAAAATATAACTATAAATTTATTAAATAAATACAAATTTAATATTCTATTAATATTGTTATTAAAATTGGGGCGGAGGGCCTAGGTCGATTGGCTAAAGCATAGGCAAGAGGGCATGAGGCCTAGTATCCCCGCAAACTCGTGGTATTGGAGGGCATGTCGTGCCGTCGCCACTGGTCACATGAAAATGGTTTACTAGACGCACTAAAATTTATAGGGAGACGAATACTCGACGGATTCTTGCAATCTAAAAAAACAAATTATTATTAAAATAATCATGCAATTTATTATTGTATTCTAATAAACTCTACTCAACTATTTAAACAAATTTGCCCTTATTTATGCATTATAGATTGAAGTGTCATTTGCTAATAATGAATTTAGTCTTTCCCATGTAAGAGCATGGCTGACCTTTATCCCCCACACTAAGTACCTTCAACATGGGAATGAACTTTTTTGTTTTGTCTTTACTCGCATGCCAACTTTTCAACTTTTTGTTTTTTAATATCACACGTTAATAAGCCTTTCACGGGCTCCTAAGTTTCCTTTTACATTTTTTTGAGTCCATTTTATTTCAAACTAGGCGCCTACCATTTATAAATAAATTGTGTGGCCGCCTTAATTTTCCTTCGTTTTGGAGAGGCAAATGCATGGGTTTTATAGAGTTAATAGTGGATATATAGAATATTGAATATTTGGGATAAATTTTTAAAATCATACCATTTATATTTTCAATATGGAATTTGGAATAAGATATTGCAATATCTTTTATAACTAAAATAATTAATTATTTTTGCATGGTTATTAATTGTTTTAGCAATATGGATATCATCTATCATCATAATCTTTCATGTGCAAACAAATTGAGTATAAAATGTTCTATAAGCACATATAAAGTGAGAAAAGTATTATATTAGAGAATTTAATTTGATTTAAAAATCACTTAATTTTAAAATTATCTTTTCTTATTCATAGAATATACTCTATAATCACAAAAGGGTTTAAGTCAAAAATAAATATCTCATGCTAGTTATCAATTAGACACATATTTAAATTAGAATAGAAAAAAGTGACATGCATAAGATTTGATTGAAATATTGCAAGAGGCTAGAAAAAAGGCCCCAATATTTTGACAAAATATTGGGTGTGTTGCACAAGTGGCAACAGTAGATATCTAACTTTATCTCAAAATCTTTATTTCCTTCACAAAAAATGTCTTCTTAAATTGTGTCTTGGTGTCATGAAGTTTTTATGTTCTTTTTATTAATCACATAATCCCAACATCCATTAAACTTATGATGCTTTCATGATAATTCTGATTATTCATCTAATACCGTTTTTCTAGTTTTTTATCTCTCTATCATAATATCTCAACTAACAAAAGTATTCATAGATCCCTAACTTATCTTTGTCATTTCAACATATATTTCTATAAATGAATATATCTCAATTCTTTTCAATTAAAGGTCTAATATCTATTATTATCATACTAAATTAAGTATAAGGTGCATTTTATTTTCCTACATAATTAACGTTGAAATTATCACACTTTAATAAAAAGACAACACTTTTCAATTAAAAAATCGTACATAAGACTTACTCATGCATGTGTATTGATTGAAAATATAGAATTGTCATATACAATAAAAACATAAGAATAGGCTAGAAGATTTTAAATGTTGGAAGACCAAAACTAATCCATATATCCACAAGACCAAAACTAACCCATAGAACAGCCCATAAAATGCTTGTGATGATGAATTCCCTTTTTTTCAACCATCTCCTAAAACAGCCCATAAAATACTTTTCAATTAAAAAACCGCACATAAGACTTACTCATGAATATACATTGATTGAAAATATAAAATTGTCGCATACACTAAAAACATAAGAATAGACTAGATGATTTTAAATGTCCACAAGACCAAAACTACCCCATAGAACAGCCCATAAAATACTTATGATAGTTGAATTCTCTTTTTTCCAACCATCCCCTAAAAAGATTTTTAATAAAAATATTTATGTAACCCAAATAGAACTTAGTACTGGTATCGAGGAAGTTTGTCAGTGGGTTGCAGCATCTACAAGACATTCAAAACAATAATATTAGATAAAAGCCAAGCTTCTGGCTTTGAAAACTGAAATTAAGTTCCATCTCCGAATGGGCTACTTCTCAGGAGTAGTTTGTAGTATTAGTTGAAAATTCCACTAGTACGGAAGCATTAATTATGTTTCTGGTTTTCATTACTAGTATATCTTAATGGCACACTAAGTTATATTTGGAAATCTAACAAATCTACCCAGTACAAAGCATCATTTTACAGCTGTTGGCTACTGAAAAAGGGTAAACAGGATATGCGTTGTATCCACACATCCATATCCTACCAATAGATTTTATGCACTTGAACTGCAGCATTGAAATCTGCACTAGTCCTGTAACTTCATAAACATCATGGTACAAGTACGTTTATAGAAAAAAAGAAATTGAATTATTGCTGTAGTGGGTACTATCTGCAGACATGAGTGATAAAAACAAATTGGGAACATTGCCACGGGTGTACCTAGTCGGCACGGGATCAGATTAGACTAAAATGTACATTTTGTTTGTTTCCAGGAAAAACCCACCTCACTTCCTAACAAAAGATAGCCTGCACAATTGCTTTTTCCGTAGAGACAATGCAGTGGTACTGGTAGTCTTTATGTTTACAACTTTGGTTCCATTTATTTCATCTCCATCCATCTCTCCAATAGCAGCAGGCTGCAGAACAAAGAAGAACTCCCGCTGTTAGAGCATTTGCAAACCGTTTCCATCATTTAACAGGTACCCATTTGTCCATCTGCTTATTTTTGTATGGTTACCATTTTGGGTCTTTTTTGTTTCAGCAAAATAAGAAATCATAGGAAGAACCAAATCGAGAGTGTTTGTTGAACAAAAGAATTGCTAAATATGAGAATATTATGATCTATAACAGTTTTAAAAAGTATCTCGTTTTCACTATTTTTTCTATTTTTGAACGTGCTTCTGTTTCCTTTTCACAATGACTTTAAATCCCAAAACACTGTTCTTCATTTTGATTCAGCTCCCATGATTTAGATGAGAGACTGACGCAATTCTATATCAGAGCCTGCCTTATTCTGTTTATGCTGTTTTCTCTGAAGTCGAGGATCTTTTTTCTGTTTAGCTTCGACTGTTAAAGTGCATGAATGGACGTTAGGTTTTGTTTAACAATTACAGACATAGAACTTGTTGATGGAGGTTAGAAGTGCAGTAGACAGATAAAATAAGAACCCACAGAGTACTCCTAACACATGCATAAATGTGCAGCCGTGTGTGTTCTGTCTGAACTCTAACCCTTGTAACCTCTTCTCAATCGTCATTATTATTTCTGTTCTGGGTCATATAGTTTACGAAAAGGGAGGGGCTAACAAAATTCATATTATGTGACAGATTTTCGCCTTATTATTTCATGTTTTTTTTATTTATGTTTTTCTGTGAGCTTCAATATTTCTGGATTATATTATGAGAGTATTCGTTTCATTATATTCATTATTCATTATCAGGATTTCTTCTCTTGTTTGTTCATTCTGATGATGGATCATCAATGTGATCTGAAACATCCATAAAAGATATTATACATAATATAATCCACAGATCTTCAAACTAACATTATAGACTGTTTTTAAATTTTTTTTTTTTATGTGATTTGTTGTTATATAAATTTGACACCAAGATTTCTGGACCACTTAAATCTTCTTTTTAACACTAAACAAATCAATATTTGATATAAATCTCTTATACAACATCAATGTACATTTTATATATAGAAGTATGTTTAAAAGTTTAAAAATATATATTCAATATAGTATTGCAAGGTAGGAAAACATATCTTTTAAAATTATATGAGTGTTAAATGAGTAAAATAATTAAATGGAATATATAAGCATTAGTTGAGAATATAAATTGACATTTCTTTAAATTAATTGATAGTTAGAGTTTTGGGTATCATGGAATATGAACTTACATGATTGAAAGTTATCGTAGAAGAATAAAAATGAAATTCTAAGACTCTTACAACAAAAACCTAAGAAATTGGGAGCTTGGGATAGAATTGCAATAGTGATACTATCTTACAAAACTATATCTTGTTTGATGCATATGATTTGGTTTGGAGCCAAAAAGTATTTGCTTGGTGCTATTTGACAATAAAATTAATGGTGCTGCTAAGAAGCATCATGGGCCATTCTATACTAGAATGTCAAAGTATGCTAATATGTCAAAGTAGAGAATACATACCTAATATGTACTTACATATGAGTGTGATCAATGTGTATGAGCATATGGAAAGATGCCCCTTATATTTTTTGCCCCATTGAAAATTTTGAGTAGGGAATAAATACCAAAGATGTACTTACATATGTGTGTGATTAATGTGTATGAGATTATGGAATGATGTGCCTTGCATTTTTCCCCCCATTGAAAAGTTGAACAAGGAATATGTACCTAAGATGTACTTACATGTGTGTGATCAATGTGTATAAGAATATGGAAAGATGCCCCTTGCATTTTTGCCTTCCTTGAAAAGTTGAAAAGGGAATACATAACTAAGATGTGCTTACATATGCGTGTGATTTTTGTGTATGAGAATATGGATGGAAAGATGCCCCTTACATTTTTGCACCCATTGATTAAGAATGAAAAAAAAAAGATTTGTAACAAGAGACAATTCCTTTCTCAAAGTGGCAATATCAAGTGAATAATGAAAAGCACACAAACATACATTTAATATACATCGTAAAGTGTATAATCTCACTTATGTGTGCTTTTGAAGTCAAAAGTGTTTGGGGCTATCCTAAGTAATACAATAGTCTTACTATATGGTTCTCTTTATATTTAAATTTTGTAAATTATATTTTACTTTTTAATGATTATCACAATAAATATAACTATTAAAAATTATGTTTTTAAATATGGTAAAGGTTTATTTTATTTTTACGATATTAATGTGTAATATTTGTTGGATTTTATTTAAGGATGAATTCAAGTTGCAATAAGCATTCCAAAGTTCCAGACAACAATTGTAATGAGGTATGTACGTTAAATATTAAATTTTTTTATATATTTTTTAATAATTTAAAATATCAATTTAATGTTAATATAAAAATTAGAAGTGAGTTTATAATATTTGAATATGTTTGTGAGGTACATTGAAAAGTAATTTCAAATTTTTACTTAACTATTTTTTAAAGAATGTGAAAGATGAGGCTTAAGTAGGTAAGGTTGGTTCTTTTTAATTGTGATTGTGTGTCTAAACTAATGCAAAATAATGTTATCTAAGATTAACTCCAACTAGTTTAGAAATAATCAACAATCACTATAGTTGAGTCTAATGATATAACAACAAATTGGAAAAGACAAAACTAAAAAATTAGACTATGTAAGAGGAAATAAAAATGATTTGGAATATATGCACCTATGGTTGATTGTTGTCATTAGATAGTGAATCAAGAGATCTCAACGACTTGGTATTGCTTAATAATTGGGACCTATACATTAAAAAATCTAGAAATTTTAGGGATTCATAAAAACACCCTCAAAAGTAAAAATTTATATTAGCACATGTTAGGAAGAAAACAAGATGGTGGGATAAAATAGTAAAATAGGTAGATGATAAATCAAAAGACACTACAAATTTGATAAAACACACACAAAGAAACACACTCACTCACCCATCCTCAAATATGACAATAATATACAAAAATGAGTATATCTTGCACACTAATCAAGCCCCTTTTTAGTTTCTCTTTGCTCATACAATTTAAATTTATCAACAATAGCCTCCACAATGCTAGTATTTGGACCATCCTAGTGTACAAAATGAAAACTTGCTTGAACAAAATTATCTAGACTTGAATCATCTACTTTTTCATTTTGCACGGCTTTTTCTCAAAATTTTTCGAAGTGATCTAATTCCAATCAAAAGTGTGATTCAATCATTACCTTCGTCAATAAAATCACTCATAAATAAATTCTTTGACATCTTGGTAAAAATGGACTTAGGTTTTTGAAGCCAATTCCTATTTATTTAGTCTATGCACTTCGTTGTTTGGCTAATGTAGTAGGCTTGTGCAAATTCTACATAAATATGTTTATATGCATCCCTAGTGGGAAAAGTAAAAAACTTTTTGAATATTGTGGTTGGATTGATAACATTGTGTTGTCACTAACATCTTTGGGTTCTCTTTGGTTTGGATCATAATGTTGAGAGCAAGATTTAGAACTTTGATATTTGTAACTTTTTTCCGAAATTGGAGTCAAACATGAATTTTAAAATAATTAAATGAAAAATTTAATTAGTAAATGAATAAAAGAGAACAAATTTTGACATGGAATTCCAAATAAAAAAAATTATAGGAACCCTATTTTTTTAAATGAAAAGGAAATAATGGAATTGGGAAAAACTTGGTGAATGCACAAAAATGTTGCTACAAACTTTAAAATTCACACTAGAGAATTGGAACACTGGAAAGTTGACGCTAATTGCATTCAAGTGGTACAAAATAGTGAGAGAAATAGGGCGGCTTGGGGTTTCAAACAAACATACTCACCCACCCACCCTCAAATATGACAATAATATTATATTTTATAATTATTTTAATTATACATGTTTACCTTCTTATGCTTGTTAGAGCTTAATACAACTACCAATATGAGGTAATCCAAACACCATGATTATGTTTTGTAGAGGAATATAACATATTTGGCAATAGATTTAGGTGTTGTTATAGAAAAGTATAATCACAGTTTGATTACATGGACAAACATAATGATTGTTCAAGACATCACTAACAGCTACAATATGAATCCTTTTATTGCTATTAAAATGTTTACTTTTATTCTTCGATGTCATGTAACCCTTTGTGTGATCTTCATTAATTCTATGGGAGTTGTAATATACACTCACATTGTGAGTCTTGGGTATCCCTATCATTGGATCTAATGGGCATTTAGGTGGAAGAGTAATCAAATTAGAGCTCAATAAGATTTATGTATGGTGTCCAAGGGCTCTTGCAACTTAGTAAACATCATAAACATGTGATACTTAAAAGAAAACACATTGAAAGTATTAGCCTCTTTTTACACATTTTTGTTTTCTATTTAGAGTCATTACAGTTTGAGAAAGGATTGAAATTTAAAAATCTTTAGCTTGGTAAGAGGATATAGAAGAAGGTGATCTATGTGCCTAGGGTTTTAGTGCAATGTACTTAAAATAAGGGAGACTAAAATGTTGGCATAAGCATCACTAGAATTTTTTTTCACAACTAATACCAACTTAGTTGATCAAGCATCATCCATCTAAATTAGAAGTGTTGACTTCTTAACTTTTCCCACCATAGTCGTGGCGATGACCTTACACCTCCTATACTTACATTAGAAAGTGGTAAGATCGAAAAGTTAGGGTCATTTCTAGACCCAAACCAAATCCTTGAGGGTTCATTCATGATGACTTTGAAGAGGCTTTGTAATTTGTACACCAAAGATAAAGGGAATTCATTATATCTTGTATGAGATCTTTGAGCTCACTTTTAAATCATGACTATTTATTAATCTTATGCTTTCATATCTTAATAAAGTAAGATCAAAAAGTTAGGGTCATTTCTAGACCCAAACCAAATCCTTGAGGGTTCATTCATGATGACTTTGAAGAGGCTTTGTAATTTGTACACCAAAGATAAAGGGAATTCATTATATCTTGTATGAGATCTTTGAGCTCACTTTTAAATCATGACTATTTATTAATCTTATGCTTTCATATCTTAATAAAGTAAGATCGAAAAGTTAGGGTCATTTCTAGACCCAAACCAAATCCTTGAGGGTTCATTCATGATGACTTTGAAGAGGCTTTGTAATTTGTACACCAAAGATAAAGGGAATTCATTATATCTTGTATGAGATCTTTGAGCTCACTTTTAAATCATGACTATTTATTAATCTTATGCTTTCATATCTTAATAAAGTAAGATCGAAAAGTTAGGGTCATTTCTAGACCCAAACCAAATCCTTGAGGGTTCATTCATGATGACTTTGAAGAGGCTTTGTAATTTGTACACCAAAGATAAAGGGAATTCATTATATCTTGTATGAGATCTTTGAGCTCACTTTTAAATCATGACTATTTATTAATCTTATGCTTTCATATCTTAATAAAGTAAGATCGAAAAGTTAGGGTCATTTCTAGACCCAAACCAAATCCTTGAGGGTTCATTCATGATGACTTTGAAGAGGCTTTGTAATTTGTACACCAAAGATAAAGGGAATTCATTATATCTTGTATGAGATCTTTGAGCTCACTTTTAAATCATGACTATTTATTAATCTTATGCTTTCATATCTTAATAAAGTAAGATCGAAAAGTTAGGGTCATTTCTAGACCCAAACCAAATCCTTGAGGGTTCATTCATGATGACTTTGAAGAGGCTTTGTAATTTGTACACCAAAGATAAAGGGAATTCATTATATCTTGTATGAGATCTTTGAGCTCACTTTTAAATCATGACTATTTATTAATCTTATGCTTTCATATCTTAATAAAGTAAGTGTTGGTTCCATAACAATAATTAGTGTACAAACACAGAAAATCACATAGGGACCATATCATTCCAACATCCAATGTTCACATAGTGATTGGTTCAAGCATACATCATTTATACATAAGGTGGCTAATTCATACACACATCATAGTTACAAACAATGACTAGTTTAAGCATATGTCACATACACACAATATAAATGATTTATATAGATAGTGTTCCTAGCTCATACACCCATCACATACACAATGTGAATAACTTAAACATCACATGTTCACATAAAGATCAATTGACAAAATAGAAGTGGATACAATCCATTGCACGCATTATCCAATTACTTGGTTAATTGAAACATAAGCTCGTAATTAGATCCCATCTAAAAAAGGAATGTTGATGCATCCCATATTATTCCGTGGTTCACAATATTTTCCCAATTTATCACCACTTATGACAAGTAAGCATCTCGTACCACTTGCTGCAATCATTGGTAAGGGCATAAATATCACAATACTTGAGGCCAAGCACAAAGTGATCAACTAATAATAGGAAGTGAATGTGACACTATTGCATGCATCTTCTCAAGCTAAAAAATGAATCTCGTTGCATACTATACTATGATGTAGGTCCCATTTTTTTCTCGAACCCTTTGCAATAGCTACAATGATAGGCAACCATCCTATACTACTTGTCATCATTACTAGATAAGGTGCAAGTGGAACACACACACACCACATAAGGCCATTTATAGGATTCCCACAACCCATTGAACCATCAAGTCAGTAGATTTTGATTTCAATTTCTTCTAGGCTATTGATGACAAGTCTATCCACCCTAAAAGGAGGTAGTTCTTGACATATATCACCATGTGGCCTTGGTGATATGTTGACTAACACCTTCACAATATGGGTGGCACTTGGAATCAACCACTTCTATGATACATGTCACAATTGGCTAACCCCCCAATACAATATTTTTCTCTTGGTTTCTATTACTTAGACAATACTAGTAATAATCAACTAAATTTTTCTAGTATCACAAATAGCATAGCTCTTGACACTCTTCACCACTATGCTATTGGTGGAGGTTGGCTAATATTGAAGATATGATGGTTAGCCTTTGGCATTTGTCACTTGCATATTATTGGTGATAGTTGGCCAAGCACGCTTGTATCAGACTTGGTTCCAACATGTGGAGTCATCTTATAATTAAATGCACATAATCTACACATCACAAGGGTTAACAAATATTGGTCAAGTGAACTTAGATATATGTCACAATCAAATAATCAATGAACTTATACAGAGTCCTATAGGTCATGGATCAAATTTTACAAACACACAGTTAATACACTAAACCCACATAGTTGGTCTCAAATTGACACATATATAAATAAATAAGGCCAACTTATAAAATAATAAAGTCCATTCATTTTATTCAATTGTTATTTAAGAACACATTATTATTTAGGGAGAAATTAATTCACAATAATGATATTAAACAATATCCTATTTTTAAGTACATAATAGTTTGTATAGTACCAATCATAAATCATATTATACATTTCTTTACTAAACAGATACAAGGGTAAAATATCCAATCGTATTTAGTAATACTTATAGTTATTGCCTACAGATAGCATAGGCGGTCCTAAGAAATGTCATTCCAATTTCAACACAAAATCATGCACATATATAGAATATATAGACCGTTTGAACTTAATAAGAATAAACATTATTCACAACATTAGATCCTATTAGCCAAATCTTGCATCATTATTAGATACAAGTTATCTTAATCTATTCGTAGCCATCTAATGCAAATTTAGCTTCAAGGAAAACTGAAAATGGAGAATTTAGAAATACTCAAATTTAGGAACAACTCCAAACCTTGGTGTTATCCTTTAAACCTTCCCTTACAGGCTTTGGTCATAGGGACATCCTTCATCCATGGAATACCCACATATCCGCTTCCAAATAGAATTGAAGTCCTATGTAACTCTCCAAAGATTTCAACTTGCACTTTCTTAAGTAAAGATAATCTACAAACACTAAACCGAACCATTTTCATCGCATACATCAACAAGGTATAACCCTCAAGGATTCTCAGCCTTGCTAGATAGTCGACAGCTCTATATCCATGAGAGAGCCATATGAAGATATACACTCAATAATATTAATAACTATAATAATAAGACTGAATCTATTGATTTTGTTTACCTTATTGTTCCCCAAAATATTCTTCTGTAGTTCACTGCGTTTGCACTTGTTGCTTCTAACTAAATATGGTCATAATGGTCATTAGTCAATGATTTCATATGGCAGCAATTGGATTGCAAATCAATCCTTATAGTTAGATTTTGGTTGTCATAAGATGCATAAACACTACAAATTCACATCACCCGATATTCAACATCATATGATCAGCTCGCGACTAGACACAACACAATGTAAATGCAAGGTCTTTAAATTCAATGAACAATCCTCATAATTTAGAGAAGTAATACTTCCTTAACAAGGCCTTGAGACCCAACATACTAGCAGACACATATCAACTTAATAAAGTGTAATATTTTGTCTGATGACAAAGATACTCCAGCAGTTTAAAACCATGATTACTATGTTGTCATAAAACTGCCGTAGCATCTTCATTTTTTTACGGAATTAAATGTTTTAAAATGTTTCGATAAATTAGTGAAGGGAATAATAAAACCCAGAAAGGATTAAAAAGATAAATCAAGATGTGAGAGCAGCTTTTTCTGATATCAGCCTGATGTTTAGGGCAGCAGCCAAGATTGGCAATAGTTAACACTGTTAAAGACAACAGCGTACTTACGCAAGGTGTAAATAACCTATATTGTTGTTAAGTTTGATTGTCTTGTCTCAATCTACAACTGTTTCAATCTTGCGATTGGATACCAAAGTGATCAGATCATTTCTGAAAATAGAACATATAAAGTACAATACTAGACTCAATTTGAGGTCATGATTCGACCTTATTCTAACTATTTTACAGCTTAACAGAGAGGATGTAGGACAGCATTGGATGAATCAAAGGCTTATAATTATAGCTTTCCTAATGCAATCATTCCCTGACTATGTCAAGTTAATATTGATAGATGGACTATATCGTGTTAGTAGCCATGCAAAACATTTACTTTTCACCATGCTTGGTAAAAAAAATGCATCCATGCCCATACAAAGATGTGGTCTTTATCATGTTTCTTATAGATACTAAGAACTCCTATCATGAACGTGGCTTGATTTAATTTTGAGTTCATACAGTGATAAAAGCCATAGCCATACTGTGAGTAGGGGTCATAACCATCCTTGATTGACTTAAATCCTTAATTATTATTTATTACCATATACCTTCAACATACCCAAACAAAAGTCAATTGAACTTCAGATAACCTATATAACTATTATGGGAACGTGTTTGAGTAAAATAAATAGATAATACTTTGCCAATACTCAGTAATACTACAGCAATTTTCGTTATGAAAGATGGCCATACAATAATACCACATATCAGAGACTTGTCCTACAAATTTAAAGGATAATGTAGAAATTACAGTCCTCAACTTATGAGTCTTCTTGTTCTCTTCTCAATTCTCTTAACAATAGAATTATTGGACTCAAATCGTTTCCATGACAAATAAACAGTGTAAAGAAGCTTTTTAAACCCGAGCTGAAAATTTTGGTGAGCTATTTGACGAAATGCTTGAAGACAAAAGTAACCAATGTCATGCAAACAGCAGGAACATTTTTATCACGACTATTTCCAGTTATAGGAGAACTAAAATGCCTTGAATTCCATTAACCAAATGCTGAAGGAGGTTCTATAAAAATTGGGTGAGTATACGAGACAATAAACAACAAACTCCAAGACTTCTAAATTGATATCTACACACAAAATGCTGGTGTAGATAGATTCTAAACGACCCTTCCAAACCATATCATTTAAAATCCCCAAACCATACCATTTAAATTTCTTATTCCAGGGGAAGGTAGCATTCAATCAGCAAGAAGATGTGGCACATTGACTAACAATATATTGGAAACATAGTCGTGTAGAAAAACCTGGCATCTAAGGGAGCATGAATATGGTACCTCAATCTGTGGCAGACTGGCCCTCAGTTCTGAAGTAACAAATGGTGCCATACTTTATATAAAACGAAGCCCAAATCATATTTATTTGCAGCATTAAGTAAACCACTGTGGCATGCATGGGAAATGTTTCACAAAATGTCTTACGTAAGGCGTATCCATCTATAACAGAGGTGTGACATGTATTCGGCAAAGTATTTGGAATTTTTTATAAGAAATAAAAATCTACAACAATGGTGTGGGAACTATTTGACAAATATCTGACAAATAAGACAAGAAATAAACAACTACAACTAAATGGTGTAAAGAAGTCATTTGGGCGAGCAATATAGCATGGCACATGGAGCCATACAAGAATAGAGCATAATGAAGGGAGGTTTAGTCTTGTGAAGTTTTCCTTATGCCCAGCCATACCAAGCAACATTTATCCTATAGTCAAGGTCATCGAAACCCACCCACCTGAGGTAACTGCAAACATTCACAATTAATTAGGGATGAACATAATATGTATTTTTCATACCTAGATATGGCAATTGTAAACCCCAAAAAAACCTAACCATGCAAATACTTAATCGTGCTCTATACCAAGCACACCTACTAAGGGAGAGGGCTCAATGGTGGTGAGGACTATGTTGTGTGAGGGGGCCACGTCAACAGAGGACACATCAGTCGAAAACTTGAATTGCTTGATGTAGATGGTCCAATTGGCAACTCGGAAAAAACAAACTACAAAATTTTTGCACGTTTTCCAACTCATACCAAACAATTTTGAAAAAATACTTTTTACGAGGCAAAAGGTGGCATCAACCATTGACGAACGTGTGGTACTTGCTTGCTTGTTTCTTGCCATGTCAGTCCCTCTGAACTTAATGCACATTTACTTTGCATTAACTTCCCCTCTCCCCTTTGTTGTCAGCCTTTTGGCAACCACATTGGTGTACTTTTCACTATGTAGGGATTCATTTGGGTTTTTTACAGCACCATTCAAAGTTGACTTTTGCATGTATAACAACGTCCATTGACGGACAAATGGTGGTGCACATCACAACCGATTGTGGAGACATTGAGAGTGAGTCATTTTGATATTTTTTTCATTTCTCCTGTGTTTATGAACACTTCCAAATCGTAAGGAAAATAGTAAACTTCCACCATCACTGGTGAGGTTGTCTTCCAACCTCACAACGACAATGAACCTCCATTGTACATGTGTATTTCAATTGGTTTCAAAATGTTTTTTATAGTATTGTAAATCTTGTTTCATTTCAATGAACCTTCATGTAGCTATCTTTTGACCGACTCTATGTATATATATACACACAGTCTACCAAAATATATATTCATATATGAGCAATGTCTAAAAACACTATATATATCTCTGACATACATGTCTATCTTTGCAATCCTCATTTAAGGGAGAGGGCCTGATGGTGGAGTGGGCTCCTATCATGGGGATAAGAGTTGCCAACTTGAGCCCCACAAAAAGTTAATAACCAACCCTTTTTTTAAATTGACTTTATAAGGTACAAAGATAAGTACATGTTAAATCAAGTGTGTGCAATCAATGATATAGTAATTACTTTCCAACTTCCCAAATTTAGGTGAATGAAAATAGATATTTTTATTTGTATTTATATGCACTAATACAAAAATAGTGATATGACATGTACAAAACCCATTTACATTTCATCCATCATAGCTATGATAGATGACCAACTTGTAGATACATTTGAACATATTATAAATAAAAATGTTCCACTTTTCATCCTTGTTTGACAAACTTCTTGTTCCACCATGTCCACCTATACCCCTCTTTCTACGAATTTACCCTACAAAGATTGAAAACCAACTCTCAAGCTCACCATGCAATACAATTTTACAAAATAAGGACTCATGATTTCAATAATATTTCACAATGATACATGTTATTTATTTAATCTATGTCAAATAATAAAACACAAAACAATTTCGAATTTCTCACAACCCTCAAATCACAGTATAATTAATATTGCCAACCCCATTTCTAACCTCTCAAATCACATTGATACATACCATTCACCAAATAATTCATATCACTTCTACCATTAATTTCATGTATGCAACTTCAAATTCCCTCCAATAATTCAAAGTTCTCCACTTGCTCAAAAATACCTATTTATACAAGATACATATGATGTGCGTTGCATATTACCCTATTTCAGAATTTAAATTTCACAGTTTCAATTTCTGGCACTTGTTGGAGACTCCTTTCATATAGGGGAGGGGACCCAGTACCTGAGCATGTTTCAATAGTTGTGATAGTAGTTGTTTATATAATACCCAATATTTTTTATCAATATTGGACGTTGTGACTTTAAAGTTGTTAGTGTTGATGATGAGTACCCATAATTAAACAAAATGTATTCCTTTGATCTAAAAAGTAACCAATCATGTGATTCCACATCAACACTCAATTAAACATGTGAATGCACAAGTATTGGTCTCACTTTTTTTTGGGCCTTTTTGGACACCTTGACAAAAAGCATGCTTATGTGGCATCATATTTGATGATGTGGCCCTGAAACCTTAGTTATAAGTAGGGGACTTGCAAAGTAAGATGCTGTAAAAAATTGGGAGTGATTTGAAATTTCCACAGGATAATTAGAAGCACGAAGTTAGGGTGCACAACTATTGGGTCCTCTCTCCTAACTGTTGGAAATTACTATCAAACACTTGTTGTAACTTCTAAAGTATGTATATTTTAAAGTTGTTTTAAGATTACAATTGTATAAATTATACAATGTATATTTATTATTCATGTACGTCTTATGATTTTCTTTAGAAACATTTGCATACATACGTATCATTCCACCTATCATCCTTAGTTTACAATTGCTTTAGAAATGTTAAATTTACTATGGCATAAAAAATAATGGTTTAAATGAATTAAAATATGATTTTCATACCAGGTTTCATTATTGTTGGTTAATTGTTTTTTAAATTTCTAAAATGAATAACACGTACCATTGTGAATTATGAGTTGTTTATGATTCATAATATAGGAATATACATAAAAATATACAATAACACCTTAGGTGTTTCTTGCAATAAAGTCACAACACTACCATAGCCCACACCACCATTATGTCCTCTCCCCTCTATATTTACTATTTCTTTTAGATTTCAATTGTTTTATAAGCAATTTAAAAGCTCATCATGTTATACAAAACTAGATGTGAGTAATTGCAAAATAAAGCCTATTGTTATAAATCTACAAAATACATATATCTATAGCTATTTTGCCTTTGATTAACTATATATATGTCATTTTGTTATATATGATTTTGTAAAACCTTATTTCATTTCAATCTTTTATGGTTTTCACAATCCATTATATGAATGTTTGCCTTATTTTTCAAGTTGTCAACTAGACCCTCTACATCGTGGCATTCAAGGTTTTCATTGACGTGTCCTCTGCTAATATGGACCCCTCACACAACATAGCCCTCACCACCGTTAGATCCTCTCTTTTACTTTCAATATATATTAGATATATATTGTATATACATCTTTATATATGCAATATCTACACATATTATATATCTCTCTGTAATATATGCATGTGTGTCTATTTTTGCTTAATTGCTTCTTACACTTGGGTCAATGCAGATGAAGAATAAAGCGCAAACTAGAACTAGATGAGTTGTAAAGAGAGCACAAACAACATTTCCTTCACATGAGAAATGTGAGTATGCAACAAAGTGAAAATGATGAAGTTATTCCTATTCCATAAGCAATCGACCTTGTGATCCAAGTGAATGTAAATGTTACAACAAAGAAGGTTTCAGTGCAACGAGAATGGTCTATGGTTGTCATGAAATCTGTCATGAGAGATGTTGAAGACAATGGATTGTCAACAAGGGGGGCAACAATGAAGCAGGGTTTTCCAATAACCACATTGACGAATTGGTTGATTGGTGTTACTTCTACAAAGAGGAAAGGGCCCCCAATAGTTTTGAACAAAGATGAAGAGGAAAAGGTTGTTATTGTTGGCCATGGATTGAAAATTGGCAATTTGAAGTCTGAAGTAGCACAAATATGCCAAATGAAGCCAAATTCATTCAAGGATGGAGTTCCCGGTAAGTCTTGGTGGATAGACTTCAAAGAAAGATATCTTGATCTCAATTTGAGGATAGCACAAGGACAAGATAGAGACCGTGGACTCAATTTAAGGCTTGCAGTGGTTTACATTCTACGATACATTGTCAAAGATGTACAAAACTAATCCGTATTGTCCAATGAAGATTTGAAACTATGATGAGACTAACATTCAAGCTAGAAGAAATGGTGCAACAAAGTGCTTGTAGAAAGAGACAATAGAAGTGTTTCATACATTATACCCAAGATTCAAGAGTGGATAAATTTTATGTTGTATGAATGTTTGGACAAAAAAATACCTGGTTTGTATTTGTTTAAAAGAAGAAAATATTTCAAGAACTATATAGCTCATTGTGAACCAAGTGTATGTATGGCTGCTCAGCCCCATGCTTGGATGACCAAAGACCTCTTTCTCAATTAGCTGCACCATTTTGCTAATTTTGTACCTAGGGGCGTGTCACCCACTAATAGACACCTGGTGATTTTTGATGGCCATGACAACCATGTTTCATTCTTGACTTTCAATGAAGCAAGGTCACTAGGCATTGACCTGCTAATCCCACCAACCCACATATCTCACATATTATAGCCACTAGATGTTAGTGTCTTCGCATCATTCAAATCATATTTTAAGAAGGAAATAGCAACATGGATGTGTAATTATGTTAATCTAGATATTAAAATGGTAGAGTTGACACCGCTTGGTAGCGTTGCATTTCAAAAAGCATTGACTAAACATTGATAGTTCATAAAATCAAGTTTTAAAAGAATGTGTTTAGCCCTTAAATCTAGATGCATTAATGGAGGATATGTGACCATGTGAGACATTCCAATTTGCTTCCCTCGAGGAAGCTTTAATCGTCGAAAATATTTTGAGTCTATTTAGTATTCTTGTGCCACAAACATAGGTTGAAGGGACAAATGTTAACCTTGTGGATAACATGGGTGATCTATTGATATAAGAAATTAATGGTCCAATAGAAACACCTATTTTGTTGGACCAACAATTTCCAATTGGAACACTTGATTTGAAAAACCCACATACTCTATTAGAAACACCTAATTTGACAGACTAACATAATGATGCAAACTTCTCTATTTTTATATCCATTGTTCTAGATGACCCATCATGGTTGTTGGAGGGGGTTGCAAATCTTGGTATTGAATTGAATATGGATGAAGACCAAAGTCTATCAATACCATCTCCACCAAACAAAATGAGCACATATATCTTACTATATTTTTATGTTGATTGTGGAGAATGTAAATCTATTGAATTGGGAGGAGGCAAAAAAGTGGATGAAGCTATTAGTAAGGTGCAGGTTGAAAATGAACAAGATTCCATCGAGCCATTGGAAAGAAAAATTAGTTCAAACATCTCCTAATTCTTGAAATTACTTGTTCATCTAGTCAAGGATAAGTCCAAACATCTAATTGGTTGTGGGATTTGACTGAGCAGAAAATCCTAGTTTCTCACCATAGATGATTACATGAAAATGCTAATGGAGTTAGAGGAGAGGAAGAAGGATATAATAGTGGAAAGATAGGAAGAGAAAACATATTGAACAACAAAAGCTTGAAAGAATTTGTGACAAGGGACCTAAAAGACCAAATGAAAATTGAAAAAAACTTTCAATGATAAACAACTGAGGTACAAAGAGACCACCAAAGGAAAGAGAAGGAACAAATAAAGGACAAGGGACCTAAAGGACTAAATGGGAATTGAAAAAGACCTTCAATGATAAACAACTGAGGTACAAAGAGACCACCAAAGGAAAGAGAAGGAACAAATAAAGGAGCAACAAAGGATTGAATGTGAAGTTGCTAATAAAAAAAGAGAAATGAAAAGGGCTAGAAAAGAGGAGGCAAGGGAAATGTGTTTGAACAATATTTTAAATCGTTTACCTGAACAACATGCAATATTCATTGAATATACTCAGTGCCTCTAGTATTCTCCACCGTTTCCTCACACAAGTAATAGCCAAACACAATCAAGTTACAATCCTATAAATTTAAAGATAACAAACATGGATAAGCAGTTGGCTAGGTAAGATTCAAAGACCACCAACACATCATATTGTTTCCCATCCTCTGAATTCTCTTTTCCAATTTGCATCAAGAGGAAGCAACATTTTCAAATTAGAAAAGATAATTTAGATGATTGAAAACAATATGATAATGTGTTGTTGGTCTCTAAATCTCTCCTAGTCAATTTCTCATGCATGTTTGTTCTCTTTGAATATGTTGGATTGCAACTTGATTGTGTTTGACTATTAGTTGTGTAACACAACAGTGGATAATATTGGGGGCAATGAATAGATACTAAGTCAGTGAATATTGCATTTTGTTTAAGAAAGGAATTTAAAGGATTGTTCAGACGCCTTTCCCTTGATGTCTTTTTTCTAGCCCTTTCTAGTTCTCTTTCTTTTATAACACCTTTTCGTTCAATCCTTTGTTTCTCCTTTTTTGTTTTTTATCTTTCCTTTGTTTATCTCTTTGTACCTCAGTTGCTTGTCATTGAATGTTTTTTTCAATTCTCATTTGTTCTTTTAGGTCCATTGTCGCAATTATTTCAAGCTTTTGTTGTTCGATTTGTTCTCTCTTCATATCTTTCAATTGTTGAATTTCCATTTTCTCCTCTTTGTCTATTAGAATCTTCATATAGTCATCTGTGGTGAGGAGTTGAAATTGTCTACTCAATTGAATCCCATAGTCAACTATATGCTTGGACTTATCCTTGACTAGATGAAAAAGTAATTTCAAGAATTTGGATATGTTTGAAAGTATGTAGCCTCTCAATGGGTCAATGTAATATTGTTCATTTTCAACCTGCATCTCACTAATAATTTCATCTACTTCCTCATCTCATCCTAATTCAACATGTTCACATTTTACACAATCAACATAAAATACAGTAATATAGATGAACCCATGTTGTTTGGTGGAAATGGCATTTATAGACTTTGGTCTTCATCCACATTCAAATCAATACCAAAATTTGTAGCTCCTTCCAACAACCATGATGAGTCGTCTGGTGCACTGGGTAGAGAAAGAGAGAAGTTCACATCATTATGATGGTTTATCAAATTAGGTGTTCCTAGTGGAATATGTTGGTTTGCCAAATTAGGTTTCCCAATTAAAGATTGCTGGTTCGAAAAAATAGGTGTTTCTATTGGACCATTAATTTCTTTTATTAATGGATCAACTATGTTTGTCTATAAGGTTATCATTTGTCCCTTCAACCTCTGTGGTACAACAATACTAGATAGACTCAAAATATTTTTGGTAGCTGAAGTTTCCTCGAGGGTAGAAAATTGGAATGTCCCACCTGGTTGCATATCCATCATTAATGCATCTAGATTTAGGGGCCAAACACTTGTTCTTTTAAAACTTAATTTTATGTTATCAATAGTTAATTCTTTATGAAATGCAATGTTGTCAAGTGTTGCCAATTCTACCCTTTTAATATCTAGATTTGGATACTTATTCATCCATGCTGCTTTTTCGTTCTTAAAATATGATTTGAATGATGCGAAAACGCTAACATCTGGCAGTTGCAATTTGTAAAATGTATGGGCTGATAGGGTTAGCAGGTCAATGCCTAGTGACCTTGCTTTGTTGATAATTAAGAATGCAACACGACTACTATGGCCATCAAAAATTAAAATGTGTCTATTAGTGGATAACACACTTTTAGGTACAAAACTAACAAAATGGCGTAGTCAATTGAAAAAGAGGTATTTGATCATCCAAGTATGGGGCTAAGTAGCCGTACATGCACCTAGTTCACATTGACCTATATAGTTTTGAGAATTTTTTTTGTTCAAGTAAACAAATAGAAACCAAGTATTTTTTGTCCAGCAACATTCACACAACATAAAATTGTTATCCACTCTCGACTCTTGGGTATAATGTATGAAACACTTATGGTGCCCTTTTTTGCAAGTACTTGATTGCACTATTTCTTCAAACTTAAATTACAATCTCATCGCAGCTCTAAATCTCCACTAGGCCATATGGATTAGCTACTTACGCCTTTGACAATATATTGTTGTATGCGACATCCACTACAAGCCTCAAATTGAGTGCACAATCTCTATTTTGTCATTATGCTAAAGTGAGATCAATTTTTTTTTTAAGCTTGTCCACCAAGACTTACCAGGAACTCCAATTTTTAATGGATTTTGACTCGTTTGACATATTTGTGCTTCTTAGATTTCAAATTGACAATTTCCAATCCATTGACAATAATAGCCATCTCCTTGCACCATTCAACAACCTTTTCATCTTTATTGGGAGTTTTTCCTCTTTATAGAGGTAAAACCAGTCAACCAATTTGTTAGTGTGGTTTTTAGGAGACTCCACTTCATTGTTGCCCCTTTGTTGACATTTCATTATTTTCAACATCTGTCATGGTAGATTTCATGACATCTGTAGACCATTCTTGGTTCATTGAAACCTTCTTTATTGTAATATTTGCATTTATTTGGATTACAAAGTCGATTGGCTATGGAATGAGAATAACTTCATCCTCTTCACTTTGTGGCAACGTCACACATCTCTTGTGTGGAGACAATGTTGTTTATTCTCTCTTTATAGCTCGCCTAGTTCTAGCTTGCACTTTATTCTTCATCTACATTGAGCCAAGTGTAAGAAACAATTAAGCAGAAACACACACACACACACACACACACACACACATATATATATATTATAGTATAGAAAAATGTAGCTTTTTATATTTTCACACTTGTTTTGGCCCTCCTTGCTAAAATTGGGCTTCTTTATGCCTTATTTTGCATCCACAAGCCTTATTTAATGCATCTTTCCAAGGATAATCTTGACATATACCAAATGATGAATCATAATTTAATGATTTTGGTTTGTATGGCCCAAATTTAGTGATCTAGTCGACTCATACACCACCTTGGGTGCATGGATCCCACCTAAGTTTCGAGGCCTAAATCTATATTTCACATTAAACTAAGCATTTTTTGAAAAATGTGTCCCAAGCTTAGCCTAATGGGACTCATACACCCCAACTAGCGTGTGAGTCCCGCTTAACTTAGACCTAATTTAAATTCAAATTCTTGGGGGGATTTTATTCTCCTAGATATGATGTTGGCTTGTAGTGTTGTAATTTCAGAAAATTTGATATAAAAAGTATAAATACAAGGTTGTTTCACATATTTTCTCCTAGCAAATTGATGAGAGCATTCCTATAGCAAGTTTATGATTACAAGAGCATTCAAGAGCATTCGAGAGTGATTATCAAGAATTTTGGAGCATTATTCAAGATTCAAGCATCATGTCAAATTCATCATGCATCTTGTTTGTTTTTGAGTTAACATTTGTGATGTAAAGTTTTATGATTTAAGCAAGCATTCTAATCAAGATCCATACCATTCAAGCAAGAGTCAAGATCTACATTCATGCTAGCCATTACTTACAAGATTGCAACCTTTATTCCCAGGGTTTGGTGAGTTGCAACATTGCTTATTTGTTCATTCATCACTCCTTCATTCTATTACTATTCATTTCAAGGTTTAATTACCAAAATGGGGTTTGACCAAGGAAAACCCCTATCCATTGACAAAACAACATTTTTACCTCTCTTTGATGTGTAATTTGCAAATCTAGGTTGAAGACCCATTGAAGAGCAAGATTGGAGAAAAGTTGTTAAAGTTGTCACCTGAGTTGCAAGATCACAAAAAAGTCACCTACAGGTTGTAATTTAGCGTTTCAAAATCAAAGATTTGACAAGAGAGAAGCTACATGAGAACATTGCAGGATATCAAAGTTTCTAATCAACCATGATACTGGGACTAAATCTCCACTTGTGGCATATGAGTCCCACTATACCTATTTTTAGGCGTTTTCTATAGATCATGGTTTAACAGTTCTAGATCTTTTGGCTCGAAACTCTAAACTGGAACTAAATCACCCCTATTGGCGTATGAGTCCTATTGTGCATCAAAAGTCAACATTTCTAGGATTTCAGACCTCCATTGAAGCCTCTTCAGTTTCCAGGTGCACCTATGTATTTTCTTAGTTTATTGTTCTGATTTGAATTCATTTTTAGGCCATTTACTTATGTTGTGCATATCATTTACATTCATAGTCTTTCCAAGCCCTTGCTTGGTGTGAACCCCCTTTATACCTTTAATCACACCCTAGGACACCCTTATTGTAGATCTATTTCCCTCATTCCATCCTTGGATTGAGATCTTTAGGGTATTCTTGAGTGAAACTTGTAGGAAATTGGTTGTTCTATGTCGTAAAACATACAAATGACCATTTTCTAGCTTTCATATATATCTAATATATATTGAAAGTAAAGGAGAGGGATTGATGGTGGTGAGGGCTATGTTGTGCAAGGGATCCATGTTAGCAGAGGACATATTGATCAAAACCTTAAATGCAACAATGTAGAGGATCCAGTTGAAAACTCAAAAAGTAAGGAAAACATACATATAATGGAGCATGAAAACCATGAAAAGATTGAAATGAAATAAGGTTTTACAAAACCATATATAACAAAAAGACATATATTACCATTATCAGAGGCAAAAATTGTAATTTGTAGATTATATATATTGCAGATTTATAATAGTTGGAATTTTTTTGCAGTTGCTCACATCTGGGTTTTATAACTTGGCACGCTTGTTAGATTGTTTATAAAAAAGTTTGATATATGAAAGAAATAATAAATATAAAGGGGGGAGGGCATGATGGTGGCGTGGGCTATGATAATGTAGTAGCCTTCTCCTTGTAGGGAATACCTAAGCTGCTACCGTATATTCCTATATGATGAATCATAAACAACCTACAATTCACAATTTTATGTGCTATTCATTTTAGAAATTTAAAAACAATTAGCCAACAATAATGAAACCTAGTATGAAAGTCATATTTCAATTCATTTAAACCAGTAATTTTTATGTCATAATAAATTTAACATTTTTAAAGTAGCTATAAACTAAGGATGATAGGTGGAATGATATGTATGTATGCAAATGTTTCTAAAGAAAATCATGAGACGTACATGAATAATAAACATACATTGAACAATTTATATAATTGTAATATGAAAATAACTTTGAAATATACATACTTTGGACGCTGCAACATGTGTCTAATAGTAGTCTCCAAAAGTTGACTGAAAGTACTCTGCAATAGGTGTTTGAAATTGAAATTGAGAAATTTGAATTGTGAAATTAGGTAATATGCAACACACATAATAGGTAACTTGTATAAATAGGCATTTGTGACCAAGTGGGGAAATTTGAATTATTGAAGAGAATTTGAGGTTGCATACATGTAATTAATGGTATAAGTGATATGGATTATTTGGTGAATAATACATATCAATGCAATTTGAGAGGTTAGAAATGGGGTTGGCAATATTAATTATACTAGGATTTGAGAATTGTTTTAAGAAATTTAAAATTGTTTTTTGTTTTAATATTTGACATGGATCAAATAAATAACACATATTGTTGTGAATTATGGTTGAAATAATGAGTCCTTATTTTGGAAAATTATATTGCATGGTGAGCTTGAGAGTTGGTTTTCAATTTTTACAAGGTAAACTTGTAGAAAGAGGGGTATAGGTAGACATGGTGGAACAAGAAGTTTGTCAACCAAGGATGAAATTTGTGGAGTATTTTTATTTGTAATATGTTCAATGTATCAACAAGTTGGTCATTTGTCATATCTATGATGGATGAAATGTAATTGGGTTTTGTACATGTCATATCCCTATTTTTGTATTAATGCTATATAATACAAATAAACATATCTATTTTCATTTACCTAAATTTGGGAAGTTGGAAAATAATCACTATATTAGTGATTGGACATAGTTGATTTAACATGTTCTTATCTTTCCATATTATAAAGTTAGTTTAAGAAAAAAAGGGTTGGCCATTAACTTTTTGTGGGGCCCAGGTTGTCAACTCCTTTCCCCATGATAAGAGCTCGATCCACTATTGGCCCCCCTCCCTTATCGTTGCCACGACATCACCTGAGGAAAATGATAGGCATGGGGCCAAAATAATGGAACATCTTTGGGACCTCCCAGTTTGAGGATTATCATTAGGAGTATTGGGATTGATGAAATGGATGGAGATGATGGAGAAAAATATGCTTAGACTAACAAATATATATTATCCTAAAGGAGTGAAGGGATAATAAAATAATTAGGATGGATGAAAAGATGGATGAGGATTCATGTGCATACATAATCTAGGATTAAGTGGAGGGATGAAACAAATAGGATAGGTAAATAGAGGATAGGGATGAAGGATGAAAAGATAATGAAATGATATGCTCGTATTTCAGGAGAAAGATGAGAGTATAGATGAAAAGATGGATGAGGATTCATGTGCACACAAAATCCAAGATGAATAGGAGTAAGGGAAATTTGTAGGATAGGTAGATTGGGGATAGGGATGGAGAATGAATGGATTAGAAATATGTAGAATAAAAGGATAGGGAAATTTGAGCATTGAATCAAAACAACCATGTAGTGAGCAAATAATTTGATATAACATGAGATATTGTACACCAAGGTATGATGAACCAATATGACTTTGTGCCACATGCATATGATTGACTAAACAAACAATAATGTTAGTCCAACATTTCACAGAGTCACAAATGACTTGGTGGGAACGATGTTGGAAAACCATAACCAAGAGGAATGTCCCACCATAATACAAGATCACAAAGGATCTTTATGGGAAAAACACTTGAGAGAACAAGAAGACACAACAAACAAAAAGCCAAGACTATGACCCTATTTGCACTATTCAAAGCACATCATGATATGATGGATTGTGACGATCATGAGTAGGTGAAGTAGGAAGTTCAAATGAAAAATAAACAAATATCCAAAAGCACCAAAGAAATACCAAATATCTCAAGTACCTTTTTCAATAAGGATAATGGATGGGGTAGATGTGGTCTGATTTGAGGAACAATATATCCTACAAAGACCAAGGATGGATATGTAATACCTAGGATTCTCATGACATGAGATGATCAAAATACTTTAAACCCAATGGGGCTAATGATTTTTTTTGAAGTACCAACTTGATAGGTGACATAGTCTTGATTAGTAAATAAACATGAGGATGGGACCTAATGACAAATATGTACAAGGATGACCCTAGATGAAAATATATGAGATGGCACTATTCACAAGATGATCGATACATACAATATGTATAATATTACAAGAGGATATTGATTGTGTGAAGCTCATAAATAGGATAGTTATCCAAATCATCAAGAGATAAATTGGGAAGACAATGGGATGGATAAATGAGTGATGAAAATTGATAGGAGTGATGAAAATGGGATAGATGACATTAGATTTCATGGGGGTAGCTTATAGCCAAACACCAATGACAAGGGATTATGGGATTGAAGAATGAGATGGTAGTATGGTGTAATGGATAGAAGATAAAGAGATAAGGATGAGAAGATGGACGGATCATGGGAGGAAGGGATGAATGTTTTGGAGGGATTAATGGAATGAGAATAGGGAAATAAGGATAGTGAGATGGAAGGATGAAGTGATAGCGAGATTTTGATTCGGAGATGAAAGGATAATAGGATGAAGGGATACAAAGGTAAAGATGGGGAGATGGGAGGATGGTAGGATGGTATGGAATGAGATCTCTAAGGATCATGTCACAAAGGAATAAGATGCCCCACTCTAGATATGCCATGTATGATGAGGAAGGAGGGTTGGAAGTTAGGAGGGTGGGAAGAGAAGTGAGGTAGATGGATGATAGCATGATAGGTGGATAGGGAAGGTAGATGGATGAGGATATGATGGGTGGATAAGGAAGGTAGATGCATGATAGCATAATGTAGAGGATAATAATATGATAGTGTGTGGATAAAGGGAATGTATGCCAAGAGGGGTCCAAAGTATGTATATATAGTTTCCCCTATCTATATCAAGATCACAAGAAGGATGGAAGGATTGAGATAAATGGGATATGATAGGTAGGATGGGTTACAAGATAGGTTGGATGGAGGATATGAAGGATGGGGATGCATAGAATGAAGTTGCCCCCAAGTGTGGAGAGCAAATGGATGGAAAATTTACACATGATGCTTGTTTTCCAGGTTTTCATCATGGTACTTGCCCAAGGCACTTGTATGCTAGGTTTTCACCATTGGTTGAATTTTCATTTTTACTTTTTTTTTTTGGAATTTTTTGGATATTTAGATAAGTGTGTAGATGGAGATGGATGAGGATAAGGATGTGGATAATTGGATTTGGAACATAGGGGATAAGAAGATGGATGAAGGACTCCAACATCTAGTTCCATATTGATGTAATGAGAGTCCATTTGGAGTGATTATTGGATTAAATGAACAACCTTACTAGGATAGATGGATTATGAAAGGGCATGTATTAAAGGGATTTGATAGGGGAGAAATGTGGGATGATGGGATGTTGGAAAGTGTATGGATAGAATGATGGAGGGGATGTGTGATGGGAGGATGTTGTCAAGACCAACATTGGTACATATTGTGATGCATGTGGAATGATAGGAGAAGGAATGGATACAAAATGTGGGAATGATGGATGAGTTAGGGTAGTGAATTTTTTAGACATGTAGGGACCCAAAATGGATTTAGGGTATGGAGGCTGGGGATGATTAGCAACTTTGAATTCCATTATTTCTTTTTCCTTTGGCATCTACATGGTTTTTATTTTTTCTTTGGTGGGCCTTTTTGGCGTTTGGGATTGATTTGGCTCTTGGATTGGATTTTCTTTTCTTCATCATTTCTTTTTAAGGGGACACATGGATCTTTAGTTTCATGTCATTTTTTGGTTGTATGCGTTTTACTTCCAATGGTATCTAAATTGTTTCAAATAACATTAGTAGGGGTCTGACGAGATGGATGATGTTGAGGGAATATGAATGGAGTGATAGAGATATGATATTGGAGATGGCACATAGATGGAGGATGTTGAATGAAGTTCATGTAAGTGTGCCTTTGTTGATCCCGATTGGGGATTATGAGAGGGATGTTTATGATGGATGTTAGGGATAAGTGATTGGTGGATGAAGGGATGAGTAGGATAATATGGAGGATGGGATTTTGGGATATAAGGGCCCAAAATTGATGTAGTAGATGTAGGATGTGTGATGTTGGATTGTAGGACATAAGGACTCAGAATGGATTTGGAGGATGAAGGAGGGATATCAATGATGTTTTGAGGTGTGTATGATGGAGGAGGGATGGAAACATATGTTTTTGAGGAGTGATGGGAAGCGCCTATTGTTCCCTTGGAAGAGGCTCAATTAAGATGAAAAAATGTTGTACCAATATTTTTGGATTGTGAGCTTTGAGATATGAAGCTAAGTTCTGGTGAACATGGATTTCTTTGACATGAATGGGCTCCAAGATATCGTGCTCATGAGGGCCTAGGACTTTTCCTTGATTGTTCATGGTCTTGAGAATTTATTTTATAGTAGGATGCTTGTTATTTTGGAAGAAGGATGCGAGTTTAGATTATTAGGTGGAGGAGGGTGGGTGGTGGATATGATTTGTTCTTCTAGTGCAAGAGAACCACCATGGGTGAATGTATCAGGACCAAGGGGATATGGAGGTGTTGTTAGGATATTTTGGGTAGGAGGTGATAAAGGATCATGAGATGGAGTAGATGGGATGGTAGGATCTTGATTTGGAGGAGGAGGTTATAAGGGATCATGAGAGGGATTAGGTGTGATGTTAGGATCTTGATTTGGATGAGGGCATGCATTGGTATGCTTTTGAAACAAGCTCTTGGCATGTTTCAACATGTGTAGGTGGTGTAATGGTAGAGAGGAGTGTTGGAGGGACTCCTCAAATGGGGTGGATGGAAGGATAGAGGATTCATGAAGTTCATGCAAGTGGGTTTGGTTAATGCTAGGGGTAGGAGTTGGATGGTTTTGACAAGTTGGATAGTTTTGATGGTTTGTATGGTGTTAGGAGTGGGAAGACGAACAATAGGCACATGATCGATAAGGGACTCATTGCTAATGAATGTACATGGTTGAGGGGTGAAATGACTCCACAAATTTGGATGTGGATTTGGTGATGACATCTTTGCTAGGAGTTCTTGAATGACATCTAGAATGAGATACTTGTAGATTTTAGGCTTACATGGAGGGTTAGGAATAGATGTAGGGTTGGATCAAGATTAGATGGAAGATGAAAGTATGATGGATTGGAGGGAGGATTAAGTTATGAGGGATTAGAAGGTGGAGTGAAATAAGAAGACATGGATGATGGATTGAGGTAGGAGGAAGTGGATGGTAGATTGAGATAAGAGGATGTGGATGGTGGATTAAGATAGGAGAAAGTATTAGGAGTAGATGAAGGATTGAGATCATGGATTGGAGGATTAGGATTATGGATTGGGAAATGGTTAGCCAAAAGTGATCAATAGAAAATGAATGTTAGTCAAAAGGGGGTTGGGACAACCACCTCAACAATAGGAAGGTGTGGGGGGAACATATGTGATCCCTCGTGTATAGGGTTTAGGAGCGAAGCCCTCAGATAATTTTTTTTAGTAAGCTAAATGATGAAGAGGAATGTAAGAAATTTCACCTGAAATAGATTATCTATATACCTTTTCCAATCATTGATGTATAGACCAAAATCACCCAACCACAAAATGGAATCACCCAAGGAGACTCAAAATCAAGTGGGCAAGAGTGAAATCACCCAAGAGCAAAGTGGATTCACCCAAATTTTTGTAGAGCCACCCAAAAGTTTGCAGAGCTTCCCAAAAATTTGTAGATCCGCCCAAAATTTTTATAGAGCTGCCTAAAAGTTTTGTGGAGCTGCCCAAGAATTTGTAGAGTTTTCAAAAGATTACGAGGCCACCCAAACTAGAGCGCATCCACCTGTTTGCAGAACACATCTACCCAAATATAGGTGGATTCGATTGTCCGAAAATTAGGAAGGTGAAAAAATACACACCTAAATTTTGATTAGTTAACTCGTGATGTGGGTCCCACCAATCATTCCAGAAATGTGTGCATGAAAATATGCTCAAAATGAATGAAATTAACAAGAAAATAACTCAAAACACAAAATCACACAAACACTCATTATTAGGCTAAGAAAGCTGAAACAAACATAGAATCAAACGAAAACCAATTATATCAAGCCTCTTGATGTGTAGATGTGCCCAAGATTGTCGTTTGGACATGTGCTCATCAGTGATTTCAACAACATAACAACGCACCATGTGAAAATGAGTGAGATCTTGATAAAAATGGCTAAGTGTTGGTTATATATGATAGATGTTAAAATGGATGAAGGGTTAGGATTTCTTGATGGAGATCAAGGGAGGAGGATGATTGTGATCTCTCAAGCCACAAGAATGTGCTAAGTTGCACAAGGAGAGGGATTGAGAGGGAGATGACACCTTAGAGAGGACAAGGTCCATGTGACATGGTACCAAGACCACGTCACAAGTACAAGGGGCCCATGTGCTTGATGTGATAGGAAGGGTTGACCCTCTTGATCATGGATTAAGTGTGTGCAACCACTTAAGGGGAGATTAGGATTAGAGGGCAAGTGAGAGGGTTAGAGGATATGACATAAGGTGAGAGGAAAATAGGAATTAAATAATTATATTTAATATTTGGAGATTTAAATTAAATAAGGGTATTTTTTAATTTAATTGATGAATGGGATGTGGGTAAATAATTAAAGGTAATTATTTACTTTACTCTAGGATATAGGGATAATAGAAGAAATAGATTGGGATGAAGATCAAGATAATTGAATATTAATTAAATAATATGTATTATTTAATTAATATAAATGATACAAAATTAGTCGAATTAGTGGTAAATTGACCAAACAAAAGTTGTTAATTTTAGGCGTTCACAAATAGAATTAATTTTTTTTAGATAACCCTAGGAAAGGAAAGGAAAAATCCTAAGCCCAAACCCTAGGGTGTTCAATAAGTTAGGTACACCAAATAATGTATAGGAATAATTTCACCCATCTATATAATCTTATGCTAAAACCATTATTTAACTCACATTGATAGATAAATCTATTGTAGGTGTTAGACTATTATATTCTTATATTATTAATGGTCAATTATGATGTATTTAAGTAGATTAGATATTTTGTTATTTTCTACTAGTTTTGGTAGGTAGACATTTAATGTCTATAGGTAGGGGTAGTTGGTCTCTTAAATGTCAGTAGCTAGACTCATTTATGACTATAGTGCTTTGCCACTGCTATATAATGTAATATGTTCTCCTTGTTAATTACAAGCAAGAATTTCCAGTTCTTTCTGAACATGGTATTAGAGTAGGCATTAAAAAATCGTTTTTCTAAAAAAATTGAAAGTTTTTGAAAAACATTTTTATTTCTAGGAAAATTTTGTGGGATTTATAGAAGCCATAATCTGAAGTTCTTCTTAGCTCCTGGAAAAATTGAGGTATTTTTTCGTCTGCAATTTTCGTGGGTTTCTACTTACTGAAAATCAAAACCCTCTTTTTGAAAATTCATTTGCATTTTCATGAAGATTTTCGCCTATTGAAAAACACATTTTTTTTGGGGCACAATTCTGAGAAAATCAAGCTACGTTTTTTTTCTTCTGTGTTTTTCTCTTGATCATGTGACGCCATTGTTTTTTGGGCTTGTGACGACCCTATTTCTTCCCGCGGTGAGGGTTTTTTTGTGTTTAGCAGGCTCCTGAAACACATTTTCGTGTTTTTTCTGCCTGCGCGACACGTCTTCTGGCATGTGCGACGTGTTTTTTGGCACAACCTCCTTCTGGTGCATTTGGGCAAAATATTTATTCTGGTTTTGGTGCGACTTCCTGGTGACTGAGGACACAATTTGTGCCCTATTGTGGTTGTGTTTTTCTACTTCTTTAAAACCCACGATTTCTTCTTTGTTTGGACATGTTTTTTTGGCCTTCTTTCTGCATGCATTTCTGTGCCCTAGCTTCATTGTGGTATTTCTTGTTGCTGGAAGCGATTTTTAGTGTCTTTTGTGCCTGCATTTTTTCAAATTCTTCAAAAATCGTGGCCATTTTTTGCAATTTCTTAAAACTGACTATGGTTTTGCCAATATCTTCTTCATCTAAAGTTGATTTTTTTTTTTGATTTCAAATTCCTTGTGGGTTTTTCGAGATCTCAACTAGGTTGTCGTTAGATTTTTTTGGATGTCTCAAAGTTCGTGCCTCAAAATCTGTGCAAGTGGGTGTTGACAATTTTTTTTGGGTTTTCAACAACATTTTTTGGGTACTCTTCAGATTTTTTGGGTTGTCTTTAAAGTGCCTTGAAATCCGTGCTAGGGTTTTTGCTTTGAATTTGTGTTGTTTATGTTTTCGTTTTTCCTTCACAGTTTGACCTCATTGTACATGACATCTCTGACAAATATAATGCTCGAAAGTAGCCAAAAGTTCAATGGGAAGAATTACAACACCTAGGAGCAGCACATGATTATGATATTTGAATATCATTGCCTTGATCAGGTTGTTTTGGGGAACTCAACTTGTCCCATTGTAGCAGGCAAGGACTAGGACAAATGGGATGAACGCAATTGGGAAGCCATCATGCTCATCAAACTCTCAGTCACAAATGAGCAGCTACCTCAGGTATCGTTTGGCAAAACTGCTACGAAAATCTGGGATTATTTGAAGGCCTTTCATGAAACCTTCGACAAGAGCAGAGTGTTCTTTCACAAGAACATGATTTTCTCCATCATGATGGATAAAAAAAGTGTCCTTACAGGAGCATCTAACAAAGATTAAGGACATTCATGATTAGTTGGAGGCGATTGGTCGCACACTAGAGGAAGAGGACATGGTTGTCATTACTTTTAAAAGTTTGCCAAAATGTTATGAGCATTTCATTGAAACACTCAATATTACTTCAACAAATGTTGACTTGAAGTTTCCAGACTTGTGTAACAAGCTTCTACAACAAGATTGTTGGAGACAACAGTTTGGAAGCAGTACTAGTTCCACCTCCACAGAGCAAGTGTTCTCTACCAAATCTTCTGCTAAGAACAAAGGGAAGGTGCAAACTTCTTAGCTGCAAAGCTCTGGTTCTTCTCAGAACAACAAGAAGAAGAACGTTCAGTGCAATTATTGTCGTAAGAATAGTCACATGAAGGCTGATTGTCGGGTTCGATTGGCTTCTGAACAAAAGAAGCATGGAGGGTCTCAACAAAAGGCAAATGTCGCAGAGCACACTGATAAGAAAGAATTTGCATTCTATGCTTTTATGGCCAAGAGAACAACAGATCCAGTACAATCTTCTGCTTGGTATATTGATTCCGGGGCTTTGCGACATAACTCATCGTCGAGATTGGTTCACCAGATATGAACCATTCTCTGATTCTATCATTTTTGGAGGCGGTGAAGAGTACACTGTTGCTGGTAAGGGCACTTTCCAAATTCACTTAGAAGGAAAAAAATTACTCTCTTGATGTCTACTATGTTCCAGGCATGGAACATAATCTCCTCTCTGTTAGCCAAATAATGAGGCATTCTCCCCAGTTGGATGGTGTTTTCAATTCGTCCACCTATAGCATCGTTGATAGGGAGACTCATACTACAATCACTATGGGACTTGAGGATCATGGTCTGTATAGACTTGCTAATTCCGATGATTCTTAGGAGCACACTTTGGCAGCCAGGAGTACTTCCATCAACAAACTTTGGCATCAACGTTATGGGCACTTGAATGTGCACTATCTCTCTCAACTGTCTTGGGAGGGTTTGGTTGCTGGTGTACTTGAGATCCAAACTCAAAATCATGGAGTTTGTGGAGCCTGTCAAGCTGGGAAGCAACATCGGACACCGTTCTCGGATGGTGATTCTTAGCGAGCCTCCAAGGTACTTCAATTGGTTCATGCTGATGTATGTGGACTAATGAACACTCCATCTTTTATTGGGTCTAGGTACTTTTTTATTATTCGCTAATGATTTCAGTCAAAAAATGTGGGTGTATTTTTTGAAACATAAATAAGATGTGTTCAACACATTTCAACAGTATAAGGCCTTAGTTGAGAAAGAATCGGGTTCTCATATTGTCACTCTAAGGTCAGATAATGGGGGGGGAGTTTTGTCTAGCTGACTTCTCTACTTTTTGTGTTGCACATGGCATTAAGCACCAACTCACTACACCATACACCCCTCAGCAGAATGGTGTTGTTGAACATAGGAATTGCAACATTACTGAAATGGCTCATTCTATGATGGAGTACAAAAATGTACGTAAGAAATACTGGGTTGAAGTAGTTTATACTGTAGTCTACCTCCTGAATCGGTCACCTACATAGGTCGTTAAGAAGATGACTCCTGAAGAAGCCTAGTCAAGTCGTAAGCCTAAGGTGGGCCATCTGAAAGTCTTTGGTTCTACAACTCATGTATGGATTCCAAAAGCCAAGCATGCCAAGCTAGACTCCTAGAGCCAGCAACTTATGTTTACTGGTTACAACGACAATCACAAATCCTACAGGTTGATTGATGTGGAGATAGATCGTCTCATATTTAGTCGTGATGTTGTGATCGATGAGACTATTGGTATTTCTTCCTACTACCGGTCTTGCTAATCAGCCTATGAAGGTTCTTGATGAGGGTGTTCGTCTTCCTCTTGGTTCCCCTGATGGGAGGGCTTCAGAGCATTCTGACTCTGAAGATGAGGAGTCTGCCAGTCATGATCTAGCACCACTTGATTTTCCTCAGGACTCACATTTCGATGACTTTGTTCCAGAAATCCCAGGAGATGTTTCTCCTATTTCAGATGTTGGTACTTCTACTTGTTGGCCTAAGTGGTGGCTCAAGACTATTGGAGATCTTCATGATGATGAACTCATTGAGGGCATATCAGTTCGTAGAAAGAGCAAGAAACAAAACACAATCAATTTTACTCTTATGGCCAACATCCACAACATTTATGAGCCTCATACATATTCAGAGGCTATGGAGACAAAATACCATAGTCTTATGAAGAATCACACTTGGGTTCTTTCTGATCTTCCTTTTGGGAAGAAACCTATCATTTGCAAATGGGTTTATAAGGTCAAGTATCATGTAGATGGTACTTTGGATAAATGCAAGGCTAGATTAGTTGCTTGAGGATTCACACAATGAGAGGGCATTGACTATGAGGAGACTTTTTCTCCTACTGCCAAGATGAGCACAATTCGTCTTCTCGCTATTACAGCCTAATTTGGATGGACAGTTCATCAGATGGATGTCAAGAGTGCCTTCCTCAGTGGTGAGTTGTAGGAAGAAGTCGACATGACGCAACCTCCTGGTTTCAAGGTTGTTGGCAAAGAACATAAGGTATGTAGGCTCATGAAAGCACTCTATGGATTGAAACAGGCTCCTCGTGCATGGTATATCAAGATTGATCAGTTCTTGGTTGATCATGGTTTTCAGCGCAACCCTTTTGACACTAATCTGTATGTCAAACACTCTAGTGATGACATTCTCTTTCTTGTTGTCTATGTTGATGACTTGATCATTACTGGTAGTTCAACACTTTTGATTGCAACCCTCAAACAGGATTTGTGTCAGGCTTTTGACATGACATATCTAGGGCTTCTCCATTATTGTTTGGGTATTGAGGTTTGGCAGACCGCTGGTAGCATCTTTATCTCTCAGTCTAAATATGCCAGAAGTTTGCTTGACAAATTTTGGATGCAGGACTACAAACCTGCCTCCACACCTATGGAGAAGGGGCTGAAGTTGTTAGCCAACTCTGATTCACCTCCAGTCGATGAAATGACATTCAGGCAACTATTGGGCTATCTCATCTACCTCATTGCCACTAGACCTGACATTAGTTGTGCAGTGAGCTACATTTCTCGCTTAATGACAACTCCAAAAGTTGATCATTGTATTACAGTGAAGCGAGTGGTGAGATATGTTAAGGACACTTTACATTACAACATTTTGTATGGCAGATGGAAGGATCCAAAGATGATTGGTTATATAGACTCTGATTGGGCCGGTTTAGTGGATGACAGAAAATCCACTTCTGGGTATGTATTTAGTTTGGGTGCAGGTGTTGTAACATGGATCAACAAGAAACAACAGGAAGTGGCTCTTTCCTCGACTGAAGCTGAATATTGAGGAATAGTTAAGGCAACATGTGAGACAGTTTGGCTCTGTAGGATGCTTTCTGACATGCACATGTCACAAGCATGACCTTCACCCTTGTACACTGATAATCAAGGAGTGCTCAAACTGGCCAAAAATCAAAACTTCCATGAACGTACCAAGCATGTCGAGCTTCATTGTTACTACATCCGCAAGCTAGTAGAAGATAGATCAGTTCAACTGCAGTATGTTCCGACAGTGGATCAAACTACAAATATTCTCACCAAGTCTTTGAGCCCAAATAAGTTTGTCAAATTCAGGGGGAAACTTGGTGTTGTTGATTGATTGACCATTAAGGGAGGGTGTTAGACTATTATATTCTTATATTATTAATGGTCAATTATGATGTATTTAATTAGATTAGATATTTTGTTATTGTCTACTGTTTCTAGTAGGTAGACATTTAATGTCTATAGGTAGAGGTAGTTGGTCTCTTAAATGTCAGTAGCTAGACTCATTTATGACTATAGTGCTTTGGCACTGCTATATAATGTAATATGTTCTAGTTAATTACAAGCAAGAATTTCCAGTTCTTTCTAAATAGTAGGTTAATTACTTGGGACTTCTAGTTATAGAATCAAGAAATAAATTAAATTTGATATCTACCTTGAGATCTAATGATGGATAAATATTGTAATATATGTTAGAAGTTGATAATTTATATTTCGGTATTTTAGCATTGGCTTTGTGAAGATCTTAGATTCTATAAATTGATTATTTTAGCTCTAGATCACATATGTAGGAGTGAAATTAAGCTCTACAAGTACAAATTTGACCTTACACATGAATTTGATTTGAAACTTATAGATATATTATGATAGAATGTGGATTGTGTTAGTTTGCTTGTCTTGATTTTTACCATCTAAAGGTGCCTAAGAATAAATAGTGTACAAAAAACATTTGGGGAATTTATTAGATTACAAGGTTCATGCTTAGTTAGACCCTTGTAGACCAACATTATGGCTTTGAGAAAAAGTTTTGAATATAAGAAGAGAGTGTGCAAAATACCTAGGGTGATGAGATTTGATGTAGTCTTTGATAATTATATTTTGACGCTTTCATAAATTTTCTCTAAACCATTCTTTCATAAGCCCTAGGTGACCTCAAATATCCTTTATAATGAATAAGGTGCTCTTAGATAGAGTAACTAAGCTAACAAATAAAATGAGCATGCTTTATGTTGGCTCACAATAACTATTGAAATGGTTGAAAAGGATATATTTTTTTTAATTTTATAAGTTTGTGGGTTAGATCGACGAATACAAAAGTCACTTGGGTCAAGTCCACACTTGAAGATATGATCAATGACAATAAAAATATGGTGTAGAGATGATGAATTATCTAGAGATCATTGAGAAGAGATTTGGATATGGAATATATTAAGTCAATTTGATGTATGAATATGCCACAAATAAACTAAATATTATTATTTATAAAAATTCTTTTCAATATTCTATGATATATATTTATGTATATTTAATGTTATGAAGTGTACTTGTTAAGCATCTATTTTATATCTTGATAAATACAAATATTATAGAATGTTTTATTTCACTAATTATGATGTATAAATTTTATGTTTTCCATATTTTAATTTTTTTATTCAATTAATATATTTAATAATAATATATACTCTTTCACCTAATAATGGATTGGAATATATGAGTGCATTGATTAGGGTATGATGATTAATTTTATCTTATGGGATGGTAATGGGGTCTTAGGTTATTGGGACATTATAGTTTGAGAATCATTTCAAAATTTGGTGGCAACAGATTTATATCTACATTAATCTTCTAGTGTGGGATTTGAAGCATGTTGTGTGTCATTCTAAGGTATATGGGCCCGTGTTTCCATCTCTCAAAGCTTTAGGGGATTCTTTGATGATGCTAGGAAGGGTAGAATGTTATAAATACAATTTTTGTGAGAAGAAAATGAATATGGAACTAGGTGGCAAGGGGAAAGAAAGAGAACAAAAGAAATGGGTGATTGACAAGGTGATGTTGAAATATTTGGGTGTCTACTTGGATCAAGGTATCAAGAAATTGTACCTATGTCTATGGGTTTTGAGGATCTAGGAATTTACAAAAGATATGAATGGCTTTGTGTGGTTTGTGAGTAAAAAGCTTATGATGAACCTCTTGCTTGATCATGGCCAATCATATGGAAGGGTAAATGTGCTAGATGTAGTTTTGTTCTTGAATTTATTCATTTTGTCTAACTTGGTTGCCACATGTCTATTCCACAACGATATAGAAGATGTTGAACACTAGGTAGAGGTCTACTTCAATATTCATTGGACCATTTGTATGCCACCGGGCATTGATAGAAACATATGCATTGGATCATTGAAAAAATTGTGTTGGTGCACATGGTTTATCTTTTGATTAATTAAAAATCTTAATTTTCATGTTGCTATGAGGTTGAGGATTTAGATGACCAAGTGGAGGTCTTTCTTCCCTAGAAGCATTTTATATTAGACATAAAAAAAAGTATCTTGCATCTTGTCAATCCTTATCTACTTTATATTGTGCCCTGTTAGCTATTGTTAGACCACTTTATAAGCTTGGTTTAATTGGAGGAGGGGGCTATTGTAATTTGTACCCACTTGGGTTAGCTTAAAGTTCAAAGATTTTTTGTGATAATATCTTATAGTTGGTTGGTTTTAAGGGTTTTGTGCTAGACAATTGATACACACATCACCTATTAGAGCCTTTTTTTTGTTTATATTTAGATAGAAGTTTGGTGTATAGTATCTTGACAATTACTAAAATAAGTAGTGATTTAGTACTATTTTATTTATGGAATTGATATGGGACAACCACCCATTTTTTGGATATGGTTTGCACATCTTCTTGGCCACATATGCTATGGTTTTTTTTGATAGATGAGTTGTGTATAGACATATTGATGTTCATATCTAAATAGATAACATGTTATCAAATTTTGTGAACATATCTTTACTAATAATCTCGATTCAAGCACTAATTTTTGTAATCCTTAAATGTCTAACGTAAATTTAATAAAAAAATTAATATCTATGATCGCACTTTATTAGAAACTATATATAATTAAAAATATATTTTTTTAAAATCATTATTTAATTTCAAAATTTTAAATTATTATTTAATTCCTTTTTTAATTTTGAAATATATTAATATAAGCTTCTCTTTTATTTTTTTTTTAGTGCAAAGGTAAAGAAATGGAGAGTCTAGTTCAAAAGATTGAAGATTCATACAACTCCATCTGGTAAATTTTTCATTATTTTGTTAAAATATAAAGTCAATTTTTTTATTATTATGAAATGTTGATTTTAGTAGAAAATATTAATTTTATATTGTATAGTCTTTTGAAGGGTGAAAATATTGAAGAATTGAGCATAAATGAACTGGACGAATTGGAACATAAGATTGAAACAGGACTACATCTTATCAGGTCCGAAAAGGTATGAAATATCTTATTATATATAATTAATTAATCACATATCACTTTATTTCATTAAGAGCAAAATACTTATTTAAATATACACATCTGTCTAACTTGATGATTTTTATAGGATCTTCGCTTGAATGAAGAAAAGAAGACACCAATAAAAAAGGTTAGACTCTTTATCATCTTATAATTGTCTTTTTTATTGAATTAATAGGAAAAAAAATAAAAAACCCATCAAATAGTGTAAAATAGTAATTTATCAATTTTTAAATATATTTGTTATGTATTACATACATACATATATACTATTTGCATTATTTATCTCATATTACATATATTTAAATTCTATTTGATAGTAGAAATCTTAAAATTGAAGATTTTATTTATATATAAACAAAATATATCTTGATCAAATTAAAAAAAATGAATTACAAAAATATGATCCAAAAAATACTTAAACTATATCAACTCTAGAATGATTATTTTTTAATTTAAAATAAAATAATTTTAAATAGAAGATATTAGTTATAATGATTGCTTCATCATTTAGAAATAATATAAATAGAATAATTAGATTTGACAAGCATAATACCTAATTTCAAACTATTATTTATATCATTTTTTAAAATATATTATATGAATTTTATATATAAAGTAAATTAAGTATAACATGGATAAGATATTTTAAGACATTAAAAAATAGGCAATTATTTTTTTAGTTTTGGTAACTACAGTAATTCACAATGTGTTAGAAAACAAAATCGATAATTTGTAAAACTGGGGTTTGGTATCACATGTGATTGTGAAATCCCCATCTCGTGTACAACAATTTTGTTTTTTTCAATTAGCATCAACTAATAACTTAATCAACCAAGCACTCTCATTTATGATTGATGTACTAATATCAAAAGTTCTTCATTCATCAAGATGACAACAAATCAATGTCGCCACTTATATGCTTCACTGAAAGGTGTTAAGCCCATACAACTAGGGTCATTCCTAGACACAAACCTAAACCTTGAGGGTTCATGGTGACCTTGCCTACGTATCCCTTCATGGGAATCAGAGTCTTCATAGTTTGCCACACAATGTTAGAGGGAGTTCATTCTCTCCTCTTGCATGAGATCTCTAATCTAACCTTTAGCCCATGACTATTAATTAAGCATAAGTTATCCCTTAGTCAAATATAATATAATGATAATAACTTTTCCATCAAGTGTTGGGTCCATACCAAACATTATACCAAGCATTGGTGTGAAAACATTCACAATTTTCACAAGGTGCATATCATACCATAATCCTAAGGATCATACACAAAGTATGTCATGAGCATACCTCCATATACATAAGCTGACTAGCTCATACACATCACTAATATAACAGTGACTAGATCATACACAAATCATAAGTATAATAGTGATTAACTCATATGTACATCGTAAGTACAACAATGAATTTCTCATACGTATATCACATTTACATTAGTGACTAGATCGCATATATGTTGTGAACACAGTGATAAGCTCTAACATGTTTCACATATGCATAATGACGAGCTCCACCATACATCACGAACACACAATAATAAGCTTGACCATACATCATAGATACATGGTGACGAACTCCAACATACACCACATCTAAAATTGCAAATTAACACATCATAATGGCTAACACATGACTACAATACATCCCAGACAGAAAGGATATCGGTGCATTGCACACTACACCATGGTTCCTATCCCTTCCTCTGATCTTCTATACCATTGGACAAATGGGAGTAGGATTCAGTGCATCCCATACTACACCGCAGGTCCATCCTCAACCCCACAAGGCTAGGTATATAGTCTAACAACTAGGAAGGGGATTCAATGCATCCCATACTACATCGCAGGTCTGTCGACCATCCCAAGGGTTTCCCCAAGTAGTGAAACTACCAAAATTGTTGGATTCTAACTTCAATCGCCTATAGGCCACTGACGACAAGTTTGTCCACCTAGGAAGAAGTAGCTACTGACATATACCACCTTGTGACCTTAGTGGTATTGTCAGCTATCTTCTTTGCAATGCCTGGTAACACATGGCATTAGTCACTTCCATGCTTACTAGTGACAACCAATGAACCCTCTCAATACACGGTTAGCCCCAGATTACCATTACCCACATGGATGGGTCCCTATCTGTGCAATTGCTATGGTCGTATCATAACCAAGGTAGCTTGCTACCTTTACCTCCATGAACTAGGTGAATGCTGACTAATCCCTAGTAGTAGCCAAGACATCAGTCATTTGCATGGTCTGATGACTGCTTGTTACTGCTCAAATATCTTGGAGGTTCACAATTGGGCGGGTCATACAAAACATGAACCACAATCACAATCAAAAGATACATGGGCCTATACATAGAGACATCTATATAGGAGTCAAATTACGCAGACACGAGGAATACATAGAAGCAACACGAGATGATCATTATCCAACATATATATAAACATTGACTATATAACAGACAAATCCCTTATTTTATTTTGTTTACTATATAGAAGCGTATTATGTATTAAATATAGTGATTAGGTTTTCTTTATTTGATCATACCCATTCAGTACTTGTTTCAGTCTCAAACTGAAGCTTATGGAGGAGGAAAGGTCAAACCAATTAGGAACAACCACTACCCTTGGAGTTTTCCCCTCTAGACCCTCCCCCTACGGACTTGAGGTCACAAGGACATCCTTCGCCCAAGGACCGCCTAGGTACTCGCTTCCAAATGGATCAAATTCACATGTAGTTCACCTTATATGGTCACTCAAGGATACCTACGAACCAATTCCCAATTTAGCGAACTTATACCATGACACTTCCATCCATGTGATGCAAGAGGATACTGCCCTCTACAACCACTCAAATGCAAAACAAAAAATGGAACACACTACATAGCACCATGACTCAACTTAATAGGCAAACAATAATTTTATTAATTCAAAACAAAAATAACATTACAATTGATGGCCATTCATGGCCTTACCCTTCCTGGCATCCAGCCTGTTCCCATTCTGAAATAACAACTTCTAACATCTTACCTTTCACACAGGCAATCTTCTTCTCGGTCGCTGCTAATTTCCCCATCTTTCTTCTACCCAAGTTTGCTCCTCGCTATTTTTTCCAACCCTCTCCTTCTTCCTCTTTCCTCCCTACCTTCCCCCCTATTCTTCTCCGTTCTCTCTGCTAAAATCAAACCCACACAACCATTGGCGTTTCATTTGTTCCAACTACTTACCTGCCTTTGATTGTAGAGAAGATGTATAGTTGAAAAATCATCCCGCCATACTTGTTCGTAACTGACTGCAATACCAATCCGCAACACCACAGGCAGTTTACGCATTGATCGCAGGGTGGTGATAACCTCTAGCTCATCCTTCCCACATTACTGTAGGCCTTCTAACTACCGGTCATGGGGGTGCAGTTTCCCCATGACACCGTAAGCAAGTGACACAACTCTTCGTGGGGTAGAGGTATCCCCGCGCTACCGCAACCACTAATATAACTCGTCATAGGGTAGCAGGTTCCTCGCACTATTGTAGTCATTAACAAAGCTCCAATGTGGGTAGCGGGTTCCCCGCACTACTATAGGTGCTCTTACAGTCTACCACAGGGGTGTAGTAAAGGCTCCCAAAGCATGCAAATTACCACGGGGGTGTAGTAAAGGCTCCCAAAGCATGCAAATTTGACATCAACATTGAATCTGCCCACTAAGTAGGGGGTGGGTAGTTGGGTCTGTGAAGTTTCCTCCATTTTCATCCTCAACCTGAGCTTTGAAAGGCAAAATTTTGTAGAAAGTTGGTAGACGAGGGGGAGAAGGGCAAAAAAGCGGGGTTCGCTCGAACCACCCTTTGAGTGAACACCCCTTGACCCTTTTGAGTGAAGGGGTTCACTTGAAGGGGGGTTCGAGCGAACTCCCCTTTGTCTTGACTTTCCCTTTGATTTCATTTTTAAAAACATGCAAAAAATGGTCACATCACAAGAAAGGGGTTTGCTCGAAGGGGGGTTAGAGTGAACCCCTTTTGGGTTAAAGCAAACACCCCCTTTGTGCAAACCCCCAAAAATTTGAAATTTTCTTCATGGGAGCATTTTTGTAATTTTCTTTCCTCAACGGAATTGTAAACCAGTTTTGTGGGATCACCCTACCATATTTGAGAAAAGCATTAGGATGGCTAGCCTCAACAAAGCGAAAAAGAACCTTAATATAAGGTTCTAAACAACATCAAGTTAGACCTTGTGTGAGGACCAATACTTGTTAACCCATTCATGAAACACACTTTTTATAGGGGTTCTCCCAAAAAAATAACCTGTCAAACTAATTTCTCATAATTTGCATGCATTATCAAGTTCATGGATGGGTAAAACTACAACAGTTGAGGGTCAAAGAGCTTACCTTGTGGAAAAATTTTGGAACAAATTTGTGGGAATGATTTTTCGGCGATGTCATTGTGCAAAGCCGCCAAACCATCAATACCAATTTGAATTGTTGGGTTGAAACAATTTGAGGCTATAAAAAGAACTACCAAAAAACCCACAATAAATGCAAAAGTGAAACATTTCCTACAACCAAGGCGAAGTGACATAAGGATGGCAACAAACTAGAAAAAAAAAACACAAACCTTAGTAGAGTTGTCTCCTGTTCAAAATATGGAAAATTAGTCAAATCTAACTATTGGAAAATTACATATTAATTTCTTCTTTATATAAAAATAAGATAATGTAAGTAAATTTCATTTGATATTTTTATGCAAAATAAGAAAAATGGTAAAATGTTCATAATGGATGTGTATTAATAAGCCATTTCTTTATAAAGAAAAAGGTTGATGAATTTTAAGATTAATCCTCACAATTATTTGTGATTTTGTTTTGTAAAAATGTTAATATATAGAAACAAATAATTTTATAATATGAATCTAGATGTTAAATATTTGGTAACTTTTAACATTTAATTTATGTTATTATAATATACATATTAATAAAAATATGTATTAATTATTTTTAAAATTTTAATTTTGGCTCTTCTAAATGCTTGAAAGAAGTGAAAGATCTTTAAATTTAGAATGAGGTATCTATAGATTAATCACATGTTTATAAGTTATTAATTGTTAAAATAAATTTCATTATGTAAAAGAATAATCATATAAATCTTCTGATGTTATATTTCAGGTTGTGAGAGCCAACAATTGAAATATATGGAGGACATCATTGTTCAACAATGTTTTCTTGTAATTAGTAATAATTAAACCATGTTTTAGATATAGTTTATCATGATCGTAAATATTCACCTTTTATTTTCTTTTTTAAACTAAGTAAAACACATTTTTTATTATGTTGAATAATATTATATTAAAATGTGATTTTATAATAGTAAAAAAAATATTTAATCATGTATGATTTATAGTTTCTTTGATTCCATTAAATCATTTACAATTTCCTATATATATATATATAGATATATATCTTTTTTACATAATTCACATTATAAATGTTTATATTCTTTTGTAAATAAAATTATCTAAAATTTATAGATTATCATGCAAAGGTCATTTATCTCATTTTACAGTAGTCATTTATCTTGTTTAGCTACATTCTTTATACAAGTTGCTATGAGAATTATTTATGTAAGTACCTCAAATATATTAAATTTAATTTCCTTGAAACATAATGATGCTACATTTACATGAATATATTGAATCACATTTGCATGCAACTTTTATGTGACATTTAAGTTTAATGAGACATGGTCCTACTCGGTGGAATATAACCATTTATATTATTTGTATAATGTATTGTATTGCATTAGGTTTTAGCATGAGTTTTAACTATAAAATTCCTTGGAAAGTAAGAAATAGAACATGTTTTGTGTTTTAAAGAGTTTATAATATAATTCAAATATAAAAATGTTTAATTTAAAAATATTAAATGTAATGACCTTTCCATTATTAAGAATAATAATATTAAAATTTTAGAATAGTTTAATATTATTATTTAAGTATAACATTTCAAAATAATCAATAAGTTTGATAATATAAATTTTAATTTCAACTTTTTGTTTACATAAATACACTGTTTTCTTTTTGTGCGTTGTATTGTATTGGAAATTTTATATTTCTCATTAACTTCTTTTGAAAATTCTAATCTATTAATGAACTAGGATAAAAAAAAATATTTGTTTCCTTAAGTCTTTAATTGCCTTCAATTTTCTCATGTCAATTATTTACAATCCTTAGCCTTGAATTTTCAAAATATATCCAAATGTTGTGTCATTGGCAAGCTTGTTAAGTTTTGAAACCTTTGTCGATCTATCAAAGTTCTCACAAGCATATTGACCTCAGATGGAGAGGATTAGTCTACATCTTAAACGTATATAGCCTCTACCTATTGCCTCGTAGGGTCCTTACTCCACCAATCTTGTGTTGCCTTAAAATTTAGCCCTACATCTATCTCAGTTCAACATTGACATTAGAAAGTACCAAGACATATCAAAACATATTATGGGAAGGGTTTATATCATGGATATTAAATTGATCACATTACCTAAAAGGGACTTGGTAAACTATTCCATTATCTCATAGGTTTGGGAATAATTTATCTAAACATAAGTAATCCATTGAATCCTTGTAAGATGGCATATATCCAAACATATACATAAACCCACACAAACCTATATGTAATTGAAACAAACAAAATTGGTGGGAGGGGGTTGTGTGCACCTTTTAGGAGATGGAACACACAAGAGCGATTCTCCAATTTTGCTCTATTTCATTCAAGGAAACCCTTGAGATTTGAATCTATTTATGCAATTGAGAGAAGGGATCTACTATAAGGTCTCTAAGGGTGCGATTAAAGAAAAAAGGGGGTTTCACCACTAAGAAAAGGCTTAGAAAGACAACAAATGAAAGTAACATGCAAAACCTAGTTATATGACCTGGAAAATAAACTTGAATCAGAATAGCAAACTGGAGATAAACAAAGGTGCACCTAGAAAAATGAAGATGCTTGAAACAAAGTCTGCAATCTAAAATTATGACTTTTGAAGCACATTGGGACTCATACACTAGTAGGGGAGATTTAGTCCCAGTTTAGGGTTTCGGGTCGAAATCGGAATCTACAACTGGTAAACTAGGATCTACAGAAAAAGTTTGAAAACTGGTATATTGGGACTCATACACCACAAGTGGCGATTTAGTCCCAATATCGGGGTTGATCTGAAACTCTGGTATCCTCTAGTGTTCCCCTATAGCTTCTCTCCCTTCCAATCTCCAAGTCTTAAACTTCGAATTCTAACCTGTAGGTGATTTTTCGTGATTTTGCAAGAAAGGTGACAACTTTGACAACCTTCTCCAATCTTGTTCTTTAATGGATCCTCAACTTAAATCTTAAATCACACATCAAAGAGAAGGAAAATGTTGTTTTGTTAGTGGATAAGGGTTTGCCTTGGTCAAATCCCATTTTGGTAATCAAACCTTGAAATGAAATCAAATAACATGAAGGAATGATGAATGAACAATATGCAATGTTGCAACTCACCAAACCCTTGAATAAAAGGTTGCAATCTTGTATGAAATGGCTAGCATGAATGAAAATCTTGACTCTTGATTGAATACTTTGGATCTTGACTTGAATGCTTGCTTGAACCATAAGAACCTACATTACAAATGCTAGCTCAAAGACAAACATGATGCATGATGACTTAGACATGATGCTTGAATCTTGAATGTAGCTCCGAGATGCTTGATAATCAGCTCTTGAATGCTCTCTTGATCATAAATTTACTATAGTGCTTGAATACTTGAATTGCTTAGGAGAAAATATGTGAAACAACCTTGTATTTACACTTGTTTATTCCAAATTTCTTGAACTTACAATAGTACAAGTCGACATCAGATCTAGGAGAATAAAATGCCACCAAGAATTTGAATTTGAAATAAGTCCAAGCTAAGTAGGACTCATACACCAATTGAGGCGTATGATTCCGAGTAGCCTAACCTTGGGACACAAATTTCAAGAAATGTTAAGTTCTGTGCCAAATTCAGGACCAGGTCCCAAAACTTAGGTGGGACCCATATGCCCAAGGTGGCGTATGAGTCCTAGATCACTAAATTTGGGCCATACAATCCAAAATAATTAAATTATGATTGGTAATTTGATGTGTCGAGATTATCCTCGAAAAGATGTATTAAATAAGGTTTGTGGATGCAAAATATGACCAAATAAGGCATAAAGAAACCCAATTTTAGCAGGGAGGGCCCAAAAAACTATGAAAATATAAAGGGATACATTTTCCTACACTACATTTAGCCCCCACTTTAGTGAGAGGAGGAACTTGCTTCAAACTCACATTAAGAGGGGTCCAAGTGTACCAACGCTAGTGAGATGGGATGGCAATGATCAAGAGGGTTCTGGAAGCCCCCAGTAGCAAGATCCTATGGCAGACCAGCATAGGCACAAAAGAACGCACATGTGAATGATGTAAGGAGCAACAACAAGGCACAAGCTTACACTGCCAAAGACAAAGAGAAAGAAAAATAAAAACAAAAAGGGGTGGATCAAGCTTCAACCGTTTGTCCTACACAATGTGGATCATATCTAAGTTTTTTGTACAAAAAAGTTCATAAGTGGAACACAATGTCCACTTTGCAAACTAACACATGCTCACAAGGGCTAGTGGATCCTTAGGCCATCCACTAGGTGAGCCCTCAATGGACATATACAAACATGATTGGTATGCGATGACATAGACAAGCAAGTGGTTGTATGGGAAAGTCACGCCTAAATTTGACTCCCATACGGTAACCATAGCAAAGCTATACCTTCTGATAACTTTGATAAGGTGCCACACAACATGAACAACAAGATTCATGAGGCAAGCAAAGCTTCGTATGCTTGACACCCATGAATGAACAAGATGGCTCCACACACAAGCAAAGTGTGTTATGCAAGGTGGCCATATAATTGATATTGTAAATGCAAAAAAGTGTTGTGCTGTAGAAAAATGACCCCTTGTCATTTTCATGGTCTTTTAGGCCTTTCTTCACGATGCTTTGTCTATTTTGCTTTGATTTATTGATATAATATGGCTTGAACATTCACATTTAGGTCCTTAAAATTCAAATTATGACATCTTGTGAAGGTGTTGTGAAGTGTTGTAAAACATTTCTACACTTTTCTAGACTCTATTTATTATAATTCAGCTAAAAATCATCTTTTCATCACTTATCAAGTCCTATTTCAAAGTGTTGTAAAGTCTTGTAACAAGATTTCACACCTTTCTAGGCATAATTTTACTATTTACACCTTTCTTATGCTTTATTTGACCCCTTTATGCCCTTATAAGGCTTAATTAAGTGTATTTTTGAATATAAACCCGACAAATAACATTAAATGCGACTTAATTCCTGACACCCATTTTCAAGCCTAAGGTGGGACCCATTTGCCATGGGTGGCGAATGAGTCCCTCTTGGCTCTAAATTCAAAATATTTCAAATTTTCTTTTGGGTTTTTATTCAAAATTACTTAATGTCGGCCCGTGATGAGGTATCAATGGGTTACTAAGGCACAAGAATGTTTAAATAAGTGTTTTTCTCCTCATTTTACATCTACAATCTTCTAACTCATTCAAGCATTCAACTTGCATTTGAGTACTTTGCATCCTATAATCAAGCATCAATCAAGCATTCAAGAGCAGCCATTGACATATCTTTAGATTTTTCTTCAACAAGGGTTTGGTAAGCTGATAGCATTTACATGTTATTTGTTTATCATTCTCCTTCATTTCATTATTTCATTAAGGGTTTGATTACCAAAGTGGGATTTGACAAAGGAAAATCCCTATAACCTAACCCTTAATCATTTTTCCCCTTTTGCATGTGTGTTTGCAGACTTGTGTATATAGATTTGACAAGCATTTAGATGTTGAAAAGTGGAGGAGAAGTCAACAAAGTGTTTCAAGTTAACATCTTATTTCAAGCTCGAAGAAGACATTCTGTCTGTTTTTTGCAGATTTAACTTTGGCAACCCAATAAGCAAACAACCTTAGATTTGGTGCTACAAAATTGTCCCTTGATTTCTCAAAATTTTGGCAGAGGATTGATTCGCCATAAGTGGCGAATGAGTCCCACCTTAAGGCTGGAAATCTAGGTTTTGTCAGATTCTGGATCCCGACACTCAGAAACCTATTCCCGATAGTTTTCATCAAAAGCAGGGTTGATTCGCCATCAATGGTGAATGAGTCCCACTGGTGATTTTCTATAATTTCAGACAGCATTCAAAAGATTCTAGATTCTCCAATCTTTGCCCAGGTGTACTCTAATTCAACCTCTTTCTGTTTTGTTTTGCATTTATTCATTCATAGTTCATTATTTGCAAACATCATTGTGTTTTCCAACATTGCATAAATCTTAGGTTTTGTAACATAATCAGTCAATTAGTTCATTTAGTTGCATTTGGATAATCTCATTTAGTTCAAATAACATCATACATTGCATAATTTGAGTGAACCTAGCTAGATCTTTTGGCCCTACTTTCTCCTTTTAGGTAAAAAACCTTTGAAAAGCTAGAAAGATCTAGGATGCCAAAAATCTACAGTTCATTTTGGTGAACCTGCATATTGAACACTTTACATCTCTGATTTCAATTGCATCTTGCATCTTAAACTTCATTTGCATCAACATTCAATTTGGGTATTGATTTGTTTTTGCATTCTAGGATTTCTTAATTTGCATTAGAGAAAGACTCATTTAGATTTCATTTTTGCATTATATATCATTGAAAAAACTAAAAATTTGCGTCTGCATTCTTAATTGGCATATGAAAAGCACTAGAATCACATTAAATTTTTAGGAAAACACAAAAAAATATCATACTGGGACTCATTCACCACCTTGGGTGAATCAGTCCACCTGCACATTTTAGACTGCATTTTCAAACATTTCTTGGGTATTTCCTACATTTCTGTTATCTGTTGTTAGTTCTCTGTTTCAGTTTGCAAAAAATTTGTTCTTTGCATTTTGCACTCCTAGATTACCTTGCATTTGCATTCATCCCATCTTTTGTGGTACTTGTATGAGTGTTTGGTGCCCCATTGATAATACTTTAGTGAGACGAAGTTCTAGACTCATGGCTTCCCATGATAGCACTTTCGTTGTGGACCTTGGGATCTTAAGAGCTCCTCCTCCTAGTATGGACAATGGTGCATTAGGCATGGACAATACCACTTCTATGCTTCACCTTTCCATCTAATGAATGTTGACACACAAAACAATTCCCTCCTGCAAGAAAGGGTCATTAATATTCATGAGGATTTTGCACACTTACAACAGGACTGGTCCCTTGAAAGCATTTCCACCATTGCCATACCAACCATAGAAAACCTTCATTGTTTGATTGAAAGTGATGATGGCTTACAAGTTATGCAAAGAATTGTTGAGATTTACAATAAACATGCTTCTTCTAATTCCCAATCAGCAAACATAGTTCCAATCCAAGGAGGACCTCACACTCCTCCCCCTTCAACCATAACATCCATACCAACTTATACCACTCCTCGTGTTACAACAACTATGCAACAGGTTAGTCATGTGGCTCCTTCTTTCGCAATTCCAACTAGCATTCCTAGTTCTCTTGTGGCATTGCAAGTCCCCTCTACCACCTTCACCCCTCTTAGTGTTCCTTTCACTTCCCCTCACATTAAATACACCTCGTCACCATTTTCTTTTCCACCTCAAACCACCTACCCCAACCCCATCATTACACAACTCCTTAATACCGTTTCATCCATGCAACAACAAATTTCCACCATTAGCCAAGGTCAAACTGCTCCACCCACATATCATGTTCATAGTAGCCCCTTATCCTTAGAAATCTTACACACAGATACCACAAGGGATAGAAATGCCTAGGTTTGAGAAATATAGAGGTAAAGGAGACCCTATTAACCATGTCAATGCCTATACAACTTTATGTAGTGATTTTGTCCTTGATGATAAACTCTTAGCTAAACTTTTTCCTAGGACCCTAAAAGATATTGCATTAGAGTGGTTTTCAAACCTGCCTAATCATTCCATCTAATCATTTAATGAGCTTGTCGATGCCTTTGTCTGTCACTTCCAAGTTTATATGACCCCTAAAAAGACAACGGTTGACCTAATGCGATGTAGATAAAATGCCAATGAGAAAGTAATTGATTTCATTTAACGTTATCAGTCATTGTCTGCTCAAATGGATGTAAAAATTCTTGATTCACATCTACGGAAGATGTTTATCAAAACATTGCACACAAACCTTTAGGATAAGTTAACTATGATGAAATTCCCTTCGTTTATGCACTTATGCACAGCTCTGTGTGAATATCATAACTCAGTTTCAAGTCGTGATTCAAAATCCACTTCTAACTGAGTTGAGAAGTCTGAGCAAAACAATCAAAACAAGACAACTTTTGCAAACCAAATAGAGGCTTTTTACATTTCAATTTGCCTCCCCAACCTATTCCAAGTCAAGTGGCAGTTGTTAAAGCAACGATGCCTTATACCTATGGGGACCCGAAGAGACAATTTACTCCTATACCTGATACCCTCCATAATACAATGGACCAATTGCTCTAGCAACAAATGATCACTTTGCCCATCGTCAAACTTCTTGATACCACCAAACCTTTACCACCCACCTTTAAACCTAATGCTTATTGCCATTTTCATCACCAAAATGGCCATGGCACTGAACAATGTAAGCATCTCAAACACTTAGTTCAGGACCTCATTGATTCGGGTCGTTTGTCCATTGCGGGTGTTAATGATCAAGGTAATAACTCTGTTGCACCCCCTAACCATAATTTATAAATCTTTACCAACCCCATGCCTAAACACAATGTTTCATTTGTCAAGGCTAGTGAACCTTCAAACCCTCAAGTCATGAACATCGATACAAATAATGAACAATTTGATATAAATCCAAATGTTACTCAAGTCAATCATATGGATGAACTTGTGGGTGCGATAGACCTTATCCCTCGTAAGGGCCCAACCAACAAAACTATTGATATCACTTTTTCTTGTAAAGATATACTTCAAAAACTTCTTGATGACCCTCTTTACATAGCCGACAAAATCTATGATAAGCCCACCAATGGGATATTAATAGATCCCGCCTATTGTGAGAATGTGATCATGAAAGAGCTTCTAGTATTACATGAGTTGTATCAAGATGACTATAATAAACCAACTGCATGGATAAAAACACATACTGGTTTTGCGTGCCCCTACGATTGGATTGATCATACTTCCCTTACAAATAGGACCCAAAACTTTGGAGGTAACATTTTCAATTATTCCACAATCTGATGGATTTCGTTTGCGGCTAGGCCACCCTTGGCTTCGCTCAATGAAAGCGGTCCCTTCAGTCGTTAACAAATGTTTGAAGTTTCCACATGGCAATGAAATATTTACCATACACCATAGTGGCTTTAATCCATTATCGTCTAAAGGTAATTTTTCCTTAGAAGCCTTTTGGCCTGCACCTATGGAACCCATCACCCCCCATAAAGATTTCTTTTTCATAACTTATGAAAAGTTCAAAGCCAAATGAATAGTCGAGTTGTCTCTTCGTAACATGTCCCCATCCACTTCCACTCCTATCATAGATGAAACCATGCTGCAACATGAGTCTGACATCGAACAAACCATACAACCTCATGAACAACCACCCTTAGACACTTCCCCACCATCATTTAAACGACCGAGGGAAAATGAAACCAATTCTATCATACCTCCTCGCATAAAACAAGTGTATAAAGCTAAAGAGAAAGTGGTTGACCCGTCTACTTCGGTTTCTTCCGTTCTTCCCGCTTCAGAAGAAAAGGAACCTATGATGGATCAATTTACTCTTACACCTTAACAAATTCAACATAAAATTAAATGCAACCGCGTTGCTAGGGAGCATAGGCTTCATCGTCTCCTTGCTCGTCAGTCTTGAATAGAAGAAAATCAAGAAAACCAACCTCCACCTTTGACTGAAGCAATTGATGACCACCCCCTTTCCCTTGATCCACCAACAGATAGCATAGTCCAACCCTCACAACAAAATGAACAAATCCAACAACCACAACTTTTAATACATCCTTCCTTGGAAATAACTCTTCATCCTCCTGTCATAATCAATCTTGATGATGATGATGATGAGGAGGAGATTGCAAAAATAGATGAAGAGATACATAATGATCTAATCTCTTTATTTTCATCTACCATGAGCTTAAATGATAAATCTGCTCAACCAAGTGAGCAACCTGGTACATCTCCTAGTTTGACACTTGCAATTCTTCCTTTGGACAGTCAACCACCCTCGCAATACACTGAGCATGATTGGGAGGTGAATGACTTGTTAGATGGCTGACTTAATGCATTCACCTTGCTAGCCTTTTACATTTCTTCTTTCTTTTGCTATTGTATGTGTGTATCGTGTGTTTGATGTTTTCCCTCTTGTCGTATACTTCTTCTATGTGTACCTCTATTCTTCTATATGTTGCGCATTTCCTTTTTCGTTTTGTGTTTTCCTTTTGGGGATGATGCAAAGCGTTGAGACACCCTATGACTCTTCCATGTTGACCTAAAAGGTTCTTTTCCCTTTTTTTATTTTTTGTTTTGTGTTTTCCTTTTGTGGATGACACAAAGCGTTGAGATGCCCTATGTCTCTTCCATGTTGACCAAAAAGTTTCTTTTTCTCTTTCGCTTGTGTTTTCCTTTTATGGATGACGCAAGGCATTAAGACCGCAATGTCTCCTTCATGTTGACCCAAAAGTTTTTTATTTTTCCTTGTTTTCTTTTTGCTTGTGTTTTCCTTTTGGGGACGATGCAAAGCATTGAGATTGAAATGTCTCTTCCATATTGATCCAAAATGGGCTTTGTTTTTCCTTTTTTTTTTCGCTCTCTTTGTGTCATTATTCGAGTTCTATGTGCTTTGGGGAATGATGACAGCTCTGAGCTCTTTCATAAAAACATTGCAGAAATGAACATACTAACCCGAAATTCATAGATCCCTTATGTGTTTGGTGTGTTCCTTTCTAGGGGGCAACTCTCTTTCTTTTATTCTCTTTTTCATTTACATGATGTAACCTAACTCAGAAACATATGACTTGGCATAGGGCTTTCTAAGTTGGCTCTCATGTCTTCTTTTTACCTTTTGCATTTTCTTTCCTTCGCTACTTTAAAGTAATTGCTCATAGAACGATGTGTGGCAATTCATTTAAAGTGGGGGGCATACATTACCATATTTCATTTTGCATTTTCGGTTCTTAGTGCAACCTTGTTGTTTCATATGATGCATTTGTCACTTTGTTGACAACATTGGGTATGATGTCCTTCAGAAGTGTGATCTATCTTAGCATATTACATTCCTCTTGGTGGCCTGATGTGACGCACTACATCCCCTAAGTTGTGAATATTTTATTCTTTGATTGGTCTTCTCTTGGAGACATTAGACACAATGTTCCCTAAATGGTAGACCTCGCATAAACTTAACAAGATTCCTTTGAACATCTTTTCCACTTTTACACTTTTACATTTTACATCTTTGCATTTTACACTTTGCACTTTTTTCCACCTTGTATAACACAACTTGCATGCCTTTGGTACCTTGCATTTGTTCATGGGTTCTAAGCATATGAAGCTTTGCTTGTCTTACGAAGCACGGACCAACATTTCCCCTTGTGGCGCCTTGTTAAAGTTAGCAGGAGGTATAACTTTGATATGGTTGAGTGGCAAGCCCATTTAGCGGCACAAATTTCCCCATAGCCACCTTTGTGTTTGTCAGTGCATACCAACTAGTGTATGTATCTTACCTTTGTGGGTCTTCTCACCTGGCGGACTGCCATGAGTTATGTCACCCCAGAGTAAGTATGCATTCTTTTTTTAGAGAATCAACCTAGATCTAATCCACAACTAGTTGGACAGACGATCGAAGCTCAATCCAATTTCCCTTTCACATGTGTGTTCCTTTGTTCTTATGCATATTTTGTCATGGGATCTTCATCCTAGGGGCTTGATCATCCCTCATGATCTTTGTTATTCCATCTTGCTAACACAAGTGCATTAGAACCCTCCTCTCGATATTCATGGCTACTTTAGTGTGAGTTTGAAGCAAGTTCATCCTCTCACTAAAGTGGGGGCTAAATGTGTAGTAGAAAAATGGCCCCTTGTCATTTTCATGGTCTTTTAGGCCTTTCTTCACGATGCTTTGTCTATTTTGCTTTGATTTATTGATGTAATATGCCTTGAACATTCACATTTAGGTCCTTAAAATTCAAATTATTACATCTTGTGGAGGTGTTGTGAAGTGTTGTAAAACATTTCTACACTTTTCTAGACTCTATTTACTATAATTCACCTAAAAATCACCTTTTCATCACTTATCAAGTCCTATTTTGAAGTGTTGTAAAGTCTGGTAACAAGATTTCACACTTTTCTAGGCATAATTTCACTATTTACACCTTTCTTATGCTTTATTTGACCCCTTTATGCCCTTATAAGGCTTAATTAAGTGTATTTTTGAATGTAAACCCGACAAATAACATTAAATGTGACTTAATTCCTGACACCCACTTTCAAGCCTAAGGTGGGACCCATTTGCCATGGGTGTCAAATGAGTTCCTCTTGGCTCTAAATTCAAAATATATCAAATTTCCTTTCGAGTTTTTATTCAAAATTACTTGATGTCGACCTGTGATGAGGTATCAATGGGTTACTAAGGCACAAGAATGTATAAATGAGTGTTTTTCTCCTCATTTTACATCTCCTACAATCTTCTAACTCATTCAAGCATTCAACTTGCATTTGAGCACTTTGCATCCTATAATCAAGCATCAATCAAGCATTCAAGAGTAGCCATTGACATATCTTCAGATTTTTCTTCAACAAGGGTTTGGTAAGTTGATAGCATTTACATGTTATTTGTTTATCATTCTCCTTCATTTCATTATTTCATTAAGAGTTTGATTACCAAAGTGGGATTTGACCAAGGAAAATCCCTATAACCTAACCCTCAATCATTTCCCCCCTTTTGCATGTGTGTTTGCAGACTTGTGTATGTAGATTTGACAAGCATTTACATGTTGAAAAGTGGAGGAGAAGTCAACAAAGTGTTTCAAGTCAACATCTTATTTCAAGCTCGGAGAGGACATTCTGTCCATTTTCTGCAGATTTGACTTTGACAACTTGACTAGCAGACAACCTCAGATCTAGTGCTACATAATTGTCCCCTGATTTCTCATAATTTTGGGAGAGGACTGATTAGCCATCAGTGGTGAATGAGTCCCACCCTAAGGCTAGAATTATAGGTTTTGTCAGATTCTAGATCCTGACACTCAAAAACATGTTCCCAACAGTTTTCATCAAAAGCAGGACTGATTCGCCATCAGTGGCAAATGAGTCCCATTGGTGATTTTCTATAATTTCAAACAACATTCAAAAGATTCTAGATTCTCCAATCTCTGCCCAGGTGCACTCTAATTCAGCCTCTTTCTATTCTATTTTGCATTTATTCATTCATAGTTCATTCTTTGCAAACATCATTGTGTTTTCCGACATTACACAAATCTTAGGTTTTGCATACATAATCAATCAATTAGTTCATTTAGTTGCATTTATATCATCTCATTTAGTTCAAATAACATCATACATTACACAATTTGAGTGAACCTAGTTAGATCTTTTGGCCCTACGTTCTCCTTTTAGGTGAAAAACCCTAGAAAAGCTAGAAAGATCTAGGGTGCCAAAAATCTACGGTTCAAGTGTAAGGTACGTTCAAAGGAGTTTTGCTTATTTCATGTAGGGTCTTAACTTAGGGGACATTGTGCCTAATATCTCCACGAGAGGACCAATTGAAGAATAGAAGGTTCACAAGTTAGGAGATGCAATGTGTCGCATTAAGCCATTAAGAGTTATACAATATGCTAAGAGAGATCATGCTCTTGAGGGACATCACACCCAATGCCACCATAAAGCAAAAGATGCATTGCATGAAGTAAGAAGACTACATGATGAAACATGAATTGAAATGTAAAAGAATAATGCCAATGTATGCCCCCACTTTAAAGAAATTGCTAAACACTATGCTATGAGCAATTACTTTAAAGTAGAAAATGATAAATGCTAACAATAAAGAGAACATGAGAGCTTAGTTGGAAAGCCCTATGCCAAGTCATATGTTTCCAAATGAATCTATGTCATGAAAAGGGGTTTCCCCCATAATGAAATCCCAAAATCACAGAAGGGATTGTGGATTTGGGGTCAATATGTCTTTGCTATAATATTTGTAGAGAGTGTGGAACTATCATCATTCCCCAAGTACTCATCGAATAGGAAGAATGACATAAAGAGAGTGAAAACAAAGAAAATATTTTGGGTCAACATGGAAGAGACCTAAATGTCTTGATGCCTTGAGTCACCCCAAAAGGAAAACACAAGACAAAGAAAAGATAAAGGAAAATCTTTTACAAAATAGAGAAGAATGTAGGTACAAATAGAGGAATATCACAAAGAGAGGTACATCAAACAAAACAATATGGGGGATCGCATTACACACATGCAATCACATAAAAAAAATGCAAAATAAAATAATGCAAAAGACTAGTAAAGCACATGCGAGTTAACATATTAGCAGTTTGTCCACATCCCAATCTTGTTCATCGTATACACAAGGCAGACAACTAGCCAAAGTGACAACAAGTTTAGTACTAGGATAAGGCTATCTAATTCTTGCTTCCACTGTGTATAAGACAAGAATGAGTTGAGGTAGGTGATGAGAAGGAGCTCCTTACATTTTGAAATGGTTTGCAATGAAGGTAAAGCATGTAATAGTGAGCATACTATGATCCTACAACTATTACATGGCAAGGAGCGAGAGGACATGCTTTAAGGGATTATTTCTATGATATCAAACTTTTTAAATATTTGTTTTAAAGCACGACACTCATCAGTACAATGTCCAAGAGCTCTATGATATCGACAATGTGATGTGTTTGTGTTCTTAGGATTTGGATTTGGATTTTCTTGCATGGATGGGAATGTAATAAGTCCTTGGCTTAGAAGTATATGTAATGTTCTTTTAGTTGTAGATGGCAGACAAGGGAATTCTAGTTTCTTTACTTTGTAAGGCCTTTGTTTCTTGCTAGATTCGCCAATTTCTTGAGTTAGATGTTGAGGAGTACCTAAGATGATCCTATCATCCTTATCATTGTTACGAAGAATTGGTTGTGAACCGTAGATTTTTGGGTAGGGCTTATAGGCTACTCTTGCACTCTTAGGATGTTTCACCTAAAAGGAGAGAGATAAACCCCACGCAAAAGATCTATGCTAGGTTCACTCAAATTATGCAATGTATGTTGTCATTTAGACTAAATGGAAATAACTAAGTGCAATTAGATGATCTATGTGACTGATTATGTATGTAAAACCTAAGATTTATACAAATTTTGAAAACATAATGTGACATGCAAACATTAACTAAGAGGGAACAAATGCAAAATAGAAAGGAAGAAGGTTGATTCAGAGTGCACCTGGGCAAAGATTTGAGAATTTGGAATCTTCTAAATGTTGACTGAGATTACAAAAACTCACTAGTGGGACTCATTCGCCACTAATGGTGAATCAGTCCTCCCCCAAAATTCTTTGAAATTAGGGGACAATTCTGCATCACCAGATCTGAGGTTGTCTGCTTGTTGGGTTGACAAAGTTAATTCTATAGAAAAAAAATAGAAAGTCTTCTTCAAGCTTGAAATGAGGTTGATTTGACTTGAAGCACCTTGTTGACTTCTTGACCACCTTTCAACACCTAATTGATTGTCAAATTTGCATACACAAGTCAAACCCTTGTTGAAGAAAATCTGAAGATACAACAATGGTTGCTCCAAAATACTTGATTAATGCTTGATTCAATGATGCAAAGTGTTTGAAGGTGATCCCACAATACTGGTTTACAATTTTTGGCCAAACTGGACACTGAACTGATTTTTTCTAACTAAATATTCACATTCGGACACCTATAATGGCTAAACCGTGAGGAATTTGAAGATGATGCAAACTAGTGATTTGTGACATTTTTTCTGTAGATTCTAAACATTTTTTTTTCAAAATGTTTGGAATCAAATTGCACTTCTTTTTCCATCTCCTTTGAAAACTAGTTTTTTTCAATAAACACCATTTTTAAGGAGTGACACTCACCGTATAACACATAATATTTTCTCCATGAAGGATAAAATTCTATTGGTTTTGAATTTAGATTTGTAACTATGATATCTAGTGCTTCCAATTGGTTTCATAGTGTTTTATTGAATATTTTTTTCTTATTCAAGTTTCAAAATCAAACTAATTACAATTCAGACATAGGCGGACCGTATAACACAACTTTTTTTGAATGTATTGAAATTATTTTTTATTTTTTTAGTTGGATCAACGACTTCAATATCTGGTGCACTCATATTTTTCAATTTTTTTTTATAATATTCTATTTTTCCACATGTGCAGAACAAAGAGCTTGATTTTTAATGAAAAACCTACATTCACAATAAATAAAAAATTAATATAATAATCAAATTTAATTTAATTAAAATTATAATTTTTTGGAAGCTTATAGTAAGGAATGCATACTTACAAAAAAAATAATTTAAATGAATTCATCTGATCCCCCAAAAGGTAAATCAAAAGTGGTTTTTAATTAGCATTTTGATAGGTGTAAAAGAGACTCCATTATATGTATATTTTAAAATTAGTGGGATTCTATCTAAGGGGGCTTGGTCTAAGGTGGTTTGATCAAACCCTCTTCAATTGAAATCCTTTAAATGGAACTTTTCAAGCCTTAAATCATTATATTTTCTAAAAATATGCGATTTCAGCAAAAATTAGGATCTCCCAAAAAGTGTAAACCACTATTGTGGTAGCACCCATTGAATGCTTGAATGAATGTGTGAATAAGTGAACTTGATGAATGGGGGTTAAAATGAGAAGAAAAACACTTATTTATACATACTTGTGTCTTAGTAACCTAATGATACCTCATCACAGGCTGACATAAGGTGATTTTAAATAAAAACCCGAAAGAAAATTTGAAATATTTTGAATTTGGAGCCAAGAGGGACTCATTCACCACCCATGGTGAATGGGTCCCACCTTGGACTTGAATGTGGGTGTCAGGAATTATCTTGCATTTAATGTTGTTTGTCGGGTTTACATCTAAAAACACACTTAATTAAGCCTTATAAGGGCATAAAGGGGTCAAATAAAGCATAAGAAAGGTGTAAATAGTGAAATTATGCCTAGAAAAATGTGAAATCTTGTTACAAGACTTTACAACACTTCAAAATAGGATTTATTAAGTGATGAAAAGGTGATTTTTAGGTGAATTGTAATGAATAGAGTCTAGAAAAGTATAGAAGTGTTTTACAACACTTCACAACACCTTCACAAGACATCATTATTTGAATTTTAAGGACCTAAACGTGCATGTTCAAGCCATATTAGATCGATAAATCAAAGCAAAATAGATCAAGCATAATGAAGAAAGGCCTAAAAGACCATGAAAATGAAAAGGGCCATTTTTCTACGGTGCAGGTTATTCTTTAGGAAGGAGGACACTTATGTTGGGAGGGGGATCTTGATATCCTATCCCTTTAGTATATTCAGTTGGTATTTGTTCTAAAAGTTGATGAATTTCATGCTCATTAGTTATGTCACATCCATGTTTGCTTAAAATTGTGAATCCTTTTCCATATTTCTCTTCTAGGTTGATAGGAGTGTTGGTCACTTTGTTAACATAGGATTGTTGAATGTTTGCTTGATTAGAGGAACTAGGTTCACCTATTGTAGGGAATTTAGGCTTAGCTTGTGTTTCAAATTCAAGATGTAAAAGAGCCAACATCTCAAGTTGTGTTGGTTGTTTCATAAAAGGATAAAAGGATGCATTAGTCTCAAAGTTGCTAAGGCAATTGTTTATGAAGTTACATTCATGTTGTCATCTTCTCCAATGATGTCAACATTGTAAGGAGGACATACATTAGGAGTTTATTGAGCATGAGTGAGTTTAATTTCATTAGGATCATTTCCAAGAGCATAGCTTGATATATTCACTAATGAATTTAATAAGGATATCCAAAGCTTACTAAAGCACATATCCACGATGAAATGAAATGTATTCACCTAGAGTGAAATGTGTAAATGCAATTTTGAAATTAAGTAATGCACGAAATGAACCAAATTAAGCTAGAAGCAATGAAATGAATGAAACGAAAATTCAGTAATCTAAAACAGAAATCTAACAACAACAAACAAAAGCATATAAACAAGGTTTTTAATGCTGTAAAATACAATTTCAGGTTTGACATGGGACTAAATTGCCCAGAGGAGTGTATGAGTCCCAGTTAGGTTTTTTGAAGGGTTCAAATGCTAAAAATAACACAACACAGAACTCTCAAAAATTAGGTAAAACAACCTACACTAGGACTAAATCACCCAGAGGGGCGAATGGGTCCCAGATGAGGGTTTTGGCACTAATTTGAGAAAATTTTGAGTGAATGTTAGGTTCTCTGATCTATATGTAGTCTAGACTATGCACAATTATAGATTTCAAATGAAATTCAATGATGCAAGATGCAAAAATGTAACCTATATGCACTTTCACGAATGAAAGATTTAGAAGCCCTAAATGCAAATTAACTAATGCAAGACCTAATGCAAATTTAATGTAAGCTAGATCTAGGACTATGATGCACTCCAAATCAGAAATAGGGTGTCCAAAGGATAGTTTCACCAAAATAAGATAAATAAAATTAGTAGGAGGGGGTGTGTGCACCTTTTAGGAGATGGAAAACATAAGAGGGATTCTCCAATTTTGCTCTATTTCATTCAAGGAAACCCTAGAGATCTCAGTCTAATGATGCAATTGAGAGAAGGGATCTGCTATTAGGTCTCCTAGGGTATGATTAAAGACAAAAAGGGGGGTCACCACTAAGAAAAGGCTTAGAAAGACAAGAAATGAGAGTAACATGCAAAACCTAGTTATAAGACCTAAAAAATGAATTCAAATCAGAATAGCAAATGGGAGATAAATAGAGGTGCAGTTGGAAAATTGAAGATGCTTGAAACAAGGTCTACAATCCCGAAATTATGTCTTTTGAAGCACAGTGGGACTCATACGCTAGTAGGGGCTATTTATTCCTAGTTTAGGGTTTCAGGCCGAAACTAGAATATGCGACTGGTAAACCAGGATCTATAGAAAAATTCTAAAAATTGGTATATTAGGACTCATACACCACAAGTGGTGATTTAGTCCTAGTATCAGTGTTGATTTGAAACTCTGATATCCTCTAGTTTTCTCCTATAGCTTCTCTCCCTTCCAATCTCCAAGTTTGAAACTTTGGATTCTAACCTATAGGTGACTTTTCATGATCTTGCAAGAAAGGTGACAACTTTACAACTTTGACAACTTTCTCCAATCTTTCTCTTCAATGGATCCTCAAACTAAATTTGCAAATCGCACATCAAAGAGAGGGAAAAATGTTGTTTTGTTAGTGGATAGGGGTTTTCCTTGGTCAAACATCATTTTGCTAATCAAACCTTGAACTAAAATCAAATAACATAAAGGAATGATGAATGAACAATATGCAATGTTGCAACTCACCAAACCCTTGAATAAAAGGCTACAATCTTGTATGAAATGGCTAGCATGAATGTATATTTTGAATCTTGATTGAATACTATGAATCTTGACTTGAATGCTTTCTTGAATCATAAGAACCTACATCATAAAGGTTAGCTCAAAGACAAACATGATGCATGATGAATTTGACATGATGCTTGAATCTAGAATGTAGCTCCAAAATGCTTGATAATCAACTCTTGAATGCTCTCTTGATTATAAATTTTCTATAGTCCTTGAATACTTGAATTGCTTAGGAGAAAATATGTGAAATAAGCTTTCTATTTATACTTGTTTATGCCAAATTTGCTGAAATTACAACACTACAAGATGACATCAAATCTAGGAGAATAAAATCCTACCAAGAATTTGAATTTAAAATAGGTCCAAGCTAATCGAGACTCATATGCCAATTGGGGGAGTCCTAGTAGCCTAACCTTGGGACACAAATTTCAAGAAATGTTAAGTTCTATGACAAATTCAAGACCAATTCCTAAAACTTGGGTGGGACCCATATGCCTAAGGTGGCATATGAGTCCCAAATCACTAAATCTGGGACATACAATCCAAAATCATTTAATTATGATTGGTCATTTGATATATGTCAAGATTATAGTCAGAAAGATGCATTAAATAAGGCTTGTGGATGTAAAATAGGACCAAATAAGGCATAAAGAAGCCCAATTTTAGCATGGGGGCCAAAAAAGTGTGAAAATGTAAAGGGATACATTCCCCTACACTACATTTAGCCCCCACTTTAGTGAGAGGAGGAACTTTCTTCAAACTCACACTAAAGTAGGAAAACTCGCATCAATAGGGGTCCAAGTGTACCAATGCTAGTAAGATAGGATGACAATGATCAAGAGGGTTGTGCAAGACCTGAGGATCAAGATCCTATGGCAAACCAACATACGCACAAAAGAACACACATGTGAACAATGTAAGGAGCAACAACAAGTTACAAGCATACATTTCCAAAGACAAAGACAAAGAAAAATAAAAACAAAAAGGGGTGGATGAAGCTTTGACCATTTATCCCACACGATGTGGACTAGATCTAATTTGTTTGTCTAAAAATTTTTACAAGTGGTACACAATGTCCACTATGCAAACAAATGCACGTTCACAAGGGCTAGTGGAACCTCAAACCGTCCACTAGGTGAGCCTCCAACGAGACACATACACATGCAGTCGGTATGTGCTCACACAGACAAGCAAGTGGCTATGGGAAGGTCATGCATAAGTTTGGCTCCCATACGATAACCATACCAAAGCTATACCTCCTGATAACTTTGATAAGGTGCCACACATCATGAACAACATGATTCACGAGGCAAGTAAAGCTTTGTATGCTTGACACCCATGAATGAACATGATGGCTCCATAGGAAAACAAAGTGTGTTATACAAGGTGGCCATATAATATATATTTTAAATGCAAAATAGTGTAAGGTATGTTAAAAGAAGTTTTGCTTAGTTCATGTAAGGTCTTAACCTAGGGAACATTGTGCCTATTGTCTCCAAGAGAGGACAAATCAAAGAATAGAAGATTCACAATTTAGGGGATGCAATGTGCTGCATCAAGCCACTAAGAGGAATATAATATGCTAAGAGAGATCATGCTCTTGAGGGACATCATACCCAATGTCACCACAAAGTGAAAGAAACATTGCATGAAGTATGAAGACTATACAATGAAACATGAGTTGAAATGCAAAATAATAATGCCAATGTATGCCCCCACTTTAAAGAAAGTGCTAAACACCATGCTGTGCACAATTACTTTAAAGTAGCAAATGATAAGTGCTAAAAATAAAGAGGACATGAGAGATTTTTTGGAAAACCCTATGCCAAGTCAAGTTCACCAAAATGAAATAAAAAAAATTGGTGGGAGGGGGGTGTGTGCACCTTTTAGGAGATGGAACACACAAGAGGGGTTCTCCAATTTTTCTCTATTTCATTCATGAAAACCCGAGAGATCTCAATCTAATGATGCAATTAAGAGAAGGTATCTACTATAAGGTCTCCTAGGGTGTTATTAAAGACAAAAGGGGGGTTCACCACTAAGCAAAGGCTTAGAAAGACAAGAAATGAAAATAACATGCAAAACCTAGTTATATGACCTAGAAAATGAACTCAAATCATAATAGAAAGTTGGAGATAAACAGAGGTGCACTTGGAAAACTAAAAACGCTTCAAACAAAGTCTGCAATCCTAAAATTAGGAGTTTTGAAGCACACTGGGACTCATACGCCAGTAGGGTGATTTAGTCCCAGTTTAGGGTTTCGAGCCAAAACCAGAATTTGCAACTAGTAAACCAAGATCTACAAAAAAAGTATAAAAAATGGTATATTGGGACTCATACGCCACAAGTGGTGATTTAGTCCTAGTATTAAGGTTGATTTGAAACTCTAATCTCCTCTAGTGTTCTCCTGTAACTTCTCTCCCTTCCAATTTCTAAATTTGAAACTCTAAATTCTGACCTATAGGTAACTTTTTGTGATCTTGCAAGAAAGGTGACAACTTTGACAACTTTGCAACTTTAACAACCTTTTCCAATCTTTCTCTTCAATGGATCCTCAACCTAAATCTAAAATTCACACATAAAAGGGAGGGAAAAATGTTGTTTTGTTAGTGGATAGGGGTTTGCCTTGGTCAAACCCCATTTTGGTAATCAAACCTTGAAATGAAATCAAATAGCATGAAGGGATGATGAATGAAAAATATACAATGTTGCAACTCACCAAACCCTTGAATAAAATGATGCAATCTTGTATGAAAAGGCTAGCATGAAAGTATATATTGACTCTTGATTGAATACTATAGATCTTGACTTGAATTCTTGCTTGAATCATAAGAACCTACATCACAAATGTTAGCTCAAAGACAAACATGATGCATGATGACTTTGACATGATGCTTGAATATTGAATGTAGCTCCAAAATGCTTGATAATCAGCTATTGAATGATCTCTTGATCATAAATTTTCTATAGTGCTTGAATACTTGAATTTTTTAGGATAAAATTTGTGAAATAACCTTGTATTTATACTTGTTTATGCCAAATTTCTTGAAATTACAACACTACAAGCCATAAGATCTAGGAGAATAAAATCCGGCCAAGAATTTGAATTTAAAATAGGTCCAAGCTAAGCGGGACTTATACGCCAGTTGGGGCGTATGAGTCCTAGTAGACTAAGCTTGGGACACAAATTTCAAGAAATGTTAACTTCTATGCCAAATTCAGGACCAGGCCTTGAAACATAGGTGGGACCCATACACCCAAGGTGGTGTTTGAGTTCCAAATCACTAAATTTGGGCCATACAATCCAAAATCATTAAATTATGATTGGGCATTTGATATGTGCCAGTATTATCCTCATAAAGATGTATTAAATAAGGCTTGTGGATGCAAAATAGGACCAAATAAGGCATAAAGAAGCCCGATTTTAGCAGGGAGGGCCCAAAAAAGTGTGAAAATGCAAAGGGATACATTTTCCTACACTATGGTAATCAATTTCCATTACTTCCATTAAAATTTTTATTTAGAAACACATTATTTAATAGACATGATTGTTACACAAATATAATAGTAAATAAAATGTCATACCAAATTGGTAATACTTAACCTTGTAGTTGGAAAAGACCACCATAAAAAAATTAATCCTAAACTCAACACAATCTAAGTATATCTTAAAGGAAAGAAAATAATGCCTAGAAAGTGAGAATACCCACTCTTCACCTCATTAGATTTTGTTAGCTTAACTTTGTGTCATTATCTTATACTAGTTCTAGCTTCAATTGAAGCCTACTAAAGAGAGAATGCTAAAAAAGTTAGGAACAACGCCAACCTTGGAGTTATCCTTACCAAAACCCTACCCCTATGGAATTGAGGTCACATGGACATCCATTTCCCAAGGACTAGCTATATACCCACTTCCCACACGTAGTTCTCATTACAGGGTTTATCTCAAGGAACATACAATTGGAATTCCTACATAGAAAATCTCTCATCCAATGAATAAATATGAGTAATATGATATTTCATCCAAAGGAGTTAATTAAACCTTAGCAACCTAACATTGATTCTTTCTTACAAACCCAACAAGGTTCTATATACATATTAAGATTCTCTTATATGGAATATACATGTGGACTAGGGTTTTGTCAAAAATATTGTTATCCTTGATATATCTCTCCAAGCATGGAGATCTAACCATAACTAGATACAAAGTTGTTAGGAAATCTTATCTCAATCTACTATTAGGATATTGATAAAGAGTATAAGCCCTTATAAAATAGTCAAACTATCGTTATATGTATCAATTATACCAAAGGCATAGACATGGGTCGAAGTGAGGTTCGCCACCCACAATATGGCTTTGTAAATAAAGTATCATAATTGTATAGAACATTCTTCTATACATCAAAATACATACAATAATTACATACTTTCTCTACCCATGATGAATATTCCAGTCATACTAGAGATAAATGGGCATCATTATATCCTTTATATCATCATATGCCAAATCTTGTATTAGGTGTATTTTATTATTGGATCATATTATAAGGTTTTCTTATCGCTAGAGATTTAACCTAGGCTTCTTTGCCACCTTGTTTCACTTTGGACTCTCAACAAAAAGTTATAATGAACTCAAGGTAAGATCCTATTTTGTCTCCCACCATTGTCTACCCAAAATTCCACACACTTGGACATTCAAATAATCAACCCTTCCCTATAGAAAATTCCTTGTTTATGAATTTTTCATAATCCCATCTTTCGAATATCAAGCATTCTTACATTTTAGATTTTGAGCATCATACTAGATATTAGTTACCTTTCTATCTTGATTCCCCAAATACTTATAAAGAAGGGCTTTTAGATAGTGGAAGCTTTCTGAAGGTGGACTCTACGACTCGAGATCTAGGGCATACTACAGTGGCTTGCTTTTAGTTGATTTGGACATCTCCAAACCTCTCCATGGTGATGTGATCTTAATGGTGGAGGAAAGACCTTGGACGCAGCTGCTAGACTATGAGGGAATCCCCTTTTGGTGCAGGAGGTGTTTCTCCACTGGTCATTTGGCCTCTAGTTGCCCTCTTGCTCATCACAAGGGCATTGCTACTTGGTGGAAGAATGCTCTCTCATACCATCTCACAGTTGGTTCTCCCTCTTCGGATGGTTCCTTTGAGGAGGGTGACCCTCCCTTTTCTCCCAAGGAGTCTATGTTTTTCTAGGCTCCTCTTCTGACTTTCCCTTTCATGGAACCTTTGGTTCCTTGATCTGTTGTCATTGTTCAAGCGAAACATGTTTGTCCCTTATTGAACAACTCTGTTGGTCCTTTGATTGTTGTTGTCTCCTCTTCTTCATTGCTGATCCCCTTGTTGCATGGTGGCTCCTCGCCCGAGGTGTCTGTTGAGGATCCTCTCCTCTCGCCTCGCTCGGTGGATTTATATTCTGAGTCTTCCTAGTCTGTTGTGCAAAGGAAGAAGGGAATACTCGGATCCGTTGCTACTTCGAGGCCTCAAGTTAAGGGAGTCAGATTAGTCCCCTCAAGTTCTGGGGTTGTCTAGTCCTTGTTTGTTGTTCTATAGTTGTCTATCAGTTGTTTCTGTGTGTTTCCTTTTAGGCCTATTTTGCTGGGGCCCAGTGGCTCCTATTTATTCTTCTCCTAGTTCATGTTCTAGTTTGAACTAGTTTCTTTTTGGCCCTATGGGATTTCTGTGTGAAGGGTACAACACCTTGTAGATGCTACTTATCTTATCAAAAACATTAATTCACATTATTCTTGCACTTGGTAATAAAATTGCATCATAATTAAGAATAAGAAAATATACTATTCAATTTATTGATTATTTTCTTTTCACACATAAGCATAAACCATCTTGAATCAACTTTTTTTAACTATAACTATGGATATTCCCCAATTTCATGTTATAGAAGTACAAGAAAATTTATAATCTTTTGAACATATTCAAGAGAGAGTTTGCATATAAATTTTCCTTTATTGAACTCTACTCATAAGCTTTATAAATGTGGTGGTTATGGTAATTATTGCTAGCCATACAATTAGCATTAAATTATGAAATTAGGTCTATAACTTCTAAGGGTGGTAAATCATTATGTTCATTACTTTCAACTTATTCATAACCTAGTAGAATTGTGCAACCTATCATTTCAAAAAACATGGTGAATTGATGAATTTCATATAACTACTTAATTTGGTAATGGGGATATTCATTAATTGTATATATCTCAACTTTTTGTTTATGATTTACAGATATTGCACTCTAGAAATACATGACAAGAAATGAGTAGCCAATTTGGGCTATTTTATTAATTGGGCAACATGTCCATACAAGATCAATATAATAGGATCTTTTCCAACCATGTCTCCATCCAATATAAGATGGACACTTAAAACAACCATACAAGTGTATAAGGATAGGAATAATATTAAATATGCTCTGGCTAGGAGCTTTGATTCATTGAGACAAACCAAGTCTTGAGTCACTTACAAAAAATCACAGCACATTCAAGATAATTTATTGAGTTTTTTTTATTAACTCTAAAAGATTTTATACTCTTCCTTGGGTTTCATACAATTGACCAAGTACAAGACCAATCCACTGCAAGAATTCTTTTGAATATTAATGACGATCATAATTTTATTCTTACTTCAAATAGATTTATAATGTTTGTCTTTAAAAAATAGATCACAAAGCATCACAATGTCCTCTAAATCTAAGGTCATCTTCTAAGACAAACAAAAGAATATTGACCAAGTAATAATAAGAAGTTCATCACTATATTCAGCTTCTAGTAATATTAGTAGAAGTGAAATCTTTTAGAGATAAAACAAGATACTTCTTGGATTAGAAATCAAATACGACTTCACCATCAAATATTATATTTCCCAAACTACAAACACCATCACTTGATATGAATTAGATTCATAGCCTAAACTATCAAATATTAATTATGCCACTTTAAAGTTATGGAAAAAAATTGTGAAAATTTGAGGTTCAACCAATAAGATTGTTACAAGAGTTTCCACCGTTTGGTGCTTGAGATCTTAGAGAATTTATACAGTTTTAAAAGTGTCATAAATGACATGCTTGTCACAACCATAAGGTTAGCGGTCTTGTTGAAAGATCAATGAAAGACTACTTTTCCATCAACATATATCATATATTGACAAGGCCAAGAGATTGACTTTCAACCTCAAAGGTGAGTCAATCAGACCTAAGTTGTGATTCTTTAATGGCAAAAAATGATTAGAAATGATTTAAACTAATGCAACTAAAGGAAATATACGAGGAAATGTATCTTGGTGGTGGAAGAACCAATCATAGAATGTCATGAAAATCTTGTTTGTGCTTCTCCTAAAACCACTGAGAAAGATGTTATGGCACAAGAAGATGAGATCATTGACACATTTCCTAATATCACTTTGCCTAGTCTTCTTCCATCTCCAAATATCCATCCCATTTGTGAAGATGATTTGATACAAGCAGATAATCATGACAATGATACCCCTCTTCCTAATAACAAAGATACTTTGGTTTTAGAAGATCCAATCATTGAGCATCAGTTATTTGTCTCACTCCCCCCAACTCTCCTACTTGAGAGGATATTATTGGCAAAGAGGATGAAACCATTTATAAAAATACAGTAAGCAGGCTTGCTTAAATAAAGATGATAAGGTCACCTTAGACATTCCAAAACCTAAAATTCATGATCCTCTTGAAAATCTACATCACCTATTACATCAATCCAAAACTGGGCATGATTTTTGTACACTTTTACACACAATATTAATTAAATTACCACCTATACCTGAACAAGAAACCAAGAAGAAAAGAGATAGATATGGACCTTATTGTTCATATCATAGAATATTTGGACACCTCTAGTGTAGAAAAATGTAACCCTTTACATTTTCTCACTTGTTTGGGCCGTCCTTATTAAATTGGACTTAATAATGCCTTAATTTAGTGTTGTTAAATGTACCCCTTTACATATACACACTTATTTGGGCCCTCTTAATTAAATTGATCTTATTTTTTCCTTAATTAGCTCTTTAATTCATCTACAAGCCTAATTAATTATGTTTTTTGAAGCAGAAACCTTATAATAATTAATGGTTAAACATAACACTCTACATTGAGCAATGTATGTTCCAGGTATGGGACCTAGAGCCCATTCACCCATGGGTGAATGGGTCCTCCCTAGACTTTAGGACCTAAATTTAAATTATGTTTTTGGCAGTATCTTAACATTTTCAAATCCATAATTCAATGTCAACTTCTGATATTTGAATTTTTAGAAATTAAAGATACATACCTATAAATACAAGGTTATTTCACTATGTTTCACCTAGCATTTTCAAGAGAAATTTCACAAGAGAAAATTTGATTATCAAGAGCATTTAAGAACAGGTATGCTAGAGTTTTATTGCAATAATCAAGATCTATCCATCATGTCAAATTCTTCTTGCATCATGCATGTTTTTGGAGCTAACATTGTGATGCAGGTTTCAAGATCAAGTTCAAGCATTCAAAGCATTATTTCAAGTGTCAAGATCCACATCCAATTTAGCCACTTCATACAAGTTTCAGGTCTTCCTAAGATCTCCATTATCAAGGTTTCTACGAGGGTTTGTTGAGTGGTAACTTAGCTTTGTTCATTCTCCATTCCCTCATTCATGCATTATTTCAATTCAAGGTTTGATTACCAAAATGGGGTTTGACCAAGGAAAACCCCCATTCACCCAAAAAAAGCATTTTTCTCTCTTATGTGTGTGATTATAGATTTAGGTTGAAGAAGATTTGAAGACCTTTTAAAGAGCAAGATTTACAAAGTTGTCAAAGTTGCAAAAGTTGTTGAAGTTTTCAAATCATAGAATCTAACCTACATATCTAATTTCTGACTTTTTGACACTGAAACCTGGACAAATTAGAGGCTGCACATTTGCACTAGAGGCTCCTGAAAGATTGTTGAAACCCCTGCACTTGGACCCATTCACCCATGGGCGAATGAGTCTCAAATTAGCTTCTGGAAAGCACTTTTGGTGATTGGTTACACATGTTTTTTCCCTTCTCTAATTTGCATTATGTTTTATGGTTATACAAAAATTGAGTTTATGTCGGTTCAAGTGCTATATTACATTTTGGAGTTGATTTGTTATTTTTAGTTTTTCTCCCAAAGTGTTGTTTGACCTTGACCCCTGTCCTTTAGTCACAAAGAAATATGAAGATTCTCACTTTGGTTGATTCACCTAAGGGTTGTTAATCAATTCTTTGTGAGGTTCTCATTTCCTAATAAAATAAAGGAAAATAGGCCCCCCTTATTATCAATCACACCTTTTTAACCAATTCCCAACCCTAATATTCCTATGTTTCATTTTGGTGAACTCGATTGATGTTTGAGCATCATAACTTGTTGATTTGGAGTCCATTTTCAACCCTAGATGTAGGTTTCTCATTGTATTGCATTGTATTGCATTGATTTTCATCTCATCTAGGGTTCTTAACTTGCATTAGTTTGCATCTCATTTAGGGTTTTAGGTTTGCATTTTTGCATCCTTTAAAATCTAAAAAATTCAAAAGTATCAATCATTTTGCATAGTGTTTACATAACATTGCATGATCAACAACTTAATACAGAAAAATAAATCAAAATTACATATCAAATTAGGACTTTTCAATTGTCATTTAGCACTATTTTGTACTTGCATTTAGGTCTCATTTTATTGAAATATGAAATTGTAACTTACTATTTGAAACCAAAATCTGAAAAACCATAGAAATCATCTCAAAAACTTGCAAATTCATTTTTAAAAATCCTAAAGTGAGACCCATTCACCCATGGGCTAATGAATCCCTAATCAGGGTTGTTTTATGAATTTCTAAGCATTAAAATTGTTGTTTCAGCATTTTGTGTTGTTGTATTTAGTCTATTGTTTCAATTTCCAGAATTTTTGTTATCTGAAATTGTTCATATTAAGCTTAATTTGTTAAATTCAGTGCATTTTTTGAATTCCAAATTACATATAAAAGACGTCATTTTTAGATTTTTGCATAGCATAATAAAAAATTATCTTGCTTAAAATTTGAAAATTTGTAATCTCCTTGCATTTCAATTCATTCTTTCATAATGGACATGTGCATTAGTAATATATGGAAGTCCTTAACATCTTTAGTTGATGTCTCAAGTTGTGTTTTTGGTAGTGATCCTAATGCAATAGAACCTAATCATGCTCAACCAACCCCTAATGAATTTCCTCGTGAAGTTGACATCTTAGGTGAAGATGATGAAAGCATGCACAATTTCATACATATGCCTTGACAATCTTGAGAACAATTCATCATTTTACCCTTCCATGCAACAACCAACACCTCCTACTATTCCACCATTAGAGATGTTTGCTCTTGTACATCCTAAGATTGAGTCACAAGCCTAAACCTCCAACAATGAGTGAACCTAGTTCCTCTAACCAAGTGCATACTCATCCATCCTATATTAATAAAGTCACCAACACACCCATCAACGTAGAAGAGACTTATGGCCAAGGATTTAAGATCTTAGATAAACAAGGATGCGAGACAACAAATGAGCATGAAATTCATAAGTCGCTAGAACAAATCCCAATCTAAGATACTAAAGGACTAGGATATCAAGATCCTTCTCCCTCCACATTTTCTAAGGAAACAAGTGTTCTCCATCATAATGAAAAAATCCCTCACAAGGATGATAGGATCATTTTAGGTCCTCCTTCGAATCTACCTCAACAAGCTTCTCAAAGAAGTAAGAAATCCAAACCTTATAAATTCAAAGAGTTACCATTCTTACATACTAAAACAGAAATTGAACAACAAATGGAGCAACTTATTTATCTAGGATGGATTAAATTTACATCTCCCAGTAGAATTAATAAGCCTAAGAACATGAATAATTGAGCATATCATAGAACTCTCAGGAATCAAACATAATTGGATAGCATTTACATGAACTTTGCTCCTTGTCACGTGATAGTTGTAGGATCATAGAAAACTCACTATTACATGTTTTACATTCATTTCAAATAATTTTTGTATCTTGCAAGGAGCTCATTCTTACCACTTATCTCAGATCATCCTTGTCCTGCACATAGTGGGAGCAAGGAGTTAGATAACCTTGTCCTAGTTTGGTACTTGATATTGTCCCTTTGGCTAGTTGTCATCCTTTTGCATACGATGAACGAGATTGGGATGCAAATGACCTACTATAGGTTGAATTGCATCATTTTGTTTGATGTGAATTGTCTTTTTATTTATTTTCCTTTTCATGTTCTTTATGTGATTGTGTGTGCATAATGTGATCCTCATATCATTTTGTTTGATGTGATTTCATGTGCATTCCTCTATTTGTACCTTCATTCTTCTATATGCATAAACCTTTCCTTTTGGGGATGACACAAGGCGTCAAGAAATTTAGGTCTCTTCCATGTTGACCCAAAATCCTTTCCTTTGTTTTCGCTCTCTATTTGTTATTCTTCAAGTTCCATGAGTTATTTGGGGAATGACGACATTTCCAAGCTCTATAATATCATTGTAGCAAATAAATACACTGACCCCAAATCTATGGATCCCTTACATGATTTTGGGATTTCATTTTGGGGGCAACCCTGTAATGCCCCGCCAAGCAACCCCAAAGGATACAATGCATCTAACATTTATGGCACCAATTTTTTTTAAAAAAGTACTAACATACATCATAATAATCATATATCACATGAAATGAAACTAAACATGAACTACATATAACAAATCCCTCAGGTTTACATGACTACATTACTTTTCACAACAACATCATTACATCACATGAAAGGTAAGTATACACCAGTAACCATAAGATAACATGAACATGGACAATACATTAATCAAAGATTACAATATTACAATGTTGCTTCCCAACATGAATGGGGAAGATACAATAAAATGGAATGATACATTTGAAATGAAGGAGTACAAAGCTGTAATACTGGATCCAACTCTGGTTCAACTTAGGAGTCACTGCAAGGTACAATACAGTTCACCGACTAGGAGCTGGGGATCCAATGGGGTGCATAGCACGTTCCACCCAACCATGTGGACCCGAAGGCCCACCCCCCGTGCTAAGAGATGACAAGAAGGACCCCAACGATAACCATCATACAGAACAAGGATACAAGACTTCACAACAAGAACCACAATAACATAAGGAAATCTCCAACACAAGATATAACCAACATAAGATGTGCCCAACATAAGAAATAACCAATAAAGCATCAATACACAAATGCCAACATCTACTTCCAGAGGCTAAAGAATAATATAGAGGGAAACAAAGAATGCATGGTTGTTAAAGGGTGGAGTGTCATCGCAATGTTGCATGGGTTACCCTGGCGAGTCTTCCTAGGTCCCGACCCCCAACTTGGGTTACCCTGGCGACCTCTTACGAAACCCGGCCCCACATGCAATCCAATGTGGAATCGATTATATTTCATAAAGACAAGATAATGATCTTGCCATTCCATGCCTTCTCGACTCATTCCCAAGTCTGAACTAGCCCTTGAGTCCATGAGGGAGGCATAATTTCTACAGTTAAGTGTTTTAGACTACCTAATGTATTGATTTAGTTTTCACTTATTATACTAACTCCACATGAGTTACCTAGGCACCACTTTGTGTGCCGGCCCCCATGAAGAGCCACTCCCCACTAACAACATATCGCAAAAACACAAAAGGGAAAGCTAACTTGCACAAGAAACCAATTTCAATAAATAACTGCAATAAGTGAGGCATGCACCATCTCACGATAGAACTTCAAAGTAACAAAAACTACATTCAAGTGGAAGGCTCAAAGCCACATAAAAACAATCCAAGTGCAATATCAATCTTCATCTAAGTAACAGATTCATAAAATCACCCACTATCTGGTGAATTAACATAAAACTCAAATAAATACTTCAAACTCGGTATAGGTTACCCAAGGCGAATCCTCCTAAGTCGTCGGACCCCCATACCAACTCTTGCAAGTAAAAATCATATCCCTTCAACCTTTGGAAGACATAATCACTAACACAGTAGTTTTCCCATGGCAACAACATCAAGATATCAAAAGATTATAGACCATCCACAATTTACAAATCAACAAGTGAAGTCATCACAACAAAATCTCACTCAAGCAAATACCAACATAAACAACTCACAAAACCAAAATCTTCCCAAGGGCCAATTGGCTCAAATGGAATTCCTCCCATAAACAGTATCTCATAACCATCGCAAAACCCAAAATTCACCACAATAGCCAACAACAATGTCAACCAACAAAACAAGTGATCACAACAACATGAAATTTACTTCTTCTTTTTAAGCAACTCACAATACCTTTAATACAAACTATTTCAAGTGAAGTACTTTATCCAACAATTGCAGTCGTACTATATCCTTCATCACCACTACGGAGAATGATTCGCTATAGGAAAAGGATGAATCAGTGGATCTACTCAATGATAACTAATTGATTATAAGAAACTTGATTAACTAAATTGAATTTTCATGCCATAACAATAGAAACCTCATCAGGATAAGCGTTTCTATAATAAGGGTTTAGTCAAGCCACAACACCTATAACTCTCGTAAGACATAAGGTATTCTCAACTTGAAATTAAGAGATTGATCAACTTAGAACAAATGTCTTCCATGCTTATCTTGGCTGAACTATATAATCCAATATACAACTTTTCTTATGGAAACCCTACTATTCCTTTCTACTAAGAGCAATCTTAAAATTAAAGAAAATCTACTATAATCTGATTTAAAGATGATCTATGGAATTTAACTTCCATTTTAACCCATGAACGACCTTGATGCAAGCCTATAATGAATGTACTTAACGGATTAAACTATAACCTATATCAAGTTCGACATCTGCTCATAAAATCTTGTAAACATCATGAAGACACTATTTCAAGAGAAAGATTCATCCATGACCATCTTCCTAAAATTGTTGGGGTGAATCTCAGAGTGGCTAAAAGGATTCTAGCATGGCTAAGAGGGTCAAAGAAAAGTATGGGAGAGAACGGCTTGGAAAAAGAAGGCAAAGGGTACACTCCAGATTCAAGGCTTGTGCTTAATGTTGCGGCTACGTTGATTGCCAATGGAATCAAAAGGATTACATAAACCTTTAAAAATTTCTATTTTATTCAAGTGCTTTAGCTATGACGGATTGACAGTGGAATCTGGAAGATTATTTAAACCTCTACAACATTCTATTTTCATGGCCTTCAGATGTGGCAGTTACCAAAGGAATCTGAAAGATATTTTAAATCTCTGCAGCCTTCTATGTCCAAGTGCTGCATCTGTGAGTGGTTGTCAAAAGAATCAGGGAGTTTATTTAAATCTATACACTCTACCATGTTCAAGTGCGCCGCTGTGACAGGTTGACAATGAAATCAGGGCGATTATTTGAACCTTTACAACACTCTATTTTCAAGTACAGAAGATGGGCAGGTTGCGAATTGAATCAGAGAGGCTATCTAATTTACTACACCTTTGCAAGTCTAAAAGTTGTAGCTGTGACAGGTTGCCAATGGTTTCAGGGAGGCTACTTAATTCTGTACAATGCCTCAACTCTAAACGATGTAACAGTGACAGGTTGCCAAGTATATTAGAAAGTGAATATTGGAATTTGGAAATATCGCCATCTTCTTGCATTATTGCCAAATCCCAAATGTTATCCCCAAGACTGAAGGGAAGGAGAAAGGTGAGGTGCAAATACATGACTTAATAGTAGGAGAAATAATGTACAACTTTTCTTTTTTTTTTGAACTAGATGCATTTCTGTTTGGTGGAAAATTTCCAGAGATGCGCTTAAGTTTGAAGTTTGGAAATTAATCTTCGCCCCAATCAATAGAAAGCTCTCTATTATGTTAGTAATTGACAATATTTTATTTAGCTTGAACCACCATGATTACCCAATTACCTACCATAGTTGGGCTTCTGTGAGCAGAGGATTGAAGAGATCAACGAGGCTAGAGTTAAAATGTAAGTTCATCAACTTTTAATGCGATGAGAGCAAGATGTGATTAGATGAGTTACTTGGAATTCAAGGTATGAAGAGGCATAATAGAGGCATGTAATTTTCTTGACAGTATACTTGAAGAAGTACAATCTCCTATGCAAATCAAAGAATAAGACACGCCATTTAATAATAGAAGACCTATTATAACAAGAGCCGTCGAACTCCCAGCTCAAACCATACCATCAGTAGTCAAATATATCACATGAAATCCCTAGCGAACCGATTATACGGGCAAAGCATCATTCAAGGAGATTTACATCCAGGGAAGATAGAATAGTTAGTTGGGCATATTCCAAGGAAACTTGGCTAGTTCGTGCCAAGAGTTTGGATTCATTTTATACACTAAAATTTGATATCATTCCAAATCACCTATGGCAGAGGATGGTGTAAACATACAAGAATTAATTCAATGGTCATGCACAAAATAGATTTTTACAAGGGAGATTTCAAGTGAGGACAATAGCTACAAGATTCAAATGCAAGAAGGGATCGCCCTTGATGAGCAGCGACAGGTACAGGGTCAATATTCACATGACTTAAGACTCGACTGGAGATTATCAACATTGTTTTTCCTTCACATGCAGAGGGTACTAGGGATGGCTGTGCTACAAGAGGAATCCATCCAAACAAAAAGGAAATAAATAACGGTGCTAAAGACAAGATAAATAGCTAATAACATGGGTTTACTTCTTTCACATTTATTCAATCATGAATATTGAAGTGCAATGACTATTACTTACCTGGAATCCCTATGATGTGCCTGGAGACCTTGTCATAGACTTCCCCCTTCTCTCAATGCCTAATTTTCTTTATGCGCCGAAGGTTATGGTTGCAGGACCTCATCAAAAGAAGCTTTCTCCAAAATTATTCAATAGAATCTGTGTTGCCCCCCTCCTGGGTGATGATAAATCCCATCATAAAAATCATACCGAAATGGTAGTCCCCATGCAAATCCCTTACAATTTCTCCAACCCCGCATCAAAGAGCCATTACCATTTTGTTGTAACCGACCCCTCAATGAGTTTCCCTGAGATTTTTTTAATGTTCGCGACAGGAAGAGATATTTTCATGTAGTACATGAAAATTAGTTTTATTTCAGTCACAAAAGAATCCCCACAAAGCATTCCATTTCTTCTATTTAAAGCAAATAATTAATTTGCTATTACATGCATATTCGTAACTGCCAGCACCTTCCTAAAAATAGGGTGCTACTAATACAAGAGGATCTCCCCCTTTTGCATGTGCTCATTCTCCGCCAACACATCTTCTTCATTATGATTTCTTAAGTGAGTGTAACCGCTTGATTGACTTTATCCACCCACAATTTTTCACAATGTGTTGGCTTATAACACTTATTTTTTTTATTAATTTCATAACTCAATGCAAAATAGCAATTTAAATTATAATTATTTTACCACTTATTATTTATTGTTTTTGTTTTTATTTAATACGTTTCAAGCAAGCAACATTATAAAGCCCCTTAAATTTAAACACTTCAAAACACAATTAATCAAACAACATACCAATCAATACTCGACTTCACAGTGGGTTGGTAAGCAACTCAAGGACAACACAAATGGAGGGTCATTACAAACCCCTTTCTTTTTCATGATGTAGCTTCATTTCGAAACATATAACTTGGCATAGGGCTTTCCAAATAAGCTCTCATGTCTTCTTTGTTGTTAGCACTTACCATTTTCTACTTTAAAGTACTTGCTTAGAGCATGGTGTTAGAAATTTATTTAAAGTGGGGGCATACATTGGCATTATTATTTTTGGAGATCTTTGGACTATATCTTATGTTTCATTGTGTGGTCATTTTACTTCCTATGACGTGTCTTCTTCTTGGTGGAGTCATTGGGTTTGATGTCCTCCAAGAGTGTGGCCTTTCTTGGCATACCACTTTCCTCTTTGTGGTAATGTTACGTATTGCATACCCTAAGTTGTGAATCTTCTGCCCTAGACTTGTCCTCTCTCATAGACATTATGCACGATGTTCCCTAAGAGGATACCTTACATGAACTAAGAAAAACACGTTTTGAACATGTCTTATCCTATTTGTATTTTTTTTCATAAGTGTTTAGCATAACACACTTTGCTAACCTTATGAAGCCTGAAGTTTCTTATCCTATTTTCCTTTTGTTCATAACTATTTAGCATAACACAGCTTGCTAAGCCTTATGAAGCTTGAAGTTCATATTGTGTGGTGCCTTATTAAAGTTATCAAAGGTATAACTTTGGTATGGTATGGGATCCTAATAAGATTCTCTCATTTTCCACCCTTGGGGGCTCACCTAGTGGACAACAGGTTTCACTAGCCTGTGTGAGTGTGTGTTGTTGTTTGCATAGTGGACAACAAATTTCCACTTGTAAACATTTTTGGACAAACAATTGAGGCATGATACACATCACGTTGGATAATCGAGGCTTGATCCACCACTTTTTTTTTTCCTTCTCTTTCTTTTTTTGAGTCTTTAGCATTGTATGATTGAGTATCTTGTCATTGTTGTATACATATATATGTTTAACATAGGCATGTGTCTCATTATGCCTTTGTTGGTTTTTCCATGAGATCTTAGATCTTGGGGGCTTGATCATCCTCCTTGATCTTTGTTGTCTTATGATTCCAATGATTGTACAATTAGGCCTCTCTTGATTGTCTACTTTAGTGTGAGTTTGACACAGGGTCATCCTCTCATTAAAGCGGGGGCTAAATGTAGTGTAGAAAAATGTAACCCTTTACATTTTCTCACTTATTTGGGCCCTCCTTATTAAATTGGACTTAATAATGCCTTAATTTAGTGTTGTTAAATGCACCCCTTTACATTTGCACACTTATTTGACCCCTCTTAATTGCCTGAATTCATTTACAAGCCTAATTAATTACATTTTTTGAAGGGGAAAGTCGACAATAATTAATTCCTAAATATAACACTTTACATTGAGCAATGTGTGTTCCAGGTATAGGGACGTAGGACCCATTCACCCATGGGCGAATGGGTCCTCCCTAACCTTAAGACCTAAATTTAAATTATGTTTTTGGTGGTATTTTAACATTTTCAAATCTATAATTCAATGTCGGCTTGTGATAATTGAATTTCGAGAAATTAAGGATACATACCTATAAATACAAGGTTATTTCACTATGTTTCACCTAGCATTTTCATGATATCTCAAGAGCATTTTCAAGAGAATTTTCACAAGAGAAAATTTGATGATCAAGAGTGTTCAAGAGTAGATATATTAGAGTTTTATTGTAGCAATCAAAATCTATCCATCATGCCAAAGTCTTCTTGCATCATGCATGTTTTTGGAGCTAACATTGTGATGTAGGTTTCAATATCAAGTTCAAGGATTCAAAGAATAATTTCAAGTGTCAAGATCCACATCCAATTTATCCACTTCATGTAAGTTGCAAATCTTCCTAAGATCTCCATTATCAAGGTTTCTACAAGGGTTTTTTGAGTGGTAATATAGCTTTGTTCATTTTTCATTCCTTCTTTCATGTATTATTTCAATTCAAGGTTTGATTACCAAAACGGTGTTTGACCAAGGAAAATCTCCATTCACAAAAAAAAAAAAAACATTTTTCTCTCGTATGTGTGTGATTGTAGATTTAGGTTGAAGAAGACTTGAAGACCTTTTCAAGAGAAAGATTTACAAAGTTGTCAAAGTTGAAAAAGTTATCAAAGTTGTCAAATCATGGAATCTAACCTGATCTCTATTTTTTCGACATTGAAACCTGGACAAATCAAAGGCTACAGATCTGTACTAGAGGCTCCCGAAAGATTGTTGAAACCCCTGCACTTAGACCCATTTTCCCATGGGTGAATGAGTCTGATATCATCTTCTGGAAAGCACTTTTGGTGACTAGTACAGATGTTTCTACCCTTCTTTGATCTGCATTATATTTTTTGGTTCTACAAATATTGAGTTTAATGTTGTTGTTTCAAGTGTTAGATTGCATTTTGGAGTTGATTTTCTTCTTTTAGTTTTTCTCCCCAAAGTTTTGTTTGACCTTGACCCCATCCTTCAATCATAAGGAAATCTGAAGATTCTTACTTTGGGTTGATTGACCTAAGGGTTGTTAATCAATTATTTGTGAGGATATCATTTCCTAATGAAATAAAGGAAAATAGGTCCCCCCTTATTATCAATCACACCCTTTTAACCAATTCCCAACCCTATTTTTCCTATGTTTTAATACCATACAAATAATTTTCATGATTTAAAGAGAGTTTTACGAGAACTTGACCATATGACAAACTAGTAATTGTTTACTCCTTGTTATGTGACAGTTGTACAATTAAAATATGCTCAGTACCACATGTATTTAACTTTATGCATAATTATCTTTTATATTGCAAGGAGTATCATATCATAATTTATCTTGGCTCAACTTTGTCCTACACTTGGGGGCAAGGGTTAGGTAGCCTTGACCTAGGTGTATTTCTTATTGAGATCCTTATCTATCTCCTTAAAATGTTAGTGTAGTGAGTACACTAACATTTTAAGGGGGGGAATATATAGTCCCCCATTTATTGTTTCCATGGTCTCTTCTTAGTGATGATATTATACATCTCCTAGGAAGTGTGACCTTATCAATCACAGTGTGGTCTTCTTAATTCATGTGATGTCCCTTCTTTTGTGGTGATATTAGGTTCAGTGTCCCATCAGAGCATGTTTTTTTCTTGGCATATGATATTCCTCTTGGTGGTAAAGCTATGGCTTGCATTCCCTAAGGCGTGAATCTTTTATTCCTCTACTAGTCCTCTCTTGGTGGTGATGTCAAGTGTGATGTTCCCTAAGGTGTGACCTTTCATGAATTAAATAATACCCCTTTGGTTGTTGTTACCTTTTTTTTGCACCCCCTAAGGTGAATTTTGTTGGCACCCCCTGAGGTGAATTTTAATTGTATCCTCTAAGGTGAATTTTGTTTGTACCCCCTAAGGTGAATTTTATTTGAACCCCATGAGATGAGTTTTATTTACAACCCTTGAGGTGAACTTGGAATTTTTTCTTCTCTTTGTTCATGAGTGTTGAACCTAGTGTAGTGTTGGCATATTTTATGGAAAAATAGCCTACGCATGGTAGTCCATCCTTTTTTCTTTAGGACTCATGTAGTGTAAATGTCAGCTTTTGGAATCTAATTTTTGGGAAATTAGATAAACACCTATAAATACATAGTATTTTAATTATTTGAAATCTAACAACACACATGAGAAGATTTTATGAGGGAAATTCAAGAGTGAATATTACTATCAAGAGAATTCAAGAGCAACATTATCATTCATTATCAAAAGCAATCAAGATCCTAAAATCGTGTCCAAGTTTATGTGTGTTTATGTTGTCTTGTGAAGGCTCGCATGTATTGTAGATCCTCAAGCATCCAAGAATTCAAGCATTTAAGAAAATAAAGCAAACAAGATCCAATTCCTTTCAAGAGATATGTATGACTTTAGTCCTTCAAGGAAGCCATTGAAGGGTGGTGAGTTGCAACAAGTGTTCATTCATAATTTCCTTCCCTTTTATTATCTTTTTATCAAGGTTTAATTACCAAACTGGGGTTTGACCAAGGCAAACCCCCATAGAAACAAAAGAAAACATTTTTCCCTTTGTATGTATGTGCATATCACATGTTGAAGACAAATTGAAAAAGATCTTGAAGATAAATTTTGAATTGTTGCATTTGTTGTCATCAAAGTTGTCAAGCCACAAAAACTAAGTTGTATAGTTTATTTATGCCATTTTGACAAGTTTACAACTGGAAATCAACATCTCATATCCAACATCATAGGACTATAATTTTTTTTTTCAAAATCCCTATCAAGGACCCATTCATCCAAGGGCGAACCAGTCCTCCTGAGCATTCTAGAGTCAACTTTTTGTGACAGGTACATGCTATCAAACCCTTCTCATATTTTCCTACAAAGTTTTGTTGTAGTTTGTACATCTTCATGAATCTACAATTTGCATATTAAGTTATATAAATCTTATAGTTACATTAGTTTAAATCATTCCTAATTATTTTCTATCATTATAGAATCACCAAATTAGATCTGATTGACTCACCTTTGAGGTTTAAAGTCAATCTCTTGGCCTTGTTGGTTTGTATTCTTAATAAAATGTTTGGGAAGAGGGACTTTAAACCATAAATCTCTATCCACATAAGGGAATTAGGTTTTTCCCCTATTTCCCCTACATTTCACATAGATTTCATTTATGAATATGAGATTGAAGATGAAGATGTCATGATGAAGTTTTTATACAATCATTGGAGGAAAGTACATAAAAGAAGGATACAAGAGTCTTCCAGATAATAGCATAGACTCATGAGATGATTTTATGAGGGTTTGGGTATTGAAATATGGAGAAAGAGTGAACCCAAATTTTTTAATCCATGAGCGAACTACCATCAAAAAATGAATTAATGAACTTGTTGCTGATTTTAACAATAGATTAATTATGACAATGAGCAAAGTGCCTCACCAGGTAAGGCCAAATGAGCCTAAGTGTCGTATTAAATATTGTGGTGCTTTTGATTCAAATTTAGGCTATCTTTTGAGTGATAAGAACCCTAAAACCTTAAGGGAAGCATATACAATGGAAATGAACATAGGGATAAATTTGAATGCATATGGGAAAGACAATAAAATAATTGATATAAAATTATTGAAACCAAATGCAACAACTTCCATCAAGCCTCGAACAGTTGAAAACTAGACGAGTTGATGGGAGCTATGAGGGATCTTTCATATAAGGCAACAAAAAATGAAAAATGTATGTTCTCTAATGTTGCTCCTACACATTTTCATGAGGGTTAGAAGTTACATAGCAAGCCCTAAAATTATGATTGGTCTAGAATACCCAGAGGCAATGACAAACAAACACTGCTAAGGAACTCAAACCAAAGATACCATGAAAGACACGTCCATGATCCCTTGAGGAAGGATCACATGAGATTCATTTTGGTATGATATATTTTACTTTCCACATGATCAGTCCAAGTATGTTTTTGTAGCTACACTTGATGAAGAGAAATAATTCCAAGAGCATGAGGGTACAGCTGAGTGTTATTATGATGTCAATATAGATTAGTTGAATTCCTATGAGGGTGAGGAATATTTTTAAAATGATTATGAAAACTATCTTGTTCACTTTGATATTTTGAACAAAGATTTTGAATAACTCAAGGAACAAATGAGGCAAAGGTATAACAATGTAAATCCCTCTAAGAAGGATAAAAAAACTCTCACCAAAGCTATTGACATTCAAGTGAAAAGTGATTATTGAAGCTAATATTTATAGAAAAATAGGTTCCAAAGACAAATAAGATGGTGTTGCTACTCCAAATATATCATCCACACATTTCAATAAAGGAAAAAAAAAATATGATGTGACAAGAACAACAAACAGGTCTGTAATAAATTCTACACCAAGAAACAAGATACATTTACCAAATGCATGTCTACAGAAAGTATACATCCCAAAGATGAAATATTTTGATATATTAACCAACCATATGTGAAATCAACAGACTATTGTAGGTCCCAAATAGAAGGTGATAGTTGAGGTTGGAAAAGTTGTAAATACAAAGTAAGATTTTTTTAATGATTAGGTAATACCTTTCATACCTGGTACTAATGTTGTGACAATCCCCTCTTCCACTCATTTTCCTACATACCAACCGATTAACATGGGCCAATCCTTTAGTTATTTAAAATTTCAAGTTCCAATCAGAGAGGTGCTAAGGATCCTAATCATAGGGAAAGGATATTGTCATACCTCAATACCCTTACAATATTTGATCAATTCGATAAAGTTGTAGCTATTCCTAATGATGGGGCAACAAAAGTCAATATACAAGAGACCCTTGAATTTCTTTGGGCATTGTTCCCATAGATAAAAAATCATACCATTGATCCATTTTATACATCTATGTTAATAAATGGTTAGCTAGTTCATAAATGCATGCTAGATTTTGGAGCATCTAGTAATGTGATGTCAGTAGAAATTATGAATCATTTAGGATTACAAGTTCCAAAATCCTAAGGTAAATGCTCTACTATAGATTCTTGTGAGGTAAATTTAATTTGGATAGTAAATAATGTTCCTGTGTAGCTTGTTGCGTGCCCTAGAAAAGCATTTTCAATATATATTATCATAGTTGATTATACAACTAAGTGGGGTATGTTACTATCAAGAAAGTGGGAAGCTTTAATGTATGTTACTATCATAGTCTTCAAATGGATTTGTCCTATGCTACCATCCCAATATTCGGAAAAGATATCTAATTGCACAGGGAAAAGAAAACAATGATCATTGTTGAGTATCCTAATGAAATAAAGAATGAGATTTATTACCTTGATATAGAGCCTGATTGTTTGGTAGGCTATTATGATGATGAATCTAATAAATACTCTTATTTTAATTTGTACCCCGACATCCTCATCTAGAAGATAATGGACTTTGGAGTATACTTTCTGAGAGTGCATGTTCAAAAGAAGGTAATGGTGCAGGAATTATATTTATGTCCCTTGGGGGAGAAGATTACAAGTTCACTTTTAGATTAAACTTTGAGTGCACCAATGTGGTAGAGTATGAAGCTTTGTTGCTTGTTTTAAATGTGGCTTCAACATATTAAATCAAATGCATTAGAGTGAATGGTGATTTAGAACTTGTGGTGTCTCAAGATAGAGGCACATATGATGCAAAAGAATAAAAGATAAGAATATATAGGAATGTTGTCTAGGATACTATCAAAACTTCTGATGCATTCATCATCACTTGGGTGGAAATAGAATGAAATGTGGTTGATGATGCACATGTTGTACATTAGCTTCAAAAATTGATGCTTCTTTCATTACCCATCACTATAACTATGAGGTTGAGATTCTTACTAGGCCTAGTATTCCATATGGCATATTCAACTGGCAAGTTTTCAATAATGACCAACATATTTATGAGTTATTGAATTGGATTAGTCATTTTGAAAACCAAAAAATTGATTGGGGACCTATGGTGGAGAAAGATGAAGAAGGTAAAGAGACTCTTTTTGGGAATAAAATCAACCAGCTCAAAACCAATACCATTCTTGGAGATCTTGTTACTTTAGAGAGAATTTTTGACAATGTTGATTGTTATAAGACAAGAAGTAAGTATGCCAAAGAAGAAGTCATATATTGTATAAAATTAGGAACTTAATCAACTCCTAAAATGGTTTATATTGGTAAGAAGTTGAGACTTGTAGAAAAGAAAATGTTGATTATATTGTTAAGAAATTACAAAAAATGCTTTGCTTGGTCTAATGATGAATTATTGGCTTACAAAAAAGATTTTTTCTAGCATACCATTCCATTGGATCCTGGTGCAAATTCATTCAGACAAAAACAATATCCTATCAACCCTACTCTTGCCCCTCAAATCCAGAAGGAATTGATGAAATTGAAAGAATGGGTGCCTAACCTTACATTCTATTTAGAAAAAGTAATGGGGACATTAGACTACATGCAAAATTCAAAAATATGAATATCAAGTCTCTCAAGGACAATTATCCATTTCCCAACATGGATCATTTGATACAATAGGTGATAAGGTCAAAGCTAATGCTCATGATGTTTCTCGAGTTACAATCAATCAAGGTTGATGAATCTAAGAAACACAAGAAAAAATTCACTACACATGGGGAACTTTTATATATGTTTGGATGTCATTTGGTTGAAGAATGTAGGGGCCACATTTCAAAGGGATATGGATGTAGCTTTTTACAGGCCTTATAAATGAAATAATGGTTGTCTATTAGGATGACCTTACTTCCTACTCCATGGATCAAAATGATCATTGCAAACATTTGGAGTTAGTCTTCCAAATATGCTTAGAATATGGGATATCTTTTAATCCCAAGAAGTGCATCTTTGGTGTGGAAGAAGTTAAGATCCTTGGGCACATTGTGTCTAAGGAAGGGGTAAGAATTGATCCTCAATGTGTCAAGGCTATTGACCCTAGATTCCACAACCAAAAATAGTTAAGGTAGTCTAATCTTTCTTTTATCAAATAAACTTTGTTAGAAGGTTTGTTCCCAACATCAATGAGAAGACAAAATCCATATCTAAGGTATTGAAGAAGATTAGTTGGGATTATGAGTCAATAGATTCCTTTTTAGATATAAAATATGCACTTAAAAAGGAACTAGTGATGGCAAGTCCATACTATTCTAATCCTTTCCACTTATTTTCTTTTGCATCATTCTATACTATTGTTGTTCTATTGCAAAAAAATAAGGATGGATATGAACAACCAATGGCTTCAAAAAATCAATGAGATATGTTGAAATGAATTATTTTGTGATCAAGAAGTATGCCTATGCTCTTGTTGAAGCTGTGAAAAATCCTAGACCTTACCTTATAGGGGATAAGATCACCACTTTTGTGCCACATAAAACTATTAGAGACATCTTTGTGCAACAAGAGGCATCAAGAAAAAGTGTAGATTGATCAATAAAATCCAAGAGTATGACATGGAAATATAAACAACCCAATTAATTAGAGGTTAAGGGATGGAAAAATTAATGGCTAATGCAAATTTGAATACTGCTGAGGTCCACCAAGTTAACTTTGACCCCCATTTCATGTCATGTCAATTGAAGGTTTGTCCTTGATATAAATATATTATATTTTATTTAAAAAAATTGAATTGTCATCCCAAGTTAAATGATAAGAAAAAGAGGAATTTGAAACTTAAGGCTCAGAGGTATGTGTTGCTCAAAGGATCTAGTTGATATGGAGAAAATCTGATGGTGTACTCCTAAGGTGTTTAAATGAGAAGCAATAAATCAAAGTTATAGAGGAATGCCACCATGGATTATTTGGTGGAAATTATATGTCAAAGACAACCGCTTATAAGATTATGAAGATGGGTTAATGGTGGCCAACACTACTTAGGGATGTGGCCAAATTTGTATAAGGATGTAATGCTAACTGGAATTTTTCTAATAAGTTAAAATTTGTAGGTGTACTTCCCCTCACTACCACTTTAGCAAAGGATCCATTCCAACAATAGGGTATTGATTTCATATGAGAAATAATAGAAAATTCTAGCAACAGATACACGTGGATATTGGTGGCCACTAACTACTTTACAAAAAAGGTTGAGGAAATCCCTACAAGAAATGTAACATCAAATGTGATGATTGATTTTTCTCTAAATAACATAATCAATAGGTTTGGGGTGCCATCAAGAATTATTGCTAATAATGAAATGTGTTTCAGATTCAAGGATCATGTTGACATGTGTTCACAATATGGGATCTCTTTAACACATTCATCACCTTATCATCCTTACAGAAATTGGCAAGCTAAATCAAGCAACAAATGCATCATGAATATCATCAAAAAAAAATTGGATGCAAACACAAAAAGGTGGAATGATAAGTTCAATTTTATTGTTTGGGCATATAGGGTAACCTACAATAATGCTATTGGGAAGAATCCATATGAACTAGTGTATGGCGTTGAAGTCAAATTTTTAATCAACCTTGAATTACTAGTCTATAAGTCGTTGCAATAGATTGAAGGAGAAGAAGAAAGTGTTATCTCCCAAAGAATGCATGAGTTGAAAGAATTGGAAGAAACCAAAAGGAATGCCCATGAAAGAAATTTGTTGAGAAAAAAAAAGGTGAAATACCTTATTGATAAGAGGGAGATCAAAATGGAGTTTTAGATTGGAGATCTTGTAATCATGTGGAATTCCAAGTTAGAAGATAAGGGAAAGCATGTAAAATTTGATGCACTACGGGTAGGGTCTTATCAAATTGCTGAAGGATGTGGTCAAGGAATGTTATATCTTAGGAACCTTGATGTAAAATATGTTCTTCTAATTGTAAGGTTCTCTGAGCCTTTGTAATATATGTTCTTCCTTTTTTTGGTTTTGTTGTGTTTTTGTGTTCGATCATGACCCTTTTTGGTCAAGATGTTGCGTGAGTCAGTCTCGGTCCTTGTTGGCCCCCTTTTTTTTTTGCATCCCAAAGGTCTAGATTCTTGTTGTACCTACAAGAGACACATGTCCCCAACTAGAGCCAATGTTGGAACCCAAAAGAGACACATTTTTAGATCTAGGGTTTATATCAAATAGACTTATTAAAACACATAAAAAATTTCATTTTTGCAACTCAAAAGGACCAAGCCTTAAGGGATTGGCTCTCCATTGTGGCATCTAACCAATCACCAAACCCTAGTTGGTTTGTGTTCAAATATGGAGTCAAAGTAAAAAGAAGATAATACTAGTTAATCTACTAGTTAGATCTAGGATCTCTTTTCCTACTCTACACGTCCTTGTATTTCTCTTAAGGTATGCAGGCTAAATCTTGAGATCAAAATACTCTTAGGTTATTAATTAATGATTTACAATAATATGTATTTCAAGGCTTTGTGTAGAGTGAAATTTAGCTTGAATGATCATGACTATGATGCAATTTTTTTATTTCCTTAAGGATATATTATTCCTCTCTATTACTTCATTCTATCATCAACTATAAAAAATAGTGTTTTGAACATTGATTTATTTTGTAGAATATAAGTACTCAAACTGATTGTTGGCATACTCCTTTGTATTGTTAGTGTGAAGGATATTTCAATATCCTTACTTATCTATTTCTCAATAAATTTCTTGAAGTGTTGAAAATTTCCAAATGCTTCATTCTTCTTATAAAAAACTGACCATTTTAAAGCATGAAAAATCATCAATAAAAGTAATTTGATAATAACATTTATTCAATGACAAACTAGGAAAGGCACCCACAAGATCATTGTAAATCAACTCAAAGAATTTTCAATTTCTCTTAGCCTTTTATTTGTCATATTTCTCTTTGATATGTTTCCCTAAGGCACAACCATGATAGAAACCATCAAAGAAGGATGTTAAAGGAAGGCCCATAACCAATTCATGATGACTTATATGTTGAAGGTAGTGGTCATGTAAGTGATAAAACTTCGCACGCCATAATTTTTCTACATCATCCAAGTGAGTAAAACAAGCCTTGGAAGGTTAATGAGGCACAAAGCATGAAATGTTGTACAAGCATTCATTTTCATCAACCTAAGGGAAATTAAAGAATCATCTTCAAGATTTAAAATTATGGATATGTTTAGATTAAATTCAACTCAATTTCCTAAACATGTATGAGTAATATAATAGATGGACATGAGTGAGTTTGAATAAAAGGAATGTAAAGAAATAATAGTTTTAAATTTCCCACCATCTATGTCGATCACTCCCAACCTTTCAACATCCACTATTGAATCATCATCCATATATATAGTGAAAGTAGAGCTTGGCTCAAGTGTCAAAACTAATCCCTAGACGAGTCCATATGGATTGTTGGATCTAAATCAAATATCTAATTCTTTAGAGATGATAAAGAGAAAATGGTTGTCAAAGACTTTTTTTTTTAATTTCTTAGTTTTGGAGTAGGACATGGTAGAAGCTTTGTCAGTGAGTTACTCTCGTTGCATGCATTTAGATGCACCATGAAACCCTTCTTAAAGTAATTGGAATTAACCACCCCCTCCCTTCACCCACTCCAAACATCAAGAATTGGTGTTGATAATGAAATGTGTTTCATATCCAAGAATTGTGTTGACATGTGTTCACAATATGGGATCTCTTTAACACATTCGTCACCTTATCATCCTTTGGGAAATTGACGAGATGAATCAAGAAAAAAATGCATCATGAATATCATCAGAAAAAATTTGGATGCAAACAAGAAAAGGTGGGAGGGTAAGTTCAATTTTGTTGTTTGGGCATATAGGGTAACCTAAAAGAAAGCTATTGGGAAGAATCCATATGAACTAGTGTATGGTGTTGAAGTCAAATTTCTAATTAACTTTGAATTACTAGTCTATAAGTCGTAATAGATTGAAGGAGAAGAAGAAAGTGTTATCTCCCAAAAAATGCATGAGTTAAAAGAATTGGAAAAAACCAAAAGGAATGCCAATGAGAGAAATTTAGTTTTGATTAATTAAGAAGGGAAGTGCCCTTATCTTGTGGTTACACAACCAAAACAACAAAAAAAGAAACAAGTTGGGAAGAACAACACTAGCCAACAACAAAAAACAACAACAAACAAGAACCAGAAAGTAGGGTGGTACGCAGGCCTAGTATCCAAAATTGTAACCACATAACCATGATAAACTTAATCAAAAACAAAATACCCCTACTAATCCATCTAATAATACATTGACCATTAATAAGGTCAACCAAAGTCTAGCAAAAGCTTAGCCATAACAAAGCTATAATATAATCATAGTCCATGATTATAAAGCAGAGAGCTAAAAAATGTAGAGTAGCCATAAACAACAAAGAGAAACAATACCATTGCTTGGCATTGGCTATCATGCCCTAGTACTTGCCAATTTGTTGAGAAAAAAAAAGATGAAATACTTTTTTGATAAGAGGGTGATCAAAAGGGAGTTTCAGATTGGAGATCTTGTAATAATGTGGAATTCCAAGTTAGAAGATAAGGGAAAGCATATAAAATTTGATTCACTATGTGTCAGGTCTTATCAAATTGTTGAAGGATGTGGTCAAGGAATGTTATATCTTAGGAGCCTTGATGTAAAATATTTTCTTCTAATTGTAAGGCTCTCTGAGCCTTTGTAATATATGTTCTTCATTTTTATGGTTTTGTTGTGTTTTTTTGTTCGATCATGACCCTTTTTGGTCAAGATGTTGCGTGAGTCAGTCTCGATCCTTGTTGGCCCCCCTTTTTTTTTGCATCCCAAAGGTCTAGATTCTTGTTGTACCTACAAGAGACACATGTCCCCAACTAGAGCCAATGTTGGAACCCAAAAGAGACACACATTTTTAGATCTAGGGTTTATATCAAATAGACTTATTAAAACACATAGAATTTTTCATTTTTGCAACTCAAAAGGACCAAGCCTTAAGGGATTGTCTCTCCATTGTGGCATCTAACCCATCACCAAACCCTAGTTGGTTTGTGTTCAAATATGGAGTCAAAGTAAAAAGAAGATAATCCTAGTTAATCTACTAGTTAGATCTAGGATCTCTTTTCCTACTCTACACATGTCCTTGTATTTCTCTTAAGGTATGCAGGCTAAATCTTGAGATCAAAATACTCTTAGGTTCTTAATTAATGATTTACAATAATATGTATTTCAGGGCTTTGTGTAGAGTGAAATTTAGCTTGAATGATCATGACTATGATGCAATTTTTTATTTCTTTAAGGATATATTATTCCTCTCTATTACTTCATTCTATCATCAACTATAAAAAATAGTGTTTTGAACATCGATTTATTTTGTAGAATATAAGTACTCAAACTGATTGTTGGCATACTCCCTTGTATTTTTAGTGTGAAGGATATTTCAATATCCTTACTTATCTATTTCTCAATAAATTTCTTGAAGTGTTGAAAATTTTCAAATGCTTCATTCTTCTTATAAAAAATTGACAATTTTAAAGCATGAAAAATCATCAATAAAAGTAATTTGATAATAACATTTATTCAATGACAAACTAGGAAAGGCACCCACAAGATCATTGTAAATCAACTCAAAGAATTTTCAATTTCTCTTAGCCTTTTATTTGTCATATTTCTCTTTGATATGTTTCCCTAAGGCACAACCATGATAGAAACCATCAAAGAAGGATGTTAAAGGAAGGCCCATAACCAATTCATGACGACTTATATGTTGAAGGTAGTGGTCATGTAAGTGATAAAACTTCACACGCCATAATTTTTCTACATCATCCAAGTGAGTAAAACAAGCCTTGGAAGGTTAATGAGGCACAAAGCATGAAATGTTGTACAAGCATTCATTTTCATCAACCTAAGGGAAATTAAAGAATCATCTTCAAGATTTAAAATTATGGATATGTTTGGATTAAATTCAACTCAATTTCCTAAACATGTATGAGTAATATAATAGATGGACATGAGTGAGTTTGAAGAAAAGGAATGTAAAGAAATAATATTTTTAAATTTCCCACCATCTATGTTGATCACTCCCAACCTTTCAACATCCACTATTGAATCATCACCCATATATATAGTGAAAGTAGAGCTTGACTCAAGTGTAAAAACTAATCCCTAGATGAGTCCATATGGATTGTTGGACCTAAATCAAATATCTAATTCTTTAGAGATGATAAAGAGAAAATGGTTGTGAAATACTTTTCTTTTAATTTCTTAGTTTTGGAGTAGGACACATTAGAATAATTAAGAGCATTAATCTTATTCTTCTTTAGAAGATTTTTCAGTGAGTTACTCTTGTTGCATGCATTTAGATGCATCATGAAGCCCTTCTTAAAGTAATTAGTCTTAACCACCCCTCCCTTCACCCACTCTCCCCCGCCCACCTCCCCCACAACCAACCCCCCACCTATTAATTCACCTCCCACTATTTGAGTAGTAGAGGAGTGTTTCTCTATCAATTTCTTTGGTTTCTTCTCCCACTTTTTCTTCATCTTTAATCATTTCTACTATTATACGATTTGTTGGAAATCATGGAAATGGACTTGGAAGACTTGATGTTTCCCCCATTTGAATGAATTTATCCTTCCCATGAGTGAAGCATTCAACAAATGCATGAAAGTTTGACACAGTAAAAATAACTCTTAAGGAATCTCTAATAGAATTTTGATAGAAAGAATATTCTAGAACAAATTTTGAGAGAATTTTTACAACAAATTGTGCATCCAACTTAGTAATTTGACATTGTTCCAATTTTTGTCAAAGGGACTTCAAATGTGCTTCAAAGTTCTAGATGCTTTCAAAGAAACTAGATAAAGATAAATTAACTCATTTTCTATTTGATGATTACTAGTATAATTGGTTGTACCATTAAAACCCTTGAATTCTAAATATCATTGCACTTTTTTTAGATGTTCTTTTTTCAATTAAAATGATTTGCAATTGTTTATTTTAAGTTTTGGTTTGTTTTGGTTTTGTGTTGTACTCTCTCAGTATTTGAAATTCATGGTATGGTCAAACGTGGATGTGTCTTTGAAGGTGGTTGAACCGTAGATTTTTGGCACCCTAATCCTTTCTATCACTTCTAGGGTTTTTTACTTAAAAGGAGAAAGAAGGGCCAAAAGATCTAGCTAGGTTCACTCAAATTAAGCAATGTATGATGTTATTAAGGCTAAATGAGATGATCTAAATGCAATTAAGCTATGTAATTGATTGATTAAACATGCAAAACTAATGAAATATGAAATGTTTGAAAACACATTGTGTAATGCAAAATCATCTAGAAATGAATGCAAAACTAAATAGAATTGAACCAAACTGAAAGTGTGCACCTACAATGTGGAAGAAGACTGGAAATTGCTTCTAAAACACTGCTAATGCTGATTTTTAGGCCTAGTGGGACTCATTCGCCATTCTGGGTGAATTATTCCCAATTGTGCCAAACTGAGTCGAAACCTGTTTCTATCAAAAGGGTGTCTAAAAATGTAGAAAACAAAAAAATGACCTTGGAGTGGGGCTCACTCGCCACTCATGGTGAATGAGTCTACCTTTGAATCTCTAGATTTTCTAAAGTGGAATCTAGAGCTTCCAATCTGTAGTTTGACTTCCTACAGGTGTTCGCTTTGAAACTCTAATTTACGGGTCTGAAAATGAGTTTTTGTTGATATTTTGACTTGTTGAATGAGGAGAAGACTTAAGCAACCTAGCAACTTGATCTTCAATGATTTCAAAACTTCCAAGAGTCCTAAATCTACAAACACACAAGACAAGAAGGAGAAATGTTGAAGGTTACGGCATGGGGGTTCGCCTTGGTCAAACCCCTTTTATGTAGTGTCCTTCCAGTTTCGACACTCTGTTTTAGTTTGTTTCAGCTTGATAGATAGATGCTTTAGTTGATTTTGATACAATGTTGTTTTACACTCTGTGGATCATGATACATTTGACATTCTGATTATCTGGTTGTGCTTGTGAGATGATATTGTGATAGACACATACATGATATGGATTATGTGGTTTATGAGCTTATATGTGGTTATCATGTTGAAATGATTGTCTATGATATATGATGTTTGTCAGTTTCAGTGAAGAAGATAGTGTAGCATTACTCATTTGTGAGTACCCTGCTATGTTGTGATTCTTCTTCACGGTGTGTTTTCTGATATATGTATATATGTTTAACAGTCATGTTTCTTGCAAATACAAGTATCGAGTATCGGCTCCACCTGCTTGTCAGGTTTGAGCGTACCCTAATTCAATGAAATTATGTTGATCCGGAGGTAATGACAGGTCCTTGTTGAACCATCGTTCTTTATTGAACAAGTACCTATTTGTTACCCTTCCTTGTTGTCTAGTTTGTTTCTGTTGTGTTGTATTTGTCTGTATTATTTTTGTTTGGGAGTTTAATATTTAAGTTCAATGATTATCTGTTTATATATTAATAGTTGATTAAATGCTTATGGATATGTTTGTGGTTTAATTTATTAATTTAAAATAAATAAGTTATTTATTTTAAAAGTGGAAGTTAATTTTGTAAAGTATTTAATTAAAAATAATTGTTGACTTAGTTGTGCAAATGGGATTTACATGGAAGGAAGAGATTTTAAAAGATGTTTTCAATATGTTATGAATTTCTGGATTTGGAGTTGAAAAATTTGATCTGAAGTTAAAAGGGTAAGTTAGAATTGAATGAATAATTGTGAATGCATAATTTACAATTAGTTGAGTTTTATGATTGAGAGTTAATTAAATGCATTCAAAATCTTTTGGGGGTAGCAATTTCATTCACAACAATATTCTGGAGGAATTTTCACGGCAGTAGTTTTTAGAAAAAATTTGCACGGCAGTTGTTTTGGAAAAACTTTTATCTTAGATTTTGTTTGTAAGCATAATTTTGAGTTGGATTGTCTTGGATTACTTCATCAAGATCTAGTGAATTTAAGCAGAGTTGGCAGAAGTTTCAGAATTCGTTTCCAGCCAGTCATCAAACTTTTAACAGGTTTTTTTCTTCTTTAGTTTTAATTCTTGTGCTAAATTTTGAGAATCTAATGTTGAATTTTGTTGTTCTATAAAGAAATTGTTTTTGTTGAACTTGCACAAACAATAAAGAAACAAATTAGAAGAGTATTTGAAATTTAAAGAAGAAATAAATAAAAACAAAATCTGTAAATGCTCAATTCCAAATCTGAACTTTTTAGAATGGTTGTAAAAAGAGTTTGCAAATATTTATTTGGAAATACGTTTCCAGTTTGTTACTTTGCAATATGAAAGGTTTATTTCTCTATTATTTAAAAAAAAATTGTCTCTTCCATTTGATTCTTTAATTGTAATCATCTTATTTCTAGATTTGATTTGTCTATATCTGTGTATATTTAGTAATATATAATCAAATATAAATTTGGTGATATTGAATTCGATATTCTCTCCTACGTTTTAAATGTATACCTCTGCATGTCACATATTAATTAATCTATAAGTTAGATGTCTAGAGTGTATATCTGATCTGGTAATAATCTCTTTATACTACATAAATATATTTGCTTTCTACAATAGTGCTCACCATGGCGTATTAGTATGTTGGTCTCTGTATGAGTTACTGGCATTCACCTTAGTTGAGATTGCAAGGAGTTATAATGCCTATCCTTTGTTGAGTATTCCTTATTTAAAGATAGTGGCCCTCTAGTTTGTTATAGAAAGCTAGGTTACAATTCGATTTTCTTTTAAAAATAATATAATTCATCAGTTGTATTCTTAAGGATTTTGTTTTGTCATTTTGAAGCTTCAAGTCTATTTTGACTTAGCTGCCTTCCACTCTGCAATTTTACCAAGATAATTGAGAATTATGTATTTGAGTCGTCCCCTCCTTAAACCATACGATTTACACTATTACTAATTTTTTTGTTGCTTCCTGTGCATGTGTGCGATCTGCTTGATTTAGGAGTTTGTCATTTTTACTTTGTCTCTGTTTCCTGTTCAACAATATCCTATAGCTTGCATCAGAGAATTAACTTATTTATTTAAATATGGCCGAAATACTCTCTTGGTCATTTTTTATTAATGGATTAGTCGACTTAGTTATGGATAACTGATTCTGTTTTATTTATTTTTAAACTGGTAAACTTCATTGGAGAAGTCGAGGTTGTTTGTATTATAGTGATAAATTTTGTAGGTTGAATAAGGGACATTGTGAAAATTTATACCATATGCTACAACCTTATGATTATATCTTGATCCTCAAAGGACAAATTTAGCTTACATATTTGATATTCTTCCTCTATTACTGTCCTTGAAATTAATTTATGCTAGGATATTCCTGGTTATAAGTTAACGCCATGTTTGGTGCCCATCTTTGTTCTCTGTAGAACCTTGATTATAACCACTTCATCCTTCGTTGTTGATAAATTAGTTGTTTTTTTTTTCTAGATCATGCACTTCCTAAACTCCTTATATTTTGAGTTTTTCAACTAACTACATGCACACAATCCTCTTTTATCCCGTCTTGAGTATTGTTTACTTTGTATGTGACTTATGTATGTGTGTACCTTGGAATTTTACCCTATTCTAATATGCAAAATAACTAAAAATGCAAGTGATAAAATACTAAGAACACCTCAATGATTAGCCTAAAGAGTGATAAACAAGGAAAAGAGATGAAATACAAACGTAAATCGATTATACCTTCCTTGTTGTTGAAGACTCCTTGGTTGGCCCTTGATTTTGATGGATTTGTGTGCTCCTTGGATGGATTTTTGGTGTAGCTAGATGCAAGATTGAATATGCAAGATGATCAAAGTGGATGGCTAAATGATAGTGAATGATTGAGAATGCAAATTGGCAGTATAAGGTTACTCCAAATGAAAAAGTGTTGAAAATTCCCTTGAGGATGGGATATTTATAGAAGAATTTGAATTCTCTAGAGAATTCAACGGTCAAGATTCATCCAACAAGGTCAAGATGAAGGGCTATGGTGAGTTGAGAACTCACAAGCCCTCACATCTTGACATGTGGATGGTGAAGTGGCTAAGAGGAGATAAGGTGTAAGTGAGGTGGCCAAAAGGTACATGAGGTGGAGGAAGTACAAGTACCTTGCAAGTACATTGGGAGATGGGAAGAATCTTGGGTGAATAAAAGTGAATTTTAAATTCACAATGATTGGAAGAATCTAGTGGATAAGACAATGTTCCCAAAAGGTGGGAGTTTGTCACATGTGACTTGATGTGACAAGTCAAAGATTCTAGAAGATGCATGGGAAAAGGGATTCTTGGAGGAATAAAAAGGAATTAAAAATTCCTTGGGGATGGAGAGAGTTGACCAAGGTGCTTAAGATTAATTAATCAGTGATTAGAAGATAAATGAGGATTAGAAGCCAACTTGCAAAAGTTGGAGGATGTGACACATCCTAATCAAGGATTAGGCATGTGCACATCCCTAATGAAGAGATTAGGAGATGTATTAGGATTAGATGAAAATGACATGTGAGGAATTAAATAAATGTATTATTTATTTAATTTATTTGATGAAATGAGGATTAAAAAAGGGTAAGGTATTAAATACCTTAGGGATTTGGCAGAATTAATGATATTAATTAAATAAATAGTAATATTACTTAATTAACTTGGATAAGAGGATGTTTAGATGAAAAGTGATAAATTTGGATAAATTAAGTGTCCAAATTTGGATGTCTACAGTATGTAAGTTGGTGTTTGTCTTGCATGGTGTGGTTTATTTTGTACAGTTTATGTGCGATTGACAACATATAGTTTATGTTAGTGTGATCTTTTAGAACTTCAAGATTAACTATTACTATCCCCCACGACTAGTGTGCAAATTATTTTGTTATTGATTTGTTTAAACTTTTGATTTGCATGATATTTATATAACAGATTTGTTAGTGGAAAATTTGCATTTACTAACGGATTTATATATATATGCAATTACATTATAAAATAGAAAGTTTTAGATTATCTTAATTTTAGATAAAATTTAAAACATTTTTTATGTCAAATATATTGTATAACGTATATCCCCAACTCTTTATTTTTAGAATTTGATAGTATGAATTAAGTTGGTAAGGATATAATAGTAGTCATGTAAAATGAGTAACATATTCTTTCTCTTCAAAGGTTAGGAAAGATAAGATTATGACATAGGCATACGTTGTTTATGCTTTGGTGTTCTATTATTATAAATTATTTAAAATATAGCCGTCCATGATTTATTGTTGCCTTTGTGGTATTTGGGAAATATTTTAGTCTTGATATAGACTAGAGGAGAATATTTTAAGTTTTTCCTTAATATGTTATGGCTATCCCTCATCTTTTGTTGTTGTGTCATGTTATAGAAAGAGTGGCTTGCGGTAGGGGCCAAAACCCTAAATAGTTGTCAGGGTAACCTATCATAGGGTTTGTAATCCAGTGGAAACCTAAATAATGTACTAGGGGTTGGGTAGAATTAAACAATAACTCAGATAAAAGTATGTCTTGCCTATTTTCTTAATGCTCATATAGATTGAGAAAAGGTTGAGAAGGCCTCGAATGGCTAGTCACCTATCTTGTCATCTTGAAAGATAGAATGACTCCACACTAGTTTGCATAGGGGCTGAGAATCGGTAGAGACTGCCAGGTTAACTCTTAGAGAGGGCCGGTAGTCTAGGAAGATTCACCAAGGTAACCTATCCCGGCAGTGTGATGACACTCTTTGTCTATTTCATGATTGTATCTCTTGTGGTGAGTTATCTCTTGTTGTGTTTTTTCTTTTGGAAATTTGTTTGATTTAGTTTGGAAATCGCTATGTCGTTATGTGAATGTAAGCCAAGTAAAAGTATTGTTTTGTCTTCTTTTCTATGGACCTATCATTATCTCCTAGCATAGAGAGAGTGGACCTTCAGGTTTCACGTGGTTGGGAGGAAACCATGCTATACCTTCCTTGGATATTCATGCAGATGATGCTACACTTATAGCTGGTTCCAGATATTTTATTATTCGTGACAGTGGATACAGTACATGTTCGTGAACATGAATATTATTTATGATGTGATCATTAACCTCTATGTATATTTACCTCATGTATATGAGAGTACACATTGTATCATCATTTTGATGTCTTGAGATTGAATATAAACTTCACATGATGTAATTTGGATATATTTGTAACCTATTTGTATATAGATAAAAGAACTAGAATCATTCATAAATTTAATTTGTGCTTATGTTTTATGTCATGAAGTGATGTTCTTATTTATTATGTTTAAGTAACGTCCTCTTGGAATCCTTAAGACAAAGACTTTTAAAAAAAAAATTATTCGGTTATTTTGTTCTTTACATTTTGTTTTAATGGAAACCATGGCAGGGCGTTACATTTTAGGTAATTAAACCAAAATGATGAAAGAATGTAATGAAACATGAAACAATGGAATTGATTACCTTACCATGATGTTTGATCTTGGATTTCTACATAAATGAAGGAAGATTCAGCCCTTGAATGTATTTAGGAGCTTTCTTGATGTCTTGTAATGATAAAACCCTAAGTTGCTTGACTTGAGATAGAAGAATGATGGATGCATGAATGATAAGAGATAAGAGAGATGTGAAAATGAGTTAAAAGACTTATATTTATAGGAAATTCATCTATTTCACCCGTTAATACCTCATCACAGGCCAACATGAAGTAATATTAAACTCAAATTTCACTTTTTTTCCACTCAAAGGTCAAAATTGGGGCAAATGGGACTCATTCATCACACATGGTGAATGGGTCCCACCTGGATGGAACTGATTCACCATGCATGGTGAATGGGTCCCATAGGGGCCATTTTGATAGCTAAGATGTCAGGGGATAAGGAAATAAGGTCTAAAATGCAACCTTATCAGGTATTTGATCAATTTAAGCATCAGGATGCACAATATGAGTTATTAGGGGCCTATTAGTGATGATGTAAAGGTTAATTAGGGCTTGGGACATAATTCAATGTGAAAGTGTGATTTAATACACTTTACAACACTAAAATGAGGTCCACATAGCCTAGAAAGGCACAATAACCAATGTGAATGTACAAGACACATTACAACACTAGTTTAACATTATGTTTAAGTTATAAGCCTTCTAAATAATATTGTTAAACACATTTTGTAACGTTGAATTAGGGAGAAATAGGTTCATTGAGTCTAGAAAAGTGTGTAAGTCCTTTACAAGATTTTACAACACCTTCATAAGACGTTAATAAACACATTTTATTCAGTGTGCAAGGGTCCAAGACCTAGTGTGGATGCATAAAATGCCTCACAACACTTGAATCAAGGCCTCATTATGTCCAATTTATCATGAATTAATCCCATGTCAAGCAAGAGGTACTTTTTTCTATGGCACAGTGGCAAAGACATTTAGTGAGAAAATATCAAGTCATATTAAAAATGCTAGCATGGGAAAAGTTTTGGAGAGTTCAAATTATCGTCAGAGAAGGTTTTCACCATGTCACAAAGTATGGATGTACAAATTTACATATTGATGGTTACAAAAAAAATATTTTCCTTGGATTTTCCTAAGTTTGAACTAGAGACAATAGCTTAATATTTTTTTAAATGAATGGCAAATATACAATAAAATACATGGGCGTAGTTAAAGAACATAGGAGATAGTGAAAATTCATAGTCATAATGTTAAGCAATAGATAAGTGAAAGGAGCATGAGAGAAGACAAATTGGTGGAAAAAGAACTGGGACGTAGCAAAAGCCAAGGGAAAAATTAAAATCTGAAAAGGAAGGCAAAAAACATGGGTAGGCATGCGCCATATTGCCTTGAGTAAAGAGGCATTTAGAGATTTAAAGATTAAAAAATATAAAAGCAAATTGGAACCAATGTGAGAGAGAGGGAAGATAGGCCGCGCCACTTCTGAAAAAAGAGATCTGCAAAACTTTAAATGAATAAACGGAAGAACTGCAAATTGGGATGGAAAAAAAATATCATATGGTTTCATCATTATTATGTTTTACATCAATGAGTTTGTAAAAGTCTATAAAAATATAATAAATATTTTATTAAAAATTAATCAACTATAAAAAAAATATTAATTAAGAAAATTATAAATATAATCCGAATAAAAAATATTAGAAATAATTAATCTTTTATTTTATTTTCTTAAAAACTATAATTTATTATAATATTAAATTAAAAAAAAAATCTTTAGCTAAAATTTAAAAAATAGTATTTCCAATAAAAAAATCACAATACGATATAGAATACTTATAACCAAAAATATTGCATCATTTATCTTAACAATCATTAATTATCTTTAAATCAATATAATGATTATAAAATTTAAATTAAAATCATTTCCTAAAATTAAACCATATTATATTTATATCTACAATATAAAATATATAAAATTTACCTATTTTAGAAGTATAAAAACTGAAACTTTCATAAATTCAATATAACAAAGTATGTTTTTTAATTCAATTACAAGAAGAAAATATAATTAAAGTAGTGTATTCAATAGGATGTAAGGATTTATCTTCGTAACCTGAAACACCACATCACAAGACAAACATAAATGATTATTTTTTCATAATATATGGTATTTGAAAAAACAAATATTAAATAGGCTTATAATTTTTTGAACTTACTTTAACTGCAAAGAAGTATTCAAATCTTCACAATCGTCCATGTTTGTTTGTAATTGAAGTCCTTGGCTCTTTGTTTGGAGTTCTTTCAACTTCACAACACACTCATATGACTAATCATTAGAGTTTTGACAATAATAATCTTTATATTATAATATAATCTAATTTAAATTCTAACATAATTTCAAAATCATTTATCTTTTTTTTTATTTTTTGGAATGGCATTCAAAGTGTTTGTAATAAATATTCTTAATCATTTTGTCTTAAAAAGATTATTCTAATGTAAATCTATTGTAAAAGTAATTCATATGTTCAATAATTTTTATTAAACTATACCTTGTGATAAAGATTGGCATTTTCTTCCATGAGCTTGTTTCCCTAAACAAAAACTCATAATTATTAACTCACGATTTTATTCAACATAATAAATCATCAATAATATATCTTAAATACAATATGTCAAGAGAAATAATACAAATTGCATTTTCATTACAATTTTTTAAAATAATCAAACATATTAAAAATAATTAAATTAAATATAATAAAACAATTAGAATTCAATAGAATAAAAGAGATTGAATAATAAAAAATTATTTAGAAAATCACTCATTCTTCAAAAATTCCTATAATATATTAAAATTAAATGTTAAATTTTAAGGCATCACTTTTAACAAAATATAAAGAAAATAATTTGTCTTAGCAAAAAAAATTGGTCATAATCTATATAATATTTTAGTTATCAAATGAGTTAATAATTTGAATTGTTATTCTAAAATATTTGATAATAATAATAAAACTTTAAAAATAAAATTTCAAAATATGTTAAATTATATTAAAAGATTAAAAATAATTTGCAATGTATTTAGAAATGATGGGTTTTTATAATTTTTTGATAAAATAGGATTCACATATTACTCTTCATTAAAAATCATTCAAGTATATATTTTTAAAATGGGTGGTATGGAATCACCCCCTAAACCAAACAAAGCATTGCATTAAATACACATATATGTTTGGGAAAGAAAAAAAATTATAATAGATTAAACCAAAATTATAATATCATATAAAACTATACAACTTTAGTATCTCTAACATTGATAGAAGGAAATTCCAATAACATCATTGAAATGTTGAACTCAAGAGCTTCTAGTCATTGGTCATTCAAGAACATAATTTTTGATCCAATGAAACTTCTTAAATGCTTCGAGAATTTTAAAAATTTCTATACTTATTGAGAGGGTAATCAATTGGCTAATTGGTGTAGCCAATTTGGGAGGCTTAATTAACTACTACATATATTAATATGGAATATTTTCTCTACCCTTGAATATCAAAGAATCTTTTTTTAAATGAGGTCAATAATTCCTCTTAATTTCATGTCATCGTTTTGCTTAAATGAATTGATTAGACATGATCCATTTAAATGCCAAGTACCTTGGTAATCATTTCATCTCAGAGATTCTCGCAAATTGGGATATGATTGTAGTAGGTTCCTTGTATCATCACTTATTCTTCCAAGTGATCTTCAGAAGAGGAAAAGGTATGACAATAATGAGTGGTCTACTAAAATAACAAGACTAAGAACCTATCCCCAAAACTTGGTGTTATCAAGCTTGATGTTGATATTTTATTTTTTGAAGATAAGGTTAATTTTATTTTTGTAGAGAACCAAGTGGCCTTTGGTCTCCAGAATATATCTAATTTTAACTAATGGTGTTTCCCTTTCCTTCTCTACATTATTTTTATCTATTCTTTTTTTTGTTTCTTTCTATTTGTTCCACTCCTCATGGAACTTGTCTTGCTCATCATTTTTCTAATATGATGTAAAAGGGTGTGTGCTCTTTCAAAAACCAACCTTTACCTTTATTAAAAAATTATTAAATCTTTCAATATTATGGGGCTTCTCATCATCTATCTTGGATCTCCAACCAACATTTGAAAAGTCTTTGATACAAAATCATCTTAGGGGATTGAACAATCCCAACAATATTATTTTGAATTTTTTGCGTCTAGCAAATTTATGGATTTCTAGTGATAGTTAGGATATGAGGTTTTAATAGAGTGTTTTCATCAAGATAAAAGAATGTGTAGTGGTAATGCAAAGACTTTTGGTGGAGTTATTAATATTACACCTAAATATGGAGTTGTAGTAACGGAAAAGTATCCCTTTTCCTTACATAATTTGGGAATAATTGACATTGAATTTACTTAATAGTGCCTTGGTTTAATGTTGTAATGTGTTGTACACATTCACATTAATCTAAGGCCCCTTTTTAACAAAATGTACTTAAATTGTACCTTATTTATGGTGTTGTAAAGTGTTGTAGTATACTTTCACACTTATCTAGGGTTTTGTTAATTAATTGTGGTTAATGAAGCTTAATTAGCCTATTTAATTCAAATTTAAGCCTTCTTAATGACACCTTCTGAAGGATCTATCCCGACACCCAATAATCAAATTGCATAACATTAAATTTGGAAAAATCAAGGTCCTTAAAAATGGTGCTAGGACCCCCCTTTCTATGCATATTTGAGGTGAACGTTTGATGTAGTTTCCACCCCTCAAAGCAAGGTCCTAGAAACTTGTGCTAGGACCCATTCACCTTTAGTGGCGAATGGGTCCTCCTCACATAGGACACCCCTTTTTTCATTTAATTTTGGCAGGATTCTAATGATTTTTAATCCTAGATCTGGTGTCGGCTTGAATTATTTGAATTTTGGGGTTAATCTCTAGATTTAATATAAATATGAGGTTAATTCACATTGTTTCTCCTCGCAATTTTACGTGGCTTCATGAGATAAAGAGCAAGAGCATTATAGAAAATTTCAAAAGTATTCAAAGGCAAATTAGTGAAGTTTATTGTAGTAATTCAAGATCATTTCATCATGTCAAAGGCATAGTGCATTCAAGCATGTTGTTGAGCTAAGATTATTGATGTAGCATTAATGATCTACTTGCAAGCATTGTTTCACATCATATTTGTGATCAAGATCTACATTCTTCATGGTCACTTCATGTTAGTTTGCATATTTATACTCTAAGACAACTTCCAAGGTATCAACATTTCATCATTTCATGTTAATGCTTCAATTTCATTATTTCATCATTTGGTTTAATTACCTACAAGGGGTTTGACCGAGGAAAACCCCTATTCACTAACAATCAATAAGTTTTTCTTCTCTTGACTGTGTGTTTGCAGATTTATAAGTTGAAGATCAAGTGGAGAACAAATTTGAAGCAAAATTGTCAAAATTGTCAAGTTGCAAAGTTGTCATTCATAGTGCAAGAACACAGAAAGAAGGCTAGAAAATTTTCTAGAGGTTTCTAGGAGTTGACAATCGAGGGTATGAGAGTGCAGGAATCAAGGAACAAGACCCAGATCTTAGTTTCATAAACCCTAACAGGGACCCATTTTCCACTAAAGGTGAATGAGTCCTTTGTACCCTAAATAGGCTTCTTATAGCAAGGTACACATCATTTTGAGCTATAAAAACTCCCCTCGTAGTTGCTATAATAGTTAGGGTTAGTTTCTGATTGTTATTTAGGCACTTTGGCCCTCATAATTGCATGTTTTATAGTGGAAAGTAGTGGTTCATCATCTTGATAAATTCATTTTGATAAACCCTAATTTTCTATGAAACAAGAGTCTGATATAATTATGAACTTGTGTGGTAATTCTTGGGCATTATTTTGTGTCTCAGAATTTGTGATGACATATTACTCATTATTGGCTTATCTTCGACCACTTACAATGACATTAGATTTCAAGCATTTGAATTGGAATTTTTTTCATAACTTGGTACAAAAAATGATACATCACATGTGGTAAAGAAGGGACCAACCAAAATCATTTTCAAGATGTGAATGTATATATTTTATCATTTGTAGTCATTTTTCTTCTTAGTTAAGACCTATTTTTGGGTCCCAAAGAATTTGATTATTTCTTATATTCTGGTATGATGTAAGGTGGTTGTAAATAGTAAATACATTATAGGATTGTCCTTATATACATTTTTATTAGATTATAATATTTTTTTCCCTAATAGATGTAGAAAATTTTCCTTTGGTAATACCTAGATAATCTAAGGGAGTATGCTCATTTAAGGTTGATTAGTATAATTTGAGAACTAAAGAAAAAGACCAAATCAACCATTAAAATAAAATAGCTTGTGATTCAACTAAAAGCTCAAAATTCTAGTAGCACATTAATTTTTACTTGAATATTTAATTTTTTCTCTATGAAAGGAGTATAAAGAGGATAAAATACTTGTGGTAGTGCTCATGCTGCAAAAGTGGTACAAATTTCATATGTGATTTGATGATGAGGTATTTTGTCAGGTTGATAGTTGGATGTGATATTTTTTGTAAATAATTTGTATCATGAATGTAAGGGTATATGTACATGATTATAAATCCTTGAAGCTTGATGTGATAATTGTGGATGAATACAAATATCATTTTCTTAAATGTATTTATATATTTATTCTTAATTGTCAACTATGTGAGTCAATTCTTATATTAGGCTACATTGGTAGAAGTCTTTCATAAAACCCACCCTTTACACATCAATGGTATCAAAGATACATTTTGAGTCTTGAAAAAATAATAAGGTGAATATTGTGTCAAGTTTCAATTTGTGCATCCTACAAGTTGAAATCTAAGCGAGAACAATGGATTTGAGTTCTACCAGAGTGAGTTCATGTGATCATCTTCTAGCTATATGAGTGGGTAGATTTTATATTAGTAGTTCAATGAATAAACCAATTTGAGGGTGAAGATCTCTTCCAACACCATTTTTTGTGTAGAAAGTATATGAAGAGGAAAAGAGGTGAATAAGTATTTTAATACTATTTTTTGGGTAGAATATTTTTAAAGTATTAAAGGTTTTTGATAGAGAATTCAATATGAGGAAATCAACATTAAGCAATACTATGTTTAGCTCTCCCCAAGAGAAGATAAGTGTGAAGATATGAGAAGATAAAAACACTACTCTAACAGATAATTTTTAAGTGTGGGCAAGATAAGAAGAAATCTAAGATCATGAAAGATTATAGAGTAAAAAGTAATTTATGAGTAGTTCGAGTGTCAAATATGAGCCACAATATAAGTATTTGTGTAATTTATTTTTATTATAATGGTCAAATTATTTTTTGTTAAAAAAGAAATTTAATAAGAAATTCAGTTCAATGCTAGTTTGAAAAGATTCCTAAACAAGAAATGAAAAAACGTAGAGAAAGCTAAAACAATCGCTGACAATAAGTAAATAAAAATAGTTGTGGACACTAATAAGAGTGAAATAATAAGACTCATGGTTAGTAAGAGTAATTTTGTAGTGTGGGGATTTACAAGGTCCAATAGTGTAGAGAGAGTAAGAGGATGTCTGGTAAGTCAACATATATCAATAGATGTAGAAGGAAAGATGACCTGTATGAAATACATTATTATAAGATTGCAAAAAATAAAAGATATCAAGATAATGATCAATGTGAAGAAGTGTTTGAGCTATATGACCCATTTTATTTTTATCTCACTCTTCTTCCCATTGATCATCATCAATTTTTTAATCAATATTGCTTTTATTCACTCTTCAAAAAAATAAATTTCAATCTTGTATAATTTTTAGTTATATTACAAATCTTCTTATAAAATATTACAAAATAAAATAAGCTCTATAGACTTTCAACTTGAAAAATTGGTTATGATTCTACAAAAGAAATGTTGCTTCAACAAAATTTATACTATGTGATGTAGAGAAGATTTAGACTATAACTATAGAATAATACAAGTTTTGAAATACATAATAAAATTATAGCCTCACATAATAATTGAATTTGCATACCCTTATCATGATTTTTCCACAATTTTATCCCATTATTATGTGTGTTTTGTGTCATGTTTTGACCCTCTTTTCCTATCCATATTGTTCCCCTTGTTTTTTCGTAAGCCTTGTTTATCCTTCCTAAGTGACTTTTTATGTTTAATTGTTGACCATTTTTTATGTCCTAACCTTTATCATATGTTTCCCTAAGTTCTTGACCACTTTGTTTGTTTTTCTGACCTTAATATTTTATTCCTACACTTGTTCTTTGTGTGAAACCCAAATTTTAGTTGCTTAAATAATTTTCTAATTAGAAAATTGTATATTTACATTGACATTTTTTAGCTAATGTACCCTAGGAACTTGAGATTGTTTTTCATTCAAGAACATTGCCTACACACTGACATTGAATAGGTAAATTAACTATTTTCATCCTCTTTCCAAATATTTTGGATGGAATGTCATTCATCCCAATACCTACCCATCTGTAATACCCCCATGTCGTTGATACTCTTTGCTACTATTTGTTACTCTTATGTGTTAGTGTGATGCTGGTTTGTGATGGTGATTAGTTCACCGACTTGGTGTGTGTGGATGCATAGTTTAGTTGATTGCTACATTTGACATTATTATGATGATTTATGATACTTTATGTGGTGTTTAGATTATTTGATTATGCAATGGTTTTTCCTTAATATTATATATGTCGATGTTGTGATTCTATGATGTTTAATTTGGTTTCAATAATACATTGTGATCCAGTGGTTTAGTAATTAGTTTATGATGTGATCAGTTAATTAGAATTGTTACTTTACATCTAATGTTGTATTTGTTAGTATAGCTTAGGTGAGAGGACAGTGTAGCACCACTCGTTTACGAGTGCCCTACTACATTGCAATTCCTTCTCACGATATCATGTGTTCAATTATATATATATATGTTACTTGACATTTATTGGTATGCAGGAATTGCAGGAATAAAGTCTCGATTCCACCTGTTTCGACAAGAAAGGGTGAGCATTAAATTAACCCAACGGGTACAATGTTGAAAAGGGGAGTTGATAAGGAAGTGTCCCCATCCCAAGTCCGTCATCCCATTGTGAATTTGTTGTGTCATGATTGAGGTTTTGTCCTTGTCATTGTGTAGTTTGATTGTTGATTAATTATTTTATTTATGGTTAGTGGTTATTTAATTAATCTTTATTTTATAAGATTAATTAATGTTGTTTCATTGCTTTGATTAAATTGTAAGTTAGTAAAACATTGAATTTTAAATATATTATAAATTTAAAAGTTATTTAATCAATTAAAATGTAAGTAATTAAATTAAATAAATAATGATGATGATAATTATATATTAGCTTTTTCCTAATATTAAATTAAAAAATATGTAGAGAATATCTTGAGAAAATAATTAATTTTTAATTAAAATTGTGAGATAAGTGTGTGCTTTTTAAAGGAGGAAAAAAACCAATGAATGGAGAGGATTTTTGAGGAAAAAGATGATGAGCTTTATTTATTTTTAATTATTTTTATTGTGAGGGGTTTTTTTTTTGTTTTTCACACACAGAAGGTTTTTCCTGGTATTTGTCTGTAAGAGAAAAGAAAAAATAGTTTGTTTGGTGCTTTTGGATAAAAGAATTGTTTTGAAGAAAAGATTGATTCAAAAGGGAGCTGAGGACAAGAAATTGAGAAAAAACTGCAAAGGGGATTCTACATTGAACGAAGGACTCCAGGTTCCCTTAAACTTATTGTTTTCTTCTTTTTGAATCTGTGAGCAAAATCTTGTACCATGTTTGAAAATTAATTTCTCTGTGTTTTGAAAGAGGCTTTTTGTGATTGAGATTTTGATTGTTAAACCTTTGAATTTCTTTGTTGAAAACTATAGTTAAACCTTTCAAAATTCTTCTATAACATCTGGTTGAGAAAATATTATTTGGAAAGAAAATCATTTTTTTGTTATATTATTGTTCTGAATCTCTGGTTAAATACATATATATATATATAAACAAAATTAAATATACATATATATTATTATTCTGTTTGAATCATTTGAATGAATCTATATAAATTTTGTGTACATGTGTGATTTCATTTTATGTGAAAAGAATAAAAAAATTATATACATTTATATTACAGATTTCATATTTCAGGACATTGAATAAAATATATTTAATTAATGTTGTGTTCTTTTCATATTCTTCTGTATTTTCGTATGAATTAGGATTTAATATAAAATATACTTCAAAGGTATATTGGGTGTAGGTTTTGGTTGAGGTATAAATTATTTATATATAAAAAATTCGCATGCAAAGTGACCTGTGCATTGAACGAAATTGTTTTTATATTAAAAAAAAAAATTATTGCTATGGAAATTTGTTTTTCTTGTTTTGAAGAATGTATTTTATATAAAAAAAGATATATTAAAAAAAAATGTGTTTATATATGGGGGTGGGTGGCCATCCGAGGCCGTACCGCCCACGGCCCCTAGTGGCTGGCTATACGCAGCCACCATTGACTGTGCACAGCAGCCGAGGCTACTGGGCGCAGCCGGTGGGGGTTGCATACCCCCCATAGTACCAAGTACTGTGGCTTCCTTTATGGGTTGCGTGTCATTCTTTGGTATTAAAACTTCAATTTATTTTACATGCATTTTTTTATGTTATATATATATATATAATTTAATATATATGTATATATTAATATATATATATATATCTTATTTTTTTATATATGTATATATGTATAAAAGCGTATATACATGTATATATATATGTGTTGGATAGCTATTCACATTGATGTGGTTATGAAATAAATTGATAATTTAACCAGTTGCAATGTTATAATGTAATCGAGGAAATTAGGGATGAATTATGTGCTTTAAATCTAATTGTATTTTCTCAAGCAATTGATTAATTATTGGAATAATTTATTATGTTTTGAAATGAGTTGTGTGGCTTTGGTTTGTGTAAATTGCTTACTCTTGAGACTATTCATTGAGTCTATTTTGGTTTTATTTTGTTCGGGTTAATGTCTTGTGGGAAAACCCTAGAGTTAGCTTATCCTGTTATAGGAACTTAAGTTGTTGTTTAAGACTTCCAGAGGCGGGGATATTGATGTGTAATTGTGATCTCGTATTTTGATGCTTGGCCTATGTTTGACCATGGTTGTGATTTAGTTTGCACTTGGATTGTATCATTTTGTGGATGTTTTTCATATGTTTTGGTGAGATGGTTATGCCTCGCGGAGGATCCATTTGATTGGTTCAGTATTTCTTGTTGATACAATCCTTTTGTGTTGGATACTTGTGTTTGAGTGTCTAGAGAGAGTGGCTCTAAGTGGGGGCCGGCGCACAAAGGGGCTGTCAGGGTAACCCACATAGAGTTAGAGTAATCTGTGATAAGCTAAGTAATTAATCATGGGTGGGTGGTTTAAACATTAATAAGCTAAGTGTGATGCCTCGTCCACCTGTTAGTGCTATCACAGACTAAAGGGACCGAGAAGACAGTGGTTGGCAAGAACGTTGCCTTGTCTTCACGGAAGGTTAACGATTTCGCATGAGTAACCCTATGGGGCAGCGCCTTGAGATAGGCTGTCAGGAGAACCATAGATGGAGGTGGCACCTTAAACTAGGTTGTCTGGATAATCCATGTATAGATGGAGGCAACACCTTGTGATAGGTTGTCTAGATAATTCATGTGAAGCCATGCGATGAAACTCTCCTCTAACATTCCATTTGTGTTGTTTTATTGGAGTCCTCTAGAAGTAGTCTATTGATATTATGACTTGAGATTTATTGATGATGTGTTTCAGGACTTATCGTTGTAATATTTGGAAAGTGATTTATTGTTATGTTTCGAAAGTGATTTATTGTTATGCCTATTGGAGAATGATTGTTGTTTAGTTTTCTGTGTGGTCTTTTGTTGTTATGTTAACTTGTCTTGAGTTAGTCTTGTGTTACTGTTGATGTACTTGGTCGGGGATCCTTCCTTGTTTACTCCCAACACGGGGGTGGTTGGGTGGAACGTGCTACGCACCCCTTGGGTTCCCTTTGGATGCAGTTGTTTCTTTCATTGCAAAGTTTTACAGGTGCAGTTGATCCAGTGTTCTTATGTACTAGATGTATGTATACACTTCAGATGTAATTTATTTATTGATGTATCGACCCCCACGTATGATGAGAAAATTATGATGTAATTTGTATATGTGATTGCTGAGATGTATTTTCAGACGGATGTATTGTACTATCACACCATGTGATTCATTCATGTTCTATCATTTGTAATTATTGATTATGTTATGTTGTATCTGTCGAAATATATATACTTTATATCTTTATGATTCATCTATTGTCATATGTATGTATGGTTTTAATTGGTATATTCACATCTTTCTTGATATCATGAATGAATGTTTAATTGATGTCATGAGTGATTGGATTTACATTATTGGTTATTTAATATTTCATTTATTACTTTGTTATGGATTTGTTTTTAGTAATGTCACCTCGTGTACCCCAAGGGATTTAGTTGTGCAACTTAGAACATTGATATGTTGGAATACTTAAGTACATTTATTATGTTCTTTAAAAAAAAAATTGTTGCGTATTTATTTGTTCCTTTGGGGTTTGCGCGGCGGGGCGTTACACCATCTATCACCTTTACATCCTCAAATTCCCAATTCTATAAAAAGGCATGACCTTTTCCTCATTCAAACATAAGAAAAGCAATTTTCTAGATAACTCATAAAGGTTTCCTATTTTTAGCCTAAGCATGACATCATTATATAGTTTTAAAAACTTCTAGAGAGAGTTAGCTTTAAACTCCAACACTCAAAATATTTTTATCTTTCTTGGATAATTTTCCATCTTGGATTCTTCAAAATAAGGTCTTGATTTTTTAAGGCTTTAAGCAAGGTATGCATTCCTTTTGATTACTTTTGCATGAAAAATAGATTATTTAAAAAAAATAATGTAGGGAACTCTTCCTCATCCATACCAACACCGTTATACTCTATCAATCTTTCCTTTCTATCCCACTTTTTAACCCAAACCTTTTCTTTGGCCTTTGTATATTCATTTCTAATGTGTAGATATAAAAATCAAAATATTTCAATCCAAACTAGCTCATCACCATCACTTGCTTTTCAAAATACCAATCCTTTAGATCACTCTATTTCATTCCTCTTTGGTCACCCAAACTCCATTTTTCATACATACATGCTTCTCATCCGCCCAATGTCAATGCTCATCCTTTTTCATCACCCTCCAAAGGTTCTAGCCTAATTCAATCCTAGATAACGTTAGATATACTTTATACTAAGTTTTCTATGAACCCTAAAGATTGATCATGAAGATTTAATCACCTAAATGTGCTTCAATTTTTTTCATTCATAGATCATAATTTGAATCTTATTTACATTAAATGAATCTCATGGATCCATGCTTGATCACTAATTGAGGCAAAATCCCCTTGGTTTTATAACATTTTTCATTAGGAGCTTTATGTTTGCATGTCTATTTTTGAGGACTCTACAACATATTAGACAAACTGAAAAGAGAAAAAGTAACAATATAATGTAATCATTTCAAAGCATTGAGAACTATTTTTTTTATCTTCAAGGACACGGCCTTTGTTTTGTCCATCCATCTTTGGACCTCGTTATCCTATTCATAGTTTATCTTTTTTCCTAGCCATGAATTTTCATTTAAGGCCCTAAATTAGCTCCATTTTTAGGTAAAGCAATCACATAGGTCCTTGGAAGCTCCTTAGGGCCATCCCTAATCATAAATTAGTATAATTTAGATAAAACACTTCTAATTCTAACTTTTAATTCAATATTTCATTAAAAATTTATACTTTTTCTTCAAAAAAAATTCATATCTAATCTAGATTTATAAAGATAAAATCATGTGAGTAGCCTCTTCTCCATGTCTACTTCATGTCATTATAGTTTGAAGACCCTATTATATTATTTACTAGGTGAACTCATTGTATTATCTCAAGTCATTTTTTGTTTCACTGTCATGCATTGACATATCTCAAGTTTGATTTTATCCCTCTTTTAGTTGTCACAAGTGTACATCTTTGGAAACTCATAACAAATAGTCACTAAGCTACCTAGATAATTTCAAGTCCTTGCTACCTACCTAAATTAGGTTGTTTACCTATACATTACCTCTACATAGGCTATTTGACTTCTCACAACCTTGTCCTATATGTACAAATGCTCCTACATTTTATAGGAAGGTGTAGAATGAAATTTCTAATAAATTCTATAACTATCACACTCTAATTTTGGTGCCATTAGATCTAGTATCTCATGAGAACTTTTTATTTTTAGATACATTTATTTTGTGCATTAGATATATAATTCTTGGTAATTGAGACAACCTTACATACTGAGGTCTCTTTACCTTACTGACTTGAATATTTAATTTTTGTACTAAAATTTGTTGTTTTATGTTCCATGTGTGTGTTGTGTTTTATTTATGTGTGTATTATGTTTTCCTCATGTATTTTGTGTGTTTGCTTTGTGTATTTTTTTTTCTCTATGTATTATGTGTGTTTGCTTCGTGTATTCTTTGTATCCATTGTGTTGCTTTATGTATGCTTCGTGTAATCTCTTTTGATTATTTATTGAGTGCTTTATGTCTGATAAAATCTTGCCTTGTCATGCATGTGATATATCTACTTCATATAAATGTCTTAACATTATGGATTGATATGATCCTAAGTTGGGGACTTGCACACCTGTCAACTTGGTGTCATGTTGTCTCTTCAACGTTTTGATAAAATAATTATTCCTTTAGTGTGAGTATGAATGTAAGATCATACTCTCACTAAAGTGGGGGATAAATGTAGTGTTGTAAATTGTCTCGACCTCGATAATTTCACACTACATGGACCCCCTATTTTTACTACAACATTTATTATAATAATAATTTATTCATTTTGAGGCCATATTGATAAAATATATTAAATTCCCTAACAACCCAATAAATTTGGGGCAAATTTACTTGATCATCAGTGGTAGTTCCCTTGACCTTAAAGGGGACCTAATTCAAATTTGATGATTGTGTTTCAATTCTTGGAGGATTAAAAAGATCCCAAATTGGCCTATAATAAAAATATATCAATTGGGATGCATATATAAAAAAGTTTTCTTCTCATTTGAATATTAGAGAGAAAGAGAAGACATATGAACAAAAAGTTATTATAGTGTATTTATTGTAATGTTGTATTGAGTTATCCTCTACATGCTAGCTACAAAACTCTATGGTGTTTTATGGACTAACATATTTCAAGTCTTCAAGTCATTCAAGCATCCATCGAATAATCTTTGGTGACAACTTATAGTGTAGACATCACTTCGAAAGAGATTTCATACAAAGTTAATATTACCATTTTATCATTTATTGTTTCAGTAAATTATTGTTGTTTTCCCTATGCGTGACCTAGGGTAAGCCCTTTTGATAATCATGGATTTGTTGTTTGTGGATGTAGAAACACCAAAAAAACATTTAACTTAGGAAAGCCCCTATAAAACACAAAATTTCCCCCTCTTTTCATGCGTTAAGGATAGATCCAAAAGTTTTGTCAATAGTCAATCACACGAAACACAAAATAGATTGTAACTTACCTTCAAGATTTTGTAGATCCTAAAAAATAACTTTTCTGGCCTAGGGCGATACCACCCTTGACCAACCAATTTAGGCCCAATTTTCAGTCACAAATTCCTCTTTATATCCTCTTTCTAAATATGTTTGTTCTGATAATTTTTGTTTTTGTTTGTATGATAAATTATATTTTTAGATCTAGGGTTTATGTTAAATAGGCTTGTTAAAACATACATCAAATTTCTCCTTTTTCCAACTCAAGAGAACCAAACCCTAAGAGATTGGCTCTCCTTTGTGGTAGAAAGTCAATCATCAAACCCTAGTTGGTTTGTGTTTGAATGTGGATTCAAAGTGAAAAGAATTTGATCCTAGTTAATCTACTCATTGGATCTAGGATCTTTTTTCTCAACAATGTGATTTTATGATAAGGTATTCTTGAAGTTGGCAGTTGGTGGTGAGATTAATTGGTATTATGAGTTATATTGTGATTCTAAGGATGTTTGGGCATGATTGTAAATCTATAAAACTTGATGTAATGATTGTTAATAAATAAAAATATCATTTTTTGGAAGTTCTTTGTGTATTCTACTTAATAATATATTATGTGAGTATATATTTTAATAGGCAACATGGATAGATAGTATTTAATTTGACCCTTCATTTATGACTACATAAATTTCCATTGTCTAGAAATGGCTCCCAACTAATCTTATCATGTGAAATAGTTATTTAGAATATTGATAATCCATATTCTAAATTACAAGTGTCAAGTTTAGAAATTTATCATTAGTCTTCAAAGGATACCCCTACCCATGTCATAAAGAATATGATTCAAATGGTCAATCCCTAATAGGAGGTGGAGACCAACCAATAAATCTAAGAGATACCATAGATCCCAAAAAGAAATTTGGGAGTGTTATTCTATGTCTCTACTATACCCTATCCCTTATCCTTATGAGTGAGACCACACATGAAATAGGTAAATTGGTTGAAACCTTTCCATATCATAGGAAGCATTACCCTAGTTATCAAGAAGCACCTATAAATCCATGAATTTAGCATAATCCTAGTTGACATAATTGAATATTCAAAAGAACAATGGGAATGATTATTAACTTGGTATATACAAAGATATGTTGATTAACAAAAGAATTTAAAACTAAATTTGAATTTTTATCTTCACAAATTGAAACTAGGGTTCCCACCAAAAAATAAAGTCAAATCTAGGTGAAATTAAAAGGTAATTTTAGTTAAGTCCCTATGCAAAAATTAGCTCCATGGAAAATAATAGGCAACAATTATTTGAAAAATTTTTGTAGAAGAATGAACCAATTCCAAGAGAACTACATTAAAATCCTCAAAATAAGAATGTTATCCTCTCATTGTCACATGCAAAGTAGACCTCCACTTGGGGACATAATAACATAATCAATCCCACATAAGCCATATTATTTAAAGCCTTAAAGAAAATTAGAACCCTAGCTGCTAGAATGCTCCTAAGTAGTTTACTAGAAGGAAAATATGAGTTACTTTAGGAAATAAGACTTAACATCTCAAAGGGGCGGTGGGCCTAGATCGATTGGCTAAAGCATCATGTTGTAGGCAATAGGTCATGAGGTCTAGTCTCCCCACTATCCTCATGGTACCAGGGGCATGCCACACCAGTGTCACCAGTCACGTGAAAAATGTTTACCAAGTGCATTGCAGTTTATAGTGGGGCAGATACCCAATTCCAATTCTTGCAGTCTAAAAATCCTAACATCTCAGAGTATAAATGGATTCACAAAAAAATGGATTACACTTCTCTCTAGAAATGAGTAGCATCTCCTATTAGCAATAAGATGTAGAACAATACAAGATTTTATCACACACAACCTCATACTTTATAGATATAAATACTAAAAGAAATCATTAATCTCCATATCACAAACCTCTCATAAAATACCCAATCAGAAAGTTTATAAATATTCCTCAATCTAAATTAAGTTATATTTAGTGGATTAAGAAATATTGGGTTGGTTTTTTTGAAATCCTTGTTTGAATTTTAACAAAGATTTTTTCTTGGTAAATTATCAATAGAGAAGTTAGGGATAAAATCATTCAAACAAGTTGGTTCATGAGTGGATTGGAGCTATACTCCTACCCATGGTAACTAAAAATTGATAGCTTTTCTACCCATACTATTTTTCCCTGGTCTATATTTCTTGATAATTTTACATGTGGAATATTGAGACCCAAATATTTTAGAGTTAGTGGGAATTCTCTAGGAATATTTCAGTTTCGTGATGCAAGGATTTTTCAAATCCCATATGAACATGCAATAATTTATGTCTTACTATACAATTTTAAAGGTTTTCCTTTGAAAACAATATTCTTTCATCCTCCATAGGCTCCTAGAACCAACTTGTCTTCTCTAAAGGTCCTAACCTACTTTATTCCTCACACCATAACTTTGGTCATTTAGACAACTAGTGTAAACTTGGGGTATCAAGCCCCAAAACTTATCCCTTAAAGCTTTATTTCCATCCCCACATGAGAACTTGTCCTACAAGGATCTAGAAGCTAAAACATCTATAACACATTTCAACACGTCCATCCTCCTAAAATTTACCTTAACATAAATAAAGAAAAATAATAGGAAGAACCACACCTAGAAAAGAGGCCTCTCTTTGAAGATAATGGGGATGCATCTTCCCACCATGAAGCTACAAAAGCTAAAATTCACAACAATATGGCTCCCATGAAGCAGTGGATATAGACTTCAAATAAGATAAGGTAGAGTCAATTTCTAAAAAAGCTAAATTATTTACTTAATGATACTATTGCAAAGGGGGATTCGACAAAAAAAAAATATAAATGAGGTAATTTAGCAGATTTTTGAGTTTCAATTTCTCTAAAAATTCAATTTCATAATTTTTAGTTTTTTTTTTGTAAAAGGAGGTAAAAATTTATTGAATCAAAGAAGTATTACAAAGCAATAGGCAAAAGCCCATAAAAGCAACCAACCAACCCCACAACAAAAGTCCCAAAAATAAGAAAAATAAGAAAAAGGAAGAAAAATAAGAAAACAAAAATGTAAGAACAAATAGATGCAAAAATTCAATCTAATAGTGACAAGAATCTAATAAAATGTTTTTAATTAAATGACACTTAGACAAATTTTATAGATACATTATTCTCCTATATGAAACCAAGCTTTTCTCTCACCAAGGAAACTTATTTTTGTAAAACTAGCCCACTTGGGGCCTCTCTTGTGAAAGAGAATGGAGCATTTGCAGTCTCACTACTCTTTGGAACCCAAAATAAATCTAAGTAGAATGAATTAAAATATCTACTAATTGGATGTTGTTGGAAATTCATAGTTTATTTTTAAATATGGCATTTGGCTTCTCAAATTTTATGGCCCTTGAGGGACAATTTAGAAGAATCAGTTGTGGAATCCTCTTTGTGCTCTTCTTTAGGCATAAAAAGATGATTTGGTTCTAGTAGGTAGGGATTTCAATGTCATAGCAAGTAAGGATAAGAAAATAGGTGGCATCATCCTCTACTCCAAATTTGTGTCAAACTTCAAAGAGTTCATCAATATTAATTATCTTTTTGATTATCTATCAAACAATTATAATTTTAATTGGACTAATAGGTGAGTTTTTCTCTAACGTATCATAGAAAGGCTAGATATATTGGATATATGAATCTGAAAGATTCTCTAGTTCTATTCTACCTCCTACGGGCTCCAAATATAAATTTCCTTTAAAATCCGAGGCTATGTGGTTTAGGGATAGAAAATTTACCTCTTAAATTTTTGGTGGGAAAATCTCCATAAATAAAAGGTTCAAGAATGCTCTAGCTCTACCACAAACTTTAATCCTTAAAATATAATATTAGAAAATAGATTAGAGATCATATTAACACTAAATTCGTTAAAAAAAACATATTGAACAACTCCTATTATACTTAAATAAACCTATCATTAAATCTCAAAATTAAAAGATCTAAAGAAATTTTACTAAGGGGAGAAATCTATTGGCACCAGAGGTCAAATGAAATTTGGCTAAGAGAAGGAAAAATTAATATAAAATTCTTTCATACCTAAACTAAGATCAAAAGACATTCTAATAGCATTGCTATAATTAGATCCTCTCCAGGTTGGAAGTTCTTTCTTACTTCAAAAACATTTTATCTAGCGTGAAATTGGAGCAGAAAAAAGCCTATCAAGATCTATTTTCAAATATTATCTCTCTTACTTTACAAGAAAATAAAAAATGTTATTGGCAAAATTAACGGTTGGCTAAAATTATTCCTTTCATTCTTTTAGAGTAACAAGGTTTTGTACCAAGCAAAGACACAACTAAGAGAGTTGTAGTTTGCCATGAAGTGATTCACTTTATTTAAGTAAACCCAAAATCTTTTTAACATGAAGATCACATTAGATATGATGAAAGTTTATGGTAGAATAAATTAGGACTTCTTATTGAATGTCTTAATTCAATTTATATTTCTTACTTGAAATGGAGCAAATGGACCTATTCATGCATTTGTCTCATATCCACTACTGACACTGCCACCATATCTACTGTGGCTGTCATCATATCCATCACCGCTACTTCTTTTGTTGATCCCACTGCCACTTTCTCCCTGTGGCATTCCCACTCTCCACCGTGAGGTTCGAACCTTAGACAGCCCAACTACTGCCCTTGCAACTTAACCGCTGTACCGCAGGGTCAACCCCAGATTATGAATTCTTATTACTGGTACCCTCGTGTAGTTCTTCAAATCTGCGAAGGATTGATAAAGAGGGATCTCATCTCTCCTTCCATTTATATTATAATGCTAGAGGCTCTAAATAGGTGTATCCAAACTGAATCTAGAAACAAATCATGAGTTGGCGTCAACATCCCTAGAATGAACGAACAAATCACCCATGCCTTATTTACAAATGATATTATCATTTTTAGAAATGCCATCTTTGCAGAAGCTAAAACTATTTATAAAGTCTAACCAGGTTATTGTGCAGTTTCTAGCCAAAATATTAACTCTTCTAAACCAAAGATTTTTTTTTAAACTCCGCATCTATTATTCAAAGAAGAATTTCTACTTCTTTGGGATTTAAACCAGAAGGGCTTCCGTGTCATTATTTGTGCAATCTATTATTCAATAGAAGAATTAAAAGTGAGTTTTGGAATCAGGTTATTTCCTCAATCTAATCTAAATCTCCTCTTCAAGCGGTAAGTGGTTAATGATGGGCAAGAAAAAGTATAATGGTTAAAGTTAGCCATCCCTATTTATATGATGTTAGTCCTGTAAAATCCTTCAGGCTTACGGTAGAGCTAGAACAGCTGATTAGAAGGAAAGGTAGTGCAATAAAAAAAAAAAAAATTCATTTCTTGGATAGAATTCGTAAACCAAAATCCTCAGGAGGTGCTTGGATTCATGATGTGAAGCAGAAAATTTGGCTATTGGGATAAAATTGGTATGAAGTATTATGCAAAACCTAAAGAAGAAAAATGATGTCGCATACTACAGGCAAAGTATCCTGACTTAGGGGATTGCTAAATAATTTTTATATTCTCTAACCCCCCAGCAAGCACCAAAACATGGAACTTCGTCACCAACTGTAAAAAAACAATTTTGCCTCACCTATCGTAGATTGTACGCAATGATGAAGAAGGATTCTTGGAATGGATACCCTCCTTGAGCTAGAGGGAGGATCTATTAGAAACTAAACAAATCTTGAAACAAGAAAAGGGCACAGGACTAAAACACTATTTATAGTTCACATCTGCAGATCCTTTTCCAAAAGAAAAACGGTAGCGCTTAGACCACTACAATATTCCTTTAAATCAGAAAGATATTGTTTTTTTTAGCTCGAAGATTTTTCTTCTACTCTTTACGAGATGATGAACTGGCTTGGGTGGCTTCTAAATGACATGGTCATAACCCAAAAAAAAAAAAAAAAATTGGGTATCTTTTCAAATATGTGATTTGTGGGCGAGTTGAGGAGGGGATCTAGGAAAATTCACCATTAGCAATTCACTGTCAACAATTCATCGTCAACAATTCATCGTCATGACAAATTCATTTCTAGGAAAGTTCATCACCAGCAATTCATCGTCATGGATAATTCATCACATATACAATTAGGAAATATCCACGACAATGAATTGCTAGCGGTGAATTTTCCTAGAGATGAATTTGTCATGGCAATGAATTGTTGGTGGTGAATTATTGGCGATGAATTTGCCTGAAGCCATTGAGGACATCAGTCGCCTTCTATTGAATTATAATTTTAACATTAAATGTTGGTTGACTAGGAATTTGGGATTCAAGGGTGTTTTCTCTAATACACTCTTGAGTCACTTTCTTAGTCAGCCATTTTTATATAGTGAATCTACATATGAATGTATTTATAATATCAAACCCTACAAAATTATTTGGCTAGGATCAAAAGTTCAATCTTTAAAACAGTTATGTCCAATATTCTAAAAAATGCATTTAGGAAAAATAAGTTCTAAAACTAGGACAATGAAATCTTGAAGCATTGGTCCTCCTTAAAACATCCTTTGATTCAGGGCTCCACTGTCATGGATAAGCCTAATCTAGCTAGAAGTTCTACTTGTTGATCTTCACCTCCATCTACAATGGTTAAACTAAATTTTGATGGAGCCACCATAGGTAACCTATGAAAGACATGTTGTATGATCAATGATAATATTGACAATCTATTAGTGGATACATTGAGGAAACTACCAAATGAAACAAAAAATGTCATTGAAGTTTATTTCCTACTTATGGGGTTTGAATTGGACAAAAAAAGAAAATTTTACAAACATTTCTATTGAAGGAGACTCAAAGATTGTCATTAATTCAATTATAAATAAAAGGGCTTCCAACTAGAGACTCCATATATTTCATTCCATATGGAGCTTATTGGAAATCTTTGAAAATTGTATTTACAACCATTGCTACAAAAAACTAATAAGATGGTTGATCATCTTGTTAACTTAGAAATTGACCAAGTCAAAGGCTCGTGTGTTTTTACTCCATTCTTTGCTTCTAAGAATCATTTATTATCCAAAGCTCTTCACGAGGACATGGTAAAGCCTTAAACTTGGTCCCTTTCCTATTTGGTGGGAAGTTTCATTAATTTCATTCTTTCATTAAATCCCTTTCCTCTAGTTCATTCCCCCTTCCATATACACATGTTCCCTATTCTATTGGTCTCCCTCACTATTATAATTTATATATTAATCCATCTATGGATTGAATCTTCCTTGTGCCTTTGAAAATTTTTAATGAGAGACTACCAACTTATTTTCCCATGACAATTTTTTTAACTATAATGCACCTCTTACTTAAATGGACCTTCAACATAAAATATGATTGTCTCATAATTGCAAGTCATAACTTAGCTTTTTATCAACCTTCTTGATGGTACCAATCCTTCCAAACTTTTTGATTTGGTAGGAAACCTTTTGGTTACTAATTACTTTGGCTTACAAATATTATAGAGTATGAGAACATTGCGCATGAAAATGCACCTTTTTCTCACCTTCTATCATATTTTCCAACCCTTTTGATTTGTTTATTTGTGTTCAATCCCTCTCTAATCCCTTCATTTCCATTGAGCCCTTTGTTCAACCCCACACTCTACCTCATGCCCCACCATCTTAGCCTCAAATTATTGCACCACACTTTAACATAGGATAAATCCATGTGGAGGAGTGTCTCGAGACTAAACTAATTGCACAAGCCAATCTCAAGCAAGACAAAATTAATAGTGTTGATTCACCATTGTCTGATATTTCAATTTTCTAATACAAAATACAAAAAATTCCATATTACAAATAACTACAAATCAACAAATAAATAAACATATTCTAATTTTCCTTAATATTTACTTCTTGATCTCTTTAATTTAAATTTAACTACTTATTAATTATTAATTAATATAAGAGTGTTTTATTTCCATACACACCTACACTAAACAAAATGAAAGATATACTATCAATAACTTTTTATAATTAAGATCAAATTAGAGATAACATGAATATTTTGAATTCTTGTATTAGTATATATACTCATAACTTTGTATGTGTATAGATAGGCTAAGCTAAATAAATATTTGAGAAGATAATAATAAACTAATCTTAAGAATCAAAAGATATGCAACAAATTAAAATTATACTTTACCTTTTTCTTTGACTCGATCATTTGTTCAATCATTTCTTGATTCTACATTTAAAACCATCAAATTAGGAAAATAGTATAAAATTAACCAAGTACTTAGTTTTGAAAGGAAAATATACCTAGCATAAGTAATTATTTTACATAAAATTTAAAATGAAATAAAAATTATACCTTCTTAGCTCTAACATGTTGCAAGCCTTTTTCAAGTTTTTCTTCTAATTCTTTTAATTGTTCTATAGTTAACCCTTCAATATCTTCACCTTTCAAGTCACTATATAACACAAAATTAGACATTTTATTTAAAAAATAACTTTTAATCTTACAAAATCTTTAGTAACATTAAATTCTTTTAAAATTTAATGATAGGAATAAGAATTATTATGTACCTTATTTGAACCTTTGAACCTTCAATCTTTCCATTGAATGTTCTTCTCTCTTTACACTAAATAAAATATATAATTAAAAAATGTGTTGTTATAACTAAAAAAAATTAATATAACTAAATTCTATTAATAAAATCAAAATTGAAGACTAATTCACTACAAAGCAATATATTTCCTAAGTGATAAATATCCATGTATTATTCATTATTCCCATAATTTATGGAAAACATAAAAGCTTGTGTGTCTAAACCTTAATTTATTGAATCTATTTTAATAGTAAAAAATGGGCCTCCTAATACACTAAAATTTGTGTTTGCATTGACTCACAATGTGTTACAATTAAAAAAGAAGGATAAAATGATGAATTCCAAGTTGCGTTGCCATCTACTCAAATCCAATGCATGAAACATTTTGAACTAAATGACATTAAAATAAAGTGGGGGTTCTTATTATGGATTCAAATGACTATTGAATCAACTTAAATTTCCATTGGTATTCAACATTGGACTATGATTTAATACATTGTGTTCATAAGAGTTTGAATACATGTTATCTTAGAAAAAATATCCTTAAATGATGATAATTGTAATCAATCAACATGACCTCGAGATAGTGCTAACGATTTTCTTTAGTATTTTTTAAAAATATTAAGTAATTTATATTAATGTATATAAATAATTTTATTTTGTTAATGAAAAACAAGTAATAGTTTGTATAAAATAAAATGGCTCCTTCCAATCAAGTAGGTCTCACAGCTAAATCTATTAAAGAAACAAGTTAATTAGATCCTACCTTGGTTCAAGCCAGAAAAGGTCATGTTTATGGATACAAGGCTGAAATTCCATATAATTTTAACTTTAATTAATAATTATATTATGACAAGATTTTATTGATCATTGGAGTTTTTTAATTTTATACAATGTATAAATTATAATAATATATTAACTAGTTAGAAAGGTAAAAGAAGCTTCTATTATTGTTGATGCTAAAACTTCAACCTAAGAGCTTTGCATGTCCTTTCTATAATTGAGATTTATTGAGAAAAATATATGAAAAAAAATTCTTTTAATAAATGGATAAACTTGGTCTTTTCAAATTAGAAATAATTTGGGATTAAAGTAAATAGTAAAAAATTTAGGGAATATAGGTTTAATCTTTAGGAATGTAAAAAATATAGAATATTTTAAGTTGTATAAATAGGTTATCCATTCTTAAATTTGATGGAAAGATTACAATATATGAATTTTAACTTTTGGCAATCATTTAGTATTCACCTTTGTATAGATAACTTTAATTAAGATTTTTTGTTCATTTGAATTTAGTCAATCAAATCTAAATTTAGGAGAGTATAACTCACCTTATTGGTTCATTTTATTTACTTGCATTTACTTTATTACTATATTGCACTTTATGCACCTAATTAGGCTAACTCATTTAGGTTGTTCTATCAACCAATCATGTATCCATGTCTTGTGCACTAGATTAACACTTATCTAATCTTAGGTGAGTCACATTCCTTTTGTCATTCATTCCTAGGTTTACTTATATCCATCTTCATGGATGTCTACCTTTAGTTACTTTTCACCTATCATGTGTTACCTTCCTCTATATAAGCATAGGCATATTTGTATTTGGAACTAATTAGCATTCTTATTAGTTTGAATATAATTTATTTTATTTTTATTTTTTTCTATTCTTGGGTGGCTTTACAACAAAATATTTCATGGTATCAATGAAAAATTGAGTTGAGGATTAGATTCTTAAAAGATCTATGAGTGCAAATCTAGTATTTTTGAAGCATATGATTACGATCTTCTCTTGCATCAAGGATGATGTAGAGAAACAAAAAAATGTAGAAGAAATAAAAAATTTAAGGGATTCCTTTTCTAACTTCTCAATTACAAGTGCATTAGAGGAGCTTCCTAGAGTAAAGATAGGCTCACCATTGAGTCCAAAAAAACTAAGAAAGCCAACATTTTCCTTTGTTGCATCCTAGTTAAATATTGGAAGCCAAATCTACAAAGGGTTTTACTAAGGAAGTGTTTCCTAAATCTAGAAAGTACCTATATTTTTAAAGTGTTTTGGATCAATTCTAACCTTTCCATCACATTTAAAAGTCCTAACAACCCTCATTTTCATATAAAGTTTATCCAATTTGGATAAAGTTGTTGGGTGAACCAAAAAAATAAAGGAGTTATATGACCTCCATGAACAACATTGTGCACTTTTCAAAAAATTATAAATCTTTTTCAAGGATTTTAAAAGCTACAAGTTAAAAAAAATGAAACAAAACCACAAGTTGTTAAAAATTATCCTATGTATTTCCCGCCATGTTCTAAACATTAGAAATGGTTGTACATTAGCCTTCATTATACCTACCATGGCTTTATTCCTAAGGTGTTCACATTTATAGCCCTAGTGTTAGCCATGAGAGAACACTCTCTAATATTATTTTAATGAATTAGAAAAAGAGAAAAATAATGTAAGTGTATGTATAAATATAAGTTGCATAAATTGTTTTCCTCTATCTAGATGTCAATAGTTTCCATCATATATAAGTAAATGCTCCTAAGAAAACAAAAATGTATTCTACCCATGGTAAACATAATGAATGGAAGGAATTGATAGTTACTCTTACAAATGCCCACAAGGGAAAAATTAACTATAGTAGCTCACTCTAGATGGAGATTCTGAATGTGGATTTATCTTGCACCAAAAAATCTCTTTTCCAAAGGGTAAACAATTATCAAAGTATTCCTAATGAACTATGTCTATTTTTTAGACTATTAGTGGAATGATTTGATTTATTAAATTTTGTGATTGAGGATTTCTAAATGGGGGAGTTTTATGTCATGTCAAAATGTGATCTTTACAAAAGATACTACCAAAGTCTTGTTTGAAAATATATGGGTCTATATTATCCTACCATTAAAAAATATTTCAAATAAGAACAATATGTTCCTCAACATTGTTTGGTGTTCCCTAGTTGGTGATAGACACAAAATTAATAAATTTCATAGCATTAGACCCACAAAGAGATGGACATACATAGGTAACTAGTTGCATGATCAGACAATCTATCTAGATATATCAATTAAATCAACCATACATAGGGAATGAAATTTATTCCTATTTATAACATTATCATTGAGCTATTCATGGCTCGATAATACACAACCCATTTTAGGTATGTCTCAACTTCCAAACATTTAAATCAATTGAACTAGCAGCACTAGTCATATTGGAAAAGGCTTAACCCTACAAAGAAATTGAATTGGTTAAGCTATCCAAAATTTTCAATTAGATATAATTTATTCACCAATAGGCTCAAAAAATAATGTAGTGAAGCATAAGCAACAATAGATTAGCATCATCTCTCATTGATTTGAAGAGTTGTTGAGCATATTTCATTGAACTCCAACACTTCCGCTCAACTTACTAATAATGAAAGTATTTATACCATATACAAAAAAAAAGAATTAGTGAATTCAACTCTATTACATGATGAATGTAAGATAATCCTTGCATTATGGAAAGTGGTTCATCACAAGAAAAATACAACAAAATTTCCTTCAGTTGGTGCAAAAATAAGATATAAAAGGCCCATTTCTTCTCATCAAGGGACAATTGATATAGACTAAACATTAGGCCATGCATATTTGGTCTATTTTTTTTAAGTATATCCAACCATTTCAAGTTTTAAAATTTTTGGGTCCTTCATAGTAAAACTTACTTGTGATTGTTCAATTTTATTTATGGGTTGTTTTAAAATTTCATTCCATGGCTTAAATTAGTTCATCCCTTAAGATTTTCGTGACATATATAAACATTTAAATTTGAAATTAAAAAAATAGGAATTATGACCTCAACAAGGTAGTTGTACCAAAAATAAGTAAAATTTCAATATTTTTTTTTGTTTTATATCAATTGTTTCCTTTTCAATCTTTTATTTTAGTTTTCAATGATAAGGATTACTAATATGCATATTGATTCAATAATTCTTACTAAAAACTTAATTTTAATTTTAGTTAACAAATTTTCAAATTTTATACTATAAAACTACATAATAACTAAATTTAACATATTAAAATAATATAAAAAGAATATACATAAATGCAACATATAATTTTTATCAAAATTTTCAACTATTATATTATCTCCTAAATCATCAAAACATTAATTGATATCTAGTAATTTCTTATACAATTACAACTAATAATAATGTCCAGATATATACATTTATGTTAGCCCTTACAAGGTGTCATAGATAACATCTTAAAAAATAAAATGCATGAATTCCCCAAAATCAATCAAGGGGGGATGCAATTTTCAAGAAGATTGAAAGAAATTAAAATACATTTTAAACTCATTTTTATGGACCACAAAATGTGGGAGATTAAGGTATTACGATCAACCTATTATTTATATAGGAATTCCTAAATAAAATTTGACTTTTTTCTTTCCAAGATTTATGAAGATTAAAAGAAATAATTGAATCTAAAGTTGATTTGAGGTGAACCTCTTTTCCATGGTTGAGGGTCAAACCCTACAATTAAACAATAGTCAAAAACAAGTTTGTTCTACACTTTGAAATCGAGTATAAGGTTAAAAAGTATATTCAGGTTCAAAATAATTATTTAATTTTGTATGTAATTATAATGTTTTGAAATAATTTGTATTTGAAAAGATAATTTAATTTAATATAAATTATTATTTTCTTTATATTAAAAGGTATCTTAGAAAAAATATGTTGATGTATCATTATTTCTAATGAAATGGACCTTAAACTTCAAGTTTCAAAAATTGTCATATAAATCAATAAAAATAATTGATTCCTTTAGATCAATTTTTTTAAGATTACAAATCTATTTTAAAATTGAACCATTTTCCTTGCTAAACAAGATTGTTAGTGTTCCTATCTTTTATTTCAATAACATTACTTCATAAGATTATATATTTCCATTAAATAATATATACAATGAATTGATTTGAAAAAATATTTCCAAGTATTATTTGTATGGAATCATCCATACAATTCAAAACAATAAGTACAAAGTTTTGCATAATTATACATAAATAACTTATAATCATACAATAAAGATAAAAACAATTTATATCATATTAATTATTTTGTTGGAAATGGATACACTTAGAATTATTAATAAAATCAATTTCAATCAAATAAATTAAAATAATATTATATTATTAGAATATTAATCAATACATTTGAAAGGTTAATATTTTAATATATTTTAAAAGATACATTACACATTTAAATCAAAATATTTGTCATTATTTAAAAAATATATATATTATTTTATACAGCACATTACCTTATCATCATCGATGCTCTGAGCCTTAGAAGATTGTCCATTTGACTGCATCCTATATATTGCAACAAAAACATTAGATTAAAAAAATGTTAAATAAATACATATATATATATATATATATATATATATATATATATAATTTATTTTTATTTTTAATTGTAAATGTATCAATAATCATCTCTCATTCAAGTTCTACTGGACATAATTCATTATTAATGCAAAAGTATAATATATTCTTATTTATTTATGAATAGGATTTATTTACACTATATAATAAAAATATAAATATTAATCTTGTATAATTATTTAAAAATATTATTATTTAAATACTAAGTATTATATTATATATAATTATATCAATGAAATTTATATATTCGTTATATTTTTCATTTAATTTTGTGTTTAGAAGAAATGTTGTTATCTTTATATATTGAAAACACAATAATACTAGTATTTAAATATAATTGAAATATGGCCCAACTTACCCACTTTATTTCCTTGCTTTAAGTTGACATGTACATTACATAAGTGTCACCTTCACACATAATTATTTATCGCAAATATTTTCTTATTTCCCATTCATTGATATTTGAAGAATTTTTTTTTTTTTGGTAGGCTTTTTTTGTCAATTACATAGTCCACCAGCTTGTCTACAATGACATTTGCTTCTTTTTAATAGTTCTTGCAATCATAATGATTCATTGTCATGCAATTCCCATGCAAGCTAAAGAATGCTTTTGATAAAATAAGCAGCATTTTCAGGGTGTTGTACCCTTTACATAGGAAGCCCAATGGGCCAAAAGGAAGCTAGTTCAAACCAGGAATGAACTAGGAAAAGAGGAAAAACTACACAGAAACAACTGACAGACAGTTGTCGAACCACATACGAGGACTAGACAACCCCAAAATATGAGGGGACTAATCTGACTCCCTTAACCCTAGGGCGAGAAGTTGTGATAGATCGAGGGAGTCCCTTCTTTCTCAGTACAACAGACCAAGAAGACTAGGAATCTAAGTCCAACGAGTGAGGCGAGAGAAGTGGATCCACAATAGCCACCATGGGCAATGAGCCACCACACAACGAGGGAGTCAACAACGTAGGAGAGGAGACATGATCGATCAATGGACTAGTAGAGGCATTCAACAAGGTTCCAGCAGGCTCAAATTGAATAGCATCAGCAAATCGAGCCAACAGTGGCTCCATATAAGGGATAGTCAGAAGAGGATCCAGGCAAGACACAGGCTCCCGAGAAGACTCAATAGGGGCATCCTCCTCAAAAGAACCTGCTAAGGGAGCAGAACCCACCATGAGATTATCTAAGAGAGCATCCTTCTACCAAGTAGTAGTGCCCTTGCGACGGGCATGTGGGAAACCAAAGGCCAAATGACCCACAGAGAAACATCTCCTACACTAAAAAGGGAGACCCTCATAGTCCAAGAGCTGCTTCCAAGGTCTGTCCTCCACCAACAAGACTACAACTCCATGGAGAGGTTTGCAGATGTCCAAATCAGCGAATAAATGAGCTATCGTAGTATGACCCATCTCCCAAGTCATAGAGTCCACCATAAAAAAGTGTCTAATGGTGTTTCCAATAGCTTCATAACATGAATCCTCCCAAAACTAAAGAGGGAGATTCAGCAGTCAGACACAAACTAGTCTGGGATTCAGTGGCTCCGTAAGGGGATTGAAAGAATGAGACCAAGGCGCAAGCTAAAAAATGTTATTAAGACTATAATTTGACATTTTTTTGGATTTTATAAAGCTAATTATAAATATGGAGTCTCCTTTAATAATCAAATAAAAATATTCAAGTTAGCACCAATGTAAGATTGAGAATCAATGCTTCAGTTTTTTGAAATTGTTATTTTTACCCTCTATTTTTTTTAGGCGGTTAATATAAACTTACCACTTGAACCCCTAATTATACAATCACCCTTGAAGGTTCTAGATTATCCCTCACAACACCATAAAAATTTATTATTATTGGCATTCAAATTTTTCATTTCACTTAATTGATTCTATTTTTTCAATTCACATAATGAAAAGTAAAATTAAATAACACAAATCTCATAATTAAAATTTATAATTATATTATTTTAAGTGATTTGTAGAAAGATATTTATAAGTAAATATTTTTATAACACTTACAAGCTAAAATAATTTTAACTTATAACATTTTACCTACTTAATATTATTCAAAAGTTATATATATATCAAATGTGTGTCAAAATATATGGAAGAAATTTTACATTCAATAATTAGGTAAATGAGATTGATAGTTAAGTCTAATTTGAATTTATAAACTATTTGTGAGTGCAATTTAGCCACTCTTTTCATGAATTGATGTTAAGGTGCTCCTTTCTTATTTGAAATCTAAAATACATATGCATTTGTTTACCGATATTGTCAAACCCAACCTTTTATTCATTTTATAAATGGTGTACATCTTAAATTTCACATTATAGGAAGTTAAGTGTGGATGAAAAGTTTTACAAAGATAATTCCTATAAATGTTAATATGTATAGGGTGAGCAAGTGAGAATGGTTCAAAATAGAATTTATAGATTTTAGCAAGTTGATGGATGTACCTCAAATCGAGTTATAAATATCTTAGAATAAAGAAGATATTATAATCAATTTATAACTATAGCTTAATTTGCTAGATACAAAAAAATGTTCATTATAGAGTTAGTCGGCAACAAGCTATTTCATCAAAAAGAAATTGAAAACTACACTTAAAAGAATTCAGATAGTGATGATATTTAGTTAAAGTTGAGAAATTGTTCAATAAAATACATAATAAAACAATCAAATCCACTCACCATATTTTTAATTGTAAATGTATCTTACCTTCTAATCAAGTACATGCATGCCAAAAAGTTAAAAGACAAAAGTAGACAAAGGAAATTGCATGCCTATAAAGTATAATACAAACCTGTGCCAAAAAAATAGAAGAAATATATGTTTGACATTTACAACATTCTCAACAAATGATATCATCTTCAAGTTTCCTATTTGGCTTAGATTGTCAAGGTTGTCGTGGGAGTATTGGGATGAAAGTTCATTTTTATTCTTATTACCAATTATTTTGGTTAATATCGTGCTATCAATTCAATCATTGAATTTAAGAAGCATTTGATGTTCACTACATTTTGTGTGTTCATGGAGAAAAGCAAGGTACTCCCTACTCTAATTACCTTATCTTCATGTAACAATAGATAAAGTACGCCTTTTCCTTGCTTGATTTTGGAATAATTATGATAAATTGGACATAATGTCGCCTTGATCTAGTGTTGTAATGTGTTTTACACATTCACATTAGGTCTTAGGGACTTTTAAAGCTAAATAAACCTAACTTTTCCTTAATTTAGTGTTGTAAATTGCATTTATTCACACCTTCACATTGAATCTGGGGGGCTTGTAAACTAAGTGGGCCTAATCTAGTGTTGTAATGTGTTGTACACATTCATGTTGGATTTAGGGCCCTTTCAAGCTAAATAGACCTCATCTTGCCTTAATTTAATCTTGTATTTAAAGTATATTTATTTACACTTTCACATTGAATTTTGGGCCCTCTTCCATTTATGACCTTTATATCATCATTAATATGCCCCTAAGACCCTATATTATGCATCCTAAGGCATATTTTAATTGAAATCCCGACATAGACCTCAAATAAACTTAATTTCTTCACTCCCCGATACTTTATCTCTCCAAAAAGGCCCTATGGGACCCATACGCCACCTAGGGTGTATGAGTCCCACCCAGGTGGGACCCATAAGCCACATATGGTGTATGAGTCTTGTTTGGCTCCTGTTTTGAGTTTTGAGCGAGAAATTAGGGTTTTAAATCAAATTTTATCAATGTCAACCTCTGGGATCTAATAAACGGTAACTTGGATGGATTTCCTATATAAAAAAGGTATCAAATCATTATTCCATATTTAAGCCTTCATGATATCAAGTCAAGCACTCAAGAGTTAAGCATTTTGAGACTTCACAAGAGCATCAAGAGAGTTTACAAGAGCATTTCTAAGGCATTTAATAGTAGATTTCTTCATCAACTATGTAGCAATCCAAGATCCATCATCATGTCAAGGTTATCAAGAATCAAGCATGTTGTTGATCTAGTGTTGTGATGTTACATTCAAGATCCAAGATTAAGTATTGTTCTACACTTATTTCAAGATCTAGATCTACATCCTTCATGGCCATTTCATGTGGAGTAGCAGATTTACAAGACATCATTCAAGGTATCATTGTTCATGTTTCATGTTTCATATCCTTATTTCATTATCTCATCATTTGGTATAATTACCTCGAAGGGGTTTGACCAAGGAAAAACCCTATTCATGAACAATCAAAAAGTTTTTCTCCTCTTTACATGTTTGATTGCAAATCTAGATGTCTTGGAGCTTGAAGATCCTTTGAATATTAGGTTGCAATGTTGAAGAAAGCCATCAAGTTGTCACAAGGTTTTCATCTTCACGAAAAGCCTTCTACATGCTTGAAATCAAAGTTTTAGATCTGAAAACAAGGTGTGGCAAAAAGAGAAAATATTGGAGATTTGATTAAGATCTTAACCCTTCAAAAAGGCCTAGTGGGACTGATACGCCACTTGTGGTGTATGAGTCCCATTACAGTGATTTTTTAGATTTTAGTGGCTTCAGATCAGACATTACCAGATTCTTGTTTTGGCCCAGAAACCCTAGTCTGGGACTGATACGCCCAAACTGGCCTATGAGTCCTAGTTAACATCAAAATAAGTTTTTTCATCATTTCTAGTCCTCATTCAAGCCTCTTCAAGCTTCCAAGTGCATACTTCTAATTTTACAGCTTTTTGTTCTAATTTATATGCATTTCTAGGTCATTCATTCAAGTTTCATGCATTACTAGGTTTAAACATTAAATCTTGCATTTCATTAGTCTTTCCAAGCCCTAGCTTGGTGGTGAACCCCTCTTTAGATTATATTCAAACCCTAGGACAGCCCTATTGCAAGATCTATTTCCCCTTTCAAGGGTGTGTGCAAGAAGTTAAGTCCACTTTTTGGCCAAAAAGTGGAAGTGATTTCCCTGATTTTCCAAATTTGTCACATTTGACCTTAAAATTTGAAGCACTTAGAGATGGAATCTTGGAAAAAGTCACTAATCATAAAATGTAGTACTTAGAGTCTAGTTTCCAAATATGTAATTTATTTCAATACCCATATGATAAAAAATTATTTTCAATAGGCGTTTCTAAAAACCACTGTTTAAAAGTCACTTTTTTTTTACCATACCATGCACGTGTATGTCATCCATATTTTGACCTAAACAATCATATTTTTCTAAATCCTTTTGGGAAAAGATTCATAACTCACTGGAGCACATTTTGATAATTTTTTGTAATTTTGTATTGAATTTTTTTTGTTAAATTTTTATTGGCCATATTTGTTTTTTTGAAAAATCATCGTGTACATCATGCATAAGACATGACCTAAACTTACCATTTTTTAATTTTTTTTTTTAATTGAAAAGAATTGTCTAAAGTACATTTTGGTACAATTCGTTTTACAAAAATATATTTTAATAAAAAGTTAAATTAAAATACTAAAAATCCCTAATAATTCAAGTTTATGGACCAATTTCATTAGAAATTAATTGAAAAATAGAAAAAATAATCAAATTGTAAAAAAAAATACATATTTGGAATCTACATTGTCTTATCTATAATGGGTTTTAATTTCATAAAAAAATTCTTCAAAATAAGTCTTCAGACATATGTCCAAATTCATTATTTTCCTGTGACATTAACATGACATTCAAGTTCTAGGTCAAACCAAGTCCAAAGCTTAGGTTGGGGTCCCCAAGCCATTTCCCGAACTGAAAAACAAGCCAAAAACCCAACCAAAAATTCATATTTTTAAAAACGGGATCCCAATTCATAAAAAAACATTTTTTATGATTCTACAAAAAAGATCCCATTTTGAAAATTGTCAAAACATAAAGTTTCCAAAATGGAAAGTTTTCAAAATGGGATCCCATTTTGAAAAAAAATAAAAATGGAAATTTTACAAAATAGAAAGTTTCCAAAATAGAAAGTTTTCAAACAGATCTAGTTTTGAAAACTTGTCATATTTGGAAATTTTTGGAAAAAATCAAAAACAAGATCTTGTTTTGAAAATTTTCCAAAAATGGAAATTTTTCAAAATGGGATCTCGTTTAGAATTTAGGCTCAGGATCCCGAAGCTAAACGGGATCTCGTTTATTAAAAAGCGAGATCCCGGTTTTTGCAAGCCAATTTTTTTTTTTTGCCCAAGGCAAAAACTTCCACGTTTCGTGGACTCATCTTCTTGCATTTACCCTCAACCTTGGATTAAGATCTCTAGGATTTCCTTGAATGTGGAGTATAGAAGTTTGTTTTCCTAGGTCCTAAACCCTAGTGATGATAATTTTCTATCTTACATTTTAGTGAACCTGCATTTAGAACATTTCATTTTCTGATTTCGAGTGCATCATCATCCTAGATCCTGTTTACATTAACATTGCATTAGGGTTTGCATTAGTTAATTGGCATTCTAGGGTTTCTAGATCTCGCATTAGTGAAAGTGCATATAGATTGCATTTTGCATCTTGCATCACTAAATTTTAGCTGAAATCTGCATTTGCACTTAACTTAGACATCACTCAAACCAAAAAACATAAAAATCACTTAATTTTTTTTTAAAATTGTGCTAGAAACCCTCACTAAGACTCATATGCCCCTCTGGGCGATTTAGTCCTAGTGTACATCTAAAATTTCCTTTTACAACATTTAAAACCTTGTTTCTGCACTTTTGCTTGCTGCCATTGGTTATCTGTTTCAGTTGGTTGAGTTTTTGTTATATACATTTCACTAAATCTAGCTTAAAGTGGTTCATTTCATGCATTACTTAATTCCAAATTTGCATTTACAACATTTCATTTTCAAATCATTGCATACTGTGATCAATAAATTATCTTGTTTGAATAAGGTCCCACAATGATATCAACAACCATCAAATCCAAAAGAAATGAAAAAGCTTTATGGAAAAGGTTATGAACTTATGAAACAACTCATATATAGTGGAAAAGGATGTGGTGCTAGGGAACAAGGTATATGTATCCCTATAGAGCCTTACATGCAAGAAAAGACTAGTGGTCTTGGTTATTGCCCCTCGAAAGAAAAAAACAAGCCTTCACTTAATATCAACACTATCACAAAATATTCCTCTAAGCCAACTTTAACAATAGTGCATCCTGAATTGATAGACACTAGTGGTCTTGATTGTTATCCTTTGAAAGAACCTAAACAAATAAAGAAATCTTCGCTTAATGCCAATGTCATCATGCAAAACACTAATGATTTGAATTCGCTAGATTTTACACCCTCCTATAAAGGAGAGAACAAAATCTCACTGTATAAAGAGTCTTGTGTAGGTATGACACCTTGTACTGAGCAATAGATAACTTTGTCGCAAAATAATGAAACATCGTCTACTGATCAAGAGGTTATCTTGTCGAGACTCTTCTAAGATCATTTGATATCTCTCCCTCCAAGAACACGAAATAAATTTTACTACAAGAGTTCATTTTGCGCATATTATAGAATTCATGGTCATGCTACTAATGAATGTAAGGCTTTAAGTGATAAAATTCAACATCTTAAGGAGTGTGGTGCTCTTCCTTATGAGGGAGTGCCTAATTCCTCTAATTGATATTGATTCTCACTCTAGCATGATTCTTGGATCATCCTTGTCCTGCACTAAGTGGGGGCAAGGGGGTTAGGTAGCCTTCTCCTCATGTCACTTGTCATTGTCTCTTTTGTCTAGTTGACTGCCTTTCATTTACATATAAGAGCAAGCTTGGGATGTGGACGACATGTCTTAAGTTGTCTTGCATGTGACATACTTATCCATAATGTAGTCTCATTCGAGAACATATGACTTGGCATAGGGCTTTCTGAATAAGCTCTCATGTCTTCTTCTACTTTAAAGCAATTGCTCACAGTAATGGTTTTAGCAACTGCTTTAAAGTGGGGGCATATGTTGACACTCATGTTTCACTGCACGATTTTCTTTCTTCCTACGATGTTTCCTTTTCTTGGTGGTGTCATTGGGTTTTATTTCCTCTGAGAGTGTGATATTTCTTTGACTTGTCCTCTCTTAGAGACATTAGGCATGGTGTTCCCTAAGAAGAGACCTTGCATGAACTAAGCAAAATCCCTTTGAACGGACCTTACACTATTTGTTATATGGCCACCTTGCATAACACACTTTGCATGCCTGTGGAGCCATCTTGTTTGTTCATGAGTTCCAAGCATACAAAGCTTTGCTTGCCTCATGAAGCTTGAAGTTTGCTATTTGTTCATGAGCTCCAAGCATACGAAGTTCTACTTGTCTCATGAAGCTCAAAGATCATTATTGTGTGGCACCTTATCAAAATTATCAAGAGGTATAGCTTTGGTTTGGTTGTATAGGAGCTGAATTTAGGCATGACTTCCCTTAGCCACTCATGTTTGTGAGCACATATTAGTCATTTGTCTCACCCTTTCGGATACTCACCTAGCAGACAGCCTGAAGTTTCATTGCCTCAAAGTGAGCGTGCATTTTTGGACAAACAACCTACATTTGATCCACATCGTGTTGGAAAAACACTCAAAGCTTGATCCACCTTTTCTTTATTTTCCTTTCATCCTCATATATTTGGCATTGTATGTTTGTGTATCTTGTTTTGTTGCATATCATATACCTTGTGTGTGTCCTTTCGTCCTTATATTGGTTTGACGTAGGATCTTGGATCCTAGGGGCTTGGCCACCTCCTTTGATATTTGTCATCCTCTATAATCTACATTGGTATGCTTGGACCCTTCTTGAATGTCTACTTTAGTGTGAATTTGAAGCAAGTTCATCCTCTCACTAAAGTGGGTGCTAAATGTAACAACGAAAAAAGTACTCCTTTTCCTTCCTTGATTTGGGAATAATTAATGATAAATTAGACTTAATGTTGCCTTGATCTAGTGTTGTAATGGGTTTTACACATTCACATTAGGTCTTGGGCCCTTTTAAGCTAAATAAGCGTAACTTTTCCTTAATTTTGTGTTGTAAAGTGAATTTATTCACACCTTCACATTGAATCTAGGAGGCTTGTAAACTAAGTGGACTTAATCTAGTGTTGTAATGTGTTGTACACATTCACATTGGATTTAAGGCCCTTTCAAGCTAAATAGACCTCATATTTCCTTAATTTAATGTTGTAAAGTATATTTATTTACACTTTTACATTGAATTTTGGACCCTCTTGCATTTATGACCTTTATATCATCATTAATAGGCCCCTAAGACCCTATATTATGCATCCCAAGGAATATTTTAATTGAATTCATAACATAGACCTCAAATAAACTTACTTTCTTCACTCCCCAACACTCTCTCTCCAAAAAGGCCCTGTGGGACCCATACGCCACAGATGGCGTATGAGTCCCATTTGGCTCCTTTTTTGAGTTTTTAGTAGGAAATCAGGGTCTTAAATTCAATTTTTATGAATGTCGGCCTCTAGGATCTAATAGATAGTAACTTGGATGGATTGTCTATATAAATAAGGTCTCAAATCATTATTTCATTAAGCCTTCATGATATCAAGTCAAGCACTCAAGAGTTAAGCATTACAAGACTTCACAAGAGCATCAAGAGAGTTTACAAGAACATTTCTACAGCATTCAAGGGTAGATTTCTTCATCAATTATTGCAACAATCCAAGATCCATCATCATATCAAGGTTATCAAGCATCAAGCATGTTGTTGAGCTAGTGTTGTGATGTTGCATTCAAGATCCAAGATTAAGTATTGTTCTACACTTATTTCAAGATCTAGATCTACATCCTTCATGGCCATTTCATGTTGAGTTTCAGATTTACAAGACACCATTCAAGGTATCATTGTTCATGTTTCATGTTCCATGTCCTTATTTCATTATCTCATCATTTGGTTTAATTACCTCAAAGGGGTTTGACCAAGGAAAACCCCTATTCACTAACAGTCAACAAGTTTTTCTCCTCTTTACATGTGTGATTGTAGATCTAGGTGTCTTGGAGCTTGAAGATCCTTTGAATGTTAGGTTGCAGTTGAAGAAAGCCATCAAGTTGTCATAAGGTTGTCATCTTCATGAAAAGCCTTCTACAGGCCCGAAATCAAAGTTTCAAATTCAAAAACAAGGTGTGGCAAAAAGAGAAGAGATCAAAGACCTGATTCATATCTTAACCATTCAAAAAGGCCTAGTGGGACTGATATGCCACTTGTCGCATATGAGTCTCATTACAATGATATTTCAAATTTCAGTGGCTTCAGATCAGACATTGCCAGATTCTTGTTTTGGCCCAGAAACCCTAGTCTAGGACTGATACACCCAGAATGGTGTATGAGTCCCAATCAGCATCAAAATTAGTGTTTTTAGCATTTCCATTCCTCATTCAAGCCTCTTCAAGTTTCTAGTTGCATACTTTTGATTTTACAACCTTTTGTTCTAATTTATATGCATTTATAGGTTATTCATTCAAGTTTCATGTATCGCTAGGTTTAAACATTAGATCTTGCATTTCATTTCTCTTTCCAAGCCCTAGCTTGGTGGTGAACCCCTCTTTAGATTATATTCAGATCCTAGGACAACCCTATTTCAAGATCTCTTTCCCCTTTCATCCTTGGATTGAGATCTATAGGGTTTCCTTGAATACATGGAGTATAGAAGTTTGTTCTGGACTAGGTCCTAAACCCTAGCGATGACAATTTTCTATCTTATGCTTCCAAATATGGCGAGTGGGTGAAATAGATTTATTTTGAAGGCTCTCCAATTATATTCCTTTCTTGTGGTAAAGTGAGCCATGATATTGCTAATTTCTTGAGCAACAGGAACCATTTTATTTGGAGGAAAAAGGAACAAATGCCTACTATTGAGGAGTCCATTACAATCATAGAGGAGGCATAGAAGGAAGATAATAGGGGAAAATCTCTTGTATACTATATGATGATGGATATCTCTTTTAAAGCTTTGAGGTTGTCCATGAAGGATCTATCTATGGTCTTTTGATTTCCAAGAAAAGAAGTTTAGGGGAGAAAGATCCTTGTACTATGGTTAAGAAAAAATCATAGGAAATTTTTTTCAAACCACTTTGACTTTGGGTTGGTATTTCATGAGGTTCTTAGTGTTTTGTTTGCCCCTCTAAGTTTTCCTTTGGTGTCTTGTTATGCTTAATGCTTATCTTTCTTTTTGTACAAAGGTTTGGGTCCTTTCAAAATCCCTACTTATCTTAATAAAAAAAAATTACATTTTAAAAATAATCTTCACTATCATCATCATCAACCTCATCATTTTCATCGGACATTTTAGAAGTCACTGATTCAAGTTCCAAATTTATTGGGCTCAATATAATTTTGGCAATGCAAGACAAACTTATCGATAATTTTGGGAGTTGTACTCATAATAATTATACCATCAACAACTAGTAGGTGCAAAATATGGCACTTTAATAATGTAAAAAATATATTTTTATTGGATTCAAAATATTCATTAGATGATGTAATTGAGAATGAAATTAATAGTTATTCAATTATGGGTGGAAATAAGTGAATAATGAAGTATATAATCGAACGATTATAAGATTAGTAGCTAGTGTTATGATTTAATTTAATAATGTAAAAAATGTCTGAGTTTCAATTCTCTTGTGTATTAGATATTATTGTGTTCATTATATATAATTGATCTTAAAAACTTCAACTAAGTTTTATTTTTTTCAAATTGTTTAAATATTATTTTTTATCATACCCCATATTCCTAGAAGAAATTAAAAGTTATAAATAGTTTGAAAATTTCTTAACTAGATGGCACTTTTAGTCATTTTGTGTGGTTTTGTGGAGTTGTATTTTTTTTAACTTTTGGACTTCTTTCAATCGTCCAACATCTTTTCCTAACCATCGGGTCCTATATAGAAGTTCTACTAAGTCTATTGAATCCCTTCTTCCCTTTATTTTCCTTTATTTCTTCATTTGTGAGTTTTCAATGAACACCTAAAACACCTTGTCATGTCATCCTCTTTCACATCCCCACATTTTCTTGTTCTCTCACTCCTTTCCCATTTTCCCTTTTCCAAACTCTTAGAGTTCATTCAAAATTCTCTTCCTTTTCATCCCTTGACCTCTATTTCTCCTTTCTTATAATTTTTTGTTGTGCTTTCAAAACTTGGACTTCATCCAATTCTACCACCACTTTTGACCACAAATTCTAGATCATATTCCTACAAAGTTATCTAATGGACTTTTTGTTTCTTTCCACTTGTCATGTGGAGTTCCTTTGGACTTTGGGATGTTCCTACCTCAATTTCTTCATCCTTTCCCTACTTGTTTTCTCACATCCTCAAATCACTTATTTTCATCCATTTGTAGATTTTTAATAGACTTCCAAACTTTCATCCCCATGTCCAATTCTCATCTTCTTTCTCACAATGAAACCCTATGCCTCCCATAATTCCTTTTATATTTTTCTATAAAGTTTAAGTGGACTTCCAAACTTTCATTCCAATGTCCTATCCTGGCCTCCAATTCCACAACAAGACCTTGTATTTCTCCATATTTCTTCCTTTGCTCATTTTTCATCTATTTGTGGAGTTTTATTGGACTTTTGAACTTTCATTGTAATGTCATGTCTAGACATGAAACTCGCATCTATCATCCTAACCTCTTGTCTTGCATCATTTTTTTGTATTTTTTATAAATTACCTTTATTACTTGCCAAAAAATCCCAATACACCATTAATGACCTATTTTGACCCCTAGAATGGTCTAGCTAGGTTTCTTTCACTTAAAAACTATTGTTCATCAAGAGCCCACACAAATCTACATGCAATTTCATCAATGAATAATGAAGAAATCTAATTCACCATGAATGTGGTGGTTGAGTTCCAATTCACCATTCAAATGTGATGGTTGAGTTCCAACTCCTTATGGTCCTCATGCCTATCACAAATCATTGATATCATAGATTTGTAGGATAGTACTTGTCTTCCACATATATTTATGATCTTTGATCCTCCATCAATTTTTTGTCAGCAACTAAGTGATCAAGAAAAATGCTCTACATACAAATATGTTGTCTAAATAAATAATCAATCATTTTTGCTTCTCATGTAACTGTATATTGAAGATTGTCTACTGTTTCAAATATTGTAAGTCTAGTCAACTAGAGAGCAACATATTTTGTAATCATAAGATCATAAATATGTAACTAAAGTTTATAATCAAATGTATTCATGGCCATATATAGATCTTCAATGTAACTTCTATGAGAAAGATTGTAAAAAAAAATTAGCTTAGGGGTTCCTCTTGCCACATTTGTTGGCATTATTATAATAAAGATTTGATATATGCTGTTGTAAGGAAGCTAAGGTGGCAGAACTTACTACACTAATCTTTAGATGAGGGTAATGTAAAAACTTTTTCAGATATTTATAACAGATATATAAATTAAATAGAAATAAAAACAAATAGCATTCATACCACAATATAGTGATTTACGAGGGGAAAACCCTTTTAGGAGAAAAACTCCACACTCTAAAAGCCACCCAATATATTATTCAAAAAAAATATATATTGCAATATACTTATAGAGAAAGTTTTCTCACAAGATTGTCACCAACCAAAGATCTGGAGGCAACTCAACAACTATAAGACTCTTACACATAACCTCCATCTCATACACCTAATATATAAGAGATATAATACATGAAATTGTTAAATAGTATTACAAAACCATGAGTTAAAACCACATAAAAACTAGCACTCATCCTTATCTCTAATAACATATGCCTATAATATGTCACAACACATACCACCACATGTAACTCCCCCTTTGTAGCTCATTTATGTGTCCAACACATTTTTACATCTCCCATTTCAAGAGACCCAACTTTCAAAGGCCATAACTTTTGCTCTGGGTGTCTAATTAACGAACTATTTGAGCCTCCAAAAATTTTATCAAGTGATCTATCAAGATATAACCCATTCCATCGACTATGACCACTTTTAGGCCCAAAAACACCTCTAAGGCCTTCAAACTGGACTTTCAAACTTTAAAAAATAGAAACTTTAATATCTTCAAATCCAAGCATGATCTTGTGATGAAACTTAATGAGTGCACTTATTTAGGCAATTTGAAGCTTTTGGGAAAATTCTACATCAATTCATGCTCAAATGTAAACTTATTATAGATAATAACCTCTTGTAATTGCAAGGTTGAGACACCATTTTTCTAATAGTCGTAACATTTCAAGTCATTATAATCTTTATAACGGTCTCTTCTTTATTCCATATGGATTTCTATAATTTGGATGCAATTATTAGTTTAGGAGTAAGTTATTAGTTTGTATGCACCTCATGGTTTCATGATTCATTCAATAAAGCATTTATAGCAAGCCAAACAAATTTGTATCCTAATGAATCTTATTTTGCATACCTTCATCTTGTATTTGTGTAATGATATTTATCAGCTTAAAAAATATTTTATGTGAAATAGGTTAGACATTGGTCCAATGACAACTTTTGGGTTTGCGCATACATTGGATACTATTATAGCACTTTCATTTTTCTATCACATGCTAGGATGTTTTAATGTATTCTTGATACCTAAGTTTATTGTGACCAATGGTATCTCATTGGATGCATGCATTGAGTTCTAGTATTATGATAAGTAATTATACTCGCTATAATAGACATGAATGTTTTTATCTCCCATGGCTTTGGAGAATAATATAAGATGCTTTTCCCACACAATCAATCCCCTAACACAACCTTCTTCTCAAGTTTCAATCCTAATGAATCATTATCATGAAATGAGTATAAATAATTACATTTGAATAATTTTTTTTGTTATTTCCCATGTTTCACTCAATACCTTTTTTATATACATACAAAAAAGATTAATGACCCATTTTTCTTACATAAAATGTCAAACTCCTCATTTATAGTTGGCAGTAATTGATTTATTTTTCATTGCTCCACTAAAATGTTATAGCTTACTCCATCCTCCAAAGGAAAATCCCTCCAAAAGTAAATCCCACACTTTTTTATTCTAAATATATTGGTGGAGATCTATTAGAATAAAATGTTGAAGTTTTAGAGGTTAATTATGAGGGAGTATACTAAATATTATTCATAAACATAAAGTTAATTCACATGAACTCTCAATTGTTAATTTATCTAATTTGATCTATAAGAATTATCTACTACATTTTCTTGGTAACCAAAGAAAATTAGTTCCTTTTGTCTCCCAATTTTTTAAAATATAATATTTATTTTATAAATGTCATGTATCAAGAAAATGTAATTGGTTACTTGTGTGGATAATAATCCTCTCATTAATATATTAATTGTTATTATTTAGGGTAATATCACTTGTCAAACATTATAATATTATATTTATTTAATAAATGTCATGTATCAAGGAAAACTAGTTGTTACTTGTTTGGATAATAATCTTCCTATGTATATATCAATTATTATTGTTGAGGATAATTATTTGCCATTATTCACCTTAAAAAAAATCGTTTACAAACTGTAATTTACTATTATAATCTTTTTCTAACAAAAGATTATTAATGATTAATTTATTTTTATATTAATTTTCTATGATAAATGATAAAAATATTTCTAGTGTTTTTGGTAGTCTTGTAGTCCATAAATGAGATGTTTAGAACACAATTAGCTACATATTTGTTAACAAAAAAGTAAATTTAAAAAAAAAAACAAAAACATTACTTGAAGGAATTGAACTGGAGATATTGATTAATTATAGTTTGATTTGGACGAATGTTGTTGAGGTGCTTATGCACTATGTGACTCTAGAGAGAAGGTTTACTGCTATTCTCGGTCACCACTTCACGCTTCTAAACCATTTCAAGCATGGTTTATTTATTTCTTTTATGTTTTTTTTGTTATTGTCCATGGAGGTTTATGTTTACGCTCATTTAGAGAATAGGACTCCCATCCTCCATGAAGGTCTCATTCTCTTAATCATGGAGCATGTTAAGACTCTTCTTCTCACCCCTACCATTAAGGTTAAGGAGAAGACTTTGAGTGATGTTTTTGGTTCGTTGGGATCAGATTCTAGTATGGCAGATGAAGAGGAAGAGGATGTGTCCATGGCCCTTGCGACTACTTCTTTGAAGAAGAGGAAGTTGGGTAGTTCTAAGAGCAACAAGGCAGCCAAATGCCTTGTTCTTTCTGACAGCGAGGACAGGGAGGTGGGATCAGATGGTTCCCTCCCAAGAACGAGGAGTTGGTTGTTGGCCAGGGTGAAACCATAGGTGGTGTTATTGAGGTGGGGTTACAGGATAATGTTTTGGGTATGGAGGACAAGGACAAGCCAAGGAGGTCATCTAAGCGTATTGCCAACCTGAAGAACAAGGCCTCAAAAGTGTCAGCAAAGGACCCCAAAGTGTCTTGTGAGGGCAAGGATTCTGGTGAAATGGTGGTGGCTATTGAGGATTCCCTGAATCAGGACTCGCCCAATGTGTAGCTCCATGGGAGAATAAGGGTTAAGATGAGGAGGACTCTAAGAAGAAGAGAGCTAAACTGGAGCCTTTGAAGCTAAATCCCCTCTCGGAGGACTTTTCTTACCTCGATGATGAGCCCTTATTGTAATTCTTATTTCAGAAAATTTAACTTGCTTTGCTAAAATCAAACTATAATTAATGTTTTTCAAAAACAAGTAATTTTTTGAAGATAAAATATTTATTTTGCAAATTTCATCTATGAATGAAAAATAGTCGATAACTAAATATAAGTCTCTAACTATTTTTCTAAACATTCTTTGATTTTATGTCTCTTTCAATCTAGAGGTGAACTTCACATCTCATACAACAATGACATCAATTAAATAAAAATTATAATTATCTTATTTAGGTTGAATTAAAATAAATTAACTTTTATGATTTAGAATGGATACTATGGTTGTGGAAAGATACAATTAATCACTTTCGGCATGAATTTTAAGGACACAATGGAGTAGACAAACACAAGGTGGTGGTACTTTATGTGGGATCTAATTTGGTAGCCTAAGAAATAATTGACATTATTTATGTTTTCTTTTCACATCAATACATTTCTCTTCCTGGGACTTTGTATTGTTTGTTGATAGTAATAGTTATCCTTTATGTGTTTGTAATTAGTATTTGATCCACTTAAATATATGCACTATAAAGGTATGTAGAGCGTGCTTAAACTACAAATTTAAAGGTACACCATAGGATTATCCACATTAGTGTTATGTTCCCTTGAATAGACAATCAAATAGACATTTGCTTCTAAAACCTTAATATATAACAGGAAAAAAATGAACCAACTATGTACCATCACATATTGAAATTTGGTCATTTCTTAATGGATTTGGAGTTATCCTTTATGGGTGATTACATAGATTAATGGTTGTTTTTGGATGTGTATCTAAACTACAAGGATTCCTCTATAGAAAGAAATAAAGAATCTTCATTTAATGTTTATCATTTAAGATCTTGTGGTACATATTGTGCCAAGTGTATTTGTGTTTCTATGGGTGTTGGGAAAAGGTGTATTATTCATCTTGTATAATGTTTAAAATGTATAATTAATATTATTTATATTGTACTTAAGGCATCTTGGAATGCATGCATCACATGCGTTAGACATTTTTGGGGTCACTTTATATGTTTTGATTATATTGGAAAAATAGGTTTTGAAGGGACTCGAAACCCTTTACAACAAAAGATACAAAATGCTGCTAAAAACCTACTTCAAAGAAAAACCAGCAACATACCAATAGCCAAAAAATAAGACAAAAAGAGTGTTGAATGATAGATAAAATAGTAAGCTAACAGCAACACCCAACAGCATCAAAACAACAAAGCAACAGGAAATAAACCGAGACCGAGCAAGAAACAGACAATAACTAAGAAGGAATCCAAACACTAATTCAAACTGCTCAAGGTGTTGGCCACGTCAAGCTCCTTGCTTCTGTGCTTTTCGATCATGTCCAACAACTCCTTCTTCTCAGCATCAAAGGTATTTTTTCCATTCAATCGACCCTCTAATAGTAGGGCCCTTGTCATCATATGTTGCACCTTTTTTCCTTTTCCTTTAACCGAGTGCTCTTTCTCCATTAACTTAGAAAAATAAACTTGGTCCTCCCTGAGCTCACTTATCTTTCTGAAAAGGACTTCCAATGAGTTCACACTATTCATCATGTATGTGACACACCTAAAGAAGCTTCTTGATATCCACATTTGTTCCCAAAACCTTGGCTTCTAAACCAACCAATGGATCTTCACACAGAGATTTGAAGTCAAGGAAAGAACCCTCAAGGTCCACTATTTTGTCAATCAGAATGTCTGACACCGAACCTTTTAGAACATTCTTCAAATTCTCCTTCAAACCTCTAATTTTAATGTTAATCTTATTGAACTCCTAAAGAGTCCATTTAGCTAACTTAAAAGTACCAGTGGCCCCAGCCCATATCCAACAATTCAAACATAGAGGTAGAATCATCATCGAGGTAAGAAAATTCCTCGAAGAGGGGATTTACCTTCAAAGGCTTCGGTTTAGCTCTCTTCTTCTCAAAATCCTCCTCATTTTAACCCTTATTCTCCTCATGGAGCTCCACATTAGGCGAGTCCTAATTCTGGGAATCCTAAATAGCCACCGCCATTTCACCAAAATACTTTCTCTCACAAGACACTTTGGGGTCCTTTGCTGACACTTTCGAGGCTTTTTTCTTCAAGTTGGCAATACGCTTAGATGACCTCCTTGGCTTGTCCTTGTCCTCCATACCCAGAACATTATCATATAACCCCACCTCAATACCGCCACCTACAGTTTCACCCTGGCCAATAGCCAACTCCTCGTTCCTAGGAGGGGAACCATCTGAGCCCACCTCTGTGTCCTTGTCAAAAAGAACAAGGCGTTTGGCTGCCTTGTTGCTTTTAGAACTTCCCAACTTCCTCTTCTTTGAAGAAGTAGTCGTAGGGGCCAGGGACACATCTTCTTCCTCTTCGTTTCATTCCTCTTCATTTGCCATACTAGAATTTGATCCCAACGAACTAGAAACATCACTCAAAGTCTTCTCCTTACCCTTAATCGCAGGGGCAAGAAGAAGAGTTTTAACATGCTCCATAATTAAGAGAATGAGACCTTCATGGAGGATGGGAGTCCTCCTATTCTATAAATGAGCGTAAACAGAAACCTCCATGGACAATAACAGAAAAAACATAAAAGAAATAAACAAACCATGCCTGAAATGGTTTAGAAGCGTGAAGTGGTGATCGAGAATAGCAGTGCTCATAACCCCAACTTTCCATTTTGATCAATTTCTTCCACTCATCATCTTTGGAGAATTGGACCATCACTTCCTCATTACTCTTCTTGTCCTTGTAAAACTTGCAGCCAATTGTCGGCATCCCAGTAACTATAGCAACCAGGTCCTCATTCACCTGTACTTCTAGTCCTTTTATCTTGAGCTTGCCATTATGCCAGCATGACACAAACTACGCCAAGGCATTAGGGTCATGCCCATGCATCCTTTCTAAAAAAGGAGTGAAATTACCATGACGCAGTATATTCCATAGCTTATTTTCTTCCTGAGGCCCACACAAGAATGCAGCTCGATTCTGCTTCTATCACCACCCATTTCATCCAACACTAGAAGAAGAAATCCCTTACAAATATTTCTCAACTAAATGGCAGAGAACGAAAGGAAACCCACAAAGCGTGCGAGAAGGAAGAAGGTAATAGAAATTAAATGTTCCATCATCTCAACTCATGCCATCATTTCTCAATAAGCTACTAGTTTTCTCAGGAAGAATCAAGCCATCCTCCCATGCACGAAACTCATTTAAACTGATAGCCTTGTTGGCAAATAAATTTGCCAATGAGTTTCCTTCTCAGTAAACATGAGAGACACGAATTTCTTCACGAGATCATAGCATGATTATAGTATCTTTAATAAGTTGTTCCACATTCCAACTTGGAGGATGAGTGCCACGTAGATAGTTAATAATGTTTTATGTATAACATTGGGATAAATATTTAATGTGGGTTACACATTAAGAAATTATTTAATATTGGAAAACCCTAGTACCAAAAAATAAGTTCGATACATGGTTTTGTAAGCTCAAGGTGTTATACACATGGTTTATGTACTATGACTTGGTGGTTTTGTGCAATCTTATTTCTATAAAAGCATGAACATGAGTAGTTGTTGAAGTTAGCTAGTTGGATATCATAGCCTTCGTTTGTAGGCTAAGATTGATTGAACATCTCTTGTAGGTTTCATATGTGAGGAGAGGAAGCATAGATTGGGATGTATGCTTACATCATTTTCATATTCTTTTTCTCATGGTGTGCAAGTTGGGAGATTGATGATTCAGAAGCCTTGTGTGGAGACTCTACAAGTGTATTTTATAATCTATGTTCATGAGATAATACATTAAGTATGAGTAGTTTTGGAGGTTGGGTTTTTCTCTCATGAGGGTTTTTTCAAAATACATTTTGTGTGACCATCTTGATAGTATGTTTTTCTTTTTTTCATTATGGATTTTAAATACTTGTTTACATATTTTTCTCTTGTAGGGTTATGTGAAAATAATTTATTATGGTAGAAAATTCACTGTCACTGGGGACATATAAAAACAAAGAGCTTCACTCCTATTATACCAACATGTTTTGACCCATAGCAACAAGACCAAAATCCCTTTGAAAAGTTATAAACTAATACCATAAAAGAAAAATCTTGTCTACAAGTTCTTAGAGAAAATAATTTGATGCTCAGGTTATATAAACACATGTGCTTTTTCAATGAAATGATGAATGAATGCTTTGTATATTATATATGCATAAAGGTTCCTTTTATGAAATGATGAGTGGATGTTTAGATGTAATATGTGTGCTTTATTTAGTTATAATTTATTGTTCCAATTAGAATATAATAAAAAAGAAGTAGATGTGCACTTTGACCATTAAGATTATTGCTCTAAGTAGCATGTACTAGGTAGGAAGTGGCTCCTCTTGTCCATGTCAAGCTTGCTTCTTTCTAAAGAAGGGTGTTTGTGTCATTTACAAAGCCTAAGACCATGTCTCTTACAAGAAGGTATTTATCTTGTCACTATCCTAGTATTACATGTTGATGCAATCCTCTCATTTTCTTAATACGTATGTATTTATTGGGAACATAAACTTTAAATAGTAATGGTAAAAAAAATTGTAGTGTGCTTTGTTATCCATGATCATAAATAAATTATAGACTACAAATAAAGTTTTAGTTATGTGCTAATGACTAATAGGCACATGAACTAATTATATTGAGCCTCACACTTACGTTTCCTATAATATAATTTTTAATAGAGATGATACTGGATAATAAAATGGATTCAAATTGACCAATAAAATTGACCTTCTAATTGTTATTAAAAAATATTTTTTATTTAATAGTACTTTTTACCTAGAATTACATAGTTATGAGAGGTTCAATACCATTAATTTATTAAATGTACAATCCCCATCAAAGTCTAAATTTTCTTTCACATTTCTCTTCTACATTAATTTATTTATAAAGTAATTCAATCCCCTATCATAATTATGTAAGAACTTAATAAAAATAAAATGTACAAGTTATATAATCAAAGTAAATCTTGCAAGGTTACTCTTTTATTTGTTGATAACCTTATAAACTAAATGCATAATTGAAATCATATATAATAAAAAGGGAGTTGATAATAATAATAAATTATAAAAAGAACTATTTAATTATGATTAAGAATTCTTTTTTAGTTAAATAGTAAACAAGAATTCATCTTATTAGTGTGATTGGTACTCTTCATTTTGAATACCTTGAAAAAATAGGGGAACTACTCGATTGTTTTCAATTTAGTAAGTTTCATCATCTACATATTTCATCTTGCATTATCTATTTTTGTTTAATATAATTATTTTAAAAAATAAAATAAAGTTGGCTAACAAATAATCTAAAATGTTAATAAAAGTTTTTGTATTAAAAATTTCCAAAAAGAAATAAATTTTAATTTCAATTAAATTTAAAAAATATTTTTTTTAAGAAAATAAAACAAAATTATACTTACGTTCAACAACTATTATTCCCTTACAATCAATGTATGTGTTCCCATAAAACTTTGTGTTTTTTACTTATTATTTATCATATATATTTTAACATGTGAGAACAATATATATGTATTTTTATTAATTATATCACAAATAATAGACACATGTTTTATATTTTAGTTAATCATATCTTTAAAAATTAAGATGTATTTTTTCGAAATTTTATGCTATTTCTTATTTTTTTAAATCTATTTTATAATAAAATAAGTAAATTATGACCAACAAGAATAGATTATAGACTCAAAATTTTATAAATTTGTATCATTCTATAGATTAAATAAAAATCTATTAATTAAGAATTGTAATGACGAAAATTGTCCCCCCTTGGAGATGGTACAATTTCGCCTAATTGGGAATAATTAATGATAAATTGGACTTGATATCGCCTTGATCTAGTGTTGTGAGGTGTTTTAGACATCCACATTAGATTTTGGGCCCTTTTAAAGCTAAATAAACCTAACTTTTTCCTAATTGAGCATTGTAAAGTGTATTTATTTACACCTTCACATTAAATTTGGGGGGCTAGTAAATTAAGTGGACCTAATCTAGTGTTGTAATGTTTTGTACACATTCACATGGAATTTAGGGCCCTTTTGAGCTAAATAGACCTAATTTTGCCTTAATTTGATGTTGTAAAGTATATTTATTTACACTTTCATATTGAATTTTGGGCCCTCTTGTATTTATGACCTTTATATCATCATTAATATGCCCCTAAGACCCTATATTATGCATCTTGAGGCATATTTCAATCAAAAACCCAACAAGATCAACAAATAAGCTTAATTTACACACTCCCCGACACTTTAGCAATCAAAATAGGCCTTATAGGACCCATATGCCACCTTGGGTGTATGAATCCCATTTGGCCTATTTTTAAGGTTTTGAGTGAGAAAATTGGGTTTTGAGTTCAAATTTCTTCTATGTTCAAATTGGATCTAATACAGTATGGGATCTTAAATGGATTTCCTATATAAATGAGCTTTCAAACCATTATTTCATAAGGCCTACATGTTATCAAGTCAAGCATTCAAGAGTTAAGCATTCCAAGACTTCACAAGATTGTTAAGAGAGTTTGCAAGATCATTTCTAAGGCATTTAAGAGTAGATTTTTTCATCAATTGTTGCAACAATTCAAGATCTATCATCATGTCAAGGATATCAAGCATCAAGCATGTTATTGAGCTAGTGTTGTGATGTAGCATTGAAGATCCAAGATCAAGCATTGTTATACACCTATTGTCAAGATCAAGATCTACATCCTTCATGGCCATTTCATGTTGAGTTGTACATTTACAAGACATCATTTACAAGGAATTATTCAAGGTATCATTGTCCATAATTCATGCTCTTTGTTTCATGTTTCATGCCTTCATTTAATTATCTCATCATTTGGTTTAATTACCTACAAGGGGTTTGACCAAGGCAAACCCCTATTCTCTAACAATCAACAAATTTTTCTCCTCTTTTCATGTGTGATTGTAGATCTAGGTGTCTTGGAGCATGAAGGACCTTTGAAGATTAGGTTACAAAACACTTATGATTCAAATTTTATAGATTTACACCCTCCTGTAAAGGAGAGAACAAAATCTCGCAATCTATAGAGTCTTGTGTAATTATGATATCCTATACTAAGTAAGAGATATCTTTGTCTCAAAATAAAGCAACATCTTCTACTATCAATCAAGAAAGTATTTTGTCGAGACTCCTCCAAGATTGCTTGATATCTCTCCCTCCAAGAACATGAAAGAAATTTTACTGCAAGAGTTCATTTTGCGCATATCATAGAGTTCATGGTCATTCTACTAATGAATGTAAGGGTTTGAGTAACAAAATTCAATATCTTAATGATTGTGGTGCTCTTTGTTGGGTTGTAGCACCTAGTTCCTCTTTTCATTTTGGCTCATCCTTCTCCTGCACTAAGTGGGGTCAAGGGGTTAGGTAGCCTTGTCCTCGTATGTCACTTGTCTTTTTCTCTTTTGGCTAGTTGACCACCTTTCATGTACATATAAGAGCAAGCTTAGGATGTGGAAAACATGCCTTAAGTTGGCTTGCGGGTGACATACTTATTCATGATGTAGTTCATTTCGAAAACATATTACTTGGAATAGGGCTTTTCGAATGAGATCTCATGTCTTCTTCTAATTTAAAGAAATTTCTCATAGTAATGGTGTTAGCAACCGCTTTAAAGTGGGGACATATCGACACTCATGTTTCATTGTGTGATTTTCTTTCTTCTTGCAATGTGCCCTTTTCTTGGTGGTGTCATGGGGCTTGATTTCCTCCAAGAGAATGATATTTCTTTGACTTGTCATCTCTTGGAGACATTAGGCACAATGTTCCCTAAGAAGAGACCTTGCATGAACTAAGCAAAATCCCTTTGAACATACCTTACGCTATTTTACATTTTACAACATCGGTTATATGGCCACCTTGCATAACACACTTTGCTTGCCTGTGGAGCCATCTTGTTTGTTCATGAGTCCCAAGCATACAAAGTTTTGCTTGCCTCATGAAGCTCAAATCTCATTATTTGTTCATGAGCTCCAAGCATACAAAGTTTTGTTGGTCTCGTGAAGCTCGAAGATCATTATTGTGTCGTGTCGTATCAAAGTTATTAGGAGGTATAGCTTTAGTTTGGTTGTATGGGATTCAAACGAAGGCATGACTTCCCTTAGCCACTCGCATATGTGGGCACATATTGGTTATGTGTCTCACCCTTTCGGATACTCACCCCACGAATGACCTAAAGTTCTGTGGCCCCAGAAGGAGTACATTTTTGTTGAAGTTGGATCCACCCATCTTATTCTTTTCTTTATTCTTTATTTCTTTGGCATTGTATTTTTGTGTATCTTGTTTTACTGCAAATCATACACCTTGTGCATGTCCTTTTGTGCTCATCTTGGTTTGATGAAGGATCTCAAATTCTGGGGGCTTGGCCACCTCCTTTGATCTTTGTCATCCTTTGTCATCCGCATTGGTACACTTGGACCCCTCTTGAATGTGTACTTTAGTGTGAGTTTGAAGCAAGTTCATCATCTCACTAAAGTGGGGGCTAGATGTAATGACAGAAATTGTCCCCCCTTGGAGATGGTACAATTTCCCCTAATTTGGGAATAATTAATGATAAATTGGACTTGATATCGCCTCAATCTAGTGTTGTGAGGTGTTTTAGACATCCACATTAGATTTTGGGCCCTTCTAAAGCTAAATAAATGTAACTTTTAACTAATTTAGTGTTGTAAAGTGTATTTATTTACACCTTCACATTAAATTTAGGGGTCTTGTAAATTAACTGGACCTAATCTAGTGTTGTAATGTATTGTACACATTCACATGGGATTTAGGGCCCTTTTGAGCTAAATAGACCTAATTTTGCCTTAATTTGATGTTGTAAAATATATCTATTTACACTTTCACATCGAATTTTTGGCCCTCTTGCATTTATGACCCTTGTAACAAAAATAAAACAGAAAACAAACAATAACAAAATAAATGGGCATTAACAAAAACATTATCTTTTATTCATGCAAGCGGATCTGATTCAGTTTACAATGATTAAGAACCCTCAAGGATTGATGCCTCCAAGCTTCATGATCGGCTCCTCTTTACCTCACGTATTGGCTTCCCACTATTTGCATTTGGCCTCCTTATAACACCGCCTAGAACTCCTCATCTAGCCACACACTTTAATCTTCCATAACGGTTCTTTCTTTCGCCACCTTCTCCCTTATGTGGCTGCTTAACAGCCACTCCTCTTTCAATCTACTCATCATATCTCCTCTTAACTTAACCACCCTCTTATTGTCTTTGTTTCCTTTAAATAATGGTTGCCTCTTCTTCTATGTTATCGGCCTCATCCTATCCACATACAGCCATGTGCTTCAACTAACATTCATAACTGTTGTAACCAAATCAACCCTTCCAAAATAATTAGACAAACTATAGAGCACCCAAACTAACATGTTTACTGTCGAGTTTGCGACAGGAAGCTGCACAACAAAAACACCAAACTACACAACACTAAAACAAAAAAAACACAACTAAAATTCAATGGAGCGCGATGCTCTTGCATCAGACTCCCCAGATGACTAAGAAATCATGTGCTCCTTCCCATGGAGTCCATAATGTCATCTTCCAATTCCACCTTCTTTTTCCTCACTTTCTAATTGTCCAGCCTCCTCGATTCTACACTGCCATACTTGTACCGTTGCCTTTGAAGTTTCATTATCTGCATTTTTCGGCTTCTTTCTCTCTGTGCATACTTTCTCCTTTAATTCTCTTTATCAACTTCAAATCTCCACCAAGCTAACTCATCTTTATAGTCTCCCACTGACATCAACTCAAATGAAAACAAAAATACTTCCTGAATCTTTACTACCGCAACTGGAACCATATCTTCATCAATTACTTTGTCTTTTGTTGCAATTTCCTTTATCAAATCTGCACTTTCACCATATGAACTAAACTACATATTCTCTTTTTCAACCACGGATATCTCTACATCTTGATTACAGTTGTCATCTTCATGAACAATATTATCAAGCTCTACATCAATTTGAGTACCATCTTCCATCAAAGTATCAAGATGATCCAGATTTTTGTCATTTTTTGTCACTTGGTAATATTCTTTCGTAACATCTACAAAATGTACATAGTCTTCATAATCAACATCCTTGTTTGCAAGGTCCTCCACATGACTTGGTTCTGTTTCAGACTCTCTTTCCTCGACTTTCTTCAAATGTCCTGCAATCACCACAGGGTTAGGAAAATAATACTTTTCCAATGCATCCATTTGACTTGAAATCATTTGTAATTCCACATATAACTTCCTCTTCTCCATGTCATCCCAATATGTATCCCAAGATGGTATTATCATGGGTCTTCTAACAGCAATCTTCATCCTCTTCGTTGTTGCAATACTTTTCCAACTAGCAATTTGCACACACACACTTCTTTCTCTACTCAACCCGCAGTCCTGGCTAAGTTTCCTCGCTTCGGTGATCTACTCAGCGCTCAAAACCTTCTGCGCTCTGATACCACTTGATGATGGAGAAATCACAAACTCACGATCTGGAACCAATTTGGTGGTTCTCTCTCACTCTATCTCTCGGATGCCAAACAACTACAGGAAGTTCTCATTCATTTGGTTATAAAACTGAGACTTCGCCACTATTTGTAACAAAAATGAAACAAAAAGCAAACAATAACAAAATAAATGGGCATTAACAAAAACATTATCTTTTATTCATGCAAGCAGATCTGGTTCAGTTTACAATGATTAAGATCCCTCAAGGATCGATGCCTCCAAGCTTCATGATTGGCTCCTCTTTACCTCACTTATCAACTCCCCACTATTTGCATTCGGCCTCCTTATAACACCGCATAGAACTCCTCATCTGGCCACACACTTTAATCTTCCATAACAGTTCTTTCTTTCACCACCTTCTCCCTTATGCGATTGCCTAACAGTCACTCCTCTTTCGATCTACTCATATTGTCTCCTCTTAACTTAACTGCCCTCTTATTGTCTTTGTTGCCTTTAAATAACAGTTGCCTCTTCTTCTATGTTATCAGCCTTGTCCTATTCACATACGACCATGTGCTTCGACTTACATTCATAACTGTTGTAACTAAATCATCCCTTTCAGAACAATCGGACAAACTATAGAGCACCCAAACTGACATGTTTACTATCGGGTTTGCGACAGGAAGCTGCATAACAAAAACACCAAACTACACAACACTGAAACAGAAAAAACACAACCAAAATTCGATGGAGTGTGATGCTCCTGCATCAATGAGGCCCCACCTATAGATGGGAATGACATGGTGTCATTTACTCCTATGTAGTTTTTGAAAGGAGCAATGTTTATGCCCCATTTGGGTCATGATCAAAATTCATGCTATTGTTCATCACTAATTGTATTAACTTATTGATGTCTTTTTTGAACTAATTCAAGATTACCATAACCATAGTAACAAATAAACACGAGTGATAATTTGTGCCCCTCTAGTTGGTTGAATGCAAAAGTATTAAAGGAATTATAGCTAAGGATAAAATATAATATCATTAAATAACACATCAAGTATGTATTAAATAAGGCATATCAATTGGTAAAACATGAGATAATAATGTAAGCATTAAGTGAGATACTTTTAATATGTAACAAATCACTACACCTCCTCAATATATGTCATATCAATTAAAATTGTTAATCAATACTATTAAGGATATATGATATATGATATATATGAACTATAGATGAATACTTGCATTATATGATATAATAAAAAGAGAAAAGAAAAAGAAAATATTAAATGAACTACCCATATAATATGAGGATTATTATTTGAATGATATAATTCAATAAGATTTAAATGAATTACTCATAGTGGAACTATTGTTAATAATAACTATATTGGAAATTTAAATTAGGCTTTAATATGTTTCTTTCCAAGTGTATAGTATATATGAGGTAAGCAAACTGAAGTATAGCGGGTGTTTCATCGATGTGGAGGCAATAGAGTGATAATATAGGTTTCATACAACATCCTAGGGGATTATAATTGATTGAGCCAACTCCACACCAGCTGGCCAGTACCTTCACCTAACGATGGCCCTTGGAGAGTTCGAAAGCCATAAGATTAATGCAGCGGTGGCCTTTGGTCAGGTGGGACTTGGTTGAAGCTAACCCAATTTAATGCATTAAGACTGTTGCACATCTGATACGCTACTAAAAAAATTAACAGCAAAAGGGATTTAGTACCGGATTGCAGTAATTGGAGAGGATTTGACAGAGGTAGTATGAGCGTTACTTAAATGCAATTCAGAAGGAAAAGAGGAAAAAAGTCTGGGAAGTCATCATAACAATATCTTTGGGAAGAAAATGGAGGACAGAGGGTGTGCACGTAAGAATGTAAAAATGGCGAGTTGAATTTATTGGAGAAGTCCTCTCACATGCAGGAAGACAGGATGAGACTGATGGTGATGAGCAGAATGGAGGGGATGCCTAATTTGAGAGTAGATTTGAAAGCTCGGTCAATAGGAGAGCTTGTAGGAAATGAGAGGGCTATTGTGGGAGCTAAGGGCGAGACAGAGCAACAACCAAGGCGGCAACCCTATCACAAACTAACTGTAAAACTACATAATCGTTGGACCTGCGAAGATGATGTGGTAAAACCATTAGTGGTTCCGATTATGTCTGAATCAGTCCTTAGAAATTGTGAACGACGTCAGAGTTGAGATCCTGGGAGTATGGTTCGAGGCAGACTTCGAAGCCAGCTGGGAGTTGGCGGAAGAGTTATCCGGCCAGCCCTTCTGAGGAGGTTGTGGTGCTATCTAACAATGCGGGTATGTGAATCAAGCAGCGCGTAAGGAGGCTTGAGAGCAGCACACGGAAGAACAACGCAATTTGTGCAGATTTTTGAGATTTTGCCAGAGATTGGAATCCGTGACCCAGATGTTGCAAGGTAGCGATCCTCCCATATGTGCGAGCTGAAGAAGGCACACTTTAAGGTACGGCGGTAGAATCCCAAGTTTTATCTTTTTCATGGAAGTGAAGATTTAGTGATACCATACGCCCGATGCAATTTTTCTGGCACTTGGTAAAATATAGATAATCCTTCCTATTACGTATAGTTAATTGTTTGCCCTAGTATGTCTGCACTAAGGATTAGTTCATCCTATAGATATGCCAGATCCTATCAATGCGGTCACATTGATTACCTTCCAGAGCCTACAGTTTGCCTTATAAAAGAATGGGAAGAGTATTTCAAGAAGAAAACATAGTTTTATGGTTGTAGGCTTACTCTTTAAAATATCTAGGTCATGTAAGAGTTTACGCCATATCAGGACGCTGTAAGATGCAGGATTGGCATCGATTTCAAGTACTGTTATTTTATCGGAAGCCTCCATTTATCCCTTTCTAAATTCATCCCCCTGTCTCAACATTGGAGCGGAGATGAGGATTAACCTCCTCCATTTTCTTCCACAGATTATATGCATCTTTAACTCTGCTATTTTAACAGACTTAATCTGTATTGCAAGTGACTGTATGTGGCTTACGTTTTCTTCTATTATAGCTCTTTGTGGAATGTTATTGTAGGTGATGATTTCAGGCTTACATTTTTCTTCTCATCATATTCAGTCGTTAGTGTATGGAAGGAAAAGTGACACCATATACGCTAGAAAAACTACTTCTCAATTTTGGAAGCAGCTATAGTTATATTGCATGGGTGAATGTGAGCATTACATGATTGAAGTGCAAGTTTCATGAAGAAATCAAGGCTCTCTTTTGCCAAGGATGGTGCTATTGTTTTCAATGATTTAAAGATCTTGTGTGAAACCATTGAAATTATGTATTTTATGGTGGAGAAGGAGAAGGTTATTCTAGAGTTTTTTTCACAGGATAAAGAAATCCAACTACGAGAATGTAAGAATGAATTACTATACAATACTTACAATATTGTGTGTAATTTCCTTCTCAAGGATTATATACTCTCACCAAACATACATAAATGACTTCATCGAAACAAAATTGAGTGGAAGAAATAAATTTCTTGATAGTTTAAACTAACCAAAAAATAGAATGTACATAAGAGAGATGATTTTTTAATCATGAACAAAAGTCATGCTAGAAAATGCATTATGGGAAATCTACAATCTCTTTTAAAAGTGTTTCTTTCAAATATTGTAACTGTCATGTGAATTTTATGGTTTATTTATGGTCAAGTAGGGTTTGTCTAGATTTTATATTTAAGGGCCATATACCAACTTACATAGAAGTTGTGCTGTAATTTTTATAATAAATCATTGGATGGAGTTTTATGTTTACTAATTTGATATGAGCACTCTATTTTTTTTGGTTCCTCCATGCTTCCTTTTATTCTCACACTAAAAGATGGATGGTTCTCACGAATATGGTTTAAATGTTTATAGATATAAATAGATAATGAATTATTTTGAATAGATTTATATGTATGGATATGAAATATATTGGGTTTATTGAATTGATATTTTATGTAATATGAGACTAAAAAATTAATTAATATTTTCTAGTATTTTAAGTGTAATTTTTAAAATGATGATGTATGGAATTATTTAACTTCAATTCACACATTTTTCTAGATGCCTATGAAATATATATCAGCAATCGCAAGCTACATTGGAGGAAGAGTTAAAGCATGTTCAATACATTTTAATTTATGTAATGAGTTTTATAGGCCCCAATATGTTTGTTTTATTATAAAAACCCACCTAGAATGGGTGTTTCAATCACATGACAAAATATTTTGTGGAAATTCAATTGTATTTATGGATCTCATTCAATTATCTCTCACAAGAGACATAGCATTATATTAGATATATTCCATTTAATTGTTCTATTTTATATAAAATTTATTTTTTACATGTCAAACATTAAATAATATTTAATGTAAATGTATAATTTTTTTCGTGCACATTTTCTATTCTACTTGATTCAAGGCAAGAGCATTACTATATTTTAAATATAAAAGTAAAAATTTAAACATATAATAAACTAAACAAAATGTACAAAGTATTTCTTCAAATAAGCTCCAAAAATTTGTACCTATTAACTAATCAAATTCTCTAGGAAAATTTTCTAATAATTTAAATTTTTTTATGCTTATTCATAAATCAACCCAAGAATGAATTGTATAGGAAAAAATTTCCATCACATTATTCATCATACATTCTCCCAATTCTATATTATGGCATTGGTTCTGAAGCTCTTTGAACTATATGTGATAAACATGAGAAAAAGAGGAAAAGTCAATATTAGGAGAAACTTCCAATATATTAAGAATATCCTTGAGGATAATATTTAGGAAGCTCTTAATTGAAGTGTTAGCATGTGATCACTTGAGTAAATATATTTACACTAAATGGGATGAGATCTAATGAATATAAAAAAATCTTAAAATATACATGCCACAACACTCATTCTAACATATAGTAGATGTACCTTAGGGGAGAGGGCCCAATAGATAGCCATGTTTCAATAGTCGCTCATCAATATATGAAAATTAAAATCCTAGAAAATATTTCACATCCAATCAATACAATCAATAGGTAGCCCCCACTTGTGCATGTGTAGTTAACCAAAAAAAATTAATTAGAGGATTTGTGTAACTTTTTTGGTGGTCATAGTACATAGTTATTGGGGCATTTGTGTGTAAGTATTGGATGACACCTTATTAGAGGAATATGTATTATAGGAGTTGTGCAACTTTTTTGGTGACCATAGTGTTCAATTACTGAGGCATCTATGTGTAGGTATCAGGTAAAACCTCCAAACGACCACTTTTAAGCCTTTATGCACATAAAGACTCATACTCCAATCATTATAACTACCCAGAAGCTAAAACAATGTCTTTAAGCTCTTAAGTCATATACAAAGAAACCAAAACATTTTCATAAAAATATGATGTACCATTTAGGAGCTTAGGGTGCACAAATTTAGGGTGGGCAACTATTAGGCCCTTCCCCCTAGTGTTATTCAAATAATTATGTCTCCACTTTACTGATTGGCATAACCTTATTGATTGAAGTACCTCTACTCTATTAGGCACAAAGCATTTGATTAAACTAGAATATAGAATGCAACTAACAAAAAATGTCATTGTGTAGATGCTTAGTTATTAAGAATGTCAATTAGATCATACATGCCCAAAAGAATGATAGAACATGGTTGGTCTACACATTAATAATTGGAACCTAAATAATATGATTATTACATAAAATTATTTGATTTTCAATGTGCTGATCTATTAAATTATTATATTTAAGGGATTAAACTTTTCATAAAGATTATTTTGAATTTAGGATATTGCCACATTTTCATCAAGTGAGTTAATGTGTAAAAGATAACTTACAAATTGAAGGAGAGATTATTTGAATGGTAGATTACATCATAATCTACATAAGATGTGGGAGGAGAATCTACATGTTGGATAGTTCAGTTTGACAAAGTATTTAACATAAGTTCTATATCAGTTCTCCTTTAACATGAAGATGATGAAGTAGAGTTTCAACAGGATAGTGTGTCTCAAAAGTGTCACTAAAATCAATATTTCTCAAAATTTGTCATATTCAATAAATTAAAATGAGCAAACAATCAATAATTTAAAAATGATGTAAATTAATGATTTGCATAATTTTCTATGTTGATTTTATTGATAATTTTATTTAAATTTTTTAAAGGAATTTTTATCATTCTTAGTTAATTTTCATAAAGTGTTTATTATAATCTAACTAATTCTAATCAGAAGTAACTTTTTTCGATTACACATACTTTGAGCTACAATAAAATGTTTTTAATTATTTTCCAAACATAAATTGAAGGCTTGATTATTTTTTATAATTTTTAAATATTTTTTATTTGATTTTTGAATTAACAATAATTCTGACATATTTTTCATAATGCATTACTAATTATGTATATACCCAGATTGAAATATTTCTTAAATTGGACAAGATCATGGATATGAAAAATCATGTATGTTTTGAGAAGTTTGTTGTCATCATTTGTTATTTTTCTCAATGCTTGAATAAAAGTCATATTTTTGTAACAAAATTATGTTAATTAAAAAATAGAAAAATGTAGTACTGATGCACCAAATTAATCACAATAAAAAAGTGGCCAAAAAATATTTTGAGGCATATTAAAGAAGATAAATTCATGTTTGACAAACATGACACAAGAACTTTATAACTCACTCACATTACAACTTGGGCATGGCTCAAACATGGTTTATAGGCTCAAGCCATAACATGTGTGTACTATGTGCATAGAATGCTCACACAATGTGTGTAGTATGCTCACATGCATGAGAATTCTACACTCAAAGAAAAAATGCTATGTTTTGAGCTTTATATAAGATTTTTAAAAATGTAACTAATGCAAGCACATTATACCATGCTTGCATTATATTACAAATTCTCATTCCTACCTATTAGGCTTGGAATTAAGGAGGGAATTTTAACTTGGTCCACTCTAGGTGAGGCCACAAATGGGGGACCTCATCCCTTTCATGAATGCACAACATCAAAATGAATCATCCAAACCCACAAGAACAACAACCTAGCAAGGGAAAAGAGGGTGAGAGCCCACAAGCACACTAGCCCAACAAGGGTCTGGAGCAAAATATGGAGCACTGAGTCACTTAACATGAGTGCCAACAACATCAATGCTAAAGTTGAAATACACGAGTACATTGGATCAATGAGGGTACAACACCCATGATCACAACATCCCATCAGGGATTTGAACCTTGTTGACCACAACAACACCACCACTTAACCATCATACTATGGGATGAACCCCACAGCATGTGTTATGTGTTATATATTGAGTATGGCTTTTTAACTTCATTATTTTTAGTTTTACTTGTTTACAATGAAATTTGACAAAATCACCACCAAAATATTGATCTACTTTATAGTTTTCTAACTATATATTTTTTCTCTATTTTTAATAAATTAGGATAATTATTTTGATTTACTAGTATTTATGTGTTCATATTTCACAAATAAATATGATTTTTTAAATTCTTTAATTAGTTTATAAAATTTTAAAAAATAATAAAATATTATTTTATGCTTCATTATATACACATTCTAAAAAATTGAATTTTTTATTATTTTGGTGGAAGTTATCTAACATGTACATTACTCTTGATATTTCTAAATGCATCCACTTTAAAAACAGTTAAAAATATGCAACTCATAGTACTAGCTCTTATCTATATCTTTCCATCAATTGGATTTTACACAACAAAAAATAATGGGGCACACATCAAATGTTATGTTACATTTTAATGATAAAAATAAGAACACTTTTGTGTGTGCTCAACATTTGACCCTCTTATAGTTTTAGTGGCTCTGAAGGCGGAGACAGAAGAGGAAACAGAGGAGAACATTTCTGAGCTTTCGGAGACTGGAGTGATTTGTTGATTTAAGGGCTTTTGGCCTAACCTCCCTCAGTTGCACTCTTGGATTTCCAATGAATGGCAACCTCTAATCTCTGGTAAAGTTCTTATTTTCCCCATGGCTAAGGGGTTTTTTGTGGCTAAGTTTGACAATGCTCAGGATAGAAACATTATTCTATGTGACAATTTTTTTAGCTGGGATAATAAATTTATGTTGATGATTAAGCCTTGGCATGCTGATTTCAACCCTGCTTCTGAAACTTTTAGCAAGATCCCGATTTGGGTTCGGTTGCCTTACCTTCCCCTCCACTTATGGATTGACCCCCTTTTGGAAGAAGTGGGTGATGTCCTAGGTGATTTTTTGTTGGTAGATGTTGCTACTTTTGACATACTTCATTCCACCTTTGCCCGAATTTTGGTTGAAATGGATGTTTCAAAAGGGCTGCCTGTTGAGATTTTAATTAAAACTTCTAAGGGTTCTTGGGTCCAATCCTTGGAGTATGAAGGGATTCCATTCCGCTGTAGAAGATGTTTTAAAATAGGTCACGCTGCTGCACAATGTGGATTTGAGAAAAATGCATCAACTTCATGGTGGAAAGGTGCCTCTCAACAGCATTATACAGTTGAGAAGAAAGTTGATCAACATAGGAGCTTTTCTGAGGTGGTTGCATCGGAATCACAAGCTCGTGAGGTATCCCCTTCGGATGTCTCAATTGGTGGGGTTGCTGAAGCTGAACATCATGCTGAAACCCCTAAAGATCGTGAGATTGGGTCTATGAATGCCACTCCTGGTGTCTGCGCTTCGGATATCATTTCTTGTGGCTCCTCTATTCCACCATTGCCTGCACTAAACAATAATGATGAAATCCCCGAGACTATGGTTGCAGGCATTCATCTTCAAGAAAATAGTGTGTTGGCTTGGCAAAGTAAGGCAACACAGGTAGAAGAAGGCTGGATTACTGTTAAGAGCAAGAAAGCAAATTTCTCTAGGCCTTCTTTTGATATGACTCTTCATTCCCACAAGAGTAGTTTTAAATGTAAATCTTGATGGGTCTTGTTTAGGGGTTGGTGTTTGGTTGGCTGCTGGTGGTTCTATCTGCAACCCTGTTTTTTATTGTAAAGGGTTTCGGGTCCCTTCAAAACCTATTTTTTCCTCTATCAAAAACATTTGACCCTCTTAATCTTAAATATTTTTTCAATACCTTAGTAGTTTAGAACTAGATTCAAAGTACTACAATTCTTATGCTAAACACATCTCCAAATTTTTAGTATAAGTATCTAAAATTATGCAATCAAGTTTAGGTTTAATTTATTTTAAATAAATAAAAAAGTGGTCATTTTTTACCCCCTTTGTCCCCTATTTCCATGTACTTATCCTATAATATTTAAATAAAATCTAGTAAAAGTGATCTTTACTAGAAAGCTTGTTTTTTATAAGATAAGCAACATTTACAGGGTGTTGTACCCTTTACATAGAAATCCCAAAGGGCCAAAAAAGAAGCTAGTTCAACCCATAAATGAACTAGGAGAAGAGGACAGACCACACAGAAACAGCTGACAGATAGTTGTTGAAACACAGACAAGGACTAGACAACCCCAGAATCTGAGGGGACTAACCTGGCTCCCTTAACCCTAGGGCGCGAAGATGCAACAGATCGAGGGAGTCCTTGTTGAAAAGGTTATATATCAATAAAAATTTATGTTTTATGACTTTATTTGTCCTTAACAAACATAATTTAAAATATCAAGTTCAGTCTGATAAAATTCTTCCATGTGGCTTGGAGAGTAAAATTTGTCACATAAGTATTATGCAAGGGACTTCAATCTAAGGGGAAATTAGATTAAAGCACCCCCTAAGGTCCAAGCCCTTTTCAAATGCAAGAAAACCTCTTATTGAAATGGTCTAGATAGAGATTATTAGTAGATTTTTTTGTAAATAGAAGTAGAGGTTCAATCTAAGGGGGATTTTATTTCAATCCCCTTAGATCAGACCTTGCTTAGATCTAACTCTCCCCTTACATTGAAGTCTGTGTATTTTTCTCTTAAACTTATTTCACAATTTTATTTTTGTCCCACAAGTGGGACACATTATTGTTCTCTTACCAATACCTCAGCTACATTATGAAAAATACAATGTACACATTTAAACTTGGAAAATATTTAGGTCATTAGAGACTAGTCATCCCCTTGAATACTCTCACATAACTTAGGAATTTCTTGGGCATGACCAATTTTTACTATAGTTTCATGCTTGCATCCTCTCAAATTACATGGCATCTAATCCAAGCAATAAATTAAGGGGTTAAATATTATATAGACATAGGCACAATAACAAGAATTTGTACAAACTAAAGCAAGGATCTATCTAATATTGGCCCTTGTTTTGCTAGATCTTAAATAGTATTTTGATATCAAGATCTATAGATTTGTTATAGGATACACTTGGCACCATCTTTGCTAATTATAAGCATGAATCCAACATTTGTCAAGCAATCTATATTACTTTCCATGTATGTAAGAAGTTGAAGCATTCTATCTTGATTAAAAAGTTATTGCTAACATGGATCACAAACCTCTTTAAAAAAATTAAAATAAGGGAAATTATAGAATAATTATTACTAGAGATGGTTCATATAGTTGCAATAATTCTACATCAACATCTAGCATAGCAAGATGAGAGTTTTGTTGATTCAATCTCCAATTGTAGCCCTTATAATGGTCTTAATGCTTATGAGAATAAGACATTATCGTGACCCCAACTATATGTCAGAGTTCCTAAATTCTCCAATGTGTACTGGATATTGACAACTAGGTGATGTATCCTTGAATACTATGTACCCAATAAGTTTTCATTGTCACATACCAGACACATATTATTTCTACTAGAGAGAATGAAAAGATTATTTGGGAGGCTTATTATAATTAGGTGGCAAGTCATTTTAAGGTAGAAAATATAGTGGTCATTCTATCAAAGTGCTTTTACTAGTTGAAAGTTCTATCATTCTATAAAAGTACTTTTACTAGTTGAAACTAAGTTGTGATGTTTATGCATGTATCGTCTCACATAAAATGTGAAATTACAAAGCCAAAAAAATTATACAAGGAATGTACACACCTCTATTGATTCTTGACAAGTCTTTTAAATCCATCTCAATGGATTACATGTCAAGTCTTTCCACAACCAGACATGGTCACAATAGTGTGTATGCTAAGGTTCATAAGTTCTTAGAGATGTCATTTTTAATAACTTCAAGAAAAGGTCTACCACCAAGCTTTTATTAAAGGTTGTGGGTCCATTGCAACCTACAACGAGCATTGTATCAAATAGACAAGAAGTTCCTCATCCTTTTTGGTCTATATTGTGGTACATGATGAACATAAATTTGAAAAAACTATAACATTCCATCCACAGGCGAGTAGGTAGACAAAGGTAATAAATCTCACAACCATACAATTATTTTGATAAACCTCTCAAAACATCCACACAAATGGGATGAGAGCCTTCTCTATGTTTAACATAGCTTCAATCAATCCTTTCATGGATTCAAATGACATGTCCTATTGAAGTTCTACTACAAGTTTCAACTATTGGCATATACTAATGTAGCTGTTTGAAGTGACATCAATGTACATAAAGAAATAGAATAAGGTAGGCATTTTTTTCTAGCATATTTTACACATCTAATACTAGGGTTACAGTATTTTACAGTTAACCAGCATGAAAAATAGAAGCAACATGATGATCTACATTATGTTTCATATCAAAATAAGGTAGAAGATAAAGTGAATTGAAATATTCAAAAAGAGACTCGAAGGTCTAATTAGGAAACTCAAACTCATATTTTTCATCTCTTTTGAACATATTGTATGTTGCTAAACAATTATAGAGCAAAAAATTGATTCCTAATTATTTAGGATAAATAAAATCATTGATATAATAATCACAAAAATGAATAATCAAGATATTCCACTCTATAGAACGGTTAAGGAAGGGAAATGGTTAACTAGCAGCCAAAATCATTAAGAATTCCTCATTTGATATAGAAGCTAGGAGTAAAGAGTCTCCATTTTTTCTCATGGATAAATGAATGATCTAGAGAATTGATTAGATGATCTAAATGATGGTTTTTGACATTATTTTGAAAATCTGATTCTTTGATATTTTCTATTATGATGTCTTTTTGAAAAAATGACAAATTAAAGTCTTTTCAATAAAAATTAATACTTATAGTTTAGGTAATCTAAATGATAATTTTTTTACATTATTTTGAAAATCTGAGTTTTTGATATTTTCTATTATGATGTCTCTTTGAGAATATATATATAACTATTTTTTTATTATTTTTTCACTTTCTTATTCTCTTTGTTCAGCATCCTGATGATGGAACATGGAGTATGATCTGAAATGTTGATGCAAAAAAGTTCACACAGTTACAATACAGAAATCTCAGCACTATATGATCATGGACTGTGGAAACCTTATGCTATTAATTTTTAAATATTGTTAAACATCAACTTATTTATTATTTGTATACTAAATAAAATTACAAATTACAAATTACCTGTTCAAATAATTTAATGTTTAAGGTAAAATGAGATCTCATAACCAACTAAATAGCAAGTATTGCTTATATGTATATTCTTAGTGACAGAGATTTGCTCAAAGCTTGCCACCCAGAAGCCTAATGTCATGGGATAGTGGAATGGATAAGATGGTCAAGAATAATTCTACTATAATGTTTTCTGCACTGATTTTTCTCCGTTCCTCTCCCCGTGATGTTGGGTGGAGTAAAGATAAGTTAACATTGGAGGGTCCAAGCAGAGTCGCTTGAAAAACCAGTAACAGAATGGGTGTACCATATCTTCATCTCTCTTCTTATACTAATCTATCCATAAACGTTTAAGTATATGATAATCATTTGTACTGACCTTAACCCTCTGCACATCGGTTCATTAGAAGTCATCCATGGAGTTTGGTGAGACAGTACAGTCTGAAGGGATGTGAGATCCTTAGGCTTGACATACTACAGTCAGTCTCTTTATGTATAATGCTAATACTTCTTACAGTCCATTATCAATACATCACTATGTTACAGATACCAAAACAAATCAAGATAATGTTTTTTATATAGGAAAGATTCTGGAAGTATCCCCCTTCCAGAATCATAGAAGGGATCGAATGAAATCTGATTCTATCAAACGATAGTCTAGAAAACGGATCTGGGTACCAATTTCAAGCTAGCTAATATTTTTATCTTACAATAGTAATAATGGTTATTATTTTTAATAACTGAATGTATACTAGGCCATACTATAAATACACCTGGACAGAGTTCTTATTAGGATTTCTTATTTTACTGTATCTGGGTAGTCTAAAAATGGAAAAATCAAACAAAGTTCAGCAGTGTTGGAAATATGGCGTACCTGCAAAATGAAAAAACGAGCTGTCTGTAAATGCTTATCCCGCTCTTGGACACCGAGCGTTTTGCGCAGAACCTCCTGATCTGGCAAAAATGAATCTCACGCTTGACGACCAGCGTTTTTTCACCAGCCCGCTGGTTAAGAGAAATGGTTTATGACCATATAAAGAGCCTGCATTCCCAGACGAGATTTGACCTGTCTCGGGCTTTTCAATGTCATCCACGCGGGGAAAATAACCCATAGTACTGATATCACATGTTCATGCTGATATTAGTATTTTTTTTTTAACCATTCATTAAAAGTTATGCTATTTATACTTTCTCTTACAATCAATCACCTAATTATTATAATTATTATTTTTTATATGATTGTAATAGGGAAATTGGGTCTATTTAGGAGAATGACTTAATATAATTTAATATTTATATGGTATTTTTCATAGTGTTAGATTAGGATTCAATTTCGTAGTATTAGAATCAAAACTTGCTAATTTATATTTCATAAGTAGAATAATGGTCTATTTAGCACTCATTATACTTGGTGATGCTCATAGGTGTGAATCATTAGGACTTTCCAAGAGGTTGCCCATTCCAATACTAATCCAACTCAAGTATGTTTAAGAATGGGTTTCCCCCAAGATCAAGCTCACATAACCTACTACCCCATTTACAAAAACCTTTCCCTACCCCTTGAGTGGGGGCCCTTTCAACAAGTGTTGTGCCTTATGAACCATTCATTATAGAATTCCTTTATTATTGGGATGGGTGACTTCTTGGGAAGAAACGATGCTTCACCCTTGTGAGCATCACCTCGATGCAATGAATCCTAAGTGGACCATTTATTCTCATGAGAGATGGGTTTATGTGAGCCACTCCTCATGAAATATGGGTCAATGAGTTTGACCCAAAAACTATAGAGTTGAATCTTAATATAAATATCACAATTATATGTATTCATAGATAGTGTGGTTTTGTGGGAAGTTGGGCTTATTCTTGATCCATAATTTATCCCTATTTACATGCACAGCCACTCATTTGACCTTACCTCATCCATATTTTCTATGTAAATCTAACATTTATAATACCTAATATTGCTCACTATGTTCAAAGATTCATTATCCACCTCGAATTTACCATTTCCTTGTCCCAAGTCAATCCTATGGATATAAGATCAATCTTGGACCTGTGGAATTGGCCTCCAAAACACTAAATTTAAATTCAAAAAATTTCAACTCCTACCTATTACTTTCCTACCATGACTTGGATTAGTACACGCTTTGCATTATTTATTAGTGGTATTTAAAGGAATTCAGTGTGTGCACATTCGTCATTGAATATGGGTGATCCCACAATAGTGGTTTACACTTTTTGGGACATTCTGATTTTTGTTGAAATCGCATATTTTTAGAAAATATAATGATCTAAGCCTTGAAAAGTTTCATTTAAAGGATTCCAATTCAATAGGGTTTGATCAAACCACCTTAGATCAAACCCCCTTTGATAGAACCTCGCTAGTTTTATATCATACCTATAACATCTCCTTTACACCTATTAAAATGCTGATAAAAACCTAGTTTTGATTTTACCTTTTGGGGGATCAAATGAATTCATTTAAATTTTGTTTTTTGTAAGTATATAGTCCTTATTATAAGCTTCTCAAAAACTATAAGTTTAAATATATTTAATTTGATTATTATATTTATTTTTTATTTCTTGTGAATGTAGGTTTTTCGCTGAAAAATCAAGCTCTTTGTTTTGCACATGTGGAAAAATAGCAAATTATCAAAAACAAAAATTGAAAAATATTAGTGCACTAGATATTGATGTCCTTGATCCTGATTCAACAAAAAAAAAAGAATTTCGATACATACAAAAAAAGTTATGTTTAGCTAGTAAATCATGTCTGAATTGTAAGTAGTTTGACTTTGAAACTTAATAAAAAAAAAGATATTCAATGAAATGCTATGAAACCAATTCCATGCACTAGATATCGTAGTTACAAATATAAATTCGAAAAAATTAGAATTTTATCCTTCATAGAAAAAAAGTTGTGTTAGCTAGTAACATCACTCTTTAAAAATGGTGTTTACTGTTAAAAACTAGTTTTTGAAGGAGATGGAAAAAGAAGTGCAATCTAATTCCAAAAAAAATGAAAAAAAATATATTTAGAATTTACAGACAAAATGTCACAAATCACTAGTTTGCGTCATCTTCAAATTCCTCACGGTTTAGCAACTATAGGTGCATGAAAGTGAAGATTTAGTTAAAAAAAATTAGTTCAATGTCTAGTTTGGCCAAAAATTGTAAACCAGTATTGTGGGATCGCCCATATCAAGGACACATCATTCACATTTGAGCCTGAGCTTAAAGGAACTAAAATCTACATCATCATTCTAATGCATTTGGATGACTAGATATTGTTGTCCTCAATCATTTTCACAATATTAAACCTCTAAGATATGACAAATGAGAATTTAACTCCAATTATTTGACAACCTCCCCAAATTATTTCTAAAAACCATTAACCTTTAATAACCAATAAGGAGCATCATTCATGCCAACTACAAAAATGTAAGAACACAATTTATTAGGTTAGATCCACAATCCATATAATAGATCTATGCTTATAGAAATAGCCTAAATCTATGGATTTGACTTGAAAATAGTTATAATCATGCACAAGATCCCAAAAATTATATAGATCAAGGACATCAATTTTTTTTATATCAAACCATCAAAACCTATGCCACATCAAATTCATTCAACCATATCATTTTTACAGCTAGATATCCTTATATGGTACATCATTTTTTATAAAAGGTATTAGGAGCTTTTGAAAGGGCCCGAATCCTTTTTTATAAATTAGATAAAAATTTACAATAAAACATGAAGAAGATAGCACAAAAAACTGCCAACAAGGACATAGGCCTAAGTATGACCGAAAATGCCACGCAAAAGTTGTAAAAAAGAAAAATAGAAACCAGGAAACTACAAGAAGTTAGGGGCCACCACAAACTAAGGAAAGCTAAGATGATTTTTAAAATAATGAGTGTGCTCCTTCTCAATAGTTCTTGGTTCCTTAGTCATTTGATCTTTACTACAACTATTAGGGCCACCTTTCTCTAAAGAGGAGTGAGATCGCATCTTCTCTTGAGGTAGTTCAATACTGCTAGCACTATGTTTAATTGTTTTATTCTTCTTATATCCAAAAATCTCCTTAGATCATTCTTGATGTCATGGTCATCTTTAGACTCCAGTGAGGCAAGCCTTTCTTCAAACTTATCTTAGTATTTAATCTTTCAATTATCACTCCCACAACTTTCATTTTATTTTGATCTGTCAAATTTATGTTTAATTTTATGCATTCTATTTAATTAGTCTAGATTAACATTAGAGAAAGGTTATTTTATTTTGCAATGATATAATAATTAAAGTTTAAAATTAGTTTAATTTTTAATTTTTATATATTTTTAAAAATACTTAAATAGTTTATTTTAAAATTTAATTTTAAATAGAATAAATATAAAAATAAGTTATATGATTTAAAATAATTTATTTTAAAATATAATAAAAATAAAAAATAATAGTAAATAATCATAAAATAATTTTATCAATTATATTTTTTACATTTTTTTCTTTTTTAATTGTTTATAATAATATTTTGGAGAGGAAAAGATTTAATTAAAGCTACATATAATATTTAGAAATAATTTTTAAATATAGTTTGATCTCCATAATATTTAATTTTATAATAAATAATTTTATTTTTAATTTAATAATATTATTTTAAATATTATTCATTTAATTAATTTAATGAATACCTCCTTGTATACCTCCTCTATAAAATCAACTCCTACCATACCCATATCATCTTGAATATTGATTATCAACCCATTCATATTGATGGCTACCTTCTCTTTATACATTTAATGTTGCCTTGAACTGATCACTATATTGTAGGATTTCTCTATGTAGTCCTTCACACTCATTTCATTTTGTCTTATATTCAAAACCTTCTTTAATATCTCTGATGAGGGTGCAAACTCGAGACACAGAAAATAACCCACAAACTAGAGAATAATTTTATTATTTAGAAAATGGAACTTCTTACATGCAGAGGATCTCAAATCCCCAAGTTCTACAACACATGCAAGCTACAGAAAGCTACAGAATAACCCTTTCGCAATATGCGAGCTTGTCCCCAAAAAAGTTACCAAAAAATTAGAAAACCCGCCCATAAATAGAGCTCCTCATTTGTTTGGAGCCAAAACAACATTCAATTTGAGTTTAGGCGGTTTGGCGCCGAAAATTTACAACATGAAGTTCAAATTTCAAAAGAGCATTTGCAATGGTATCTTCTAGAAAGTGCGCCAACTTCGTGGGGTCATAACTTTTGATCCAGGACTTCGATTCGCGAACCGTTCGAACCATTGGAAAGGTCTCGAAGTCAAGAATGCGCTCGAAATCATCTACGCCGATTTCGGCAAGTTTCGGGGCCATTCCGGAAGCTCTAAGTGCCTCAAATCCCACTCGGAAGATTTTCAGGTGCAAATCTGGGAAACTAAAACTGCAATATCTTTCAACCCAGGAACCGAAATGAAAAACCGTAAATTGGGAATTTCATTATGACGAAAAGGGTATCCAAAAATATAAAAACATCTAAAAACTGAGAAACTTGAAATTTAACTATTTTTGGGTGATGCAAGATTGCCCTTACACCACTGGATGCTCCTGCATCAATCTCCAACAAGTAATCTCTAGGAAGAAATTTCCCCTTTAATCTTACAACCATTGAATTCCATTGACTCTTACTTCCATGGTCATAACTATTTCTCTCCACAACCCTTTCCACCAAAGGAATAAATTATAAAGTTTATTTTATTCCATCATAACCCTTTTAGGATCGTGGATATTCTCATACTCAATCTTCTAACTCAATGATTCAGTCTAGTAGTTTTTCCAAGCAATAAAAAAGTTAGAAACTTATACCTTTTCCCCTCTATCAATATTCATAAGAAACCTTAAAATATATTCTTCACCTTCATTTAGAGGTTTCTCTTTCTCCCTTCCTCTCTTCTATCTTCTTCATAATTTTGATCTCCTCTATCATATTTAAGGTTTCTTTTGCAATCAACTACCAAAGCAACTATCTCATTTAATTTCTCATTCTAAAGCTTCTCAAACATCTCCACTATGTTCATTGTATTATGCTTCCTTCTTGAAGGCATGATACTATAAAAAATACACACATAACTCAAAACCCCAAATCTAGAAATCTAGATAAGGTAATTCTTAAATTAAATTCCCCAAGAAAAATAAGACCTCATTTTCATACCAATTGGTGTATTCCTTTCATGATCTCTACAATTGTAGGGTTTTCTTCCATCTACAATAAAGTTATTAGAGCCTCTTAAGAAACAACTCTACTAAGAAATCTTTTCTTTTGTGCATTTGGGTGCAATCTAGGTAGGCGTAAAATGAAAGATAACTTAATATAGAAACCTAAATAATTATTAGACAACATTGAAATATCAAATAAAAATAAAAATTAATTAAATTGTATTAAGTATATATATTATGCTTCAGAGACTTATTGCTATGCACAGTTAAGAAAACCTTAAATTATCGCAATACAAAAATGAAATGGGTATTGATCTACAACCATAATGGATAAAATTTTGATTAATTTCTTCTTCTTTTCTCATTAATCTATATGGTTGCATTTTTTTCTAGTGTCTCCTCTTTTTTAGATGGTCAACCTCTTACTTAGTTATGCCTTTTCTTTCTATTACAAACATATTTTCCTCTTGCCCATGATTTAGGGCACATTTTTTAGGGGTAGCCTATTCATATCTCAACATTTGTCCTTTTATTCCTTGAAACTTTTTTATTCATCTTCTTAGCTCTTTATGTTGTTGCAAAAGGCTTGGTAATGGTTCTCAATTATTAAACCCTCACCATTTATCTTTTGGGTCAATTTTTTGAATTCATGCTAGGACTATTATTAAACAAGAAATTACTCAAGTTTGAAACTCTTATTTGATTCCAAAAAAAGTTTGCTACATCATCTTATACAAAAACCATAAAAACCATCTAATTCATTCTAATTGAAATGGATTGAGGACTTCACATTATAAATGTTTGATGAAAATTAAAATAAACAAATGTAGCCAAAAATAGTTGTACAACAACTAATAACTATTACATGACACATGGTAGAACTTTGTTGTGCAACAAATAGGAAATGTTGCACAACCAATTGAAATATTTATATGGCCTCTAGAAACTATTGCATAAACAAATGAGACTTGTTTGCATGTTTAATTATTTGATTTAGTGATACAAGATTGATTGTGAACTTAAATGCTCCTTCATCTTAGGAAAGTCCACATACAAGGACCCATGATAGAATGTGCAAATAGAGTGGAAGAGAGGTTTTCTAGGGTTCCTTTTCTACACCAACATGTGTTTATAATATTACTCATTGGAACTTTTTGTCTATGTTTGTCCTTATTGTGATTTTATAACATTTGGACATTTTTAAGCTCATGGATGATTATGAATGTTTTTATATATATGATTCACAATTTTGACTTGGTTTAGAATTATTCTTTATATGGTTTTGGTATATCTATATATACGATTCATATGTGTGTATGTGTGTATGAAGGATATTTCATGACCAATCAGTACACACATGTTTATCTTTGTTGATTAGTGGATACTAAATATCTGTATAAAATCCTTAAATGATAGTTCAATTAATGATTTGTACAAAATCCCATAATTATAGTTATGTGTAGGGTGATCCCACAAAGCTAGTTTACAATTTTTGGGAGATTCTAATTTTTGCCGAAATCACATATTTTTATAAAATATAATGATTTAAGAATTTAAAAGTTCCATTTAAAGCATTCCAATTGAAGAGGGTTTGATCAAACTACCTTAGATCAAACCCCCTTGGATAGAACCCACTAGTTTTAAACCATACCTATAATAGAGTCTCCTTTACACCTATCAAAATGCTGATAAAAAACCACTTTTGATTTACCTTTTGGGGGATCAAATGAAATCATTTAAAATTTATTTTTCATAAGTATGTAGTCGTTATTATAAGCTTCCCAAAAAGTATAATTTTAAATAAATTTAATTTTATTATTATATTTATTTTTTTATTTCTTGTGAATGTAGGTTTTTCACTGAAAATCAAGCTATCTGTTCTACACATGTGGAAAAATAGAAGACTATAAAATAAATATATGAAAAATATGAGTGCACTAGTTATTGAAGTCCTTGATCCAACAAAAAAAAATGAATTTTGATACATACAAAAAAAGTTGTGTTATACAGTCCGCCTATGTCTGAATTGTAATTGGTTCGACTTTGAAACTTGATTAAGGAAAAATATTCAATAAAACATTATGAAACCAATTGGAAGCACTAGATATCGTAGTTACAAATCTAAATTCAAAAAAATAGAATTTCATCCTTCATGGAAAAAAAGTTATGTGTTATGTGGTGAGCGTCACTCCTTAAAAATGGTGTTTACTGAAAAAAAATAGTTTTTGAAGGAGATGGAAAAAGAAGAGCAATTTGATTCCAAAAATTTTGAAAAAAAATATATTTAGAATCTATAGACAAAATATCACAAATCACTAGTTTGCATCATCTTCAAATTCCTCATGGTTTAGCTGCTATAGGTGCCCAAAAGTGAAGATTTAGTTAGAAAAAATCAGTCCAGTGTCCAGTTTGGCCAAAAATTGTCAACTAGTATTGTGGGATCACCCTGTAATCAATGAACAAGATGTCCCATTAGGGTTTGCACTAGGTTTAAATTTAGGTTCCTTACCTTTTTAATTCTTTTCTTCTAGCCAACATGTGACCTCTTCAATTTTACATCCTAATATATGGTATTGTCTAGCTTCTTTTTGTTCAACTAATGTATGGCGACCTTGCTCATTCATTCCTAGTCCTTTTCCATTGTATCCAAGTTTAAGCATAATTTTATATTTAAGAATGTAGAATTTTTAAATGACGGGGGAGGAGGAAGGGGTGATTCACTTGTAGAAGTATCACTTTTTAGGACCACTTTTTTCATATTCATGCCTCCTTTTCATCATTGTATACCTCAACTGTTTTCCATAAATAGACGGATCCATATAAAGAGGTGGGAATTGTAAGCTTTATTATTAAAATTTTATTCTCCCACACTAAAAGGTGTAGAGTCTAGTGGAGTCCAATCATCATCACCTAAAGTGCTAAAAAGTATGAAGTCATACTTTAGAGATTTTGAATCTCATGGATGATTTTGTGTAATAAAATTATTGGAAGTATCCATTATTTAATTATTTTGATATAGTTAGGGATATATGGGTATGCAACAAAGGTTCCCTTTATACCAAAATTTTACATATTGATGTAAAGTAGAGGCCATATAACATCTAACCATGAAAATCCAAGAAGGATTTTATGTGAATGTTTTAAGCATCACATGGAAAAATCTATCTAGTGTGCAAGGTCCAACCTTAATTGGGAGAATTATAGTATCCACACAATATTTATAATTGGTTAAACAAATCCCTTGTGCATTTATTAAAATGATCCACTGTCAACTTACGATCATTTAACGAGCAACTCAACCACACACAATTTGTAAAGGTATTACTTCTTTAACAATCAACTTGGGTGGAATATCATCATTAGATGTTCCTTGTGGCCAATAGACTCCTATCAAAGATTTAACTACTTATGGAGTAGTATCACAATGAACTTAGATCTTCTTTAAGGCTTTTTGCATGAATATCTTTAATAAGGTGATGTGCACACTAAATACCAAAGCGATATCTTGACTTGAATATTTTGTAATTATTGAATAATATCGAACTCCCTATCTTATTTAGATATTTTTTGAGGCACATAAGGTAAATTTATGTATTATATGGTGAAATGGGTAGTGACAATGTAACATCTTGGCCTCTTCCTAATTGTTGGCATGTATGCCACACAAGATTATAATCAAGTGAATTAGAGATACACATGAAAAGTAAAAATAGGACAGATATAAGATATATTGCTAAAGGATGAATTAGGATCAATATATAAATCATGAGGGAATATTGTTAAGTCCATACTAATCTTGTGTGTGTGTGTGATTTAATTGTCTGTTCAAAATCTCTTTTTTTTTGCGATGTAATTTCTTAAAATTAAAATTATTTTCATAACAAAAATTTGTAAATATAGTTTATACAATGATCAAATTTAGATCATTATCAATTTTTTGTTTCTATCAATATAAATAAGCATTTAGTATAGATGTGCTCTTTCTATCACTCTTGTCATTTTATTGATGCTTCCACAATTACCTATTTTAATCTACAGTACTGCCATTAACAACACTAATTTAATCTATATTTGCTACCATTTGTACATTTGTCTAACATTTATGAAACAATATAATTATTTACTCATAAAAGAAAGATATGAATACAATGATAAGTGATTCATCCTTGTATCTTACCCTATAATGCTACCATTTGTACATCTGTCCAACATTTAAAACATGAAATAATAATATAATGGTCTAATAGTCAAGAGAAGTTGTGGGTATAATACAAAGTGTACCATCCTTATATCAAATTCACATATTCTGCTTACAACCATGTTTCTATGCCACTTTCTTGCAAAGCCAATCACTTTCCTCTATACTAATCACCACGGAACACTTGGTATCATTGTTATTATTTTCAACATTATAATCCATTCTCCTTCAAATTATATTACACATGTCCATACAAAAATTTACACAATTATTTTAAAAAGCCTTGAAACATCAAATCTCTATCATCTTAACGTTGTTAAATATTTATTTTATTGCAGTTAAGTCTCCTAAACATGAAACAGAATTTGGGCGGTGGTCAAATCATATACTCACCTGGGCAGACATATGTAATATCGATGTGATTGCACAAATCCAATAAAATCTCAACTGTAGATTTCTCCCGCTCTCTCGCCATTATTCGATGCCAGTGGCGCACCCATTCTTGAATCGACACTCGAATTGGTTTTGTACAGACACCCTTTTGTAATTTCGAAAGAACTTTCGAGTACAGACAATAATTTAATCTTTCCACACTGCCGAAATCTTTTCTGGTCTGGAACGGCTCAGACCTTTTACTTTTTTTACTATAATGACACTCTACGTACATTGACATGTGGAGGAGACCCAGAGTGCAGTCAGTAGTTATGTAAATTAATAGCTGTAGATGATTAAATTGGAAAAAAACAGTGGATTGAATTGACAGAAACCTGAGAGTTGCACATGGCTTGCCGGTACGTCGCAGAGATTTCATGATGAATTGATAAGAGATAGTGAGTCCGTAATTGACCGAAAGCAGAAATGGATTGATTTGGTTTGTGTTGTACAAGTGGATACGCATCTCAAGTCCCATCTGAATTCACGAGCTCACATGTGGGGACCTTCCGTGCCAAATATGGCTCAGGTTGCACGGCCTACATTCCACTGTGCTCACAGCTATTCTTTCAATTGTTCAGCATATTTAGAAGAGTGTTTTTGGAAGAAACTGTGTGGATCATCAAATTGACTGATGTAAGGATAGGCCTAGGTGTCTCACTCTTTAAAAGAAGGTTTGGTTTAAGTTCAAGGGGTGTTCACTTGCTTGGTTTTTTTCTTATGATATTTCTATCAGATTCAATTTTCTGGTTTTGGAGACAAATTTAGCGACTTATGTTTCATGAGTAGTGGTTCACATGAACCCATCTCTCAAATTCAATTTTTTGCTTTTGGAGACAAACTTAGCGACTTATGTTTCATGAGTAGCGGTTCACATGAACCCATCCCTCATGAGTATGAATGATCCACTCATCACTCATTGCATCTAGGTGATGCTCACAAGGTGAAGCGTTGAGTTTTTTCTTTTTAAAATGAATAGTATATTTTATTACTGAAAATGCTTTTATGAGTTTATATATAGGGGAAAGGGGTTCATAGTAGAGTTGGCTCCAGTAGTGGGGATAGAAGTAGTTAACGGTGGGCCCCAAAATGGAGCACCCGATATATCAATTGTAAAACAAATCTTAATAAAAAACTAAACATTAACTCGTCAATCATTGTACAGATAATATTTGTTTTATAAAAGTTTATATTTGTCCCAAAAAGAAATACACCATTAGTCATACATGTTTGAGAATATTCATTAACCATTTGACACAACCCAAAGGCAATCCAAGGTGCTTTGATATGAGTTGTAGCATCAAAATTAGCACTCACAATTTAAAAGACATAAAACAAAGAGTTCTAGGCACATACGAATCAATTGCCCTTTTCAACCATCTGTTTTCCTAAATGTAATTGTTACGACTCAACATTAATGAAACCCATATGTCTCTCACCAAATCAAATTAGATGAATTCAATATCCATGTTTCCTAGTAACTTAATGCTATTTTAACATAAAAGATGGCCATATGTCCCATTTGTCAAACTCAACCATCCACCTACTGTTCACTTCCTCCACCATGCCCACTTGCATCCATCGAAGAAAAGTTGTACAAGGCCACCAAAGGTTTCATTATATTATGAGGAGAAAAATGAAACAATCCACACCATTAAATCATTTGCCCAAGCCAATCCACTTTGCAATTTATGACAATTTCATACAAACTCTGCAATTTAAGGCACCCAAACATATTTCAAATTTTAAAAGAGGAGGACAAAAATTAAAGACTCTATACCAAACAAGCATTAAACATATAAACAAATTTACCAATTCAATTATACATTACATCCATTCAATCCTTCTCAATTTCATCTTGTTTTCTCCTCTTACTTTTATATTATCTATTATATTTTTTAGAGGCAACAACAAAAAAAGACGAAGTAATAGTAGAAGACTAGCACAACCGAATTGCATAAATTTTCAAGTATTATATTGTTCTAACCTATACTGTTTATGCCAATGTAGTTTGTTGTTATACTATTTATGCCTGTGAATGCATACTTATGGGTTTTTCACTTATATTGCTTATGCCTCTCAATGTACATATGTTCTATACAATGTAATTGTTATACCCACTGTCTTGTAAGTACATAATTGATAGTGTTTTTAGTTATATTATTTATGCCTCTCAATACATATCTATTCAATACGATACTAAAATTGTTTATGCATATAGGGGGTTTGAAATTATATTGTTTATGCATGTGAAAGCACATATGTTGTAAATGATACAAATGCCATACCCACTGTGATATAAGTTCATATATGGGGTTTTCAGTTATATTGTTTATGCCTCTCATTGCATATCTATTGTATACGATGTACTTGTTACACCCACCGTTATGTAAGTGCATAACCTATAGAGTTTCTAGTTCTATTATTTATGCCCGTGAATGATCTCTTGTATATGATGTAAATGTTACATCTATTATGCTTTAAGTGCATATCCTATTGGATTTTTAGTTATTTTGTTTATGTTTGTCAATGCCTATTTGTTGTATATGATGTATGTGTTCTATTCATTGAGTTGTAAGTGCAAATTTTGTGTATTCTTCGTGCATATTTTTCCTATAGGATGTAACATATTTTAATTATATTCATTATACCTCTCAATGCATATATGTTGTATGTACAATGTAAATGTTACACCTAGTGTTATGTAACTGTATAACTTACATGGTTTTCAATTATATTTTTATTCCTAGAAATGAGTATCTCTTGTGTATGATGTAAATGTTATACCCATTGATCTGTTAGTGCATATCTGAGGTTTCAAGTTATATTGTTTAATGTTCTACCCACTAATTTTTAAGTGAATATATGTGGTTTCATGTTATATTGTTTATGCATGTTAATACATATCTATTTTATAGGATGTAATTATTAATACCCATTGCATTGTAAGTGCATAAGATAAAGGGTTTACAATTATATTGTTCATGCCTATCAATGGCTATATGTTGTATAGGATATATTTTTTATATCCATTGTGATGTAAGTGCATAGCCCATTGGGTTTTCAGTTATATTCTTTATGCCTGCACTTAAAGCCAATAGGGCCTAATGTGTTTCAATGGGAGAGAAAGAGCAAATGATGTGTGTTAAATGGAAGGAAGTGGACGTTTTGTATGGATGTGTTACCCACTATGAGATTCCATATAATCTACAATATCAAATTGTTGTAGCCAATGTACTACAAGTGCATGCATGGGGTCTTGTTAAATGTTAATGGATGTAAACTTTATTCTATAAGTGCCTATCTATTGTAAATGATGTAATTGTTCAACCCATTGTGTTGTAAGTACATATTTGATTTTATTTTCTTACTATTTATGTGAAGAAGGAAAACAACAAAGTAAAAAAGATCAATAAAGGAAAACTATAAACATCTTTCACATTATAAATTATCAACATGTACACCAAAAATAAAGAACTATTCAAGCATCTCTAGGAACTTTTTGGTTTCCTAAAATGGTTTTGATTCTTATTTGATTCATGTTTATTATTTTCTATAGGTGACATACGAAGTTTGAATGAGGACCTAACCGGGAAAGAAGAGAGCCACAACAAGGTTGCCTCCATAGAAAAGAGAAGTTACATTCCCCCCAAATGAAGATCCTCCAGTTCATGCAGACAACAATCCACAACCTGTTAAGGGAATAGTGGAGATTACTCCATCTCAAAGAACACTGAAAACAAAAACACAAGTGTTGGTGTTCCTGATTGTCCAGGTTCCTTTAAATATTAGCTAAATCCTATGATCAAGAACCCTAGGTCAGTGGCCAACAAACAAGAGATATATTTTATGCTATTTCACCTCTGCACTTTAGGCTTTACAAAACCAAGGTGAGTTCCCCTTTGCATAACATCATTTGAATTATATCAATTCTAACAATGATGTCATAACAAATGATAATCTTCACTCTAATATTTTAGAGAATGAGCCTAATTGGCTAAATCATCTTCAAAACCCTTTATTAGCTCTGTATTCTTTGATAGTGTGGATTGAGTGTAAAATACAAATTACAATAAAGGTAAATTTCAATCTTTATATTTGATTCTACTTAGATTTGAGTTTTATGAATCAATTTTCCCAATTCCTTATCCATCACAGAGTCAATAATGAGATAATTATTCTAAATAGCAAACCAAATAACTCACTTGAGGGTTATACAATCTTATTTCCTTACAATAAGAAACCAACAAATAGACTATATTGTTAATCTTCTTAGTGATCCTTACTGTAACCACATCTTCAAGTATCCAATTGAAAGAATTTTAATCCATTATTTGAATAGAAGATAATCAATTAAATATTAATCACAATAAATGTGCAATGAGAATCTCAAGAAGTCTTTGATTTTATTAAGATTCAAAAGGTGATGCATTACAATATCAAGACATTAGCTCAGTATGACTTGTATTCATATGAGTAAAATTGTACTGTTTATTTTTATTAGAGAGAGAAGTTACAATAATCCTTTTCTAAACTTCAAAAGACCTAACTATACAAAACTTAATTCTATACAAAGACTACAAGGACTAAGGACTCAAAATCCCTAGAATGAGGCTCAGAATTACCTTTTATAGATACAAGGGAAGCAACGAGAAAAAAGTGTTAATCACCACTTAAGTCACTAAAGACAAAATTCAAACAGTGACATTATTTATAAAGGAAAAAAACACTAATACAAAAGGAGTAACTCCTCAAAAAGTGGTTAGAGATCTTTTAGAGTATTTATATTGGTAGATGATCTTGATTTCTTCAAAATTTCTCTTTGTAGGTGACAAGATAGCTCTAACATTCCCTTTTTAACATTCTCATGTAGCAGTTATGTGTGGTTGGTGAAGATAGATTGAAACAAAACTCAATCTCTACACCTTCCATCTATTTGTCTTTATCATGCTTTACTGATATGTCAATCCTAAGTGGAAGAAATTGATTGAACTTAGCCATATGTGCTTTATAGTCATCACCTATTAAAATTTTCACCATATCAGAGAAGCCCACCATACTGTACACTAACTTGGAAAGTGAAACCATACATAGATGCAACTGCTCTGTATCAACTTCACCATTCTTATTTATTTTACTATACATAGTGTTGGAAGTCTATGCATTTTTTGTTGTCATTGATGTCAACCTATGGAGATGCTTTGATTTGTTACATTATGTTGTCATTAGTAGTCCCATTGATGTCAACCTCTAGTGTTTCCTTGATAAGCATGTGTGTGGTTGAATTGTTGTAGTGTAGTTGGTTTGGTGGTGATGAGAAAGTGTTGCAGATGATGAGATGATGTTTTTGGTGCTTGGTTTCCAAGTTATTTTGAGAAAATTTGAATAAAATAGGAAACAATGTGGTAAAGAGTGTTTAGTGTACTAGAGTATTGTTCAGTGTTTTGCTCCGCATTTCTTCTGTATTGAAGATTTTCTTATTCGGTTCGGATATGTTGATCAGAGGAGTTATATCCAGAGTTTCTTGTTCTGGATCGTTGTGCAGAAAAAGTTGTGTTCACCAATGTGTGAATTGTGAAAGCAGTGTTGTTAAGGAGAAATGGTTTTGCTCTACATTTCTTCGTAGTTTACTTTCTGGTCTTATGGATTTGAGGGTGTGCTTACATTGCTCATATCTAATGCAAGAGCATCCAGGGAGAAAATAAATCATGCATCGTCAATTCAGAGATTATTGACCAAATAAGACCTATCGGCGAGGCATGGTCCTATCGACAAGATGTTTGGGGATGTCTCTTCAACATTCCGATGGTGGGTGGTAGTGTTATGGGTGTGTTGGTGCTATAGCGGTGTGGGTCACGCTTGTCGAAAAGACATTTGTCAATGTCTCTTGGACATTTTGTGTCTATTTGACATTTCGATGTATGTGGGTTCAGTTGACTGCCATGTCGAGGTGACCTTATGGTATCAACGGGAGATACTCCTAAGTCTCTTCGACTTGGTTTGTTTCATTGACGGTGTGGTGGTAGCGATGTCGATGTGACATATGGGGTTCGGTGTGACATCTTCTTATGTCTCTTCAACATTCCAAAAATGATCCAATTGAGCTTATCAAGGTGACATGGGGACGTCGGAGTGAGATCTTCCTAAGTCTTGGTGATATTTCAATGGTAGTGATGAATGATGATGGTCAACGTGGTGGATGGCGAGTGAGGTTACGACACTTGGCAGAATGATACTCAATGTATTCCACATCGTTGTTGTGGAATACCTATCTATTGGACAACTTGGTGGAGGTGCTAATTACAAGGTAACAACTTGGAGATTTTGAATGATGATTGGATGAAATGGAAACTACGACATGAGGAGCAAGTCCGACTTAGAGAACTTGAGAGAAATATAAATGACGAAGGAATGCAAGAACGGGGATCGACAAAAGTGTGAGGAAAGCATATAGTGTAGAGCCAAATGTGAATTAAGATCTGCTCTTAGCAGATGCATGTAAGAAGCTTCCCATAAGATGGCAAGTACTTTGTAATGTTGACCTAGTAATAAAGATCATTTTTGTTGTGCAAACCTGGATGTTTGTATTGTTTTTATCTTTCTTTGTTGTGCTATAATCTGTTGGTTGTGTGATTGGATAGCCTGACAAGGCCCTTTGATCTCGACTACGTCAAGTGGTATCAGACCAAGGTTTTCTCTTGGGAAGGTGTCAAGCAATTACAAAGTCCTATAGAGAATTTGTTGTGGGTAAGTGAGAAAGAAGGAAACCTACAGCTGCAAAGGACTTGCATAATATGGCATAAAGAGGATGAGGCTAAGGATGAGGGGTGCAAAGAGAAACAGACCTTGTCTTGATAGATATGTTGAGAGGGATTGCGACCAAATTAGAGGTTGTCGAGAATGCACAAAGAAAAGGTCATCATGTCAACGATGTGAGTGACGAAGAAGAAGAACATGTTGAAGCTGAAGGAGAACAACCAAAACTTGATCGAGGAGAAGAGAGGTTCAATTGAGCCCTAACCAGAATAAATACCAGACCCTGTTTTGATCCCCCTGAGTACAAGGGGAACCTAAATTTTGATGAATTACTGGATTGGATTACTGATATGGAGAAGTACTTCGGTGAAATTTTCCTACACAAAGTTGAAGGGGCATGCATCCCTATGGTGGGATCATTTGCAGACTAATAGACAAAGGAGAGGTAAGGAGAAGATAAAATCATGGGACCGCATGTTGAATAAACTAAAAGCAAAGTTCATGCCTACAGATTATCAGATAAGTCTATTTAGGAAATTATAGAACTTGAAGCAAAGAGAGTCCAGTGTCAAAGAGTACACTAAAGAGTTATATTAATTGAGTATTCAAGCAAACCGCATTGAGGATGAGGTTGAGCAAGTTGCAAGATACCTAAATGGTCTGTGAGTGTCCATTCAAGATGAAATAAGTTTGTTCAAGTTGCAGAGCATGGAAGAGGCTTATCAATGTGCCTTGAAAGCTGAGGATAAATTAAACAAAAAGCAACAAAGCAATAACAAGGGTAGAGGCCGAAATTCCCATGGCTAAGGGTAGAGCAGTGGTGGAAGAGGATATTCAGCCAAACATGATGGAGAAGGGACCTCTCAAGACACAAGAGGTATAGGAGATTTCCATGGAAAAGGAGAGTCATCTCGAGGAAGGGGTAATTTTGGAAGAGGAAGAGGTAGAGGATTCACTGTTACATGCTACAAATGTGGAGAGATTGGGCACAAGTCTTTTGAATTCCCACAAGTTCAAGGTGGAGGAAAAGGAAAAGAGGCCAGAGTACATATGGCCCAAGCTGAAGATGAAATGGTGGAAATTTCAAAGCATGGAGAAGATCCAGAGGATGGAGAATCCTTGATGATAAGGAAGATTTTGTCAAGTCCTGAGAAGGTAGAAGTAGAACCAATATAGAGAAGGAATTTTTTCAGAACCAAATGCAAGTCAGATGGTAAGAGTTGTAAAGTAATTATAGATAGTGGCAACACATACAATATTGTGTTTGATGAGATGGTTAGGAAGTTGAAGCTGAAAAGAATGAAGCATCCCAGTCCATACAAGGTTTCATGGTTGCAGAAGGAGCATCAATTAGTGGTAAGAGAACAATGCTTGGTTAATTTTTAGATTGTTAAATACAAGGATGAAATGTACTTTGTGATGTAATGCTAATGGATGCATGCCATATTTTGTTGGGAAGACTGTGGCAGTTTGATCGTCAAGTTGTTCATGATGGTAAGAATAATACATATACCATTAAGAAGGATAGTCAAGAACTTACTTTGAATCCCATGAAGGATAATGATGAAGACACATAAGGTACTTCCAAGGTGTGTTTTGTTGTAGGAAAGTAGTTCCTGAAGGATCTGAAGAAGGATGATGTTTTTTATGCAGTGGTAGCACGACCACCTCAAAACCTGACAACAAAAAAGGAAGAAAAGCTACTGGTAGAAATTCAAGAATTAGTGGATGAGTATGTTGGCATAATGATGAAAGAGTTACTAGATGGATTACCACCAGTGAGGGAAACCAGTCACTGTACGGATTTGATTCTAGGTGTGAGTTTTCCAAACAAGGCACTGTATAGGATGACACCACAAGACAAGGGTTTGATTAGGGAGAGTCTCAGTCCATGTGTTGTACCTATTGTATTAGTGCCTAAGAAGGGAGGTGAATGGAGGATGTGTACAGACTCTCGTGTGATTAATAAGATCAATATCAAATATAGATTCTCGTTGCCCAAAATGGATGATTTAATGGACTATATGAACAAAGTGAGGTATTTCACGAAGATTGACCTAAAGAGTGGTTACCATCAAATCATAATTTGTGAAGGGGATGAGTGGAAGACAACATTTAAGATGAAGGATGGGCTATATCAGTGGCTAGTCATGTCGTTTGGATTGAAAAATTCCCCTAGTACATTCATAAGATTGATGAATCAGGTGTTGAAGCCCTATCTTGGTAAGTTTGTCATAGTTTATCTTGATAATATTTTAACTTCCAGTAATATTTTAATTTCCAGTAGAACAAAAGAAAATTTAGAACATGTTAGAGCTATTTTGTAAAGATTGAAAGAAGAGAAGTTAATGGTGAATCTGAAAAAGTGTACTTTCATGAAAAAGGAGTTAGTGTAATTGGGATTTGTAGTTTCTGAGGAAGGATTGAAAATGGATCCTAAAAAGTTAAAGGCTATTGTTGAGTGGTCATCACCAAGGAGTACTTTTGAAGCCCATAGTTTTCATGGGTTGGTGAGCTTCTATAGAAATTTCATAAGAAATTTCAATAGGATATGTTCTCCCATTACAGAGACAATGAAGGGAACAAGAAAAGAGTTCCAATGGACAATTGTAGCAGAGAAGAGTTTTCAGTTGTTGAAAAGAAAGGTGACAGAATAGTCGGTGTTGGCGTTATCAAAATTTGGAAAAGTTTTCCAAGTAGATTGTGATGCAAGTGGAACAACAATTCGAGGAGTACTCAGTCAAGAAGGAAGACTAATAGCGTACTTTAGTGAGAAGTTGAATGAAGCCAGGAGGAAATACTCGGTGTATGATCAGGAGTTCTATGAGATTGTGCAAGCACTCAAGAAGTGGAGGCATTATTTATTGCTGAAAGAATTTGTGTTGTATATAGATCATGATGCCCTACAATTCATAAACAACCAAGGTAAGTTGAACTAGAGGCATCTGAAGTGGGATGAGTTCTTGCAGAGTTATTCTTTTGTGTTAAAAACATAGAAGCGGTAAATCCAATAGAGTTGTTGATGCACTAAGTAGGATAACTTTATTGATGAGCGAGATGAGAGTGAATCTTGTTGGTTTTGATTCATTGAGTGAGTTGTATGAGCATGACCTAGATTTCAGAGAGGAATGGTTAGCATGCAAGAATCTAGTTGAATGGGATCAAACTCTATGGTTGGAGTATTTCATTCAAGAGAACTTGTTGTTCAAAGAAAAGAAGTTGTGTATATCAAGAGGTTCCATGAGGGAGAATCTCATTAGAGAGAAGCATAGTAGTGGACTAGGTGGAAATTTTGGAATAGATAAGACAACTACGTTGTTGAATGAAAGCTATTATTGGCCGAGAATGAGTGTGTATGTCAAGAAAATGGTACAAGGATGTAGAATTTGTCATCATGCGAAGGGTATGAAACAAAATACCAGACTGTATCAACCATTACCGATTCCAGAGAGGCCGTGGGAACACATTAGCATGGATTTTGTTTTGAGACTGCCTCAAACTCAGTGAGGTAATTATTATTATTTTTGGTTGTTAATAGATTTTCAAAAATGGCTCATTTTATTCCATGTTATAAAATTAGCGATGCTTCCCATATAGCAAGTTTTTTTTTCAAAGAAATAGTTCAGTTGCATGGTTTTCCTAAGAGTATCATATATGATCGAGATACAAAGTTTGTTGGTCATTTATGGCGAACATTGTGGAAGAAATTAGGCACACATTTAGGTTTTAGTTCAGCCTACCATCCACAAACAGATGGATAGACCGAAGTCGTGAAGAAGAGTTTAGGTAATCTCCTTCAATGTTTGATTGGAGATAAACCAAAATAGTGGGACTTGTTGTTGTCACAAGTAGAGTTTGCCTATAATAATTCAATAAATAGGAGTATTGGGAAAATCCCATTCAATATGGTGTACGATTTCAGCCCTAGGGGCGTGGATAAACTTAGAGATAGTGCAAACCTAGTGAAAACAAGTGTTGTGGCATAGGATTTTGTAGAATATATCAAAGATTTGCATAAAGAAGTGAAGGAAAAGTTGAAGAGTACAACTAAGTATAAAGAGTTAGCTAATCGTCATAGAAGAGGATAGGAATTTCAGATTGGAGAACCGGTGTGGGTTCATTTAAGAAAGGAGAGGTTTCCATAGGGAACTTATAATAAGTTAAAATGGAAGAAAATAGGTCCTTGCCGGTTCCTACGTAATTTTTTATCCAATGCTTATGAAGTTGAATTTCCAGAGAATGTAGATATATCTCCTATGTTCAATGTCAGTGATATGTACAAATTTTTTGATGAGGAGACAAGTACTCAATCACATTCACGTGTTAATATGGATTGGGTGAACTAGCTACCTATGAAGCAAGCTAAAGAAGCAGATGTAATTATTGATTCTAGGGTTGCAAGGAAAACATGTGGTAAGAGTATAGGGAGTACCTGGTTCGTTGGAAGGGAAAGTCAGTGGATGAAGCATCTTGGTTGAAGGTGCATGAACTAGCTCAGTCTAGACTATTGGTTCCATACTAGCCCAAATTTTCCTGAGTCTTCACTCATGGAACATTTCTCCTACCCCGAGGTGTCTGATGTAGGAGCATCCAGGGAGAAAAGTAATCCTACATTGTTAATTCAAAAATTATTGACCAAATAAGACCTATCGGCGAAGCATGGTCCTATTAGCAAGATGTTTGGGGATGTATCTTCAACATTTTGATGGTGAGTGGTAGTGTTATGGGTGCGTTGGTGCTATATCGATGTGGGTCCCACTTGTTCGTAGGAAATTCATCAATATCTCTTTGACATTTCGTGTATGTTCAACATTTCAATGTTTTTGGGTTTAGTTGACCCTCGCATCAAGGTGACCTTATGGTGTTCGCGGGAGATACTCCTAAGTCTCTTCAACTTGGCATGTCTCATTGAACCTGTGTGGTAGTAGCGATGTTGATGTGACATACGGGGTTCGGTGTGACATCTTCTTATGTCTCTTCGACATTCCAAATGTATCATAGAAAAAAGGCAACTTGCTTGATTTGGGGAATAATTGATGATAAACTGGACTTATTGAGGCCTTGATTCAATGTTGTGGGGTGTTTTTCACATCCACACTAGGTCTTGGACCCCTTTCAAATGCATTTAACGATGTCTTGTAAAGGTGTTGTAAAAGAATTTCATGTTTTTCTAGACTTAATAAACCCATTTCTCCCTAATTCAACATTATAAAATGTATTTAATTGCATTATCACATCAATCTAGAAGGCTTGTAAAATAAACTTAATGTTAATCTAGTTTTGTAATGTGTCTTGCACATTCACATTGGATGGTGTGCCTTACTAGGTTGTGTGGACCTCATTTTAGTGTTGTAAAGTGTATTTAATCACACTTTCACATTGAATTATGTGTCCCAATCCCTAATTGACCTTCATATCATCATTAATAGGCCCCTATTACCCCATATTATGCATCCTGAGGCATAAATTGATCAAATAAGCGACAAAGTCATCATATAAACCTTATTTCCTTACTTCCTAACATCTTAGCTGTCAAATGGGACCCTTTGGGACTAATTCGCTATATGTGGTGAATCGGTCCCTGCTAGGTGGGACTGATTTGCCCAAGGTGGCAAATGAGTCCTATTTGGACCATTTTTTACTTTTGAGCGGGAAATTTTGGAATTTAAGTTTTATTTTTCTTTACGTCGGCCTTAAGGATCCATTTTATGGGTAAATTAGGAGAATTTCCTATAAATTCAACCTTCTAAGCCCTAATTCATAATCTCTTAATCTCTTAATTCATTTTTACAACTCATTCATCATCCATCTTCTCTTTCAAGCAAGTTAGGGTTTCATCATTGCAAGTCGTCAAGATAGCTTCCTAAGACATTCAAGGGTAGATTCTTCATTTTTTTCTACAGACATTCAAGATCAATCTCCATGGAAAGGTATTAACTTCATTGTTACATGCTTCATTTCATTCTTTCTCTATTTTGGTTTAATTACCTACAAAGGGGTTTGACCAAGGCAAACCCCCATGCCCTAACATCAAACATTTCTCTTTCTTGTCTTGTGTGTTTGCAGATTTAGACATCTTGGAGGCTTAGAAATCATTGAATATTGCATCGTAAAGTTGTTCAAGTCATCTCTTCATTGGATAAGTCAAAATACCAACAAAAAGTCACCTTCAAGCCCGAGTTTGATAGTTTCATAAGCGGACACCCGAAGAAGCAGAAAGTGTAGACCGAAGACTCATGTTTCCACCTTTGAATATTCAAAAATTCAAAAGTGGACTCATTCACCATGGGTAGTGAATGAGTCCCACTTCCAGGCCTGATTTTGGTTTTCTGCATTTTTGGATACCCATTTGTTTGAAACGGACTCCGAAACAGTTTCACAAAACTAGGACTAATTCGCCCAGAATGGTGAATGAGTCCCACCAAGCCTAAAAATTAGGATCAATAGCATTCCAGAAGTCATTTCCAGTCTTTATCAAGATATCAAGTGCACACATCTAGTTTCATTAATTTATGTTACAGTTTTCTATTCATTTTTAGGTGTTTTTGCATTACACAATGTGTTTTCAAACAAGTTGTATTTCTTTAGTTTCCATTCAATAATCAATAGCTTTCATTAGTTTGCTGCATCTAGATCATTGCATTTAGTCTCAATTCCATATTGCATACCTTAGTTTGAGTGAACCACCTCAATTTTAGGGTTCTATCTCTCTCTCCTTTAGGTGAAAGATCCTAAGAGTGTAAGAGAAGTACATAGAACACACCTCAAAATTGATGCTTCACCAAAAATGATCCAATTGAGCTTATCAAGGTGACATGGGGACGTCAGAGTGAGATCTTCCTGAGTCTTGGCGATATTTCAATGTCAACAATGAATGGTGATGGTTAATGCGGTGGATGGCGAGTGAGGTTACGACACTTGGCATAACGATATTTGATGTATTCCACAGCATTGTTGTGGAATACCTATCTATTGGCCAACTTGGTGGAGGTGCTGACTACAAGGTAACAACTTGGAGATTTCAAATGATGATTGGACGAAATGGAAACTATGACATGAGGAGAAAGGCCAACTTAGAGAACTTGAGAGAAATATAAATGATGAAGGAATGCAAGAACGGGGGTTGGCGAAAGTGTGAGGAAAGCATACAGTGTAGAGACAAATGTGAATTAAGATCTTCTCTCAGTAGATGCATGTAAGAAGCTTCCCATAAGATGGCAAGTACTCTGTAATCTCAACCTAGTAATAAAGATCATTTTTGTTGTGCAAGCCTGGATATTTGTATTGTTTTTGTCTTTTTGTGTTGTGTTATAACCTATTGGATGTGTGATTGGATAGCCTGAAAATGTCCTCTAATCTCAACTGTGTCAATATCTATCTCTATTCTGAGTTGTAAATGAAGTTTTATGCTTTGCAAGGTTGGATTCTTATGTTACAGCATGTGGAAGGTTAACTAGGTGTATAGGATGAGTTTTTCTTTATGTGAAAGTTGTTGTGAAGGGATTTGTTTAATTTTAGGGTGTTTATGGAATATTATGGATTTTTTTTGAGTGTTGTGTGTGGTTCACAAGTCATCTTTGATAAAAGGAAGTGTGTACTTAAATGTTCAATGGTGTTTACATAGGTTCAACCAACCTTGGGTGTTTACACCAATTGCAGATATGCTTCAATGTTTTTGGAAGGGTGGTGTGTTGTGTTCATGTGTATTTAGGTTTGAGTTAAGGTGTGGTGTGGTTCGCCTTCATTCCTTTCCACCATGGGAATGTTTTGGTGTCAACCTAATTTGAATTTATATGTTTGAGGTGCATAGATGATCTTGTGAATTTTTTTCAAGGTTGTGATGGGTATTTATATGTGCTGAGTTGATGGAGGATGAATGAATGAATTGTGTGTGATACAAATTATGATGTGAAGTGTTAAAGTGTGAAGTGCAGTGTGATCCTTAATGACTAATACTACTAGAAGTAATGAGCAGAAGGTGTCTACATTCTATAGAGAGAGTGTGAATGTACTGGGTGCTTTTGTTACTCTGAGACGGATTTCTCATTGTAACAATCTTCTTTATTCTTCTTTCTATTCTAGAAGTGATCCCTTCTTTCTCTTGGGAAGTGCGCCCTCTAGTAGTGAGCCTATTGTATTTGGTGTTGCAATTATTTTATATTATGAGCTAATCCTCACCGTGGTTTTTCCCTTCTTGGGTTTTCCATGTAAATTTGGGTTTCTCATGTGTTTAGATGTGTTTGCATTGTTGTTTCTCATGTTTATGTTCTGGTAATGCATGATAAGGGTTTAATGGTTGTTAATGGTTTATGGATTAATGAAAATATAAATGTTAATGAGAGTTTGATGTCTTAATGTACAACTAATTCACCCCCCTCTCATTTTTCTTGTTCATTCAACACATAGGGGTGAGGATATCAACAAAACTTGACTTCCACCCCCTGCAGGGCTTGGTCTCCCCATCTTCATTCCAAATTTGAGGCATGTTAAACTCCTCAAAACCATAAAAAGTGTTCAACTCTTTCTTTATGAGGTTCCTATAAATATTATGATGATTACAAACATTATCCAAAAAAATTGCCCTGCCAAGAATATTCACTCAAATTGTGATCAAAATTGGAGTTCTCAACAATAATTTTCAATAATGTAACTCCCTGGGAACAACAAGATTTAAAAAAACTTCAGTTTAACTCCTTCTTGAGTGTGTCTAGTATATTCATCTCTCAAATTTCTATAGTTATCCCATACCTTATCCACTTAGCACAATATATTTGACAACTTATGTCCCAAAATGTTGTTAGAAAAAAAAAATTATTAACTGCCCCCTCCTTTGTTGCTTTAGCTTTTTCTATGCTTTGCTTAAGGTCTTCTTTCAAACTCTTAATCTCAAGGGCCAAGCTCTCCTTTTCTTGTGATCCTTGAGCCTCAATTACTATTTGAGGTGGGGGTAACAATCCTATGGTAATATTTAATTGCTCTTGTAGCCTCAAGTTTATTGCATTGGCCTTGTCTAGGTCTCCTTGTATCTTCTTTACTATTTCTTTTGTGAATAGGGTTGTATTTCTTGTGAGGGAGGCTACTTGGAAAACACTTGTATCTCCTATTCTTCTAAGTATCATATTTCCCATAAGCTCATTGGGATAATTGATAACCAAGGTCTCATGCCTTGGATTGAAACCAAACCAAAATTAAAGGACCTCAGCTTGCTCCTCTGAGCTCAAAACTGGATCTTCTACCCATATCTTTTGATGGCGTCAAATGTAATGGCATATGACATGTCCCATCCTATTAGAAGAAGGCATCCTCTAGTTTTTACCAATTCTATACCCCTTTGAGGGGTCATGGCTTTCATTTCCTTCTTCATATTGTCCCAAAATTTTATAATTATTTATTTTTTGTGTTTTTTTGTGAGGCTCTTATCTGATACCCTATGTTGTAGTTCTTCTCCTTTATTTTTTAGGAAAAATCCCTTTAACTCCTTAGTTGTGAAAAAGTGATAATCTTGAATGAATTCATTGCAAGGCCATGCCCTAATATCATCCACAACCTACCAACCAGTCTCAAAATGGATGATCAATCTATCATCAATGGGTCTTTTAGTGATAACCTTGGGTAGAGGATGCATTACCTCCACCATATTTGCATTATCATAGATCTCATTTGGTCCTAGAGGATAATCGACCAAAGGTCTAGATGAGGGGTCAATATATTGTAAGGGAGTGACTTGTTGAGGACTTTGGGGTACATCCCTCTGGGAAGTAGAAGGTCTAGGAATAATTGATGAGGTATTTATCACATTTGACAATAGTTGATTTGCATTATCCAATATAGTCATCCTCCTAACTATGGGATCTTCAAAATGAAAAAATTATCCTTCAAATGATGGATCTTTCTGCTTCTTATTTTTTGTAATTTGGATCTTTACCCATAAGGCCCTCCTCTATGCAACCTCATTCTCTATGGAATAGTTTCTTATCAAATCTTTCATACTATTAAAATCATGTGGGCAGGGTGCCATCTTGAAAATGGCTCTTTGATCATTTATAAACCTTTTTGGATCACACCTTATTTTGTCTACCTTCATCCTATAAGGTAACAATTTTCCATACGATAGTTCCATGCCCTCTCTTGATGTTACTAAAAGTGTGAAAATACTATCATAGAAGGGAGGATGGAATACTTCTATTATTCCTAAAAAAAGTCTTGTCAACCTCATTTAATTGCCACATTATCTCCAAAAAGGCAATTCGGTTTGGTAAAATTTTTGGTAACACATGTGGTGCTATTGGAGGCCCATACATCCTTCTTGATTATTGTGGCATCTGTGTAGAAGAACCAATCACCCCAATTTAGATTGATTAACTTCTCTGGAATTAACTCTTTGGGCCTCAAAAATTGCCTCACCTCATTGGATAATCTCCAATCTACTGGCTAACCCAAGTTATCAAAAACTATCCTGATGAAAACTCTTCAAAAAATGATTAGTTGGCCAAGTCCCACAATATTTATCCCAAATGTAAGTCCATTTGTGGACTGGAAATGTTATCTTTTTCTCATCCAAGGTTTTGATTTGTAGATAGGGGGACCAAACCTTTACTCCACTATACAAAATTATGTGAAAAATCAATGAGTACTTCTTAAAGTGGACCGTGTTGCTATCCTTCTTGAGTGAACTCAATGATTTGTGTAAGTCCTCTACAATATACCCAACATAATCATATGGATTATTCATAATTCTACTATGAATATCCATAGTCATTACCATCATATTCACTGGCATCTGAATTTTTCTTTCCAACCCTAAAACTTGACATAGTGAGAAATGTGTCTTTATAAAATAGTCCTCAAATATATCTTATCCAAAATGTTCCAAATCTCCACTGGCGAACCTCCTTGGCACTCTGCTATGCCCTCTAGGATTGAAACATGACAACCATTTGAATATGTAACTATCTCGGTGTCTCTGGTATTCTTTGGTAAGGACACCCAAATCTATTGGCAGTTGATAATTAGGGTTCAAGTTAAAAACCTTACATATATGAGCTATATTTAGTGGCATGAGGAATTTCTTGTCTACAGTGAATATTCCTCTCTTCTCAAGGTTATAAGCCCTTGCAACTGCTCGAATCAAGTCAACAATAACAAACACATTTGGTACAACCAACCTTCCTAGCCCTAAACACTAGATGTTGAAAATGAGCATTTCTGTTAGATATTTTTTGAAAGAATGCTTAAATAGGGCAATCCTTGTATCAAAATTATAGGGTCTCTGTAGTTTTCATTCTTGTCAAAAACCCTATCAACTAAAATTCCCAACCTTTGGGCCATTCTCAACCTCTTAGCTAACCTAGGAAGTTGTGTAATGATGTCATCATCTGACCCCCTCTTGTAACACCTTGATGTTCCAAGCATGATTTTTAAACCAGGGTTGTAGTAATTAAAAAACTAGGGTTTTGAAATTTACACTTCGAAGAAGATTTCTATAAAATTCCTCAATGTCTACCCTTCTAAAGCCTTAAAATCATTTATATATACTTGAAACTAGATGACCAACACTCTTTTATTCTTTGAATTGTACAAACATGGTCAAAATTACTTGTTTGTCATCCACTAGAAACCCTAAATTTGTTATGAAAACCATCATACACTCAAAAATCTTCAACAATTTCACTCTGATACTTTTCCTTTGTGCTTTGAGTAATGAAATGTGAGATAATTAAGCCAATACCCTGGAGAATATGGTAGATACATAACACATAAACTATCAATTTTCTCACATGCTTGAACGTTTAAGTAACCAATGGTAGTCGTTCTCCATTTTTTAATGAGTTGTTGATCTTAGAAACTCGACGATGATCATGGGAATTTAAAATTTATTTTTCCATGAGAAATCCTTCTTTATTTTTGCATAGCTCCAAGACACATGTCATCATTTCAAGGACTTGTGGGAGTAGAAAGAAAAACCTTAAGGCTTCCCCAATAGTTCATTTCTCCATGAAACACTAGTGGTAAGCAGGACTGGACACATGGTGCAATTTTGGGAGTTTATGGGAATAATAGATTGGTTTAATATCCCCATCCAAAGGTTATAGCTATCATGAAAAGGAAAAAAAAAACTTTTTACTTGAAACAAAGGCTTTTTACTAATTCACAGGGACTAGTGCTTTCAAAATAAAAGTCTCTAAAATACAAAGGCTTTACACGATTTAAAGGTTGAAACACGTGATTTTAAAGAACTACTTAAGGGGTAATGAATGATTAAAGGGGGGCTTCACTTGGGACTTAAGTTATTAGCATGAAAATGTAGCCTATAATTTGATTGTTTGAGGACTTGTACATGTCAATTCTTGTATTAAAGACAAAAGGTATTTCACAAGCTTGTGGGGAGAATAGTAGAACACAAAAGGTTTTAGTGAACCAAATAAACTATGTGAAATATCAACAAGTGTCTTGTGGGACCCAAGAGAATGCAGGGAATTTTAGTAATAGATTATAATATATACAAAAATGGGATTTCTCAGTATTCTAACAAAAGGGGTCAATAAACACATAGGACATAAGCCTTAAAGTTATAACTTAAAGGATAGGAAACTTAGGTTAAAGGTCAATAATGAAATACAAGAAAAGTGCAAGGGTTTTGGGTAAAAGTTTAGGGTTTAGGTACCCTAATGCATAATTTGTTACATTTCCTTGCAAAATTTAAGGATTCTTAGGAATTCAAAAGACCAAAATGCCATAGAAAGCTAGAAATTAAACAAGTAGCACCAGTGAGAATGAGAGTGGTTGACAAAGGACCTAACAAGGAATCTTCAATATATAGAGGATATAATGGTATTTTGACATGGGATGCAAAGAAAAAAGGAGAATACCAACAACAACACTCACCATATGCTTAGGTGGGCTTACATCCACATCCAAGAAAGGTTCTCCAACTATATTGATAGAAGATGAAGAGGCTCTTATTATTGAATGGTGTAAAAAGATGGTTGTAGTTGTCCATGGCCTTGAGATTATCAATCTGAAGGTAGAGGTAGCCTAGATTTTCCAGTCTAGATCCAACCCTTTTGAGGATGTGTTTCCTAATAAGTCTTAGTGGACTAGTTTTAAGATGCGCCATCTAGAACTCACTATACGCATAGTTGAAGGCCTTGACAAGGACAAGACACTCAACCTCAGAGTTTTTGTATCCTCTTTCTACAAGATATTGTCCATAATGTATGATGAAAATATGTATGGTCCTCAATGAATATGGAGTTACAGTGAAATAGGTATTCAGGTAAGCAAAAATGGTGTGATGAGGGTGTTGAAAAAAACATGTAGTAGGAGTGTGTAGTACATAATTCCCAAGAATCAAGAATGTATTATGATTTTATGTTGTGTTAATGTTGTTGGTTAGAGAATACCTGACTTCTACTTGTTTAAGGGAAAAAGAAGCTCCAAAATTACATTGCAAGCTATGAATTAGGTTCTTGCATGGAAACCTAGTTACACACATGGATGACAAAATAGATTTTCAAGAATTTCTTACACCACTTTGCATAATCAATTCTAGGAGACATGTCACCCAAAAACATACACTTACTCATTTTGATGGTCATGGAAGCCATGTTGTAGTCACAAAAATCTAAGAGGAGAGGATTTTAGGCATTTATTTGCTTACACTACCTGCGCACACGTCATATAAACTACAATAAATAGATGTGAGTGTGTTTTTTCCATTCAAAAAATACTTCAAATCAAAATGGGCAACATGGCTAGCAATGTATGCAAACATGGAAATTAGAAAGGTAGAATTAGTGGAACTAGGCAACAAGTCATTACAAAAAATATTGGAAGTATTGAATATCACAATAGGATTCAAAAGGATGGGGATATGGCCCCTTAATCCCAATGCACTAATGGATTACATGTGTCTAAGTGACACATACCAATTCAACATAGTCGATGATGCCTTTGCAGTGCAAAACATCCTTAGTTTATCAGGTTTTGTTTCAACTAATGAAGTGGCACACACATTGCAATGTACAACAAAATCATAGGTAAAATAAGGTATACAAGATACACTTCAAATTAGTCTTACTGATTCAATTGTAAAAGTGGTGTATGATCAACTATCTCTTGATATGGTAGAAAATTAGTGTGAGGAATTTGATGATGGTCTTAGTCTTCCCTCGTAGCCTAGCCAAACTTCATGGTTGGGGGAGAGAGCTATGAATTTGGGTATTGACTTATAATTCCAAGAAGAATAGGGAACATTTTTGTTCTCATCTCCACCAACCACATTTTCCATACCTGAAATTGTACATTACTATGTTGAATGTAGAAGTTCGAATGGTTGAGTCAATGCATATTTCAACCAAGATACATAGGCTATTGGCAAGGAAGGCAAGGAAAAAATTGAATCCCAATTGAATCAAACAATGTAATCCCAATTAGTTTTAACAATTAGTAAATTTCTCAAGCTGCCTTTATACATTATCAATGAAAGAATGAAGAGTGCTATTGATAATGGAATTTGGTTGATCCGACAGTCTCAGATGTTAACAACTGCGTACTGCATGACTTTGTTAATAGAGTAGAAGAAAAGGAAGAAAGAAATAGAGGACCTCAAATCCCAAAAGAACTAATAGAATAAGAAGAGAAAGGTAGCACATAATTTTATGATGGAGTTGAAGGAGGAAAGAAAAATTGATAAGGAAATTCAACATAAAGAAAGAGAGTAGCTGAAAATGTTACAAAAGAAGAAAAAAGAGTAGAAGAGGGAGCAAGAGAAGGTTTGAAAAGATAAATAAATAAAGAAAAGATAGATCAAGGTGGCATAAAGGGAATTTTAGTGAGAAAGGTAGTTAAGCACTCCTATGAACCCATTACCAGAGAATCATGCTTTATTTTGGGATTTAGTGAACATAAATATCTCTCAAATTTTTTTGATACTAATAATTGTTCAAGTCTCATCCCATCCCATGTAAGATACACTCAAATTTAAAGTAAAAAATCCACTCAAGATGAACATTATAGCCATCAATTTTTTGTTGGTATGAATTGTTCAACACTCACCCCATCACTTGTAAGCTTCAGTCAATTTCCAAATCCAACTCTAACTCATGTAACCACAACTTCAAAGACACTATAATTGGACAAGAAATGGCTCCAAATATTTTTTCTATTTAGTTTGATTGAGGTTGAGAGGGACCAATCATACAAATCCATCATATTTTTTCTACTTTTGTACTATACATTGGGGATTAAAAAGATTATGTTATGAATATAAGTTTATAGTTAATTTATGTTTTTTTCTTGCAAGTATGTTCAACTGTTGACCCCCTTTCAATTTAATTTTAGCCAACTAGATTAAATTTTCCAAGCATTATATTCTAATTGGTCTGACATGTTTATTATTTTCCCATTTGGATGGCTGACCGATTGTTGGTCGAGTCCACCCTAGAGGCTACATTGCAGAGACCTAGTATTGGATCCTAGTGCCACATGACAACTAAATAGTTTTCTACCTTGAACATCCTCTTCCTCATATTTATTGTGCACTTATTGTTCATTCCCTTCCCTCCAACCACATGCACTACATGTCGCTTCCCATTTACTTAGCTCTAATGGTGCACAATTCCAAATCCTTTGATCATTCAATGCTCCAAATTTTTGCACATCCCATTCACTTTCATCCCTTTCCTACATGCATCTTTTGGAGTGTTCATTACCATAGGCACCAATACATGTTTGAATCTACTTTGTATTCAGTAATACATTTTTAGTGTTAAACTATGTTGCATATATCCACAAATCACTTTCAAAAGTATATTGTAACATAGTTGAACACCAAAGGCCTTTGTGAAAACCAAGTCTCTTCAATGCTACAACCTCAAAGCAACATATAGTTTAATATCCTATATTATGTAAATTTTGTTGCCAATGTTATGTACATGGCAATATGATGTAAATATTGTTATATGGATATGTTCATTGGTTTGGCCGAATGCTATTTTGGGTCTAGTATCTTATTTGATATACATGTTGTTGCTAGTATAGTGCAAATGCATATATAATGTAAATATAGTTAATTAGACTAGTTCTTTGATTATGTTGATTGATTGTTTGGGTTGAATTATTCAACTCTAGTCCCATTTTTTGGGATGGTTAGGTCATTTCAGATGAATGCAAATGGTTATATATTTTGATTGCATGATTCATAAGCCTAAGATCTTCAAGTCTGTTGGTAGTAACTAAGCATGTGGTAAGCGATGTGTGATAAGATGAGTAAATGGGAAGGGACACACAATTAATGTGGATGATTAAGAGTTAAATAATATATATACGCAAATAAAGTACACTGCCAACAACATTTATATTATAGCATAAAACCCCATATATGCACTTACACTATAGTGGGTACAAAATTTACATCATATAGAATAGATAGACATTGATAAGCATAAGCAATATAACTAAAATCCCTATAGGCCATGCACTTATAGCACATTAGCTATAACAATTACATTGTATACAATAAATATGCATTCACATGCATAAACAATATAACTTCAAACCCTAGATATGCACTTACAAGTCACTGGATAGAACTCAAAGACAATTATAAAACAAAATTTACATGGTATAGAATAGATAGACATTTACATAACAATATTATACAAAATTGACATCATTACAATAGATAGACATCTAGACAACACTAGAAACAATATTTACATATTCTAGAAGTCTTAGGCATTTACAACATCCAATTAGGCTAAATTAAATATTGGTTTAATTTATGTAATTGTTAGTCCACGTGCCCCCCAAAGGCATCCCACTCCACTATGGGATCCTCTTCCCTAATATATATGAGAGATGTAGTTAATTCTAGCCGTTTTTCTTTCATCCCTTTATTTTAATTTTTTCTTCATTTCAACCAAATAAATAAAGTTACCCAAAATTTATCTTGTTTTGAATTAAATGAAGTTGACTTTATATATATTAAATGAAGTTGATTTTCTTAGATCAATAGAGAAGTTGGCTTATTGGTCCATTCTCTAAAAAAATCCTCAAACATGCAAAGTAATTTTGAACCTCATTAATTGATTGAAATTGTTCGTATTTAAATTTTATGCTCTCACATGTGTTTCCATCTACCTTGTTTTGTGGGTGATTTTTCAAATAACAAATATATAAAATTAATATACAAATATGGATGATTGTCATTCTTAAATGTGTGTGACATGGCCTTCAAATATACTAGTTAAAAGTTGAATTGAATTCATAGTTTACTATATCTGTCATATACATACACATATATCTATATATATTATATATGTATATATGTATATATATTATAAATATATTTGCATGCATACATACATACATATTGTAGCATAAAAAATTGTCACCCTTGAAAATTTCACACTACTTTTAGCTCCCCCTATATGCTTGGACCTAGTTATGCATTTAATTACCCGTTTTATAAACATCTTTTGAAAATTAAACAAATGGAAATGGAAATGAGTATTCAATATGTCCCCTTGACACTTTGGGCCTCAAAAAGAATGGGTCTAGTCTAGGGTGCCCCACACCCTAGACCGTCTATTTCTGGCTCCAATTTGAATATGTCAGTGTTAGTATTTTACTATTTGAATTTCAATTGTCGACTATCGACATTTGATTTTTGGGAAATTAGAAGAATTGCATATAAATACAAAGTATTTTCACCATTTGAAATCCTAAGCACACCTAATGAAAGCTAACAATTTTGGAGAATTAATTAATATTATTGTCAAGCATTCAAGTGTAGAATTATCAAAATTTTAGCAGTGTTCATTCATGTCAAGCATCAATCATGTTTTTATATAAGTTTGTTCATGTTTTGTGATCATTTATTTTGTGAGTACGAACACTTGTAGGATTAAAATCAATCAAATCAAAATTTTCTTAAAGGTGATGAGTACATGACTTCAATCCATCAAGGAATGCAGATCTGAGTAGTGAGTTACAACATTAGTCAATTCATACTCGTTTATCATTTACCCTCAACCCTACTAAGGGTAAGCTTTGTTTATACATCATCATAGTCATTGTGGAGGTAGAAATACCAAAATAAGGTTTGACTTAGGAAATCCCCTATATGGAAAAAATATTCCCCCTCTTTCATGTGTGTAGGTTTTTAGATATTAATCTAATTAGAGGAAGATAAAGGACTAATTTCTCATTTGTGTGTTCAATCTTGCAAGTTTTCAAGACATGAAGACTATATTTTCTCATCAAGAAATGAAGTGTGGACAATGACCCAGGGAGAATAGGAGCTACAGACCAAGGACCTCAGGCTTGTGTTCTCATATCTTACAAAAAAGGAGGACATTCTGGGGTGCACCATTCCCTAGACCAATTCAACTTCAAATTCACACACTAGGTTCCTCTATGTCTACTCTCTACCTTTTTGGATTTTGTTTCTATCTTCATGTATTCAATTTCTCAAAAATTATAATAGGTTGTTGCATTTTCATAGTTTACCTAGGAACATCATTGCATCATAGAATTAAATCAATCCTATCTATAAAAAAACTAACACAAATCCCCCCAAACAAGGATTAGAACCCTGATCCACCATTTTGACTCTTCCATTAAAGTTTGTAGTCAAGTGGATTTGAGATCATTTTTAATCCTTAAAATTGGGACATGTGTGATTTAGAACTATATCCCTTTTCTCAATCAAACTCATATGTGTATATGTAAATTTAAATATATTTAGATACATACATATAAACACATACACATACATTCATACTCATATGCACATATACATACATACATATACGTAAACATACATACATATACCTAAACACACACACATACATAAATATACCTAAACATACAAATGGATGAAAGAAAATTAGTCTAACTTAACTATACCTCTCATTTAAAAATAATAATTATGGACTTTAAGTTAACTAAATCTAATTGTATATGTCACTATGGAGTTAATAAACTAAGTTAACTTTAAAAAAACAAGATTCAATTTGGCTAAGTAATATATATCTATCTATATATCTAGTTCAACCTATCTATCTAAATGTGTATCTATGTTCCCATATCTATCTATCTATCTATCTATCTATCTATCTATCTATCTATCTACCTTGTTGAAAGAATGAAGAAGGAACCCTTTGATGTGTTTTCATTGATGCCAACATTGTTTGTTGACATTTTTGTCTAATTTGGTAAATAATTTTTGGTGGCATCTTTATCTGATAATTTGGTTCATATTTTCTCATGTTATAAGATCGACTTATGCGGTTACAATATGTTGTTTAGGACTACTAAATACATCTATGTTCAAGGTTTCAATGATTTTGGTTGATCAGATTAAAAGTTACAAGTAGCAGAAGTTTGGCATACAATTTTCTGGCTTATACAATGCAAGATGGTATGAGTTATCTGGTCCACATTCCTCTGATGTTTGGATTAAGACTCTAAAATTTTGGGAGATGGTTTAGAGGTGTCAATACTACATATATTCCAAATGGAACATGCTTATATGATCATTTAGATGATTGATGTTGGTTAGATTGGCTTATTTTGTGATTAGATCTAATTCTTGGCCGACCTAATACTTGAAATTGTGCTATGAAGATTAATATATATTGTGGATGTTAAGGGGATATATTTTAGATTCGTTCCAACCTAAATTCAATTTTTGCATTTTTTTTTTAGCATAAAGAAGTTTTTTTTTCAAGTATCAAGCCGACAAAGTGTCTTTGAATTAAAATATGACTGCATTTAATTAGGCCGACCTAATTGATGTATGCGGATGTAACAGGGCATATATGTGGAACATTTTGAGTTGCATAAGATGATGAGGATGTAATGTGATGTGTGCAAAATATGATATAGTGTGAACTTGAAAATTTGTATCTATGAGATCAGAATAAAGGCAAAATTTTTGTGTATGTTGAGCGACTACTGAGCAAAGCAGTATTTTTTATCTAGAGCTTCATTGAAACTAAATTCAACACAAGGGAGGTGCATCTTACACCAGTTCACACTTTGGCTATGTAGCCACTTTTGTCTTTTATCTATTTCTAGTTGTGAGCCTTATAGGGATAGTGAGTCACGTCAGTGAGCCTTTGTAATATCTTATAACTGGTTATAATATATTGTGAGCTAATCCTCATCGTGGTTTTTCCTTTTTTGGGTTTTCCAAGTAAAAATCTTGGTGTTCATGTGTTATGTGGTTTTGCGATTTCTTTCATGTTTTCATTCATAGCTGCAGTTAGATATGTTTTGATTATTGGTTGGATTATGACTAAATGGTTTAAGAATACTAATTCACCCCCCTCTCAGTATTCTGGGTGTTCAACAATTGGTATCAGATCCTAGTTCCTCTTGAAAAGCCTAACAACTTGAGGAAGATCTTGAAGGTTAAACACATGGATGACAAAAAGCATCCTATTCCCCTGGAAGAAATTTCTACAATTGAATATTAAGAAGATTACTGCATGTTTGATAGAGAAGAAGTTAAAGCTTCTCTTGAAGATCTTGAAAAAGTTGAAAGTGAGAACAAAAGTTTGAAGGAAAGCATAGGAGAAGCAAATGAATGCATCAAAAAGCTAAGAGAACAAACCAAGAAGTTCAAAAAAAGAAATAGAGAAGTTAATGAATAGTTGAAGAAGGTAAATGAAGATATCACCAGACTGAAAGTGCAAGTGAAAGAAAAGAAGAGAATTTTTTGAATGCTAAGATACAAAGCAAGACTGATGAATGTATAAAGCTTGAATAAGAAGTGGTAACCCTAAGATCAAATATGGAGAAAGCAAGAGCTCATGAGGACAAATTCAAAACAAGTACTACAATGCTTGATGAATTGATTACAATACATAAACCTTCTAAGGATAAAGGTGGGTTGGGACTTGAAGAAGGATAAAGTTCAAAGATAAATCAGACACCTACCAAGGTTGACAATCAGAAGTAGACTCAAGGCAATGGTAGATAGTTCAAGAATCAAAGAAGCAATACTGGAAGGCCTCCTAGTAGACAACGAAATGCTCAAAGGTATCCATCTTTCAATAGTATTTATTTTTCATACAATAAATTTGGACATAAGGCTATAGAATGTAGAAGTAGAATGAATCAAAATGTTGGATCCTCCTCTAGAAAATGTTTTGCATGCAATAAATTTGGACATAGAGCTACTGAGTGTAGAAGTCAGATTCACGAATAGTTTTAATACTGGTAGAATGTTTCAATATTTCAATGAATACTATTATACATGCAATGTATTTGGACATAAGGCTAACCGATGCAGATCAAGAATGAATATAAGTCAGTTTGGTAAAAAAAAATGTTGTATGCTACAACTGCAACAAACTTGGACACATTTCAAGATTTTGTAGAAGCAATAATGGAAGGAAAATTGATCGAGAACTAAGAAATAAACCAGTGAAGAAAGTTGATCCTATTGAAGTTAAGAAGGAAATGGAGAAGATCTGGAAGAAAAAGGATGAACCTAAGAACAAGGATGAATCAAATGCATCTGTACCTACATCTGGTGTAGGTAATTCTTTTGAAAACTAAGCCCATGTCAAGGCTTAAGGAGAACAATAACAAAAAAATCTAACCCCCTAGAATCATGTGGTATCAAGCAATGACATGAAGATATATGGTGAAAAATGATATGCTTGAGCTATTGAAAAATAAATTGATAGAAAATATGCAAATCTGAAGAAATACATAGCATTTTAGGGTTTACAGTGTTTTAATGAAGGGTTTACCAACTTTTTGAGAATTTGAAGCATTAAATGTGAAATTAGGGTAGATCAGTAATGTATAAAGTGAAATCCTTATCTGTTTCTAATTAATTTTACACATTGGAAAGAAAGCAGAGTGAATTGAGAAGTGATTGAAGGCAATTCAAAGCGAATTGGTTCAAACCCTAGTTCCCATTGAGCACAAAGAAGGTATTTACAGCCATTTGTGCTTTGTGGGTTTGTATTAGAAGTGATTTTTCAAGAATTTGGAGGTAGAATTGAGGTTATAATAGCTACACCAACTGTAGTTGAGATCACTGAAAGACCTAGATTGAAATTTAAGAGGTTTTCATGGAAAGCTTTCAATAATGACCTCGACGATTAATTTTTGAAGATCCCAATTAAGATTTTTCCCATTGAAGACACAAGAATCTATATACATATCAAATTGGAAGAGTATGATCATCAAGTACTCAAGAATCAATTGTCTAAAGAGCTAATTAGAGATTACTTTTTGGTAAAACTAGAGTATATAAACCTAGTGCAAAAGAAACTAGACATACAAAATTGGTCTCCTAATTTTAGTAGTGATTTGGATGCAAAGTATGTGAGGATAGCCCTGAGAAGAATGCGTGAAAAATTCATGTGGACTGATATTCTTGAATTAATTTCAAAGGATGTAATTAAGGAAGTGACTGGATTAAGTGATACCGGACCCATACCGATGTTGAAGTCAGTAAAGAATGATGTGGTTATACAACTAACTGGTGCCACATTTGACAGGAGAGATTTAACAACCAAACCAATCACTAATCTTGCTATGAAATATGCATCTATTATGATTGGACACAAAATCTACTTCCCAAACAAAGAGGACCTAGTATCTGAAATTGCAATATATGTTTCTTATGACATGGTATTAAATGGGAAATATTATGACTTGTTTGAGTTGCTCCGACAACAACTTTTGGAGAACTTGCATTAAACCAAAACAAAGAAATATGCTTTTAAGTTTGGAACACTGATTGTTTGCTTGCTTTTCTACTTTCTGAGAGAGCTACCTGTAAGTAAAAACATTGTGTGGGACAAAAGCAGATTGATAGCACATTGGAGATTATAATGCATAGGTTGATGCATTGAAAGCATTTTTCTCAGTATTCCAAAGGAACATGTATGAAAGAGAAACAATTCCTAAGATTTTAGTGGAGAATTATGTAAATGACATAACCTTTCTAGTATCCATTGATGAATGCATAATCAAGGCAGTTGAACCTAGAACAATATGGATTGAGCCTCTAGGATATGAGATTGTTGAGGATGATTCTGAAAGATACATTGAAATATTGTTAAAAATTCCTAAGGACTCCTCCCTACCTAGACATGGCACATATAAGGAGAAATCTACTGAAGTATACTTGGAGACCTTAGCACCTCCTAGAAAAAAAAGAGTGAACAAACAAGTTGAACAACTCTTTGGAATGCATGGCCTTTCAAAAGAAGAAGTTGACAGATTAAGGAAAGTTGTAGTAGAGAGGAAAGCCAAGACAACTAGTGAGTCCTCCAAACCATGTAGATCAGGAGGATTAGCTTCCACCCCTGCCTCTACATTTTCAAAACCTACTACCACAACTACTATTAAAGGGAAGAAGGTGGAGCCTAGTGCTTTGAAAATAGTTGATGTATCTGCACCCTTTGAACCCAACCCATAGACCACAAAAAGGAAAAGCGTACCTCTGGTAGCACCTCCGACTACCTCTGGAAGGAGAAAGAAATAGAAAGCATCTAGAGGATGGAACTTAAGTGATGTTGTGGAAGAGGAGATTGAACTTGGCCTAGAGGGAGAAGAACAATTGAAAAGAAAGAGAAGAAGTAGTGTTTCTACCTGTGGAGCAATTTTTCTTTAAGCATTTTTTTCTTTTGGTTTCAATCCTTGTAGTTCTTCCTTTTTGGCTCTTGCTTCTTTTTGTGCATTTTGATGGTACCTCACCTCAAAGGTTAAAGTTACTCTTGCAAAAGGTGCATAATGCACCCTGTAGTGGTTGCACAACTTTTTTCATACCGCTTTCTTTCTGGGTCTGAAATGGGACACATGGCTATATCGCAGGGATTTTCCTAAAGCTTCTCTCACGGACTTGAAAATCATTCACCAACGTGCCATGTCACCCTTTTTTCAGATGTGTTGTTTCACCTGTGGGCGTATTATTTCTTTAGCAAAGTTTGTCAGGCAACATGGTGGATCTTATACCTTTGGGATTAGTTTCTTTGGGTGGCACCATTATTACTTGTAGCTGATCAGATCAAATTTTATCAAGCAGTTATGACTTTAGATCCTCCTCTAAAAACAATATCTTCCCAAAGCTTCTCCAACATTTGGAGCCATTATTGAAGCAACTTGACTTTTATTAGCAAAGATTGATATAAATCCTTGACTGAATTGTGGAGTACCAAATGAGGACACCTGTTAGGGGTTCATCTTTATCAGCCATAGTGTTGGCACATCTTTCTCACCCTATAAAAGGAGGTTTCAATGGCTTGTTAAGCATCATCATCAAAACAAAAGGTTTTTTTTTTCTATTAGAAGATTAAAATAGGGGAGAAATATGAAAGATTTTTACAAAGATTTGTTTCACTCTATGGCATGTTAAAAATATTATCAAGACGATTACTCGGATTGGTATCGAACCTTTGCATTTATGTTATTTATTGCAAGAATAAGTGATAGTAGGACAAAATATATGAGATTGTGCATCTATGGCCTTTGTCACATGTTTTCTTTCTCTATTTTGTATGTGTTGAATGCTCTATGTCAATTCGTGTGATTATAGTTTGGGTAATTTCTTTTTATGCCATTAGCTTTTATGTTTGAATATTTATTTTTTTATTAGAAATTGAATCATGTTATACTCTTTCACTTTTTGCAAAGGTTATGCTAACTTTCATATTATGCTGTGAGAGCAAGATGATTATGTAAAGATTTAAAGTATTTCTTTTAGTATTGGGTCTCTTATTTTTGTCAGACCTTAATGGGTGCTTCTCGCAGGGAGATCTGAATGACTTCTATGTGCTTTTATGGGCCTTAGTTATTCATTTTCTTCCCAACAATGAAGGGTGTGTGGCATTTTGTGTCCATTCCATCAGAAATAAGAGCCTATAAGGGTTTGAAATGTTCTAAAAACTTTGTGGCGCATCGCCTTATTTTCTTTTTTTGCATTTCTCTCTCCCTTTTTCCTTAAACACAAGGAAGAGTTGGCTTCTGTAAAAATCCTGAAGGTCATTCATTGAGGTGCAAGTAGGTCCCCCACTCATTGAATTTCCCATAAGTTTGTTCAGGAGAAGCATAAGCTTTCATGATCAACAATTCTTTTTATGGCATGCTCGGTGGGACCAAGATCTATCACAGGGTCTGATAGTCAGCCTAGAAGAGGCATTTAAATCATATCAGAAGGGGAGGCTGGTAATCTCATGCCTAAATTCCAAACCAGAGCATGCTCTAGAGGAAATTTCTAGTATTCTCAATTACCCTCTTTGGCCCCTAGGAGAAGATGAGTCAAAGGTTCTGTATCACCTATCAGAAGCAATAGGGTAAGAAGTGCTAGCTTGAGATCTAGAGCCTTATCTACCCCTCCAAGAGGCTGAACCTTTACCTATCTACCCAATCCATAGCAGTTTTTTTTTCTGATGGCTCTCCAAGGTGCTCCCGCTCCTAGAAATTCCATAACCTAGGATAGTGGCAATCCACTAGTTCCACCTATACCTCCACATGTGTGGCCCCTAATACTTGCCAATACCCTCAAGCAATTCCAAAGTTCACTAGGGAGGATTTTAAAGCACCTTCCGAACACCTCCAAGGCATAGTGGAGGTTTGTAGAGTCCACAACATAGCAGAGCAAAATATCACCCTCAGATTGTTAGCTGTATCTTTTAAAGGGAAGGCTCAAGACTGGTACAATTCCTTGGCTTCGAATACCATCTGATCTTGGGATGACCTCAGACAAGCTCTTTCAACACTTTTCAGAGAAAGGAGATCACTCGTCCTTATTATAACAAATGATCACGATAAAGAGAGCCCCGTAGGAGGCTATGACCAACTTCAACACCAGGTTCCATAAAACCTAGCAAAGGATTCCTATGACAGCTAGGCCTCTAGCAGCTATAGCAAACATGTTCTACTTCAAGGCTTTCAACTCAAATATCATGGTCATGGTACAATCGCTTGGAGGTGATACCTTGCCTGACGCATATGATCTAGCTATGCAAGTAGAGAAAAGTCTAATAGACATAGGAAAGCTTCCACCACGATCGCTGATGCTAATTTTTGTAGAGATATTTAGTTGAATCCAAGAGGAGGTAACTCCCAACACCTTTGATTCACTCCCTAGCACATTAGTTGCACCACCACCTTCAATGTATGTGTACCCAAATGCATAACCAAGCATGTCATTCTCCTCTTCGTTGGCCACAAACGTCAATGAAATGAAGAATATAATGAGGACTTTCACAAATGAGCTAGTCATTATTCAACATCAGCAGGTAGTGCCTCAAAATCCCCCTGTGCAAAATTATCAAGGAGGGAGGAAACCTTTCTAGCATAACACATACCAAGGAGCTCCAAGAGGAGGCAATCAACAACATGCATCTATTGGCCAGATAGTCTCGGTCACCACACCGCTCCAGACCATCAAGAATAGCTTTAAAAAGGATTTGGTTCTAGGATAGAACAATCTAGCAAAGGATATGAACACATGGTGCTTCCCATGCAATGATGCTCACATGCCCCAAAATTGTTTGAGGGGAATCTTCAATAGAATATTGCAAAATAAAGGAGCTAGGGAATGTTTTTGAATACTGAAAACTATAAGTCCCCTAGAATTGAAAATTCCTGATTTCGTGCACAGACACAAGGTATGTCTTTAGAATAGGAATTGGACATCTCCCCTGACCAAACACTTTTCTCTTGGATGGAGGAGGAAGATTTAGTATTCACAAATGAGGTTCCAACAATTAGTGCTTCACAGGTACAGTTGGATTACAATACCCAATCAAAAAGAAGACTTATTGGGGAGTATGTGCAACAAAATCCCCAATGGCTACAACCACAATGATCACCAATATAGGTAAAGTAAGCTTCACAAATATGACCAACTCAGTAGTCACAGACTCAACCATTTCCATTGAAAGACTTGGATAAGGTCCTGAGCCCACCAATGACAGATCGACCTTTCCCTAAGGCAAGGGAAGCACCCCCATTTAAACCAAAGGTCCTACCAATCGGAATGCTTAATGTGGTCAAGCAAGTAAAGAAGGATCCTTCCAATGTTTCTTTGTGGGACATCCTATCAATACTAGAGAAAAAAGACCTTGCTCCAAGAGGCATTGAAAAATGAAGAGTAGATTTTGTGGGCGAATACAATGAATACAATCCCATGACACAATCAAGATAAGGGAAAAAGGCCCGTGTCGGAACCCCTATCCTCGACAGATGCAACATATGTGAATATGATAGACAAATCAAACATGAAAGAGGTAAGTAAGCCAAAACCCACTCCCTTCTTCTTGACACTTATTATAGGGGATAAGCTGTTGCATAACAACATGATTGATTCAGGGGCCAATACTATGGTCATGCCCAAGCTAGTGGTTGATGCTCTAAATCTGAAGTATGAGCCCATCAATAGGGGAATTATGTAGTTATATGGAAAGAAGGTCTCGATCATTGATCACATTAAAGAACTCTCTTTGACCCTATTTTCCTGTCTAAGTCAAACCATCACATAGGAAGTGGTTATAATTGACACTCCCCTCATCTTCAAAATATTCCTATCAAGGGGTTTCACGATAAATCTTGGCGGATACCTGGCAGTTGACTAGTCTCACTTAATATTAAAAACCAAGCACAAAGAAAAGATGAAGATCTTGTCTGAGCCTTTGCACCCCGAATAAATCACAGAGGATGCAGTGCTAAGTTTTAAAGTGGTGCATACCTCCATTTCCAAAAAGGAGATGTATTGCATAGAAATGTTGGAAGAAGAAGAGGCCACAAGTGATCAGACCCTTGAAGAAGAGGTCCTACTCAATCAATTTATTGATTTTGACCCTTTCGAGAACTTTCATTCTATCAACATAGGAACTTATGTAATCTTTGATGTGGACTAGGCTCTCCCAAAATTGGTAAAGAAGCAAGAAAAACCAAGCAAACCAAGAGAAAATAGCTTATGGAAATTAATTTTGACGGTGCCAAGTGCAAAGCTAGCTCTGGAGCCAGCATCCAGCTTGTATCTCCAACCAGGTCGGAGACCCTCAGAGCATTCCGCTTCCAGTTCCCATGTTCAAACAAAAATGTAGAATATGAAGGACTAGTTCATGGTCTGACCCTAGCAGAGAAAATGGGCATAAAAAGAATACAGGTATTCAAAGATTTTGAGTTGGTTGTAAGCCGGATCCAAGGAAAGGTGGCCATAAAAAATGTGAGAATGCAGTCCTACCAGAATAGGGTATGGGACTTAATCAAAGGGTTCAAAGCTTTTAACATCTAGGTTATTCCACGGTCTCAAAACTCTACTGCGGATAGAATGGTTTCAGTTGGCTCAAAATTTGAACCAGCCCTAGATCAGCCAAGAACCAACACATGGTGCATACTATCATTCGACTGTCTAACCCTGATAATGACCAGAACTGGCAGGTCTTTGAAGATGATTCTCAAATTGCTACCTTCTTGCGAGAGTCGAGAAAGTTTTTTGATCAACCATAGCCAAAATCTAAAGGGGTTGGCGAGAAGCAAGAGATCCAACTAAAAAGCAATGAACTCTCACGATGCTTAATCACTCTTGAGAATCTCTTCGACTATGAGGATGCAAGAAATAGTAAGTGGAGATTCACGACCAATGACGAGGACTATGAGGACTTCAACATTGGAGATGGTAGGAAGCTAAAGGTTGGGAGGAATGTGCCATAGGCAAAAAAGGAGAGGTTAAGAGACTTGTGTGCTAAGTACAACGGAGTCGTGGCCTAGACCTATGATGATCTCAAAGGATATGATCCTAGCATAATCTAGCACACTATCGACTTGGTCAAGGGATCCAAGCCCATCTGACAAAAGAAAAGATTAGTCAACCCAAAGGTGGAAGTGTTAATGGCATAGGAGCTTACAAAGCTGATTGAGTCAAAGATTATATACCCGATTAAGCACTCCACTTGGGTATCCAATCTGGTTCCGGTCCGAAAAATAATGGTGACATACAACTTTGTGTGAACTTTTGGGACTTGAATAAAGCCTCGTTAAAGGACCATTATCCTTTTCCCTCAATGGAGTAGATCTTATAGATTGTAGTTGGGTTAGAAATGTTCTCATTGCTCGATGGATTTTCAGGCTACATCTAGGTCTATGTGAAGGAAGAGGATCAACACAAAACAACAACACCACCAAGTGAGGAACATTTGCGTATGCGAAAATTCCCTTCAACCTCTCAAACGCGGGTGCCACCTTTCAACGTGGGATGGACATCACTTTTAAGGGACTAATCAACAAGACCATCTTGATATATCTGGACAACCTAACCATATTCTTGAAGTCAAAAGATGATCATTTTGATCATCTAAAAATGGTTTTCCAAAAGTGACAACAGTTCAAGATTTCTTTAAATCCCAAGAAATGTGTATTCGGAGTACCACAAGGAAAGTTTCTTGGATTTGTAGTATCTAAACAAGGAATAGCCATAGACCTTGAAAGGGTAAAGGCTATAACGAAACTACCGCTACCTATTAATTAGAAGGGGCTACAATCTTTCTTGGGGAAGATTAACTTCGTCAGCCGATTCATTTCAGATTTCGCAGGCCTTGTGAGGCCTATCACGATGATGCTAAAGAAAGGCTTAGCATTAAAATGGACCATGGAAGGAAAGCTTTCCTTTAAGCAGATTAAGGTAGCCATCTCTACAACTCTGGTGTTAGCAAACCTAGACTTTTCAAAAGACTTCTTGTTGTATGTTTACAACAACCAACACAACATAGCCTCTGTGCTCATGCAAAAGGACAAGGAAGGAAGCAGTGAGCATCCCATCGATTTTCACTCCTAAACCCTAAAAGGTTATGAAACCAGATATAATTTTATAGAAAATTAGGCCTTTGCCATTATTAAGAGCCTCAAAAAATTCCAAAATTTGGTTTTGGCCAGTAAGATTATAGTCCTTTTCGCCCATCCCAATGTTAGGGAATACATCACAGAAGGTGAAATAACCGAGATAAGGGTGAACAAGATCACTAAGATCTTGGAGTATGATGTGTTGTCATATTTTTTTTCATTGATGTCAAAAGGAGAGAAGGGCATCGATGTTAAACCCTAGGTTCATGATGTTATGGTGTGTGTTTAAAAGGTTGTACATTCAAACACCATCGGGGAGACTTCACATTTTTGGAAGGAAGTGCTTTAGTGTCTCTTCGACACTACGATGTCAGCTTACTAAATTGGTGGAAAGTATTCATCGGGTTGACATTTGTTCTTCAGTGAGACTTAGTTGTTAGTCCCTTCAATATAGCGATGTGTGGATGTCATGGCCACAAGGTTCATCGGGCAGACAAATAGTTTTTGGTGGAGTTGTATAGGATGTCTCTTCGACATCCTGTTAGCTTCATTGGTGTGAAGGTTGAACATTGGTGGGAGATAACACCAAGTCGCCTCGACATTCTGATAGGAGCTTGATCAGAGAGATTGGTGAATTTTGGTGGGAGCTAATTGGATGTCCCTTTGACACCATGACGCATGGTGATATCTTGGTAGGAACTGACTGGGATGTGACATAGGTAGTTGGTGACATGTAATGACAAGTGGTGAAAAGCGATTGATCATTTCAGAGATTAACATCCTTGTTGTGAATTGTGTGGTGATGATGTGGACATGCAAGTCAAAGGTAGCTTATCAAAGAGAAAGCAAGATTTCAGAGTGAGTAATTTATAAGTCCCTTCGATGTAACAATGCATGATGATCATAAAGTTGTAAGATCAATGATAGAGATTTGAAGTACAATGATCTGACAGAAATGTTTTAAATTTTCTTGGATGAAGGGAGAATCATGGATCATGGCACGTAGAGACATAATCAACGATTTGAATTTGAAGGTGAAGGCTTCAAATGGATAAGTCCGTGTATGCAATTTTTAACTTGCAACCGACCAAAAGAATAAAATTAATTGGTCTACCTGCTCCAACAATTGATTTAATTGGTGATTTGATTTGTAGAACGATGACATAGAGTGCTAAGTTGACAGAGATCGGGTTCAAATCCAATGAACACAAGAATACATTAAATGTGTATCTGATCTTTGGGTATACATATCATTAATCTTAGAAGAGTTTCTACAAAAAAAATTAATGTGGGTATGGCTCGATGCAGAGTATGCTTCCTGAAGAAGAAAGTAAGAAAACCCTAATAGAAGTATCCAGATGTGTTGGTCGTTGGTGCACAACTCGAGGAAGGTACTACAGGTCAAAGAAGAAAAGGAAGACAAAAGAATTGTTCAAGAAAAAGGTGTCTCCAAGCATCGATAGTGAGGGAGAGAAGGATCTATAGAGGTAGAGAGTGAAGAGTGGAGTTGCAGAGAATGCACTTAGCTTGAATAAGTTGAACCCAAACAAAAAATTAGAGATTCTATTTTTGGGTTTACATTCAGTGAGTAGAACAAAGAATGTTCTATCTTGCCACACCTTAAAAGTAAAAATCCTTGATTATGTTTTTTTCTTTTTGTTTGGGTTCCACTCATTCAATTTGGGGCATTATGAAAAGGGGATGTGTTGCTGAGTAAGTTACAGATACAGAGAATAGAGGTGCAAAAAAAGAAGAAAATACAAAGCAGATAAAGAGGTGTAGAGCTAATGAAGAATTACAGAGAGTGCAACATACATGTATGTTCAATTGCAAATAAGTTGCAACATAGAATTGTAATAAAATTGTAATATCCTTCACTATAAATCTAATTGGTGGGTTCCATCAGATATCTGGGTAGGTGCTCAGTTTAGGAAGTGGGTACTTCCTTGGAGTGGATGCTCCTAAAACCATGGGATAGGTGTCTCCTAAGTGTTGGTGCCCTTAAATCATTGTAACAGATCTTTGATTGTGAGGCTGGATTAGGATAGTAGATCCTAGTAGTATTTCTCACCGTGGTTTTTCCCGATCCTGGGTTTTCCACATACATTTGGTGTTATGTGATGATTGCATGTGTTCCTTCTCATGTTCTTTCTTATTAAGTTTTTATCTACACATTAAGAATTTAAATAATTAATCTGAACTAAGTGCTAAAGGGTAAAAAGTTGAATATGTATTGATTCACCCCCCCTCTCATTAGATTGTTGTGTTCCAACATGATGTGGACATTCGACCACAAAGATCATCTGAGGAAGAGGCCTATGTGAATATCTTGTGCAAGAAATCAACCCCAAGGTAGAAGAGGAGGCTGACCAGGTCTATGCAAATCAATTCGAGTTAGATGAGTCTTGGTGGCTAATCAGGCGAGATTCATGTAGACTAGTTGATACCCACTCGACGTCCCACCACACAAGAGAAGATATTATAGACTTCAAGGCACTAGATACATTTTGGTCGAAGGTGTCCTATGCAAAATAAATTATGACAAAGTCCTCCTCTATTGTATGGAAAAGCCACAAGATGAAATAATTCTAGATAAACTCCAGAGTAGCCCAAAAGGCATACATTTCTCCACCAAGACAACCACCTTAAAAATCATGCAGGTAGGTTGCTACTAGCCCATGTTGTTCTCTGAAGCTCACCATCTAGTAAGAAAATGCACTCAGTGCCAATATTTTGTCAGCAAGTGAAAGAATTCTTCCATGCCATTGAGCCCAATAATGATTGAAGAACCCTTTGCACAGTGGGGGCTAGACTTTATTGGGATGATCAATCCCATATTCAACATGGGGCATGAATGGATTCTCACAGCTATTGATTATTTTACAAGATGGACGAAGGCAGTTCTTGTTGGACACTAGGAACACTAAGAGGGAGGCTGAATCAGTGTTCCACAATATTTGAATTTCAAATCAGATCTTAAACTATCAATAACAATATTTAACCTTTAATAGCATTCACAACATATAAAAAAAGGAAACATGCAAACTCATTAACGAGACAATGTGAACACCATAACACCAAATTTTTTACGTGGAATCCCTATTAGGGGAAAAACCATGGTGGAGATTAATCCACAAAGTATACTTTATTAAAAGTATGATCAAAAGGGAATGCACTTGCATTCAGGCACATTGCCTAGAGCTCACTACTCAAAATAGAAAAGGCTCACTACCTTACAAAATATTTGAGATTACAACAAAATGTTGAACTAAAAATATAGCATCTACAAATGCCTAGATTCAGTTCCAATGAGGCACATAAAACAAATTATGGACCTTTTGTCCAATTCGCACTTTTGCTCTGCTCTGCTCTGCTTTCCTACATAAAAAGCCTTTTGCTACACAAACAAAATTCACTTCAACAGATCTTCTGATATTAGCTCATACAGATGCTCTGCACTTTTTCACCCACACACCTTCTCACTTATTGACACAAAAAAAAAGATTTACCGATCTCACATATATATCCGCTAACAAGATTTTATTACTATATGTCAGCTTCAAACAAAATATAATATTCTTCCACATGTCGGATCAAATCACCAATTAGAGTTAATGTGTACCCACACAAGTAAGCTAGACTATAGTAGGGACCCAAATCAAAATTTCCAACACAAGAAATAGTTAAACAACTATTCCTCATACATCTATTACATGTTATACACAACAAGTCAGCCATAATGAGAAAATAAAAAATAAGTCATTCTAACGAATCTCCAAACCCATACACCGATCAATGCAACATTACAAAACTTACCAATCAGGTAACATACATGCTTGAAAAGCTTCCCTGGGGATCCACACAACAAAATAATGATCCGATGAAGTATTTAGACCAACTATTCAACTGAATATTCTGTTCTTCATGCTTTCTGCCGATAGAATATAGTCTTCTACTTTTCCTTCTGGTATGAGCTACTTCTAAATTGCGGACCACACTACTGACTCCAATTGCCATCAATGAAAACACTAGCAACCAAAAACAATCTCCCAAAGCCATATGCCAACAGTTCCTTTAAAGAATGCTACATAATAAAAAATTGCCAATTTTTTTGAGGAATTGGTGGCAAGGTTTAGTTCTCCAAAGACTATCATCTCAAATAATGCACGAGCCTTTGTAGGTTTTGGGATGATGGATTTCTCTCTCAAGCACATGGTCTACCTCAAGACTTTGTTGAACTATTACTGACAAGGGAATGGACTGGAAGAATCCGCCAACAAGAACTTAATCAAGCTAATAAAGCGTATCGGGTCAGAGCATCAAAGAGAATGGCATAAGCATCTGTGAGCAGCCTTATGGGAAGACCACATTATGCCTAAGAAAATTCTAAAGGCCTCTCCCTATGAGTAGGTGTATGGGAAGGAAGTAATCCTACCCATTTCAATGGAGATCCCAACACTGCAACTGCTAAATTCCTTAGAAGTCAAAGAAAACAGTAGGTTGGAAGTAAGGCTTGCTGAGCTATTCAACCTCAAATAAAAAAGAGAAAAGGAATTTGATGCCATGATTAAATGACAACAGGTAGTCAAACGATGGTTTGACAAGAAGGTCGCCAACCCAAGTTTTAGGGTGGGGAGTCGTGTGCTAAAATTTGATGAATGAACTACGAAACCAGGGCAACATGCCAAATTTGATTCTCTGTGGAAGGTTCCCTTCCGCATTTACAAGTGCAAAGCGAGTAATGCGTATCAACTAAAAGATATGGACATAAACATTTTGAGAATACTTGTAAATGATATTCATCTGAAACTTTTTAATTAAATACATAGTTTATTTATTTTTTAAATCACCTTATGTGCCATGTAATTTTTTGTAAATAAGTGTTTTGCAAATAAAGCATGAGCTGAAACACAAGAACTATATTATATTCACGAGGAAGCATTTACATATAATACAGAGTGTTTGAGCTTAGAGCTCAGAGAGAAGTTGAAAAATATTCCCCTTCAAAAATCCAAAAAGAGTTTTATCATTACAAAGCCAAAAAGGGAGGCAATACAAAAATGGCAAGGAAATTCAACCTCTTGAATAGCAAAAGTAAAAAAAATAGCTTTTTTGAGTTTTCAGGTGGATGACAACATGGTTTTCATCACACAGGCACATGAACACTGCACAGGCATCAATCCTCCATGCCAGAGCTATAGAAAAGGTTCTCAAAGGAAGTAATCCATTCAACATGATGAATTGGGTCCATATTATTTATCTTCGAGAGGAAGGAAGCCGCAGGCCTAGATCACTGGCGGTGGCACTCAAGGTCCATGGTCTGGAAATCAGAAAGGAAAGGAAGCCATGGCACCACCTTCACATTATCAATGTGTCTACGTAGGTCCATTGTAGATGAAATACCAATGTTGGGGACAACCACCTAAAAAATTTCATCCAACTCGTCCAGATACATTGAGTTGAACATGGCTGGATAGAGTTCGATGATCCATGGTTTGGAAATGTCCAGGTCCAGTAGTGAGGCCACGAACCGAGAGATGATATTAGTGTTGTAGCATGGCTGGTTCAAGTCCTTCATGTAATCCCTCCCCAAGACCCATTTGAATGCCACGATAATTAGGTGACTCTTCATCCTTAGAAGGAATTTAAGCCTATCATTTGTAACTTCCCCAACAAAGAAGCCTTGTAGTTTTTAGCTCCATAGCCGAATCGAAGTTCCTAGACTACTCATGATGCAGTAGAAAATTTTACCAAACTCAAAAAGCATAGTGAAAGAAACTTTCCAACTTAACACAAACTTAATGACTATTCTTGCAAGATGAGCATGCTTTTGATAGAAAATGTGAACCAGAAAATCCTGCAAAACAGATTTTTTTTTTGTCGTTGAACGGCGATGGAAAATGTAAGTTGGCATACGACTTGAAGGGAAGATTGTACGAAGAAGATTTTTTGAAGCCTTGAAGAATTAATTCAGGCACTGAAAATTAATTCTTGTGTATACAACGTACCACAATGTGCTCATCACCTTCACAAATGTCGGCTAGCTCGCTCATATGAAAATATATTTTTTAGAGCCACCTCCTGCTTAATTAATACAAATGCATTTTCTAAACACGCTTCCTGTTGCTCTTGGTTATCATTCTCCAATTTCGACATAAGGAATGTACTAATTTCATTTCTAAAATGAATTTGACATTTCTAATAAGTATGGCCCCCCAATCCAGACGTATTGCCTTGCTGGTAGCGCTTAAAGAGCTATCAATTACGACAATGCATTTACTACATGTGCATTTGACAATTGAATGATCCAAAAGCAATTTTTTTTCTAACTGTAAGCCCGTGAGTAAAAGATTCTTTGAGATTTGAGTCTGTAGAATCTTTTTAGGAACACAAAAATGGCTGAGGCATCATCTTCTAGCCAAAATGCTGAAATCCCGTTCTCTAGCCAGGCTATGTTAACATATTTGAAGATCTCTCTTATGCCAATGCTCTGACACCACATGAATAGATATTTTCACATACCAAAATAATACAGCCAGATAACCACATAAAAAATCAGGCGGTCAAGGATTTGGCAGATAATATCTTCAACCCCAAGCTACACACAAACCCTAAAGGCCTCTGAGAAGGGGCATTGCAGAGAATGACTTCCAAAAGGCCAATCAAAGGCCTTGGAGTGACACTCTGGCATTGTAGTCTACCACAATACATGTTTCCTTCCATGCATCCATGCCCAGAGCTGGTAGAGATATGTGCAAAGAAACTGGACAAAGGAACTAGGATTATTAGTTGTGACAAGCTTAAAATCACCATCAATGCATAAACTATCAGGGATATGCTATGCATTCCTTCAAACATGGAAGTCGAGAGATTCTCGCAAAGGAGCATGGGAGATTTCTAGGAAACAAGGAAATATAAGTTGAAATTCTACAAGGATGAAACAAAGCAGGAGCCTAACAATGGAAAAATCATCTTCCCTCTATCATTTAAACAATTTCATTCAAACTTATAGGGTGTCTTTTCAATGCTATCCTTCATATAGGGTATGGAAAGGGATGACGACATACTTGAATACCAAATGAGCCTAGCTTTCATGTTGAGAAAAGAAAAGATTCAAAAGTGATTCGACTTCACCGAAGCAATTGTAGATAGAATTCTTTGGCAATTAAGCGGATATAACCATTCTTTCAAGTTCAAGTATTCCTCTTTTTCTGGTCCATTTAATTTTACATCAAAACTTTGGTTTCTTCACTAGGCATTTGCTACTCAGTATTTTCGATGCGTTGGGTTATATAAGCCAGTTTTAGTCTAGACCGATGTGCTTCAAAGCACATGGGATTATTCTACATTTGTCGACTATTTCCTACAACCTGTGCTTCAAGATTTATCTCAATGGCCTTCGTATAGGTTTTCTCCTAAGGGTTTAGAATGGATAAAGAATCACCAAACCCCGATAGATTATTTTATGGTGGTTGATTTTAATTTTATTAGATGCCACAAATTTATAGAGGAGCCCTTTAGATTGCTAAAATTTATTACAGACAAGACACTTTCCCTGGAGGTATGTCGTCAAGCAACAATTGTAGACAATGCTTATGGTGCCAAGAGACACAAGAAGCAAATTCATGCAATTCCCCTCATTGTCGCCAAAATCCAAGTAACGCTCATAAGAAGGGAACAACAGGAGGTTTTGACCAACAAGTTGGCCTATCTCAGCCTAGTTCTCATTTTCAATAAATGGAAATACATTCTGGATGGGCATCTATCATTTAAACATGAGAAGCAGCCATATTGGGATGAAAGGAGAAACCTGACCGAGGAGAGGGCAGAGGCCTATGTTGACTTAGCTTTCATACCATTTGTGTGACCCCTATGGCTTGCCTTCTACCCAAGAGTAGTAGAATTTTGACAAAGTATCCTTATGGAAAAGTCCCTCAAGACACAGTTAAAGAATCTAGGGTGGTCAAAAAGAAAAGCAATTGATTTCTAGAGGCACCAACAAGAAATCAAGGAGCTAGGCCCCTTATATGGAGTTGTTAAAACAATAGACAAGCAATTTGATGAGATTTATGATAAAGAGGTTAGATCCAATTCCAACCCAAGGTATGATCGAGGGCCTGAATAGAAGCATGCACCATATTTTGATCCACTGCCTCAAGCATCCAAAGGAGGGAAGGGGAAGGAAAATGCATTGCAACATGAATCACAAATCTCATCTTCCTCCAGCATTCTAAAAAAGGGTAAATGGACCTAATGGTCTTCAAGAAAATATTTCACAATTCAAAAGGCCCAAGGTTCATCAAGGTCAGTCACTGGAGAGTCTGAAGCTACTAGTGCACCTCCTATTAAGAGAAGGAGAATCTAAGACCTACGCGGGCAAGGCTCCTCAAACAAAGGAGAAGAAGAGGTGGACTTCACTCTGCAAGTATCTTCGGCCCCCATAATACAAGTAAGTTTCATGCTCTCCATTCTTCCTTCTACTGCGTTATTAGTAGCTACTATCCCCTCATTTTCAAAGCAAAATCCCCCATCCACCGATTTCTATTTCTCATCCTCAACATAGCCCCAACTATATTTGATAGTGAGCCTCATATGGAAACCCTGCATGTTGAATGTGCATCTTCCATCAAAGCTGCGATTGACGCTTTGATCACTCTATCTAAGGCACAAGTTGTAAAAATAGAACCACCCATGCTATAGGTCTCATTTCTTTTTCCTACTTCTAGGCATATGCCTCTATTTCCGCCCACTAGCCCCTTTACCCCAATGAACACTCCTTTCTCTTCTCAAGTTATAAATGGCATCATAAATTTTTCACCAATAGCACTTCCTTTTGCTTCCCCCCAAACTCAATCAACTGAAAGCACACCTGTTGTTACCCTTTATGGCCTCCCCGTAGGTATCTCTATTGCTGCACAAATTATTGAGTCCCAAAAAACCTTTGGACTCAGGTGGAATTGATTAGGCAGGTCCAACAAGAAAGAAAACAAAGTTTCAGGCAAAGGTCGCTGCAAATCTAGCCACCTCAAAGCTAGAAACTTGTTCCAATGGAGAGTATAATTCTCTGATGATCTCAACTACGAGGTTGTGGATATACAAACTAGAGGGAGAGATGCAGTATGAAGATTATGAGATCCAAACTGTAGGTCTAAACTTGAGTGAAGCACTCCCATGTGACAAAATAGGCCTTGCCAAAGCAACACAGAAAGTGGTATACACTGACTATGAGAAGTTAGACAAGAGGTTGAAAAAGCACAAAGTAGAGTTGACAAATGTGAAGGCCACATTGGATAGACTACAACTGAATATCAGGGAAAATGATATGGACATGGCCCACTTGAGGCAGGCGCAAGATCAACAAAGAGAAGCGACCAAGTCGCTACAAGAGACTCAGAATGAAAGAGATCAACTTTATGTCGAAGTGCAAAGATTGGAGTACGAGGTTGAGACTGAGCACAAGGTGACAAAAAATGTGAAGGCCCAAATGCAAGAAGTCATTGAAGAATATCAGTGGAAGTAGAAAGAACTTGATGACATAACGGGTCAACAAAATAGTATATGTTTGGAGTTGCAAGAAGAGCTACAAGAGATGGGAAAAGAAAAGGATGGTATGCAGGAAGATTTGGCTAACGCCCAATTTGAAGCAACTGAAAATCTCCAAAAGGCCCAAGAAAAAATCGATAAGGAGAGATGGGAGAAGTAGGACATCAAGTCTATTCTATAGACTCACAACAGAGAGATAGAGAAGTTACGCTCAGAGCTTTCAAATGCCCTCCATGAGATAGGTCGATCAAAGGAATATGTAAAGGCTAAGGAGTCTCAATTAGCTATGGAACAAAGGTCCAAGATCCTCTTAATACTCCAAAAAATTTTGTCCTCCCATTGAGAGAGAATCATGGTTGCAGTAGCAACCCTAAAGCCAACCTTGAGATTCTCAACAGATGCATAGGAATTGAACGTGAAGGTAAGCCCAACAGTCGACCAAATTTTGCATACGATCACCCCTTGTTCTGAAGAGTCAAGTAAGTTAATCATCAAGCTATATAAGGGGACTAAGGAAGCTTTAAGAGATGTTGGAATTCCAAACCAAAGGGAAGCTTCAAGGAAAGAAAATGAATTCATCATGTACAACCAGGTCACCTTGAAAAGAAAGGATTTTCAGTCGACATTGACTAGGAAGCTCGGTGAGATAAAGGAAGACCTTGAGGTTCTAATCCATTTTGGATTACCCACCTTATTCTCGCCAGATGGATAAGTGTTAATAGAAGAATAGATCAAAGAGGCCATCAAAATCAAATAGTAGGATTTCTTGGCGCTCTAAGGTCTGAGCTCATCGCCTTTAGTTGAAGAAAATGAAAAGGTGCTTCTTCCCTTGTCCTGACTTTACTACCACATTGGAGCTACTTCATCAAAGTGGGGTGGGGTTTCTTTCAAGGAGGTACTCAATCTTGATTAGGACTATGAGACATTGCACACACTTGTTCTGCCTTCTAATGAAGACAGGGAATTCTAGCATGAGCCTGCTTTCCTCAAACTCCGAGCATTCTTTTTTTGTTTTTATGCTATATTTGGGTTCATGCCTCTGCAAGCAAAGGACCATTAGTCGCTATAAAGTGTGAAGAAATTTTGTTGTTAGTGTGAAAAGGGTACTTTATCTAACTTGTTCATTTCTTAGCTAGTTCTCCACTAAATTCCTCTTCACACTAGCTTAACTTTACATAGGGATAAGGTGGTTGAGAATTTAATGACATGAGTTGTCACACCTCATAGGATGACAACACTTGTCATAATCTGGTTGCATCTATCTCTCCCCTTGGCCTATATAACCAAGGAAATTCCTTTGTAATCTCAATTCTCAAGCTGATATAGCTTTGCATTCTTGAGAGGAATACAATTTATTCTTTCTCATATTTCTGGTTTTTCTTTCCTTTCAGTCATTAGTATCTTGTGTTAGGCTAGTTAGAAAATATCACATGGTATTAGAGTGGTTGTGAGTTGTGGGTTAGCATTTTTTTTAGAAATCTGAGAGTGTAGGGATACTTTTCAAAGCACGTGACTATTCTCTTCTCTTGCATCTTTAGATGATTTGGAGAATCAGAAAAGTGTGGAGAAAACTCTAGTTTCTGGGGGGGTTCATATTTTGACTTGCCAATTGCAGGTTTTTTCGAAGCTTCCTAGATACTTTCTTAGCTCAAATCTAACAATCGGCTTGCATATTATGTATTATGATCAATATTACAGGTTATAGCATGTATTTTCTTGTCTTAGATGGCTGATTCAACCTTTACATGCCATTTTTTCATTTATGGAGTCATCTTTTGCTATTGAAAGCATTTTTTTGTACTAGAGTTACATCTTTTTTACATCCGAAAGGAAAACGCCTTCTGGCTTTTGTTCGTAGCATAAAAAAACCATCTTGGTATCTCTTAGTTTTTGCATGCAACTTATATATTTTTCAGAAATGAAATAAAAAAGCTATAGCAGACCTCCTCTCTGATGGTGTTTTGGAAATTGCAGTTCAACTTCTGAAGGCCATAACTCAAGCTCCTCTGATTTGCAAGCTTCTTCTTTTTTATTTTGGCTAATTGTTTGTGCTCTACATGCTAGTTCAAACAATTTTTTATTTTAGTGCATGGATTTTTCAAAAATATCAGATTCTCACACACGACTCTACGTAGTTCTCATTTTGGGACTTTCAAAGGTTCATAGCTTTTTTATATGACCTCAAATCGAGGCGATTATTTTTTTGAAAGCACACTTTTTTCATGTACTTCATAGTGGTGTTGGTAATTTCACTTGGTTTTGTACTGAAATTGTAATTTTAGTATATGCTCATTTTGTGAGAACTTGTAAAAGCATTGAAATCTAGAAATCTGTAACTGCACTAAATATAAAGTGCCAAATCACTTTTTCCAGGGGGGTTCTTTGATTGAGTAAAGAAGGGGGTCTCTTGTTGTCTTTGTTCTTGAACATCTCTCATATTTTTTGCTCTATTTTTCCTTCACAATGGGTACATTTAAGTTTCCATTGCTATCACCATACAACTACAACACATGGCATCAAAATGCATGGAATTCCTTAATGCAACTTGGATATACACCTTATGTTGAGAAGAAGGTAACTGAAGCCACAAATGATAAGGAAAAACTACTCTAGATGTTTGAACATATAAAAGCTCTTGGTTGTCTAAGGAGTTTATTTTCTCTTGATATAATGTTTCAAATTGAAGAATGTAAAGATTTACATGATGCATGGAACAAATCAAAAAAATTGTATGGTACAACTGATGAAGTTCGTGGCTATTAAATTGATAATGAACTAATGAGTCTTGATCCAAAGTATTTTGATAACATCCAGGATTATGTAACAAAGGTCAATGACCTTAGAGCACAATGTAAATCATGTGGCTTAAAGAAGAAAGACATTCAAATTTTCTATAACACTCTAAACAAACTTGGACCTGAATCTGTAGCTTTTGTTTCTAACTTTCATGCTCATAGGTTGACAATGGGATCTACATTCACTACACCTTCTTTTGCTTCATTTTCTGAAATGTTGATGCAAGAACAAGGTAAGCTTCTTTCAATGGGTATTTTTAAGCCTTCACAATCACAAGCTTTGATGATTGGTCAACCAAAGGGTTAGAAAGAATAAAGGAAACCTGACAAACAAAATCAGATCAAGAAGAAGTCACAAAGAGATCAAACACAATCATCTTCAACAACAATAGTTTACTCTAGCTCCTCCTCTTCAAAGGGGACTTTTCATAAGAAGCAGATCGATGAGTTAAAGCATCTTCTTAAAAAGAGAAACATTAATCTATCTTCTTCTATTGATCAACAATCCTCTACTCCTTCAAAATCAGGTAAAGAGAAAGAAATTGTACTTGTTGCTATTGATGATTCTTCAAAAGAGTGGATTCTTGACTTGAGTGTGTCGCATCATATGGGCTCTATTAAAGAACAATTTTCTTTTTTGGAGCCTTGTTCCTTGCCCCAAATTCTCATCAGGGATGATTCTCTAGTGGATGTAATTGGGAAGGGTTGAATCGATACTGGTAATGGTACATTTGACGATGTCCTCTGCGTGCCTAATCTGTCAACCAATCTTCTCTTCATCTACCAAAAAACTAATAAGGGTAGAAAAGTTGAATTCACTCCAGATTCTATCAGCATCAGGAATCTTGAAGATAATGCACTCCTTGCAGTTGGTAAGGCCAATCATGAGTTTCACTTGTATGCTTTCTCTCATTTTGTACTTGATTCACATTCCACCATATTGCTCACCCATTCAAATTCTGTGAGAAAATTATGGCATGAGCAGTTTAGCCATCTTAACTACCGTTGTCTTCAACAACTCAACAAATAGAATATGGTCATAGGTCTTCCTCAAATCAATTTTCTGATGGTGGTATGTTCGGGTTGTGCTATGAGAAAACATATTGAAGACAAGTTCGAAAAAGAGAAGGCTTGGAGGGATTTAGAAGTCCTTGAATTGGTTCATAGTGACCTGGTGGGTTCTTTTCTATCATTATCTTTCAGTAAGACTTATTATTTGCTCACCTTCATTGATGACTATTCTAGATACACATGGTTCTATTTTCTTCAAAACAAAGGAGAATTCTTTGATATATTTCAAGAGTTTAAGGCTCGTGCTGAGAAGCAATCTAGAAAGTGTGTCAAAATTCTCCACACTAATAATAGCAGAGAATATTTGAACCATTGATTTGAGAAATTTTGTACTCTTGAAGGGATTGATATTCAACATATTGTTGCCCACACACCACAAAAAAATGGTGTAGCCGAGAGGAAAAATAGGTCCCTAAAAGAGATGGTTGGTTCCATGATCCACACTCACTCCCTTGCACCTATATATTGGGCAGAAGTTATCAACTATGTTGCTCACATCTAGAACAAAGATCCACATAAGGAATTAAAAGGCATCACTCCCTTTGAAGCTTAGTGTGGAAGGAAACCTGTTTTGGGGCACTTTAGAGTTTTTGGCTCCCCAACATGGGCACATATTCCTTCAGAGAAGCACAAGGCCTTGAAACTTTAGAGTCGGACTTTGTATCTTTGTTGGTTACCCTAAAGGTGTCAAAGGATATTTGCTAATGGATCCTACAACACATGAGCTCTTCATTGAGTTTAGTGTGAATTTTGAGGAAAGATCTTCTAGCTCATCCTCTACTCTTCCTTCTTCTACAGTGGATTTAGAGGATTCTGACATTGAGGATTTTCCTCAAGCTTCCTCTAGTCGTCGAGTTGATCATGAGATTTCATCTTCCTCTTTAGAGATTTCAAAATCTCCTCTTCCATCCCCTACCATGCCTCATTGGGCTTGTTAAACACTTGAGTTTGCAAGAAATATTGTTGGGGATCCTTCAAATACTAGGAGGAGTTGGTCACAAAATCACAACATTCCACATTCCTACGTCCTGATAGCTTCAGATCCACAATCATTTTGTGAAGCTTCTAGAATCATTGAGTGGGATTTCGCAATGGAGGAAGAGTACAACTGTTTAATGTTGAATGCAATCGGGGATCTTGTTCCACTTCTTAAAGGAAGAAAATTGGTTCAGTGTAAGTGGATCTATCGAACCAAATTTGTAGCGGATGGCTCAGTTGACAAGTATAAAGCACAACTTGTGGCCAAAAGTTTCTCTCAAGTACCTGGTATTGACTACATTGAGACCTTTGCCCCTGTTACCAAAATGAACTCCATTCAATTGCTACTTGCTATTTATGCAGCTTATGGTTGGGTTGTACATCAAATGAATGTAAAGAGTGCATTTCTTCAAGGAGATCTACATGAAAAAATTTATATGGAGAAACCACTAGGATTCATTCAAGATTCTTCATTGGTTTGAAAACTAAGGAAGTCTCTCCATGGCTTCAAACAAGCTCCAAGAGCTTGGTATGCCAAAATGGAATCCTTTCTTCTCTCTATTGATTTCTCCAGATGCCACTATGACTTGAATTGTAAGGAAAATTAGATGCGGAAACAATTCTCCTAATGTCAATACCTCAAGAAAGAATGCAGATATACTTTTAAATTTTACAATTACAGTCCAATTAAGATGCACTATGAAACAAATAACAAAAACAGAGTATTTGACAATCACACATGAACACCAGATATATGTGGGAAAACCCTTACGGGAGAAAAACCCACCACACCAAGAGAAATCACTTTGTATTACAGTAATGGAGATTACATACAAATGACAGACTTATCTTTCTGGTGTCTATTTACAGCAGCATTCACCATGAACAAACTTGTACAGGAACCTTCAAGTTACAGTCTACACAAAATAGAATTCATCCACTAATCATACAACAAACTGTCGATTCAACCAACCGATTACAATTTGCAATCACAGAGTATATCCATGTTGAACTCTGTCTGTAGAACTTCCTCACAGAACTGTCACAACGAACCAACTGCTAATGGTTCACATTCAGCTCCTCCTATTCATCCATGAGATGCCACATCGGAAAGTCTTACTCGCCAACAGAATTCACACTGTGTTGGCATCTCGGTGAGACACTAACAGTATCTTGCTGATGCCACATAACCTTCATACCGATGTCGCCAAGATGTTCCATCGAGCTTCATGTGTTACACTGAGTCACCACGTAGTCGCCTAGACCTATCACTTTCGCCAGGAGATCATAGCGAGTCATCAAAGGTTATACTGAAGTCACATGTTACACCGAGCTCCAATCACTAGTCGGCAAGACTTACATCTTTCACCGAGAAAACATTCTGAACTCCAAGACTTACCCCGAAGGCTTCAACATAAAGCACTGTCAGCGAGACATGTTACTTTAGCTAAGACATCACACCGAGCTCTAGGACTTACCCCGAAGTGTTCATCTGTCGCCAAGAGTTATACCGAAGATCCCAAAAGGTGTTTCTGTCAGTGAGACCTTCAACGTTCGCTGAGACGTCTTCCCGGGACCTTTGAGTTACCCCGATAGCCAACACTTGAGCCTCCGTAGTGAGACATTTGCACATCGCCCAAACTTCATAATGAAACCTAAGTGTTACATCGATGACTCCCGAGTGTGTCCCCGTTGGCATGATTTCATCTATCGCTAAGACCTCACACCAGGATCTTTATGTTATGGTGAAGACATCATATGTATTCCTGTCAGTGAGAGTTCACTGTTCGCTGGGACTTCTCACCGAGGCGCTATAGGCTATCCCGAAGCCCGTGGTCGCCGTGAGTCTCCCTGATTCACGATTGAATGGCTTGTCGGCCAAAGAACTCCACGTGATAAGAGGTCATAATGAATACACTATGTCACAGCGAAGGCTCCAAAGAATAAGCGTTCGACAAGACAAGAGCTAGGTCACAGCGACCTGAACAATACATGATGATACAAACTGCTTGTCGACCAGACATGAGAGCTGTCACACCGACTTGGCTCCTAAAGAGATTTCGGCCTGTATTGATTGAGGCATACATTCCTAACATGGACGTCTACATTTTGTGGCAGGAGGATGCTCTTCTCTTCTTGGCTCTCTATGTTGATGACTTGATTGTCACTGGGAGCACTTCATCCATCATCACAACTATGAATAATGCTTTAGATGAAATATTTTCCATTACTAACTTGGGTCTCTTGCACTACTTTTTTGGTATGGATATCACTCAGACCTCTTCGGGATCTCACTTGCATAGCCTAAGTATGCTCTTGATCTTTTGTCACATTTTCATATGGCTGATTATAAGCCTACACTAAATCCCTTTCTGTTAGGAATTAAGCTTGAGGAAAAATGTTCCATACCCCTAGTTGAAGCTACTTTGTATCATCAACTTATTGGTAGCCTCATCTACTTGACTCATACTTGTCCTGACATTTCCTTTGTAGTTGGCATTGTTTCGCGCTTCATGACAGATCCACATGAGCTTCATTGGAAAGCTTCCAAATGCATCTTGCACTACATCTAGGGCACTCATCGGTATGGGATTCACTATGTAGCAGGCACAAGTTCAGACTTACTTGGATATACAGATTCTGATTGGGCTAGTGATATTGATGATCGTAAGTCCACATTTGGCTATAGTTTTCACTATGGTTCTAGTCCCATTTTTTGGCAGAGCAAGAAGCAACATGCTATTTCTCTTTCTTCAATTGAGGTTGAGTATAAGGGGGATATTAATACTGCCACTGAGGCTATTTGGCTTTAGAATATCCTCACTAAACTTGGCATCACCTTTTAGAATCCATTAGTCATCTATTGTGACAACCAGAGTACCATACAAATCTCAAAGAACCCATTCTGTCATCAATGAACCAAACACATCAAGACCCATATGCATTTTCTTTGGGAGCTAATTTAGGAGTAGGTCATTGATTTGCACTAATGTCCTACAACAAATCAAGTTGCAGATATATTCACCAAACCCTTCACCGAGAGAAAATATGTTCATCTTCGATCTCTCTTGGGGGTAAGAGAAATCTCTTTTGGGGGGTTCACTTAGACCTACTTCATTCAACCTCTCATGGGAGGGAGTTTTTTCCCATTGGGTTTTCTCCTTCTTTATCATTGTGAGGTTATTATGTACATGGGTACCTCATCAGGCCTAGTAGCTGAGACCCATATTTTCATTTTTGCATTGTATACTTCTTCCTAAGTTGCACTTAAGGGGGGTGTTAGTGTGAAAAGGGCACTTCATCTAACTAGTTCATTTCTTAGCTAGTTCTCCACTAAAGTCCTCTTCACAGTAGCTTAAATTTACATAGGGATAAGGTGGTTGAGCCTTTAATGACATGAGTTGTCACACCTCATAGGATGACAACACTTTTCATAATTTGGTTGCATCTATCTCTCCCCTTGGCCTATATAACCAAGGCATTTACTTTGTAATCTCAATTCTCAAGATGATATAGCTTTGCATTCTTGAGAGGAATGCAGTTTATTCTTTCTCATATTTCTCATATTTCTTTCCTTCAGTCATTAGTATCTTGGGTTAGGCTAGTTAGCAAATCTCACATTTTCTCTAAGTATTTTTCACTTTTGGTTTCAGTCCCTACAGTTCTTCCTTTTTTTATCTTACTTCTTTTTGCGCATTTTGATGGTACTTTTCCTTGAAGGTTAAAGTTACTCTTACAAAAGGTGCACAATGCGCCACATAGTGGATGCACAACTTTTTCATACCACTTTATTTTCGGGCCCAAAATGGGACATGTGGCTCGGGGATTTTCCCCAAGCTACTCTCATAGACTTGAAAATCTCCCGCTAGCGTGTCATGCCACCCTTTTGTTAGGAGTGTTGTTTCACCCGCAGGCATATTATTTCTTTGGCAGAGTTTTTCAGGCAACACAGTGGATCTTATACCTTTGGGATTAGTCTCTTTGGGGTGGCACCATTATTACTTGTAGCTAATCGGATCAAATTTATCAAGTAGTTATGAATTCAGATCCTCCTTTGACAACAATATCTTCGCAAAGCTGCTACAACATCCAAAGCCATTATTGAAGCAGATCGACTTTTATTAGCAAAGATTGATATAATCGAATCAGATCCTTGATCGGATTGTGGAGTACTAGACATGGACACCTATTAGGGGTTCATCTCTATCAGCCATAGTGTTGGTGCATCTTTCTGGCCCTATAAAAGGAGGTTTTAGTGGCTTGTTAATATTGTCATCAAAACAAAAGGTTTTTGTCTGTTAGAAGATTAAAATAGGGGAGAAATAGGAAAGATTTTTACAGAGTTTTGTTTCACTCTATGGCATGTTAAAAATATTATCAAGATGATTACTTGGATTGGTATCCGACCTTTGCATTTATGTTATTCATTGCAAGAACAAGTAATAGTAGGAATAAATATATGGTATTGTGCATCTATGGCCTCTATCACATGTTTTCTTTCTCTATTATGTATGTGTTGAATGCTTTGTTTCAATTCGTGTGAGTATAGTCTAGGTGATTACTTTTTATTGCTTTGTTTCATTGAATAGTGCTTTTTTTTCTTCATAAATTGAATCATGTTATACTTTTTCATTTTCTGCAAAGATTATGCTAACTTTCATATTATGCTATGAGAGAAAGATGGTTCTATAAAGATTTAAAGTATTTCTTTTAGTATTGGGTCTCTTATTTTTGTTAGACTGTAATGGGTGCTTCTCGTAGGGAGATTTGAATGATTGTTTTGTGCTCCTATGGGACTTAGTTGTTCGTTCTCTTTCCAACAATGAAGGGTTTGTGGCATTATGTGACCATTCCATCATAAATAAGAGCCTATTATGGTTTGGAATATTCTAAAAACTTTGTGGCACATCGCCTTAGTTTCTTTTTTTCATTTCTCTCTCCCTTTTCCCTCAAACACAAGGAAGAGCCAACTTCTCTAAAAATATCCGAGGTCATTTAGGGAGGTGCAAGTAGGTCCCCCACTCATTGAATTTCCCATAAGGCTATTTGAGAGAAGCACAAGCTTTCATGGTCAACACCACAAGCAGTGAAGGTGCCTCACAAGAGGCTAGCACTAAATTCAAGAAGGTAAAGGTCGATATTGTTGATACCTCAGAAGAAGAGGAGATAGAAAAGGAGAAAGAAACTTTCACAATACATGTGTATAAGAATCTTGACAAGAAAGAGGAGAAGAAAACAGATGAAGGCACATCAAAGCTTGAGAAGAAGAAGTCCAAGACTCCTTTGGTAAGAGCTAGTTCACCTATAAAGTTTGAATTCTAGGTTAACAATATGTTAGAACATGATGGATTATTATAAGCCACTTCCAAATTATATGATGAAGTTGATGAAGAAGATCATAAAGAAATTATAGATTTCATTATTCAGTATATGATCATTTTGGATGCAAACATGGATAATATGAAGAAGAAGGTAACTAATGTTGTATGGAAAGCCCTGGTAAAAAGAAGACACGAAGCTGTTAAAGTAGAAAACAAGATCAAAACTGATGCTTTGAATGAGATTGGATCCTCTTTGACTAAGGATGATAAGGCTACCTTAGTGGATGCATACACAAAGCAGTTCAGGGTAAAGCAAAGAGTTACCATTTTTATGGCCAGAGAAAAGGGTAGCACAAAAAAGTTGAAAAAAGAAACTTTTGATACAATGAAAGACATGGAACACAAATTTTGGATGATTGTTGGTTCTTCATCCAATACAACTCAAATAAAGTAGCTTGATAAAGATAAAGCTACTAATGTAGAGGAAAATATTCCTCCCATATCTAATTTACCCATTTTCCAAGAAGTAGAAGAAGTAAATTATTATTCTGTTGAAGAGACTCCACATTTTGATGTTTTAGGGTTCTGCTAAAGAGACTCCACATTTGGATGTTTTAGGGAATACAATTGATGATACACATGCTCCTCCGGAAGACACTGAGAACATAACTAGAGAGATTAATGAAGATCAGAATAAGAATGATGTCAATGATAATGCTGAAGATCACCATGACAAGTAAAATGAGGATACTAGAAAAGAAGGCGGAGAAAATAAAAAATGGAGAAGAAGGTAAAAATGAACAGGAAAATGGTAAGAAAGATGATGAAGATAAAAAGGAGGATGAAAACAAAGACAATCAAAAGGAAAGAAGCTCCAAAAAAGAAGAAAAATAATAGAAAGAAGAGAACAAAGAAGAATATGAGGTTGAAAGAAATGAAGAAGAATCCCAAAAGACCACAAAGCCAACAAATTCATCTAGAGAATTGTCTAGCAACACTGTCAAGGGTATTCTAACAAGACATATAAGGATTCAACCAGTCATTCCTCCCTAGTTGGTTCAACTCCCATCACAAAATGACTATGTATATCTGAATAAGATCTCACCTATTCAGAGAATGGAGCTTGGAGATAATTTTATTTCCTTTGGGAGAAAGGAAATTATAGAAACTCATCAGAAGGGGACTAAGCTAATCAATGATGCCATCAAGGCTTTACAAGATGCAACCCTCGACACCACTGTTGATGATTCTCTAATACCTATTGAGAATTTGAAATTTTTGGTTGATTCATTCAGGGAATATACCTCTAGCTTAAAGGAGTAGGCTACAAAAGAAGTTGATTCAAGGCTTATGAAGAAAATATTTTTTGAGATTCAAGACAAATGTGCAACAACACATAACAAGGTGATGAAATTCTTGAAAGAAGTAAAGGAATATGAAGATGAGGCTTATACATTATTCTTGTATTGCATGAGATGGACAGATGCCACTCAAGGAATTTAAGGACCTAATGGACTCAATAGAGTCACAATTAACTAATACATCCAAAGATTATGACCTTACAAAAGATAAAAACTATGGACTGCCGATCTTATAAGGTGATTTAGATAGCTTGGAGACCTGGTAAAGTGAAAGCATATACCAATAGCAAGTGCTCTCACTGAAGCTAAAAAAATTGAAAAGATAAATCCTAATCCAATTACTCTGGAAGAGGGAGAGGAGAGTTTGGTGGAGTTGGAATCAATGTATAAGGTGCTTGTTATATAGCTAAGAAGAGTTGGGATGAAGGGAAATCTACTTGGGAAGCCATTCTCTAGGAACTTGAAGGTGATTCCTCCTCCAGGTGAACACATTTAACCTTTTATATTATTATTCTATTTCAGTTACTTTCAATTTTTCTTTCTTGTACATATAATTGGATGTAATTCTTGGGATAACTCCCTAAGGGGGAGCCAATAATTTGATTTCAGTTGTCTTTTTGTACACGTGTCTCATCGACGCACCCTTTATACTTGATGTCAAAGGGGGAGAATTTTGGATAAGTTTAGAGAATTTTTGGTGCTAGAGTTACATTAGAGAAGTTTTGAGAAGCTGGAAAATGTTCTGGTGCTAGAATTGTTGTGTAACAGAGATTTTGGGAGAAGTTTTGATGTATATCTGAAAGGGGGAGTTCATACAAGTTTTTGAAGACAGGTTTGAAGTTGAATTTTTGGAGATTCATTTTTGGAACATGTTTACATCAATGAAAAAGGGGGAGATTTTTGAAAGAATGAAGAAGGAACCCTTTGATGTGTTGTCATTAATGCCAACATTGTTTGTTGACATTTTTGTCTAATCTGATAAATAGTTTTTGGTGACACCTTGATTTGATAATTTGGTTTGAATTTTCTCGTGTTATAAGATTGGCTTATGTGGTTATAGTATGTTGTTTAGGACTGATAAATACATCTATGTTCAAGATTTTAGTGATTTTGGTTGATCAGATTGAAAGTTACAAGTAGCAGAAGTTTGGCATACTATTTTTTGGCTTATAGAGTGCAAGATGGTATGTGTTATCTGGTCCTCATTCCTCTGGTGTTTGGATTCAAACTCTACAATTTTGGGAGATGGTTTAGATGTTTTAGTACTACATATATTCTAGATGGAATGTGCTTATATGATCATATGGATGACTGATGTTGGTTAGATTGGCTTATTTTGTGATTAGGTTTAATTCCTATCCGACCTAATACTTGAAATTATGCTATGAAGATTAATATGTATTACGAATGTTAAGGGGATCTATTTAGATCTGTGGTGACCTAAATTCAAGTTTTGCATGTTTGTTTTGAGAGTGAAGAATTTTTTTTTTTCAAGTATGAAGTTGACAAAGTGTCTTTGAATTAAAATAGGGCTGCATCAAATTAGGCCGACCTAATTGATGTATGCAGATGTAGCAGGGTATATATGTGGAACATTTTAAGTTCCATAAGATGATGAGGTTGTAATGTGATGTGTGTGAAATTTGATATAGTGTGAACTTGTGAATTTTTCTGTGTGAGATTAGAATAAAGGAATAATTGTTGTGTATGTTGAGTGACTGCTAACTAGAGTAGTATTTTATATCCAGAGCTTCATTGGAATTAAATTAATTACAAGGGAGGTGTATCTTACACCAGTTCACACTTTGGCTATGTAGCCACTTTTGTCTTGTATCTATTTTTGGCTATGAGCCTTATAAGGATAGTGGATCCTAGCAGTGAGCCCCTGTAATATCTTATAATCCTCAACGTGGTTTTTAGCTTTTTGGGTTTTCCACGTAAAAATCCTGGTGTTCATGGGTTATGTGGTGTTGTGATTTCTTTCACATTTTCATTCATAGTTGTAGTTATATATGTTTTGATTATTGGTTGGATTAGGAGTAAATGGTTTAATAGAATACTGATTCACCCCCTCTCTTAGTATTCTAGGTGTTCAACATATCTATCTATATATCTATATATATCAATCTATATATCTATATATATCTATATATCTATATATGTATCTTTGTATCTATATATCTATCTATATCTATCTATATAATATATCTATCTATACATTTATGTATCTATCTTTCTATCTTTCTTTCTATCTATCTATATATCTATCTATCTATCTATCTATCTATCTATCTATCTATCTATCTATTTATCTATCTATATATCTATATATCTAGTTTGATCTATGTATCTATATATGTATCTATCTATATATCTATATATATGACTTAAAAATGAAACAAGAAAAAAATTGGCAAATTGTTAGACCAAATATATATACATATTGAAATGATTGAAATGAATAAAAAATTAAAAAAAACATGAATATATACATACATATATACATACATATATACATACATACATACATATACATACATACATACATATACATACATACATACATACATACATACATACATACATACATACATACATACATACATATGTGTGTGTGTGTGCATATATATATTGTTTAGTCTATCTATATATGTATCAATATATCTATATATGACTTAAAAATTGAAAGAAAATAAAGTTTCTCTACTTTTCAGATTGAATATATATACATAACCATAAGGTTGAAATGAAGAAAAAATTGAAACAAAGATATGACTATATATCTATCTATCTATCTAGATCTATCTATCTAGATCTATCTATCTATCTATCTATCTATCTATCTATCTATCTATCTATCTATCTATCTATCTATCTATCTATATATCTATCTATATATATCTATCTACATATCTATCTTATATATATATCTATCTACATATCTATCTACCTATCTATATATCTAGTACCGGGTCTCTACTATGTAGCCTCAATGGGGTGGACCCAACCAACGATCAATCAACCATCCAAACAAGAAAGAAATGAACATGTCAGACCAATTGGAGTATAACATGAGGAATAATTAATCCATTTGGAAAGAAATAATATTTTTGGGTCCATTAAGGTTTGTTTGACATGGTAAAGATTTTTTTATTTATTTTTAGCCCACGTGGTACTCCATGTAGACCTCTAAAGATAGGGTGCTGATGTAGGGGCATTCAGAAGCATTCAGAAAATTGAGGCAGTTAACAATGAAGTTGCAGAGTACCAGATTACTGAATTTGATTGCTAAAGGTTGAGGAGCTGAAATTAGTTACTAGACACTATTAGCATTAATGTCTTAAGGTTGTATATGTCAAGGATATTGAGAAAATTGTAATAAAATAAGTTGCAAGTTGTCAGTGATGCAGTGGAGTGCAGTATGTTGGCCAGCTTAGTATATTGATGATTAGAGGTTGTGGATTAAAGGGTTTGTCGTCGAGTAGATCTAGTGTTTCCATGTTAAGTTTTAGAGATCCGCATGAAGATTTGATTGAGTTATGAATATCTGTGTTTTGACAGTTGTTCAGTTGTTCTAGTTGGTGTTCTTGAAGGAAGATGATGTGATTCTGGTAGCTTGAGTTGTTGCAAATGTTTATGTGTTGATTCATGATGCTCATGGATGTTTCTAGATTGTGTGTTGTTGTTCCACATTGATCTTTGTGCTCGCGATTGGTGATTTTCTTTTGTGAGTTCACATTTTTCGTGTTCTTGGCCGACATGGTGTTTGTAGCATGTTGTGGATCTTCGAGGAATAAATTTTGAAGGGGTTTCGTGTTCGAGGATGTTGTTATGGGTCCTTACTTTGTTGTGGCTAACATTGGCTAGTTCGCATTGTAAATTTTTTATTGTTTAGGGCTGACCTATTTGAGTTTGCACATTACCCTACTAGCTGTTGTAATTGGGTTGACATGTTAATGGTTAGATGATTTGCAGATGATATAAAGAGAGAGAGACACACACACATAAAAGATGGGGGATCAATAAGGTGATCGATAATATGAAGTATGAAGGACAATGACAAAGTCTTTTGATCTGGAAGAATCAAAAAGCAGAGGGAGTGTGGAGTTGGAGGAGTTGATGGAAAATTGTTATTATTTGAGTTGTTTGTAATCCATGGGCTGTGGCCTAGAATCTATTAAGCCCGAGAGGCATATGTAATGTGTTTTGAGATTATAATATAATGATGAATGAGCTTGAAGGCTAGGTTTTTCCTTGTTAGGGTTTTCCCAGGATATATCTTGTGTCTAGTGTTTAGGAATGTATTTTATCTTTCTGATGATTAGCTATTAATTTTTGTTGCATATTTGTTGTGAGCAAGGAGTTAGTAATTTAGGCTGCAAGGTTGGACAATCCTTAATTGGGCCCTCCTACCTTGACTGCATCAGGTACTCCACTATAGGATCCTCTTCCCTAATGGAAACCTTTAACATTTTCTTGGCAACAAGGAATTAAGTACAATTACCTTTAGGCCACCATAAATATTAAACTTTTAAAAATAATCCTCTTGTTGAGACTTTTGTAATGTCAAAAATTGCATCCTATGCAATTTTAGATTCCATAAACCTCCCCTTTAGATAAATTAAATTCAATAATGCAATGTCCCTTTTATCCAACCTTAATTTAATCCTTAAACTATTTGTTCTCAGTCGTTAAGGTGAATTTATGTCTTGGATGAATGCACACCCCGCATACGTATGCGCGTCATGCTAACATCTTGCATAGATTCCCAACTACATTAGCCATTGAGATGTTAGTTTTCCCACCTACCAATGAACATAACACCTCTTCTAGCTCGCAGGAATGTTTGGATGACCCTTGCATGCTTATACCTTCCAAAAACACTCCAATTTGGGCATTCATTCATTAAATGTCATTCAATCTATCATCTCTTATTCTCATTTACTCTTCTCTTAATCTCTCTTTCTCTTTCTCCCTCATAATAGATTCATTCTACCACCTTTGCTACATTCTATTTCTCTCACAAGGCACTCTATGGTGTTCTCTCAAGCTTGGAGATTGTAGTCTCTTCCTTTTGACATTCTCGTCTTGCTAAAGGAGGGTACTTGTGATTTAATTTTTGCATTATCATTTAAATCAGTTAGCATGTTATTCTAACATATTTATATTTTATTATATCATGTCTATTTCATTTTCTATATATCTCATTTAGTTGTCTATGGAAGTGGAAACACCAAAACAACCCGGTTTGACTAAGGCAAGCCCATAAACAACCCCAACATTTTCTTCGATCTTACAGTGTGTAGGTATTGGAAGCATATCTTTGTTGGAGGCTTCATTTATTGTGGTTTCTCATGTGTGCTTTCTTCCCTTCTTCTCTCATTTTATCATTTTAACTTCATTTAGTTCAAGTTATTTTTATTTTTGTTGCACTCTCAAAGTTCCTACTAAATAGAATTATTATTAGAAACTTAGTTGTTTTTTGGATAGTCTCAGTTTTTGGTTCATACAAGACACAAACGTGCCATGAGGATTTCCACGTGTCATGATATCATCCTTGGCTGACAGCTTATCAGTTTATCCAAAAGACCTCTACAACCTACTCTTGGTTTCTGGAACTCTCCCCTTTTAATTCTACATAAAACATAAACAAGCACCTTATATCATTTTATCCCATCACTCTATCTTTGATCTTTGAGGTAGTTGAGGGCCATTTTATCCATAAGAATTTGTCATCTTGAGGGTAGATAATCTCCTCTACAACTTCTAATTGAAATAGGCCCAAAAATTAAATTTATTATTACATCAAATTCCATGATAAGCAAAAAATACTTCATAACCAATTCATTTTTGAGTATATTAGAGTCCTCAATCTTCAAGTAAGCATTACTAAATTCAGAACTTTGATGGAAACAGTGAAATCACTTCTATCATTTTCTCAACATGTGCCTTTGTATATCAGCCTTGGATAATTTTCCAATGTTGCAAGGCAATGCCATTAACTTTTCCATACCTCCAACATATGTAAAGGCTATCTATATATCTATCTACCTATTTATATAGGTCAGAGAATATTTTGTTCGGTCTATCTATCTATCTATATATCTATCTATTTATATATGCATATTCTATTATATAAATATATAGATATATATACATACATATGTATATGAGTGAAACGAAGAAAAAATTAAATCAAAGATATGACTATATATCTATATATCTATCTATCTATATATTTGACTTAAAAAATTAAACAAAACAAAAGTTGGATGATTGTCAAATTGAATTTACCAATATATGTATATAATGAAATGATGAACAAATTAAAATAAAGAGACGAATATATATTTATATATCTATCTATATATCTACCTAGATATATATCTTTGTATATATACTATTTTTGGTCTATTTATCTATATTTCTCTCTATTTATCTATGTATATATTATATTTGGTCTACATATCTATATATCTATGTATCTATATTATATTACTAAAATGTATAACAAATTAGAATAAAGGGGTGAAAGAAAATAATTCAAACTTACATACATTTGTCGTATATATAGACAAATATATAAATAAAAAGATAACTTGAAAATTGAAACAAGACATAATTTGGCTAACTAACAGATCAAAGAAACCATCACATTAAATATTACTAAAACCTATTAAATAATTCACAGTGACGCTTGAATAGAACCATGTTTTTCCTTGTAAAATTAGTTGTGTTTATGAACATAAAATTTGGGAGCATTCATAAACACCCTATGGGCCATAAAATTCATGGAAGATAATCAAGAAGCACCCACAAAGAAAAAAACCTTCAAACTACAAAAAACAACATAAAAATTTTAAATATTCATTTCAAAAGCACCCACAAAATAGCATAACCTTCAAGTTACTGAATATAGAGTTTATGACATGGAAATCAAACAAATTAATCAAAGAGAGAAGAAAAAATAAACATAGACTAATGGTATAGCCTTAGTGAGGTTGAAAACCTCACCTAGGTCAAACAAATGTTGTTGAGGATGTGGCTTGTTGCAGTTAGCTTAACTATCCATTTTTCCAAAAAAAGCATGTGAGAACAATTGAGATGAGGTAGCATGCAAGTTAGGTAGTGGTGTTTACCTTACAAGAGTAAGTCACCATCACCAAGCGATCAAAAGAATAGCATGTGAAGTTAAACATATATTGGGGCTAATTTTTTTTTCATGGAGAATATCCCAACATGTATCAGTGCCTAAGGTAATGAAGACTCTAGAAGATGCGTGTAAGAAAAGGGTGAAAGTGAGCGAGATGTGCGAGGTTTTGAATCATTGAATGATGAAAAGATTTAAAATTACACACCATTCAAGCTAAGTAAACAAGACATGCTTTGGCTAAGTGTTAGATTGAATATACTAACATATATATATGATTTAAATGAAGAAAAATTAAAACAAGGGGAGATAAATAGATATATACATATTACTTCTAAATAAATATGACTTTAAAAATTAAACAAGACATAATTTGGTTGAGTCAAACCAAATATACCAACATATGTTTATGAGTGAAATAAAGACTAAATGGAAACAAAGTGTGATGTGGGAAAAAGGGATATAGAGTTTAAATCTCACCTTCTCCTACATCACAATGGAAGGAACCAAAAAATATCACAAATACCCACTTGGCTACTAACATCAATGGAAGAGCCATAATTTTGGATCAAGGTTTTGGTTCTTTCATTCGGGGGATTGATTGATTGATTGCTAATTAAATGAATTTGAAGATGCAAATATATATCTAGGTTAAATATGCAACTACAATGAATTATGATTTTAGGAAGACATAGAATAGAAACACAAAAACGAAGCACAAAGTAGTAGATTGTAGACATAGAGAAACTTGGCATAGAAACTTGAGATTGAGTTGGATGGATAGGGGTGTTGGCATCCTATACTTGAGAATTTAGTCCTCCATAAATAGAATTTAGATATTATTTGGTCCTTGTCTGTAGGCTCTTCCTTCCCAAACACACTATCATAACTTCATTTGTTGCCGATTAATTTTAGTTTCCCTAATTTTTTGACATATAAGGCTTGAATGCTTGATTAAGAAATTAGGTCTTTAACTCTCTCCCAAATTTATTTAAGATTTTCAACTTGCACACAAGAGAAGAGGGAAAGGGTTGTGTTGTATAGGGGATTTTCTAAGTCAAACCCCATTTTGGTATTTCTTCATCCACAATGACTATGATGATGTAAAAGAGTGCTTACCCTAGGTCAGGTAGAGGAAAATGGAAAAAGGAATGATAAATTAACATTTTTTTCAACTTACCACTCAGATCTGCATTCATTCACGTATTCAAGTCATTGTACTCATCACCTTCAAGGATAATTGGATGCTTGATTTGAAGTCCTACAAGCATTAGTTCTCACAAAAAAGGGACATGAAACATGAATAAACTCACATAAAAACTTAATGCATTGCTAACATGATGCTTGACTGAAATAATGCTGCAATAATCCAGTTAAATGTGGTCTTGATTGCTTTTTAGGATGCTCAATTATGATATCATTTTCCTTAGGATTCATTAGAATTTCAAATAGTGAAAAGTCATTGTATTTATATGTATTTCTTTAATTTACCAAAAATTAATTACTAATAGTCAACAAGTAAATTCAAATTTATAAATGTTAAAATGTTGACACCAACATATTTGAATTGGGACAAAAATAGGTTAGACAAGGGCACATGCACCCTAGTCTAGACCTATTTTAGAGATTTTTGTGTCATTAAATAATTATTAATTGAAATTTCCTAATTTAACTTTGATTTTCCAAATATGACCATAAAATGGGGAATTAAAAGCACAAATGGGCCTAGGCACATAGAGGGGAGCTAAAACTAGTGTAAAATTGTCAACGCTAACAATTTACGACACTACATATAGCCCCCACATTGGTGAGAATTTGAAAAAGTATGCTCATGCTCACACTAAAGTAAGGATAATATAAGAAGGGTTCATTTATCCAATTGAAGAGATAGGAAAACATCAAATATAGGGGATGTGCTAGCCCCCAAGCTCAATATCCTATGGAACAATATAAAGACAAAGGAACGCACACATGAAGTACAATACAAAATGAAAAACATGAAGCATACACAATGAGGACATAAACTTAACATAATGAAAACACAAACATAATACAAATATAATGTAAATATGTTAGGGGGTATGACAATCATAGAATAACAAGCTCTGAAGAATTCTTAATAGGATCCATACCCAAGGAATTCATGAATCACAACCTAACAAAGTTCAAGTTCAATATTTTTTAGGTAAACCATGAAAAAAAGCATCACAAGGTGAGTTTCATAAGAAACAACATAGACTAGTGAAGTTCAATATTTATTATACGATATTCACTATGTGAGATCTCATGTCAACCATACCAAGAATTATAGTCCCAATAATTCTAATAAGGTGCTACAAAATATGATGCAAAAAATGCATCACAAATTTCAACACGTGTGAACAAAGTGAAGCACATAATGGAATGCATTCCCACACTTTAAATCAATTACTAATGCCAACTGAGATTAATTGCCTTTAAGATAGAATAAAAATGAGATTTGGTAGGCCATGAGATATTGTTGGGAAACTCTATGCCAAATTATATGTTCTCAAAAAATCTGACTCATGACAAGGGGTTTCCCCCAAAACAAAGCCACATAATCAACAATACAAAAATAGCACATAACGGATCCATAGATATAGGATTAGTATAAATGAGAGATAATGTATAATATGATCATGCTCATAATCAACATCATTACCCAAATACTTGTGGAACTATGAACACAAGGGAGGAATAACACATTAAGACAACAAAGCTTTTGAGTCAAGATATAAGAGACCTAAATGTCTCAATGGATTGCATCATTCCAAAAAAAATAAGGGCAATACATTCACAACATAAAGAGGAATGGAGATATAAATAGATGAATGTCGCAACAGATTCACTTTCTTTGTATCCTTGTGCTAACAAGAAAAACAAGGGTCAATAAAAAAACTAACAAAAAAAATACATTCCAAGAAACACATTACAAAAGATCACATTACGCGCAAGAAAACACACAAAGACATAAAGCAACTACAAAAGCAAGTCGATCTATAGCAAATCATTTGCATCCCAATCTTTCTCACCATAAATAGAAGGAAAAAAATACACTAAAGGAACTACAAGTGTAGTACAAGGTGAAGTACTAGGTTCAACACATGGTGGGTCACTCTCCTTAGGAGCATCATCATGAATGCCCCATTCAAATTCATTGATTTGGAAAATATAAGATCCAACTCATTATGGTCTTCTTTTTGTCTTTTTATTTTTGTAGTGTCGTAAAATTGTACTCTTGCAATTTCACCTACACTTTTACATCCACTTTAGTGTCCACTCCCTTAACATTTGTGTAAGCTCATTTTAGCCTTTGCGTCAACCTTTTTCCCCTCAAGATGCTCAAGACCCCTTTTTGTAGTAGCTACCTTCTTACATCAATTTTGTATTAAACCTTGTGGTTTCCTCGTTCCCACCATTTTTAGCGTGATTTACTTAGACATTAGCGTGCCACATGGATGTTCACACACCATGCTAGTATCCGATGACATTTCAATGTTCAAATGGTTGTTCCTGAGTGTTTTACGACTTGTCACCTAGCTTGGTTAGTGGAAACAACTCAAGATGCCTTGGAATGGCTTGGGAACCTTCTTTTCCCTCATCTTCTCTCTTTTAAATCTATGTTTTCATTTCATTTGTTCTCTCTTAATTTTTCTAGGTATCTCTCTTGAAAACTCTCTTTCCTTTCTTTCAAAATCTCTCTTTCTCTCAAGCTTGCAAAATTTTATTTCTTGCTACACCAATCTCAAGTTCTCACAAAACTCTCTACAACTCTCTTGGCTTTCACAACTATCTCTTTATTTATCTCTCTTTGGCTTCCTGAAGCCTTAAAGGTATATCTATTTTCTTATGTCTTTGAGCATCTTGGGATTTATCACATTCCTTGTCTATGCATTTTATTCACTTATCTATTTATCTTTCTATCTATCTATCTATTTGGATGTCCATGGAGGTGGAAACACTGAAACAGGCGTTTGAGTGAGGCAAGTCGCTAAATAGCCCCAAAATTTTCTCTCGGTCTTATGTGTGTTGGTGTTGGAGACATTTCTTTGTTGGAGGCTTCATTACTTGGGTTGTTGTGAGCACTTTCTTTCTCCTCAGCTTTATCATCTATATTCTATTTAGTCAATATTTCACTTAGTTTACTTTATTTTTTTCTTTGTTATTTTCCTAAATTACAAGAGTTCCTAGTAAGTCAGAAAAGTAGTAGTCATCTTGTTGTTATTTGTGATAGTTTCAATTATTGGTCTATACAAGACACCAGCATGCCTCTGGTATGTTAGCGTGCCACACTATCATCTATGTGCCTCACTATCATCCTTGATTGATAACTTGCCAGTCTATCTAGAAGACCTCTATGACCTACTCTTTCTAATTTTGGAACTCTCATGTTTTTATCTTATCACTTGAGCATTATTCCTTGAGGTAGTTGATGACCATTTGCTCCTTTTAGAATCTACTTGTCTTGAGACTCGGGGGTAGAAAATTTCCTCCACTAGTTTTTGGTGAACCTAACGTGAGCACTACTTCCACAAAAAAATAAGGAAAAATCCAAGATTTGTCATTCCAATTTTTTTTTGAGGTGCTGCCCCAAACCTTGTTCCATGTGTTGTCAAAGTAGAAATAATATGATGGCCTTCAACCGAATTATTTTTCCTTTCAAAATACATTTTCTATCTTCTTTTATTAATTCAATTTCTAGTTTTATTCAAAGTGTTAATGATGTTCCATTCCATGCATGTGATGGTGATTTGGCTTTACTTATGTCACTTGGTATCCTTGACCCTTCTCATGAAATTCCTCTTGTTTTGAAGGATATTTTGCTGCAGGAAGATGAAAAAATTGATTCTTTTCTTAATGTTTGTCTACCTTCTCTTCACTCCAATGTACTCTCTTTTAGAGATGATGAATTAGTGAATGATGAATCTCCTCTCACATCGAATCCTCCAAGGATAGATGTTGAGCATATTTCTTAAATAATTCCTCTATATTTCATGATGAATCTATTAATGTATTAATTGAAGTCTCTACCGCTCCTCAAAGGCCTAAGAAACCATTCATTTATGTGACTCTGGCTAGTCCTTCTCCCAAAAGGATTCGTTCTATTCATGGTGTTCCATTAAACAGTGATTCTCTAGGTCCTTATACAAAGTTTATGAAGTTTAAATATTCTTCTTATAATATAATAGCTCATACTTATAATACTAGAAGGAATAAACTAAATGTTGATCAACCTACTTCCTTACCGCCTTCTCAACCAAGTCTTCCTAAAGCACCTAGACCTATAGCTAAGCGACCGAGTGAGTATGATCTTGTCGAGAAACTTCATGTTACTTGTGCCAATATATCACTTTAGTATTTTCTTTAGAGTACTCCAATTTACTAGGGTATGCTTCAAGAAGCCTTGCAAAATGTTTTGCATTCTTTCGTTAGGATGACAGATGTTAATGCATTGATAGATCATATTCATGCATATTTTCCAAATATTACATTCCATTCACAAGAGCTCCCACCTCTGAAAGTACATAATCAAGAAGATATTTTGATGATAATAGTTAACATTAATAAAATTGATATGAAACATAAGAAAAAGTCGTCACCAAAATGAAATGTTGGAAAAAGGGTGATGAGTGGATCCCTAAAGCGGAGAGCACAAAAAGGGGTGTCCTCCTAATCACAAGCCCACCTTTTCTTATTTTATTAGGAAGAAGGATAGTGCCACAAGAGATTAGAATTGACTTACAACCCTTACATGAGTCAAATCCAAGTTTTGGGACACTATGTGATCTCTCCTTCCTTATGATAGAAAAGTGTAAAATATGACTAAAATGCACTTTGGGGAGATAAACTAAAAATACTAAATGAACCCAATTGTGCAATGCAAGACTTGAAATGTGAATTTAAATCATAATACTAACAAAAAGTATAATTTTCAGGCAGACTTGAGGGTTGGAGGATGATATCTAACAACCTAAAAAATCTTATCACTAGAAAATTGTAGCAGGATGCATTAGCCAAATCTCGACACCCCCTATATGACTAAAAGACACTTTTGGGAGATGAATAAAAGTGCATTAATTATTAGATAATTGAAATCCACCACTTGGAATGCAAATAATTATGATAATTTTATCAAAAACAATCATTAATTAGTAGACTTGAGAAGGTTAAGATGGTTTGTACCCAGCTCCAAAAGTGTCGAACATGCATCCTATTCTGGTGAATGTGTCCTTGTAACTTTTCTGAAAATTCTTTTTGTAGTCCTTTGATGTTGGATCTAAGGCTCTGATTTCTCTAGGTTTTATTTTTGAAATGCTGAAAATAAATTTTGTAGATGAGTTTCTATGTCTTGACAACTTTTATGACAACTTTGACAATTTTGACAACTTTACACTTTTGATCTAATTTCATTCCTTACCTATAAATCTGCAAACACACAAAGAGGAGAAAAATGTTTTTTTTTGGTGTATAATTTTTTTCCTTGGTCAAACCCTAGTTTGGTAATTAAACCTTGATATGAAATGAAATCATAAATGGAAGGAATGATGAATAGACACTAGCTTGTTACAACTCACCAAACCCTTTAGTGGCTACCCTTGGAGGATTGAAGTCTAACACATCACTCCAAAGATTATATCTTGCATGAAATGGCTTGATTGGATGCTTGAAAACTTGAAACCTACATCACAATGTTATCTCCAAAAACATGCATGAATGCAAATAATTTTGACATCATGATAGTATCTTGAATGGTGTTGTAGATGCCTGATAATTATTCTCTCCAATGCTCTTGATAGTAATCTTTGCTCTTGTGAAATTTGAATTATGCAACTTAGATTTGAATTGATAAAAAGATCTTGTATTATAGGTAATTTTCTAATTTCTCGACAATTAAACATCAAAGGATCACAATTGCAATTTGAATTTAAATCATAAAAATGCCACCAAAAACATATTAAAAATGGGGTCCTAAACTTAAGGAGGACCGATTCGTCCTTGGGAGAATGGGTCCTAGGTCTTAAACCTCAGAAAAACATTTTCCAAGATGTGTAATTTGATGTTTGCAATTGTTTAATGTAGGTTCCCCATTTGAAAAATGAAATTAAGTAGGATTTTAGATGCATAATTGGGTCAATTAGAGGCTTAATTAAGTCCAATTAATTAGGGGGATGCAAACATAATGTGAAAATGTAAAGGAGTACATTTTCTGACACTACATTTAGCCCCCACTTTAGTGAGAGTATGAAATTGCACTCAAACTCACACTAAAGTAGACAAATAAGTCAAGAGTGGTCCAAGTACATAAATATTGATGGGATAGGATGATAAAGATCAAGGAGGATGATCAAGCACCGAGGATCAAGATCCCATGGAAAACCAACATAAGCACAAAGGGACACATGCTTGCAGTAGAAACACAATATACACAATCATGCAATATCAAAGTTAATGACAAAAGAAAGAAAAGAAAATATAAACTAGCCACAATTGCATTTTTCTTCATAAAAACATTCACAAGTGAAAAACCACTATTCACTATGCAAACAAAATATACTCACGAGGGCTAGTAGGACTAGTGTCAGTTCCGGCTAGCAAGTTGCATTATGCTAGACACTCATGAAAAACAAAAAGGCTCCACTAGCAAGAAAGTTGTCTTATGTTTGGTGGCCATGGAAAAATTGTAAATACAATAGGATAAGATAGTGAAATGGTTTTTTCTTAGTTCATGAAAGGTCACACCTTAGGGAACATCGTGCTTAATGCCACCAAGAGAGGACTAGTGAAGGATAAAAGATTCACAACTTAGGGAATGAAAGCCATAGCATTACCACTAAGAGGAATGTCATATGCCAAGAAAGTTCACACTCTTGAAGGACATAAAATCCAATGTCACCACCAAGAAGACATATCACATGAAGTAAGAAGACCACAATTTGAAGAAAATATACAAACAACGAGTGGGGATGCATATTCCCCCACTTCAAAGAAATTGCTAAACTCCATGCTATGAGAAATTACTTTAAAGTAAATCACAATAAATGCCAATGCATGAGAGCTTTATTCGAAAATCGCTATGTAAAAAATGTGTTTCCAAGTAGAGCTACATCATGAATGGAGGTTGCCCCCCATATGGAATCCTAAGATAACACATAAGGAATACATGGATCTGGGGTCAACATATGTCTTTGCTACAATGGTATAATCGAGCAAAGAATCATCATCATTCACCAAATGACTCATGGAACAATGAGCACATAGGAAGAATGACACATAGAGAGTGAAAATAAAGAAAATATTTTGGGTCAAAATGGAAGAGACCTAAATATATCAATGCCTTGCATCATCCCCAAAAGGTAAACACAAGACAAGAGAAAAGATAAAGGTGTACAACATATAGAAGAATGAAGATGAAAATAGAAGAATATCACAACAGATTCAATTCCTTTGCATCCTTGCACCAACAGAGTGAAAAGGGTCATCCAAAGTAGGATCACAAACATATAAAGACACACCAAGCAGCACTATACAAGGGATCACATTATGTACATGCAATCACAAAGAACATGAAAAGAAAACAAAGGAAATACTAGTATGGCACATGCAATTCAACTTATAGTAGGTCACCCACATACTAGTCTTGTTCATCATATGCAGAAGGAAAACAAGTAGCCAAAGGGATAATGACAAGTGTCGTACTAGGAGCATTACCAGGTTCAACATGTGGTGAGTCAATTTTTTTAGGAGGATCATCACGGTTGTTATCAAATAAGCTCATGGAAGAGGAAAACAATAAATTTAGCTCATTATACACTTCCTCATCAATCTTAGCAATCTCATCATCATCCAAGATAATCATAACATGAGGCCTAATGATGATTTCCATTGAAGTTTCTTGTTTTTGTTATGGTGAAGGTGGAGAATCATCATGGTTTGTCTCAATTGGTATTTGATCATGAGTTTTTGTTTTTTTTTTTCTTCTAATTGACAAGTAATAGCACAATGTGTATGCCTATGCTCTTTATCATTTTTGCTTCTTCTTGCATGATTTTCAAGTTGTGATTGCGTAGGAGTAGGTTTATCAACCATAGGTTTCTTTTCTTCCCACAAGGGAGGAATGAAAGGAACCATGGAAGTTTTTTCAACCACTTTATCTTTAGATTTTGTAGTGTAGAATATTATACTCCCTTCTTGGAGGTGGTACAACTTCACACTTACTTTGGACCTATTTTAGCACCCTTGCATTTATGACCCTTTAAATCATCATTAATAGGCCCCTAAGACCCTTTATTTTTTATCCTAAGGCTTATTTCAGTTGAAATCCTTATAAAATCAACAAAAGCATTCAATTTTATAACAACCTAACATTGGCCCACCTTGAAAAGCTAGGGTGGGACTCATACGCCACCTTGGGTGTATGAGTCCCCCTAGGCGGGACCATATGCCAAAAGTGGCATATGAGTCTCGTGTGGCCCCTTCTTAGGGTTTGAGCAAGAAATTAAGGTTTTTAATTCAAAATTTTGGTTGATTTCAACATTTGGGATCTAATAAATGATAAATTAGATGAAGTGCCTATATAAACAAGGTTTCAAATCATTATTTTCATTTAGAAAGAGCAATTCAAGGTCTAAGCATTCACAAGCACTGAAGAATTCTTTCACAAGAGAATTTAAGAGCAAGTAGAAAACAAATTTGAAGTCTTGGAGCAACATTATAGTGTTTTTACAGGTCTTTAAGCTCACTTTCATTCAAGATCTAGCATTGTCGAGGATTGATGATGGTTGCCTATGGTGAACCATGATGGATTCTAGGTTGGGGAGATGTAACTAGCCATTGAACCAAGCCTAATGATTTGTTTCCTAAGTAATTTGATCCTCCATTATCACTCTAATTTCTACCTAAAGGAAGGTACATGCATTATTATGGCTTATTAGGGTGATTAGAGATCTCCCAAAGTAAGTCACCATCTCTATGTTTCATTCATGTATCTTATTCTAACACATTAGAATAGGTTTTTATTGCATTTTAGATCTTCTAATCTTAGATGCACTTAATATTAGGACTTTCACTCACATTTACTTTTAAGATCTATCATTTCTATCAAGGTTTAATCACCAAACTAGGGGTTTGACCAAGGAAGACCCCCCATAAGAAAATCAACACAATATTTTGTTTTACAGGTCTTCTAACAAGTTTAGATCTGGAAATTAGGTTTAGAAGGAAGAGTAGAGATAGGAGAATAGATTCAAATCTCAACTTTCCAAAAAATTAGAATGAGAATAATACACCACTTGTGGCGTATGAGTCCTAGTATAACACTTTTTTTGAGTTTTAGAGGATTTAGACTTGTCACTACCAGATTCTAATTTCTACCCAAAAACCCTAAACTGGGACTAAATCACCCAACTTGATGTATGAGTCCCAGTGTGCATTAAAATTTATCATTTTCAGGATTTCAAATCTTATTCCAAGCACATTCATATGTCCAAGTGTACCTCTATGCTTTCTCAATTTACTGTTATGGAAACGAGTTCATTTCTAGGTCATTTATTTAATTTTTGCACATCATTTACATTTCTTGTATTTCCAAGCCCTAGCTTGGTGGTAAACCCCATTTTAGTATTTAATCAAACCCTAGGAAACCTTATTGTAGATCTCCTTCTCTCATTTCATCCTTGGATTAAGATATCTAAGGTTTCCTTGAGTTCAAAACTTGTAGGAAATTGGTTGTTCTATGTCCTAAAACACATAAAAACAATAACCCATTTTCTAGGTTTCATTTTGGTGAACCTAGCCTTTAGAATAACTTATTTATGATTTGGATTGCATCATAGTTCTAGGTCTAGCTTGTAATAACTGCATTAGGTTTTTCATTAACTAATTTGCATCTAGGGTTTCTAAATCTTGCATCATTGAAAGTGCATATAGGTTGCATTTTTGCCTCTTGCATCATTAAAATTTATTTGAAAATATAATTTTACTTATTCTAGGCATCATTCAAACCAAAAATCCTAAAATTCACTCAATTTTTTTTGAAATTTGTGCAAAACCCTAATCTGGGACTCATATGCCCCTTTGGGAAATTTAATCCCAGTACAGGTGGTTTTTCCTAATTTTTAGGTATTGTGTGTTGACTGTTTATTAACATTTGAACCTCTAAAAAACCCTAGCTGGGACTCATATGCCCCTCTGGGTGATTTAGTCCCGTGTCAGATCTAAAACTACATTTTTTAGCATTAAAAACCTTGTTTATGTATTTTAGTTTGTTGTTATTGAATTTTTGTTTTAGTTTACTAAGTTCCTGTTTTGAATTTCATTGGATCTAGCTTAATTTGGTTTCATTTCAATTATGGATAGGATTAGATTACTGCAATTTTTATTTCTAGCATTAGTTCATAGTTCAATTAGATTATATTATATTTGGCATTCATTAGAAAACAAAACTCAAAACACTTGTAAAATCAATGAACCACTTGGAGAAAGCATAGTTGTTTGAGTATGTCAAATCTCTTTTTCCAAGTTAACCTAACCCTCAAGCCTTTTAGTAGTGATGAATTTGACATGTTAGATGAAGCCCTTGAGGATTTCATCTCGCAAGGTCCATCCACTAAGGCTTGTTACAACAAACCGAAACAAAGAGAAGCTAATGTGATCCAACCTCAACTTATCCTATACCCACCTTCAAACAAACCTCAAAATCAAAACATACCTGTTTTCACCCTTGAACCACATAAGAATAATGTTTCACAACAATCAAATTATAATACCATTTCTCATACATATAACACTAGAAACAATCCACAACCAAGACAAACAACTTCAACATCATTACCTTCTCCTAACCCCGTCTTGCCTAGTGCTCCTCATTTGCCTACGAATAGTGGGAAGGAGTATGATATTTCTGAACAACTTAAGAATACTCCTACAAAAATATCCCTATGGGATTTAATTCAAAATTTACCTAATTATCATACTATCCTTGAAACCACCTTGCAACAAGTAGTGGTTCCCTCTAGTACAAATGCAAATGATGTGACAACTCTAATTCAAGGAATGAATGTGGTTAATATGTCTAATTTCAGCTTCTCATGATGAGTTTTGACAAGGCTTTGAAACACAAAGCTGGAGGGTTCTGGGACTATTTTGTTATTTGCAAACTCTTCGGCCTGTGAAGTGGCCTCTTGTTCAAATTGATATTTCATAGCTGGATGATCATCATGGAAAATGGATTGGTGCTCTGCATTCCCCTCACATTCATATTCTCCATGATCTGGTTTTAGAGCCATAGGATCAAGTTTGATATTTTTACCAAGTCAAAAGCAAATTCAGTTTGTTCTATTTTTACATTTGCATTTCCAGAATGTTTCAAGGAGGTCAACTTTGACCCTTAATATCTTGTGAAGAATGTAGATTGAAGGAAATCCCTCTTGCACACATACTTAGTGGATCTAAATGATATAATTTTTCTAGTGGTAGCTTCCCAGGAGATGATTTGGTATTTTTTTTGGATGGTGACTTGGTGAGCCCTAATTGGTTTTTGACAGGTGCAATTGCAGAAGAGTCTGACTAAGCCACTTTGGATGTTAATATCTTGCACCTCAGGATGAATTTTTCTAAGCCATTTGTTGCACTGAATTTTTGGTTTAAATGTCTACATGCCTACCTAGTTTTGCACCTCCTAGATGAGTTTTGATGGGTTAATTAATGTGTTGTTGACTGCAATCGGGCCAAATTTTGTGTTTTGAAAAGTTTCAAATTTTCAAATTCTAAGGGAAACCCATTTCTCCTTTTGTTCTAAAACATCTCCAGCTCCACTTTTTGTCAAAAATGGAGGTCATATGATGCATTATTTTAAAGCATTTTGAGTGCAGCGAACACATCTTGGGGGCCAGTTTACAAAGGAGGTACTTGATTTTTGATGGCTGGACGAAGTTTGATTTAGAACCCATGTTCTAAATAATTGATCATGACTGCATGCAAAAATTATTGGCTCCAGGGGTCATCGTTTGTGCGCAGTGAAATTTCTCTGCTTGGTCTACAAGCGTAATTACTAATGTTTGAAATGCTAATATTTTAAATATTTTAAACATTATACAAATGTGAAAAATGCATTTAGGGAAAACATAAAGTACATTTTCAAATGCTTTGGAGGATAAGAAAGTTTAATTCTTGCTTCAAATTGGCTCAGACACAGCTTTCATGGTTGCACGCCAGTCATGGAAAAAATTTATCTTTCCCATTTGATTTCAGCGATGCAATGTTTCCAATGATGAGTTCTTGATTAGAAAGGTTCATTTAATGTTTTGTTGGCTTTGGAAAACCTTCTCGAAGCCTCAGGTTTTTCACAACAAATCTCCATTGCCTATCGCGGAAATGCTCTCTTTTCGAATGAACTTCAACGATGAGCAATGGACTTGTTCCCCGTTGCTCGTTGCCAAAATGTCTTGGCATTCCTACTTGATTTCTGCAATGTGTGATGCTTTCTCTCCTTTATCGCCCATCACAGTATTGCATTTCCTTCTCCAAATCACTTTTGCAATGCGTGATAATTGTTGGGCCCGTGAAAATAAAATGGAAAATAGTTGAGTTTTATTGTAGTGGTGGAAATAATTAAATAAAATATGCATGGGAGGATGGTTTTGCGGCCCAATAAAATGTGAAGGCTTTCCACCGTGAGGATAAAAATAAATATTTTTAGCTGCAAGTAAAATAAAATGGAGATGCGCGATATTACTTCCACCATATCGTCCATCGTTGTAATCTTCCTCCTCCATATCATTTATACGATGATCGATGCTGAGGAAATGGTGGGGCTTGTGGCTAATATCAAATATTATTATTTGATGAAATTTTAAGTGCTGGAAATAAATGTAAAGGTACGAGTAAATGTTTTCAAAGCCCAATTAAAAAGAATTAAAGCCTTTACATGTAAAAATTAAAAGAACAAAATAATTTTTTTTGCAAGGAAGTTAAATGAAAAGGTGAAATGCATGGGTGAATGGAGTTTTACAAGGCAAAACAGAGAGTGAATATTCTTTAGAATGAAGGTTTTCTTTTAGCTATGGTAAAAATTATTTTTCAATTGCAAGGTAAAAAATGAGGAATGAATATTTTCACCAAAGTAGAAGAATTTTTTGTTGCAGAGTAAAAGGGTTTCATGGTAAAGACAAAGTATTTTCAGCTATTGGGGCAAGGAAAATAAAGAGGCGGGAATTTGAACAAAATGGGTTTTTTCTTCAAGCGGTGGGTAGTTATTAATCTAATGGACCTAAATGTTGCCAGATGGAGGGTAAATTGTTATTCTGGGGTTTTCCTCTTTCCTTTAAAGTGTAATTTCTACTTCATTTTTGGGGAGTTGCTTATAGTTTGGTTTCACAGGAATACCATTTGGTAACAAGGTCTCAAATGTATAATTTTGGTTTTAGGTTTATGAAGTTTTTTGAGTCATGTAATTGAGAATTTAATCATGATATGGTCATATTTGTATGTAAATGCACAATATTTTGGCCTGGTTTTCTCCACATTGCATATTTTATGGATTTTAAATGAGTAATCAAAGATTGCAAATGTTTTTCTTGTTTTCTTTCCTTGAGTGTTTTTTTTGTATTATTATTTTCATTCAAAGAATGAATTAAACTATATTAACACATATAGAGGTTTATGCAATTATGTGTTGGGATTATTAAGTTTAACTATTTAAGTTTTTGGTATCAGTAATGTAAGGCATTATCTAATAGGCATAATTATGACAGAATGGATGTTGTGACGAGTTTGAAATTACTTGATTTAGGTGACTCCACCCTAGGATTAGGCACTGGCCTTTAATTTTACAGTTTCCTGAGATTGTTTGTGAGTAGCTACAATTTTAAATCAATTTAATTATCAATCACTGTATGTTTGTGTGTGTTGAACTTAATGATCTACATCTCTCATGTTTAACTAGGCATTACCATGAAGGCCATGTTGGCAAGAGACAATGCACATGTCATTTGGTGTTGTCATTGATGGCAACCCTAGGCAGTGATTTGATCCGTACTTCAGTAGTTGCTTATATCGAAAGTCAGATTGAAGTTTTGTGATTAACTGTCAAGCTAGAAAAAAGCATCCAACAAAATTGTGTTTATTGATTCATATATAATTTTTTGTAATAATTTTTTGTTGTGGATCTCAGGAAGATATTTTGATGTATGATTTATGTTATCCTTGAATCTTAGAGCCTTGTATTGATTTGTGTGCAAGTTAGAAGATTCGGTTGATTGATTTTATGTCTAACAATGCAAGAAGGCCGACTAAGTGAATATAGTGTGTTGTGGATCTTCAAGGAGTAATTGTTTGAAGTTTTTTCATGTTTGAGGATATTGTTTTGGGTCCTCACTATGTTGTGGCCGACTTTGGTTGATGTGCATTGAAAATTATTTGTGGATTGAGCTGACGGTTTGTAAATATTTTATGTTTTGTCAAAGCCAACATGTGGTTGATTAAATCTTTAGTTGCAGATATATATATAAGCAATAATTTATATCATTTGGATGTATGTACGAAGTGTGTTGATGTGTGTTGCAAAAGTTAGAAGGACTGTAGAGTGATTATGGACAGTTTCACTTGTGCAGAAAAAGATTTGTGATCTGAATGAAAGTAGATAGAGCAGAAGAGCATAATCAAACAAAAGGTCAAGAATGTGATTGATGTGCTTAACCAGAACTGAAATCAGGCATTAACAGATGCTATTCTCTTAGTTAAAATCTTCTGGATCTAATCCAAATGCTTTTGTAAGACAGCGAGTCTTCATTTTGTATCTGAGCAGTGAGCTCTAGGCAGTGTGCCTGAATGCATGTGCATTCTCCTTTTGTAAACACTTATATTTGAGTATACTCATATTGTGGATTGACCTCCACCATGGTTTTTCCCCTAGCAATGTTTCCACATAAAAAATCCTTGTGTTATGGTGTTGTGGTTGATTTCTTTGTGTTCTTGCATCTATCTTTTGATTCAATGCTATAAGTGGTTTAAATATTAGGTTAATAAAGTTAATTTTTGTGGAACACTGATTCACCCCCCCTCTCAGTGTTCCTTGATTCCAACAATTGGTATCAGAGCCTAGTTCCTCAGAAGATGTTTAAAAGCTTGGGGAAGATCCGAGAAAGTGATTCAATGGATTCAAGTAGTCCTCAACAACAACTTTTGGTGGAACTAGATGATCTTGATGAGTCCAAATCTGAAGTCCAGGAATTACAAGAAAGCCTCATGAATGCTAAGAAATTCATTCAATAATTGATAGATAAAATGAATGAGTCAAAGGGAAAAGAGAAAGGATCTTTGTGATCAGCTTAAGCATAAAGAAAGTAAGAGCATGGAAGGTGAACACCTGAGTCAAGCCTTGAAGGAAAAGACAAAAGAATGTGAAAAACTTACCAGAGATAATGTTGTCCTGAAGCATAAGATGGAATCTATTGTGATGAGGATGACCAAGGAGATTGAAGACAAAAAGAAGAATGAAGAGAATCCTGCTCAGTCCTTGAAAGAAAAATCTGAAGAATGCAGCCGAATTGTTGATGGTTTCAATTAGTTGGAGCTTGAATTGGAACAATCCAGAAATAATGAAGAAGAGCTTGAAAATAAAATTGTAAATCTCAGAGATGAACTCACTACTACAAATGAATTCAAGGAGAAGTTCAAGATTAGCTCAGCCAAGCTTGATGAACTAATTAAAAGTTAGAGGACTGGAAGTGACAAGCAAGGTCTTGGATATGAGAAAGGAGAAATTTTTGGATCTAGACAAAGGAGATTTAGGAAAGGAAATTAGATGAACAAAGCTGGAAGGTATCTGTAAGACAACCTAATGCTCAAAGGTTCAATGGTTACTATTTTGTTTGCAATAATTTTGGTCATATGGATGCTCAATGTAGAAGTAGAATGAATCCAAGTGGTCCATCATTCTTTGGTCAATCTTTCAATTGTAATAAGTATGGTCACAAGTCAATTGAATGCAAAAATATGTCAAACAACTTTTTCAATAGAAATGTTAGATGTTATACCTGCAATAGATTTGGCCATATTGCTAACTAGTGTAGATCAAAAGAAAATCAATGGAATACCTAGTTTGGACAAAGAAATGTGGTGTGCTACAATTGCAATGAATCCGGTCACATTGCTAGATTTTGTAGAAGTAGAAAGGGTCCGGTAAATGAAAGGAAAAACATGCAGAAAGATGAAAAGGGAAAAGGAAAAGTTACTACGGATGAGATCAAGAAGCAAATGAAGAAGACATGGGTGAAGAAGAGTCCTTCTGATGTAGGAAATGGTTCAGCACCAAAATTTGGTTCTGGTAATTCCTCCGGGAATTATTTTAAGGCCTCTAGCCTAGGGGGACTTCTCAAGAAAATCTTTAACCCCCTTGTTGATAGTTGGTACCGAAATGTGGCAGATAGAAATGATTGCATTAGTGATGTGTAGATGTTTTGGGATCTCTTGTGGAGGATATTTGTGCAAAATTGAAGGTTCGTAGAATAATTTTCTTTCACAATTTGTGAAAACAAGGTATTCAGAAGACCTAGGGAAAAATCATTTATTGCAATAAAAAAGTTAGGTGCACGAATAATAAAAAGTCATTTCTATCCCTCATTTGTTACATTGCATTTTGAGAAGAAGAAGTTTGGAGAGCTCTGAAGTGAAATTTGGCGAAGATTCAAGTCTAAAGGCGATTCGGAAATCAAACCCTAATCTGGCGAAAGGTATTTATTTGTAAACTTGTGAACTTGAAAATTCTAGAAATGGCTGCTCCATTGGTTGTTGATATTAAGGATAGGTCTCATCCAAAATTCAAATGGCACCCATTCAAATCCATCAAGAAAGAACCATTAGGTGCATTTTCTTCCATTCTGTATGGTGTTTTTCATATCGAAGATATTAGGGCATACATTCATGCAAATCTTGAAGAATTAGGAAGCTCCCAGTTGTTGAATTTGTACACCAATCACATTTTGGGAGTTGATTTCTGTGTAAAACTTGAATTCAAAACTCTGGAGGAGAAGAAGTTCACTTAGATTGTGAAATTTCCCATGTTCAAAGAAAATGAATGGGTTCAGTACATATTGAGTCGAGTGCATGCCGAGTTTATGTGGTTAAGTCAGCCTTTCAAGATCACAAAGGAAGCTATAAGGATTCTTAGTGGTTTGAATTCATTCGGTGGGTTGCTGCCACTGAAGTCTATGAAGAATCAAATAGTCATAGATGTAACCGGTTTAGTCTTTGACAAAAGAGCCATGACAATCAATGACATCATCAAAGTGGATGTTAGATTTTCCTCTATGGTCATTGGTTACAAAATCTATCACTCTATCCAGGATAATTCTGTATCCGGTACAACAATCTATGCAACACATCAGATGGTCAAAGAAAATGTAGAATATGACCTATGTGAGTTACTCTAGAGCCAATTAATTGAGAATCCTGGCAAAATCAAGAAGGATAAGAAGAACTCTTTCAAGAATGGTAATATGTTGTTGTGTATATTCTTCTACTTCATGAATGAAGTTCTGGGAGTTGGAAAAGTGCATTGGCAAGGTGATAAACCAGTAGTTGCTCAAATTAGAGACATCTTGTATGGAATTGGTGACAACAAAGCTAGAAAAACTGCTATTTGGGGTTATTTCAAGAGTTTTCAAAATGAAATGAAAGCTAGGAAAAGGATTCCCACATCTATTGTGGAAAAGTACAAGGACACAATTTGCTTCATGGTTGACATTGATTAGTGCTTGATGGAAGCTACAAAACCTAGAACAGTCTGGATAATGCCTATGGGTTATGAGGTTGAGGAACACATTTTGGAGCTGTATGCTCAACACCTGTTGAGTAAACCTCAGGATCTGACAGAAGAAAGGTTTGGTACCTTTGAGGAAAATGATATGAAAGTGCATGAACAATTGAAGAAGCTTATATTAATCCAGAAAGTGAGAAAGGAAGTTGAAGCATTTGAAAAAAGCATGGGGATATTAGTTGAAGCTATGAGAGAAGATAGAAGGAAAAGAGAACAAGCTAAAGTAGGAGAGACAACTAGAACTGAGTCTGCTAGTCTGACAACATCCTCTGCTAGATCTAGATCTACAAGGAGTTCTGCACTCTTATCTGGTCCTGCAAAGCAACCAAGCCCCGTGAAAGCTCATGTCAAGACATCTGGTAGAGAAGGAAAGAGGAAGAAGGACAAGAGCACAAGAGTCTATGTTGCTATTTTAGAAGATGAAGAAACTGAATCTGATGAAGAGGTAAGAGAAATCAAGCATAAGGGATCAAAAGCATCTAAACTGCCTAAGGACAAGCCCTCCAGTGAAGAGAAAGCAAAGAAAAATATGAAAAATGGAAAATCAGGTATGTCTGTAGAAGAAGTGGAAAAATTCCTGATTAAGGATGGTAATCTTAGGCCACTTTGTGAATGGTATGACACCTTTGATAGTGTTGGTCAAAGAATTCTTGAGGAATCCACAATAAAGTATTTGAATAATTTCAATATGAATCTCATTGAAATAATGTTTGAGTTACCTAAAGGTCTGTATGAAGTCTTAGAAATGAGGAGAGTGAATGCAAGAACTGAATAAGAGCAAATGAGAGAACAGATACTTGTTGATCTGTGTCTGGTGATGTCTATAGAAGAGATGAAGAAAATTCTAAATGATGCAAAAAGGGATTTTAAGAGAAAGAAAAGGGTGAATAAGCTGATGATTGGGCTAATTGAAGAAGTTGCAAAAGACACTGAGAAAATCTTTAAGGAAGCTTTGTTGAAAAATAGATATAATGTTGCTTTTGAAGAAGCTCGTAGTGAAGATGCTCCATCTGGTCTGGTAAATGAAGAAGTGAAAGAAGACACATTTGAGGATAGTTTGAATCCTCTTGACATGCAAGATGCTGAAATACCTATGGAGACAAAAGCTCCTAAAGAGATGTCAAGTGAAGAAGTAGAGATTCCTAAAGACAAGAATCAATGATTGAAGAATAGAAGGCTGAAGTGAAGGAGATTCTTGTGGAAGCAAGAGACACTGCTAAGGTAGTAAAGGAGTTTTTGGAAGAACAGGAGGATTTTGATCCTAAACTAGTTAAAGGTCCTACCAACTTGGCCACTCTATCTCCTATTGAGAAGCTGAAGGTAGCATCATTTGCTCAAGCTAAGGCAAGGGAGGAAATACTGAAATATCATATTGAAGACAGTGAGGTGCTAAGTCTTGCATCCAGTATCCTAGAGAAGATCATGCCTACATATGTCAAGGATTCATCCAATTCTCCAACCGGTCAGCTGAAGAAACTTTTCAATTCTATAAGTACTAACTTTGAGTCACTTGAAAAGTTAGCTATGGATAAGGTTCATAAGGAATTTGATGCTAAAAGGTTCAATAGATTGAAGGGGATGATTGCTAATGATATATCTTTATTAGCTACCTGTGTAAAGAATATTCAAGGTGCTTTGTTTGAAGGTGGAAACATTTATAAGTCATGTTTATCTTTGTCTAAGTTCACTGAAGACATTGAAAAGAAAATAAAGGAATATGAGAAATAATTAGTAGATATCTCTCAAGCATTTGATACTCTAACCATTTTTGTTGGAAAGCTAGAAGGTCAAGTCATATCCCTCCTTGAAAAAATTAAAAATTTGAAGTATGAAGAAGGAAAAATTGTTGAAATGGTTTGTGAGCTCAGAGGATTGATTGGTCCTAAGATGGAGACAATAATTAGTGCATTGAAGGAAGCACATGATGCCATGGATTTCAGTGATCCAACAAACCTTGAGTCAGCAGAGATGCAATCTTACTTTTTTTGTGGTGACATGACTATTTTGGAGACTCTCAAAAAGAGTTGGGACACTAGTTTGAGCTTGTTGAAGAATAATTTTGTAGATATATTCAAGTTTATGTAAGTTGTAGAAGCATGTTTGTACATATGTAGTTTTTTCATAGCAATTTTGTTTGACTTTTGGTATGTGGATTCCTGCCTTTTCCATTGATGTCAAAGAGGGAGTATGGGACAATGAAAACTTACTTAATCATCTCAAGGGGAGTTGGGTTTTGAAGTTTTGAATATTGGCAGTGTATTCATGTTGGTACTGATCTGACACTTAGTCATTTTTCCCTAATTATTGCCATCAATGCCAAAGGGGGAGATTGTTGGCAAGGGACACTACATATGTCATCTAGTGTTGTCATTGATGGCAAATCTAGTCAATGATTTGATCCACACTTCAGTAGTTGCTTATACTGGAAGTCAGATTGAAGTTTTGTGATTAACTGTCAAGCTACAACAGAGCATTTGACAAAATTGTGTTCATCGATTCATATGCAATTTTTTGTTATCATTTTGTGTTGTGGATCTCAGGGAAGATATTTCGATGTGTGATATATGTTATCCTTGAATCTTAGAGCCTCATATTGATTTGTGTGCAAGTTAGAAGATCTAGTTGATTGATTTTTTATCTAACAGTGCAAGAAGGCCGACTAAGTGAATATAGCGTGTTGTGGATCTTCGAGGAGTAATTGTTTGAAGTTTTTTCATGTTCAAGGATATTTTTTTGGGTCCTCACTATGTTGTGGCTGACTTTGGTTGGTGCGCATTGCAAATTATTTGTGGATTGAGCTGACGGTTTGTAAATCTTTTATGTTTTGTTGAAGCCTGGCATGTGGTTGATTAAATATTTAGTTGCAGATATATATAAGTGATCATTTATATCATTTGGATGTATGTATGAAGTGTGTTGATGTGTGTTGCAAAATTCAGAAGGATTGTAGAGTGATTATGCATAGTTTCACTTGTGCAAAAAAAGATTTGTGATCCAAATTAAAGTAGACAGAGTAGAAGATTAGAATCAGACAGAAGGTCAAGAATGCGATTGATGTGCTTAACCAAAACTGAAATTAGGCATTAGAAGATGTTATTCTCTCAGTTCAAATCTTCTAGATGTAATCCAAATGCTTTTGTAAGACAGTGAATCTTCATTTTGTATCTGAGTAGTGAGCTCTAGGAAGTGTGCCTGAATGCATGTGCATTCTCCTTTTGCAAACACTTATATTTGAGTATACTCATATTGTGGATTGAACTCCACCGTGGTTTTTCCCCTAACATGGTTTCCACGTAAAAAATCCTTGTGTTATGGTGTTGTGGTTGATTGCTTTATGTTATTGCATCTTTCTTTTGATTCAATGCTATAAGTGGTTTAAAGATCAGGTTAATAAAGTTAAATCTTGTAGAACACCGATTCACCCCCTCTCTCAGTGTTCCTTGATTCCAATAGGTCAGCCAAACCTTTAGGGTAGCATGTCCATTAAACAGTTAAAGGAGAATCATCTATTTACAATGTATTTGATACTTTGGCACCTAAGTATCTACAAGCACACTGTAGGGATCACCCTCCCAGGTTCACAAATCCTAAAGTGCAGGGGAGAGAGGGTTTTAATTCAATCTCTCATACATTGGCCAAATCTCTCCTTGAATCTGACCATTAGGCTTGGTGGCCCTTTAGGATTCAAGTGGATTGCAAAATTTTGGAATGAACAGGACGTATGCTTGTACGCTTGGCATCCTCAATTGTTCTCCAACAAAATCAAGCTACAAGAAGGTAAAAGAAAAAATTACTTAAAATTACTTCACTTTTTACTCTTATATAAGTTCAAATTAGGTCATTTGCATATTAGGGTTAAAAGTTCCCTTTTCATTAAAACTAGCATATTGGGGGCTAGAGAGCTCCATTTTTGACATCGTTTGTTGCATTGGATTCGTGATTCTACTCCTATCGTCATCAAGATTCTATCACTATGTGGTATGGTACTTGGAAATATCCTATGATATGACTTATCTAATTCAATACAGCTAGATTGCTACCTTGATTCCACCTCCATAAAGCAAGTGGAATCAAGGGGGGCAAATATCTACCCTCGAATTTGATTTCTAGAAGAAGTTAGATAATAGGATTTTTGAATGACTAACAAATTTGTGTTGCAGGATGCAGTTCCTAACATTGTGGTTTTTCAGATAGCTACAATGGGGGCTTCATTCCCCCATGTTTGCGAATGAATCCATATGAGATCCTTTTATCAAATAAATTTTATTATTCAAATTCCTTTAACTTGTATATGCACATAGAGTAATATGGGCACTAAAGTGGGGGCACTCGCTTCTTGGAGATGGTACAATTTCACACTTAATGTGATTTTGGCACCCTTGCATTTATGACCGTTTAAATCATCATTAATAGGCCCCTAAGACCCTTTATTTTGGATCCCAAGGATTATTTCAGTTGAAATCTTGACAAAATCAACAAAAGCACTCAATTTTTTAATAGCCCAACACTAGCCCACCCTGAAAAGCTAGGGTGGGACTCATATGCCACCTTGGGCATATGAGTCCCCCTAGGTGAGACCCATATGCCAAAAGTGGCGTATGAGTCTCGTGTGGCCCATTTTTAGGGTTTGAGCAAGAAATTAAGGTTTTTAATTCAAAATTTTGGTTGATTTCAGCATTTGGGATCTAATAAATGGTAAATTAGATGAAGTTCCTATATAAACAAGGTTTCAAATCATTATTTTTATCTAGAAAGAGTAATTCAAGGCCTAAACATTCACAAGCACTCGAGCATTCTTTCACAAGAGCATTCAAGAGAAAGTAACAAACAAAGTTGAAGTCTTGGAGCAACATTATAGTGTTTTTGCAAGTCTTCAATCTCACTTTCATTCAAGATCTAACATTGTTTAGGATTGATGATGGTTGCCTATGGTGAATCATGATGGATTTTGGGTTGGGGAGATGCAACTAGCCATTGAACCAAGCCTAATGACTTGTTTCCTAAGTGATTCCACCCTCCATTGTCACTCTAATTTTTTCCTAAAGGAAGGTACATGCATTATTATGGCTTATAGGGTGATTAGAGATCTACCAAAGTAAGTCACCATCTCTATGTTTCATTCATGCATCTTATTCTAACACATTAGAATAGGGTTTTATTGCATTTTAGATCTTCTAATCTTAGATGCACTTAAGATTAGGACTTGCACTCACATTTAATTTCATGATATACCATTTTTATCAAGGTTTAATTAACAAACTAGGGGTTTGACCAAGGCAAACCCCCCATAAGAAAATCAACACAATATTCTGCTTTTCAAGTCTTGTAATAGGTTCAGATTCAAAAATTAGGTTTAGAAGGAAGAGAAGAGATAGAAGAATAGATTCAAATCTCAAATTTCAAAAAAATAGAATGGGATTGATATGATACTTTTGGTGTATGAATCCTAGTATAACACTTTTTCCAGGTTTCAAATGATTTAGACTTGTCACTGGTAGATTCTAGTTTCTGCCCAGAAACTATAAACTACAACTAAATCTCCTAGCCTGGCATACGAGTCCTAGTGTGCATTAAAAGTCAACATTTTCAAGATTTCAGACCTTGTTCTGAGCACATTCAGATTTCTAGGTGCACCTTTATACTTTCTCAATTTACTATTATGATTTGAGTTCATTTCTAGGTCATTTATTTAAGTTTTGCACATCATTTACATTTCTTGTCTTTCCAAGCCCTAGCATGTTGATGAACCCCCTTTTATTCTTTAATCACACCCTATGACACCTTATAGTAGATCTCTTCCCTCATTCCATCCTTGTATTGAGATCTCTAAGTTTTCCTTGAGTGAAATTTTTAGGAAATTGGTTGTTCTATGTCCTAAAACACATAAAACCAACAACCTGTTTTCTAGGTTTTAACTTTATAAACTTGTTTGATCTTTAGAGGAACAATAAGACTTATATGGTCATCTCTTGGTATTTTATAGGAAATAGGCAAAGTATTTTTCATGGGTTGGTCTTGGTTACTTGGAAGGGATTTTCGTTCAATCATGGTTTCATCAATGATAGGAGGCTCAATCATGGGTTGAGACAAGTTGCTAAGGGATAATTCTGCTATGCACTTTGCCTTGAAATTTTGATAAGATTTAAAAAATAATTCCTAATGAGGCTCAATAGTATCCATGGGTTTGGGCCAAAATAAATCCAATGATAAATTCGGATGGGAAGACACAGTCTCAAAGCCACTATGATGCACAGTAAATATGCCATTCCTAAATGGAAACTTTAAGCATTTATGGACTACGGATGGGATGACATCCATGGAGCGTAGCCATGGATAACCAAGCTTCACACAGAGTTGGTCCAATGAAAAATGATGGAGAATGAGACATTCAATTGTTTTGGTCTAATTTTTAAAGGAAGAGTGATCAAACCTATCATAGGGAAAGAAAAACCATTAGGTTTTTTGATCCATGCTTTTAGTTGTTCATAAGAATCTTGATAAAGTTCATGCAAAAATAATAATTCCTCGGTGATCACATTCTCTACAAACATGGGATCAATTAATATTCCATTGGTAGGCTTGTCATTGATTCTTCCCACGATGTAAAGAGGACCATTGGGTGCATGTTTGATTATGTCATTTTGTGAGAAAGAAATGTTCATAGGTAATTTGGTTTGGCCCTTACGAGGTTGAACATCAATGAAGGTGACTAGATTATCATATCCATTATCATTCATGTTATCATCAGTCATGTCAACATTCATCACATCATTCTTGTCAAATTTGAAAAAAGAGATGTTATTAGTTGGCTTGGGATTAGTAAAAATTTGCAAGTTTTGTTTAGGTGGGGCAACAAACTTATTTCCTTGATTGACACCACCAATCTAGATGTGATTAGAATCAATGAGGTCTTGTACAATATGTTTAAGATGCTTACAATGTTTCCTATCATTTCCATTTTGTTGATGATAATGGAAAAAGGAATTGGAATTATAGTTCATAGGTAAAGGATTAGTGGTATCAATAGCTCTAATGGGAGGTAAGGTAATTAGGCTTTTATTCAAAATTTGCAACATGATGGAATGGAGGGAATTGGGTAATGTGGTAAATTATCTATTACACTCTCTGAGTTGATATGGATTTGTTGTTTTTATGGTAGCCACTTGAGACTCAACATGTTGACTTGTTTAGGGTGGATTTATTTGTAAAAAGCTCTTATTTTGTTTCTTGAATAGTTGGAAATTGTTATGTGGCATGTATTCAGATTTCTCAGGATAGTTAGGAGTTTTTGCTTCATGATGACTAGCTGAATTTTGATATTCACAAAGATCCATGCACAAATGTGTAAAGGAGGGAAATTTCATCATCCCAAGCTTTTCTTGAATCTTGTTTTGAAAATTTTCAATGAAAAATTCTTTGAAGATTAGTATCGAGAATCTTAATGTTGTTTTGTGAGTAAAGTAATGGTATCATGCTATAAAATTAGTGATCTTTTCATCATCCTTTTGTTTACACCTCATTAAATCAGCTAAGGTCGTATTGGGACCAATGTACACTTGGAAGTGGTTGAGAAATGAATCAACAAGCTCATTGAATGAACTAATTAAGTTATTCGGTAAAGAGAAAAACCATTCCAAGGTTGTATCTTTTAAAGACCTAGGGAAAAGTTTAGCCAAGAGCTTGTCTTAAAAATGAAGTCACTACATAAGGTTGTGTATGCTGAGACATTGCTAGGATCTCCTTTACCACCATATTTCTTAAATCTAGGAATAACTATGCCTTGTGGAATTTGTGCTCTTAATATTTCTTAAGGATAATGGGTTTCTTTCAACGTATTGCAAACATTGGCCATTTTGATTTTGGTTTAATGTGGAAATTTATTGTTGAAGGGATGAAACATTTTGCAAGAGTTTGTTAAGGATGGAATCATTGGTTGTGTTGTGAGATGGAGATGAATAAGATGGAGGTGCATGTATGTATTTGGAGGACAAGTGAATTGAAAGTTCACTAGAGGTGATGGATTAGGAGATATGAGATTCAAATGCACAAAGCTAAAGGGATTACTAGTCGAAATACCTAAGGTTGTATTAACATTACTAGTGGCTTTCCTTGTAGTAACAGTTGGATGAGTGTATATAGGAATAGAGGGCACATTTGTAGAAGAAAGAATTGGATTTTCACCTTTACTTTGAGTGTATCCAAAATTTTGAGCACAACTAGCCATTGTAGGAATATGATTGTCAATTATATGAGCTAGGATATGCACAAGATCTATTCCTTATTCATTATCAAGCATTTTCCTCATGTTATCTATGATAGGAACCACATTACCAATGATGTATTCAACACTCACTAAGTTTTGCAATTTTTCTAAGGCCTCATCCATTTGTTTTAGCTTCTCTTGAGAGACATTATAAACCATTGTGTCGATATCAGTCACATTGGTTTTGGGTAAGGTGGTATCAAAGCTATGGTCCATAATGGGTTGACTAGTATCAACACTATTGTTAGTGTAATTAATATTTAATTACACATTAGCATAAGTTTACTTAGGAATATTTAATTCCTAAGTTATAGGTTTTATTCTTATCTTGTTGAGCTATCTTGTTGCTCAAGATTAGATTAGGTTTATGCATCTTTGCTTTTATAAAGAAAATTATCTCTTGTAATTATTAGTACTTCGAATATATCAATTTGCACATCTTTTGCAAATCTCTGCTTTTTTGTTTTTCTCTTATGTGGAAGGTAATTTTTCTGGTTTGCAATTAGATCTTGGTTTCTAACATGGTATCAGAGCCTCGATTTGCAACCCCTTCTCATCTTTTTCGGAGGAATACAGTGCAGAGCTCGTTCGAGGTCCCTCGAGGGTTTCATTCCTTGAGCATATTTATGCAACATCTTGGATCAGATCAGGGTTTTCTGTTGGATTTAGAGCACTAGAAAAAGTCAGAAATGGCTCTTATTTCATTCATTTTCGTCACCATTTGCCAGATCTGCGAGGGTTTCAAGCTCGGTGGTTTTTTAGATAGATCTGGGGGTTTCCTAATTTTCAAAGCACTTTGGGCCAAAACAGACCTCGCCGTTGGATTCGCAATGCCCAAAAACCCCTATTTTGATATAAAATTTGTCCGATTTGGACACAGTCATCTGGAGAGGCAAAAAATTTTTACCCGAGGGCTGTACGGCCCCCAGACACAGCTTTTGAGGCACAAAGTATGAAAAAAAATATTAAAAAAATAAAAAAATGTGTAGGTTTTTTGCACGGCCAGTGTCAATGGCCTTCACCACCCGACAGCCACCGGGTGGCCACCGCCCAAGCTCCGCCGACTGGAGTGCAGCCCCCACGGGCTTAAAACACAACGGCTAGGTCTTATGGGCGATCAAGCGCCCAACTCCAGCCCCCGCCGGGATCTTAAGCCCCCGCCTGGGTCACGTGGGTGACCGGGGGCTCCATCACCAACCCTTACCCTTCAGCCCCTGGTCTGCCCAGGCGACCAGGGGCCTTATTTTCTTAGCCCCTAAGGGCTTTTGGGGGCCAAATCAGACTATTTTGGAGCACTTTCACGGAAATGGGCGTAACTTGGGCATACAACGTCCTTTATTTGCAAACGAGATATCGTCAAAAAAATTGTTTCGATGCTCTACACAATGGTGTAGGTATGATTTTTTGGTTTTTCTTTTTTGATTCCTTTTTCAGCCTTGGTAGTCAGATGTTGCCATTTTCATTCCGAGAAGCATATCTTTTGACTCGCTTATCCGTTTTTCGCATTTTTCATGGCGTTGGAAAGCTAGTTTCGACCTTTATGCAGATCTAAGGTCATTTATAGAATATGTGTACCTTATTTTATGTATGCATTCATTTTTGTTTCATGCACTAGGTTTGCATTTTCGCTCATGTTTCTGTAGTTTTGCATTCTCTCCTACAATTATTGGGTATTGTAATAACGAACTGATATAAAGTTCCATTAAGGGGGGTTCTTGCATCCATTCTTCATATTGGTGACAAATCGCATGAGTTTTTTTGGTTTCCTATTTTTTCCTTTAGCTTATTTCTTGCTTAGCTAGACACATCGTTGGTTTGCTTTGGTTCACACTTCACATTGGGATTTTATGGTTCTTGATCCGCATTGGTTCAGATCTTCCTCATTTGAGGGCCATGTTTTTATGGTTAATGTTCCAAAATCTTGATGGTACTCATCCTATGGGCAGTTTTAGTTTCAGTTTGGCATTGGCTTCGAGAGACACAACTTCCAGATTTTTCATCATTATGGGTCCTTTCATCCTTTCATCTACTGTTGCTTACAGATTCCAGGGTTGATCCAGTATGTGAGTTTCTAGTGTTCCTTGGCATCGGGTCTACTGTTGCATTTGTGATTTTGATATGGTATTTTGCAAATAGAAGTATCTTTCCTTGCTTGCTAGATTTGGGGTTCCAGTGTTTCTTCATCAGTGTCCTTCCAGTGCTTCTTTGCAACTGTTCATCTAATTGAGGGGGGGTTTTTCCCACTGGGTTTTCTCTCTCTTTGCATTTGTACATGGGTACCTGACCAGGCCTTTGTTACCTGGACCCGTCTCACATCATTTGCATAATAATCTTCTTCTCCTTAAGTTGCACTTATGGGGGGGTGTTAGTGTAATTAATATTTAGTTACACATTAGCATAAGTTTACTTAGGCATATTTAATTCCTAAGTTATAGGTTTTATTCTTATCTTGTTGAGCTATCTTGTTGCTCAAGATAAGATTAGGTTTATGCATCTTTCCTTTTATAAAGAAAATTATCTCTTGTAATTATTAGTACTTCGAATATATAAATTTGCACATCTTTTGAAAATCTCTGCTTTTTCATTTTTCTCTTCTGTGGAAGGTGATTTTTCTGGTTTGCAATTAGATATTGGTTTCTAACAAAGGCCTCATCCATTTGTTTTAGTTCTCTTGAGTGACATTATCAACCATTGTGTCAATATCAGTCACATTGGTTGTGGGTAAGGTGGTAAGCTATGGTCCATAATGGGTTGACTAGTATCAACACTATGAGTGAAAGAGTTGGAAAATAGAAGATCCATGGTGGATGTAGTAGTGTAGGATGGCATGAGTCTTGAACTATGTCTCACTAAGTATTGGTAATAGGACACTAGGTCGTGAAGCTCATACAAGTTTCACCAAACCTAAATGCACCCAAAATGGAGAAAGGGTACTATTCAAATACAATAAACTCCCAAAAGTATGAATCACAATGCAAGTGTGTAAAAATATTTTGCAATTTTCTGATTTGAAACAAGATAATCTACTAATTATGCTGAAAAATGATGTCTTTTTAATACCAATTTTGATTTCAAATAATGCACTTAATTTGACAAATTGAACTTAATGCAAAAAATTACATAATTTTCTATTTTTTGAAACTGAAACTCAGATTTGATAGCAAAATGCAATGAAGCAAACAAAGACAAAATAATGCCCAAAAATTTGAAACAAATCCTATACAAGGATAGGTTCTCCCAAGGGCGAATGAGTCCTTGATTAGGGTTTTAAAAAATTCAAGTTTATGTTTCTTGTTTAATGTTTGAACTTTTTGTTTCAGGTTGTTGACAGTGAATTTTGTGATAGAATTTTCCAATTTTAGATGTCTTAATGCAAGTGAAAATAGTGATAAAAAGTGAGAAAAATGACAACTTTTGGAATGCAATTTTGAACTAAAATTGAATCTAAATGACTGAAATATACTCCACAATGCAAGATCTATGCAAAATGAATGCAATTTTTTTTAAAAAAATTCTATGAATTTGAATAATGTAAACATGCAAAACCAAACCCTAAATGTAATGCAAATCACACTAATACAAAACACACTAATAAAAACCTATATTTAGGGTTTTTAATGTCTCCAAATCATAATTTAAGATGTACAAACTCAGGTTCACCAAAATGAAACATAAGAAAAAGTAGTCACCAAAATGAAATGGTGGAAAAAGGGTGATGTGGAGTGGATCCCTAAAGTGGAGAGCACAAAAAGGGGTGTCCTCCTAATCACAAACCCACCTTTTCTTATTTCATTATGAAGAAGGATAGTGCAACAAGAGATTAGAATTGAATTACAACCCTTAGGTTAGTTAAATCCAAGTTTTGGGACACTATGTGATCTCTCCTTATGATAGAAAAGTGTAAAATATGACTGAAACACACTTTGGGGAGATAAACTAAAAATACTAAATGAACTAAATTGTGTAATGCAAGAATTGAAATGTGAATTTAAAGTATAATACTAACATAAAGTACAATTTGCAGGCAGATCTAAGGGTTGGAGGATGATATCTAGCAACCTAGAAAATCTTATCCCAAGAAAATTGTAGTAGGATGCATTAGACAAATCTAGACACCGCCTAGATGACTGAAAGACACTTTTGTGAGATGAATAAAAGTGCATTAATGATCAGATAACTAAGATCTACCACTTGGACTGTAAAGTAATATGATAACACTATTAGAAAAAATCATTAATTAGTAGATCTAAGAAGGTTAAGATGGTTTGTACTTGGCTCCAAAAGAGTCAAACAAGCATGCAACTTTTTCTAAAAATTCTTATTGTAGCCCTCTGATGTTGGATCTAAGGCTTTGATTTCTCTAGGTTTTATTGTCAGAATTCCAAAAATAAATTATGTAGATGAGTTTTCATGTCTTGAAAACTTTGATAACAACTTTGACAATTTTGACAACTTTGCACTTTTGATCCAATTTCACTCCACCTATAAATATGTAAACACACAAAGAGGAGAAAAATGTTTGTTTTTGGTGTATAAGGGTTTTCCTTGGTCAAACCTTAGTTTTGTAATTAAACCTTGATTTGAAATGAAATCATAAATGGAAGGAATGATGAATGAACACTAGCTTGTTGGAAATCACCAAACCCTTTAATGGCTTCCCATAGAGGATTGAAGTTTAACACATCACTCCAAAGATCAGATCTTGAATGAAATGGATTGATTAGATGCTTGATTTGACACTTGATTTGATGCTTGAAAACTTGAAACCTACATCACAATGTTAGCTCCAAAAACATGCATGAATGCAAATAACTTTTACATCATGATAGGATCTTGAATGCTACTAAAAATGAGTGATAATTATGATCTCCAATGCTCTTGACAATAATCTTTGCTCTTGTGAAATTTAAATTATGCAACTTAGATTTGAATTCGTTAAAAATACCTTGTATTTATAGGTAATTTTCTAATTTCTTGACAATTAAACATCAAAGGCCAACAATTGTAATTGTAATTTGAATTATAAAATGCCGCCAAAAACATATTAAAAATGGGGTCCTAAACTTAAGGAGGATTCGTTTTCCCTTGGGCGAATGGCTCCTAGGCCTTAAACCTAGGACACACATTTTCCAAGATGTGTAATTTGATGTTTGCAATTGTTTAATGTAGGTCCCCCTTTCGGAAAATGAAATTAATTAGGATTTTAGATGCATAATTGGGTCAATTAGAGGCTTAATTAAGTCCAATTAATTAGGGGAAGGAAATCATAATGTGAAAATTTAAAGGAGTAAATTTTTTGACACTACACGGTATTAGACATACTCTCGTTCCCACTGGTTCAACACTCAATGTGTGTACTATTAATATGTTGGGTAGAAATAAAATTGATTCAACTTCTCTTGCTACTTCTTCTTTGTGCATTCATGGATTCGATAATTCCGGTTGACAAGCTTTAGGAACTATAATATTTCCTTTAAGGTTGGGACCCATTATCGTACCCACCCTAGTATATGTTATGTTCAAAAATTGCCATATAATCTTATTCTCGATAGATCGTGGATTCACACTATGGGTGTAGTCCCATCTACCTTGCATAAATCCATCAAATTAATTTATAATAATCAAGTAGTCACAACCAAGGTTGACCCTAATGACACATGCTTATGTGAGATGATAGTTATTGGTTGAGCTTTTGTTGCACCTACTCTTAAAAATCTTGTCACTTCATTATCTTTTGATGTGTTGAATTATACTCTAGTAGTACCTATTACAAAGAATACTTTTGAGATATATGTCCCTAAGGAATATCCTCCTAAAGCAAGAAATTATGATTCTACTCCTACTCCTAAATTGAATGCATTTCTTGGTGATGATTGGGGTTCCTTAGAATTTACAACATCCTTAATTGGGGAATATAAAGTCATCCCGATCCACTTAGACATCCAAAAAATATCATTCACACCCACTACTAAAAATGATTATTCTTCTATATCCTGGGATAATTTGAACATCAATTTTAATGTCCTTAATGTTGATCCTCCCCCTTATGAGGAGTTGAAATCACATAATGGATTTGGATTTAATATTATTTCTAAGCATGGGTACAAAAGAAATGGTCATGGGCACATGGAAGAAGGATTTAAGGCCCCTCTGGAACTGACGCCTCACTCTTTTGCAAGAGGTTTAGGTTACATGCCTTCTTGTTTGTCTCCATCCCCTCCTCCATTGTCTGTTGTCCTTGAGTCTTCTTCTTGTGAGCAGTCAAACTCTTCTTCACAATAAAAATGGTTGCTTCTTTCTCCTCATTCTTCATCTGAGCAAGTGAATATTTTGTTGAGGCTTCTCAAAGCCCACCTAATCACTCTTCCTCCTCCTACACATAAGAAGCTTCATACACATGATAAAACAAAACATTCTTTTTATGCATATAATCAAGTACCTAGCCATTCCACTAGTAAATATAAGGCCTTGAAGGATAAAATAAAAAAAATTATTGATTCTGGTTCCATCACTCTCTCATTTTTTGATGCACTTGTCTTTTTTTTGCAGGAAAAGTGATATTGAGGTTTACCTTTGTCCTATCCATTCTAAGAATATTCTCATGAGGTTCTTACAAATCTCTTCTATTGTGTCGCTACTCACTATGTGGCATTCGTAGATTTTATGGATCACTTCCATTCATGGTAGTTCACTATTATGTGCAACCATACATTCTATGTGGTAATGACACAATTGTATCTAGCATGGTTATCCTCTTGTGTAAGCTGGGGGAAGAGATAAGTTGTTCTAGAAGTGTTTTTCTTCTTGATGACCCCCTCTCTTCTCTTTTTCTTCTCCTTAGAATGACATGTGATCCTTTTTGTAGCACACATCATTCTAAGGGGTGGCTATCATATTTTCTTATTTAAAAAAAATAAAAATGCCTTAATGTCTTATGTCTCATCGTCTAGCTTGGGGGAAGCCTAACTAGACTTGTCTTTTCTATGATTGTCTTGCAACATAGTTTACAACAACCACATGACTATGCACTTATTGCATGGTCTCTAACTTTCTAGTCATAATTATCAGTGTCATCTTTATTCTCTTGTTGTATGGTTTCTAGCTTTCTATCCATACCTATCATTGCCATATTTTATCTTATCAAATTATGTCATGTCTTCAAGTTTACCATGTCTATTTTTCTCTTTTTCACCCAACATGTTTTTCTGCAACAAACATGTTTGTGGTGAATTTGTATTCAACTTTGTAGGATAGAAGATCCATGTCCTCTTCGTCTCTTGGCTCAGCTTTACAATTGTATTTACTAGATCAAAGACCTAAATCTTCTTCGTTCTAAGTATATACTTCTCTCTCTTTTTCTCATTGAAATTGATTGCTTCCCTATCATTTGGATGCATTCTTCTCTTGAAGAAATCAATCCTTACATTCTTCTCTCTGTTTAAGAATTCTTCTGTGTTATTTCTTATTATTTTGGGAATGATGCATAGTATTGAGACAACCTCTTGAATTGAGGTCTCTTTCACTTTGCTAACTCAAAAGTTTTAGTTTTTTTGTTAAGTGCCTTTGTGTATATGTTTTTAAATATTTACATGTTCATTATGTTCAAACCCTATTATTTGATAGCTTTTTATCTTTTAACCTAGTTATCGTGTGAAAATATTTCTTGTCTAATGTATTTGTTTTGTAGGTCTTCACCCTGGGGGAATGCTTCATTGGTTCGTCAAGATATCTATTTCCTCTAAAGTATCCTCTTTGTATCATGTTGTTATTATTTTTAGTATATTTCCTTTAGTGTACATAATCATGTAGATTCCTATGCCCACTAAAGTGGGGACAAAATGTAGAGTCGTAAAATTACACCCCTTACAATTTCACCTACACTTTTGCATCCACTTTAGTGTTTGCTCCCTTATCATTTTGTAAGCTCATTTCACCTGTTGCATTAGCATTTTTCCCCTTAGGGTGCTCAAGACCCCTTTTTTTTTAGTAGTTACCTTCTTGCATTAGTTTTGCATTAAACCTTGTGTTTTCCTTGTTCCCACCATTTTTGAGTATGATTTTTCTTGACATTAGTGTGTTGCATAGATTTCTGTGTGTTGTGCTAGCATCCCATGATATTTAAAAGTTTAAACGGTCATTCCTGAGCATTTTCCACTTCTCACCTACCTTGGTTGGTGGAAATAGCTCTGGATGCCTTGTAATGGCTTGGGAACCTTCTTTTCCCTTCTCTTCTCTCTTTTAAATATATCTTTACATTTCATTTGGTCTCTCTTGATTCTTCTGGGTCTCTCTCTTGAAAGCTCTCTCTTTCCTTTCTTTCAAAACCTCTCTTTCTCTCTTTCTCTCAATCTTGCAAAAATCTCTTGCTTGCTACACGAGTCTCAAGTTCTCACAACTATCTCTTTATTTCTCTTTCTCTTGGGCTTCCTCAAGCCTTGCAGGTATATCTATTATCTTATGTATTTGAGCATCTTGGGATTTATCACATTCCTTTCCTATACATTTTATTTGTTTATCTATTTATGTTTCTATCTATCTGTCTATCTGGTTGTCCATGGAGGTGGAAACACTGAAATGGGTGTTTGAGTGAGGTAAGTCCTTAAACAACCCCAATATTTTCTCTTGATCTTATGTATGCGGGTTTTGGAGACATTTCTTTGTTGAAGGATGCATAGTCGTAAAATTTCACCCCTTACAATTTCACATACATTATTCTATCCGCTTTAGTGTCCACTCCCTTAGCATCTTGTGTAGGCTCATTTTATCCCCTGCATGATCCTTTTTCCCTCTCATGATGCTCCAACACCCTTTTCAACAACTACCCTTGCGCATTAGCTTTGCTTCAAACTGTGTGCTTTTCCCATTCGCATTGTTTTGTAGCATGATGTGTCTAGACACTAGTGCACCATGCAGATGTCCACGTGCCGCGCTAGCATTCTGCGATGTTTCAACACTCAAACAACTATCTTCGAGCATGATTGTCACTCTTCACCTTTTGTTGGTGGTAACGGCCCGAGACACCTTTAATGGCTGGAGAAGCTTCTTTTCTCTCCTTAAAAGCAATCTTTTCACTCCATTTGCATCTTCTAAACTTCACTTCTAACTCCTCTTCTTCTTCTCCCATCTTTCTCTTGCTTGCACAACTCCATTCTTGCTACAACAACATTTTCTCAAGCTCTCATAACACCCTCTATAGCACTCTTGGCTCTTGCAGCTCTCTTTATTTTCTTCCTTGGCTTCCTAAGCCTTGCTTGCACCTTTGAGCATCTTGGGATTTGTCACATTCTTACTTTGTGATATAGGTTCTCCTCCTTGAGCGGGGATTGCTTTTATCACCTCTTTTGTGATACAGGTTCTCCTCCTCAAGCAGGGATCACTTTTATCACTCTCACTTGGTGGTGCGGGTTCTACTCCTAAGAGGGTTTTTCTTTCACCACACGCTTTTTCCATTTCAGTTACACTCTTTCTCTCTATCTTTTGGCTTTTCGTGGAGGTGGGAACACCGAAACGAGGGCTTTACTGAGGCAAACCCCTATACAACCCCAACATTCTCTCCAAATATCACGCATGTAGGTATTGAGGACATTCACATGCTGGAGGCTTCATCACTTGCGTGGTTGTGAGCATCTTCTTTCCTTTCCTCTCCTTATCTTTATCATTTCTACTTTACTTCATTTGAATCCTATTACATTCTATTTCTTTATCACATTCTATAAATTCTTAACAATCAGAGTAGAAGTAGTCATTCTATTGTTTTCCTGTGATAAACTTGTTCTTTGGTCCATACGAGATGCTAGTGCACCTCTGGGACGCTAGCATGCTACACTGTCGTCCATATTTTGAATTGTCATCCTTTGGTCAAAAGCTTGATAGTTTGTCCAGAAAACCATTGCGACCTACTCTTTCAGATTCTAAAACTCTCGACGTTGTTCCTTGAGGTAGTTTAGGGCAGTTCGCCTTGTGAGGCTCTTTGAATGAAGAAAACTCATGAGTAGAAAATCCCCCTTCTCTACAAAGGTTTCATTACTTGGGTTGTTGTGAGCACTTTCTTTCTCCTCCTTAGATTTATCATCTATATTCTATTTAGTCAATATTTCACTTAGTTTACTTTATTTTATTCTTTGTTATAGTATGTTATTTTCCCATATTTTAAGAGTTCCTAGTAAGTCATAATAGTAGTAGTCATCTTGTTTTTGGTGATAGACTCAATTTTTAGTTTGTAAAAGATGCCAACATTCCTCTAGGACATTAGTGCACTACACTTTCATCCATGTGTTGCACTATCATCCTTGACCAAGAACTTGTTAGTCTATCTAGAAGACCTCTGTGACCTACTCTTTTTGATTCTAGAGTTCTCACCTTTTTATCTCGTCACTTGAGTATCATTCCTTGAGGTATTTGAGGACTATTTTCTCCTTGTAGACTTTACTTGTCCTAAGACTCGAGGGTAGAAAATTTCCTCCTCTACAATTTTATCTTCAAATTCATTAGCAAAATGTATCACAATAGGTTGCATATTAGTACTATCAGCATGGTTGTGCACTAACATCCATATTTGTATTTTGCTATTTTTTAAGCTAAGAAAAATAAGGTTTGAATTAATGGTTCAGTGAGGGTGGTGAGGTGGATTTAGGTGATGACAAGGATGGATGGGCCAGAGGTATCTCGTCAAAACTTGGCTGGATGGATGGTTGATCACTACATAAGGTTTTATGCTCTTCTGTAAGCTAATGATCCATAGCTCGACACCTTCATTTACATTCTCTTACACTTTTTTTTCATCTCACATGATCTTTATCTTGTGAAGGATGGATCAAGGTATTTCCCAACATTGGTCCCTTTTCTTCTTTTATAGGAGGAATCAAGGGGACTATTGAAGGTTGAGAAATCATAGGATTCTTAGGTTTTTGCACAAAAAAAAAAAATCTTAGGAGGAAAAAAATTTATCCTCAAAGGCCTTTCTAAATGGTTGTCTCATCATCCTTTATAGGATGGCAGAGGGGGAAATATGAAATACATGCCAAAAGGTTAAGGAGGAATACTTGGTTTGGGTTGAGGTTCATTCACTACTTGTGAATTAGGAGGAACAACCATCGTAGCCATTGGAGACTAAGGAACCTTGTACATAATGTTAATAAGAGATAATTTAACTATATGCTCAGATATAAAAATGTGATATGACACAAATAAGAAATTCTCACAAGTTTTAACAGGTTGGGTTGGTTGAGGACAAAAGTAATCTAGTGAAAAATTTCCATGAGAGGCCAAAGTTTTAAATTTACTATGGTAAATGGTATGTATTTGTTCTTCAAATGGGAATTTAAGGGATTTATGAATAATCAATGAGACCGCATTCATGGAGCTTAGCCATGGATGATTTAACTTCACACAAAACTAGTTTGGCATTAGAATTATGGTAAATGAAACATCCAATTGTTTAGGTCCAACCTTTAGTAGGAGAGTTATAGAACCAATTGTAAGGCGAATAGAACCATCATGAGCCTTTAATAATTCTTTCGATTATTCATAATCATCATTATAAATTTCATGCACATACAATAACTCTTCGGTGATCACATTCAATACACACACAAGATCAATGAGTATTCCCCTTGTGGGTTTATCATTAATTCTACTAGTGTTATAAAGAAGACCATCGAGTGAAATTATAGAAGCATAAAATGTCTGAAAGAAATGTTAATAAAAATATTAGTTTGAACCTTACAAGGTTGAGAATCAATCATGTTGGTCTCATTGAATAGATCCTCAACTTCTTATTTTGTATTAGTTTGCTGGAAAATTGGTTAGACTTGTTAATGGGTTTGTAACTATTTGTAAGTTTTAATTGGTTGGGGCAACCAATTTATTTCCTTTTTCTTTTAGACTATCCAACTAGATGATATTAGAATCAATGAGGTCTTATACTTGGTGCTTAAGATGCATATATCTTTCCATATCATTCCTGGGTGTACGATGATATTAACAAAAGGATTTTACATTAAATTTTGGTGATAATAGTTTAGTTATGTCAATAGATCTAATAGGTGGAAGTTGAATCATAATTTTTTTAATAGTTGCAACATAATAGTATGGAGAGAATCAAGCAAATGTGAAAATTTTCCACCTCTTGGCCTAAATTGATATGGAAATATTGTAGACATTGTGACAACTTCTGTTTGGATATTATTGGATGATTGAGGATTTTTTATCTTTATGAAGTTCTTGTTTTTTTATTAAATTGTTGGCAATTGTCATGATGTAGATTTTTAGATTGACCAATAGGAGTTGATGAAGGTGTGCCTTCGTGTTGACTAATTGATATCTGATAATCACGAAGGGTCATACATAATTGTGTAAATGAGGGATAATTCATTAACAAGATTTTGTCTCTAATGTTTGGTTGCAAATTTCCAATGAAGACTCATTTTATATTGGAATTTGGAAGGTTATAGGGGATTTGTGAGTAGATATCTTTGTATCATGCTATGAATTCAATTACCTTCTCTTTAGGTCCTTGTTTACAAAGAACTAAATCCATTAATGTAACTTGAGGTTCAATGCTTTCTTGAAAGTGTTTAATGAATTCGTTAACTAGTTGTGTAAAGGAAACTATCAAGTTATTTAGCAATGATAAAAACTAATCCAAGACAACATATTTTAATGGCCATGGAAATAACTTAGCTAAGAGAGCATATTTAAAAAGGAAATCACTACATAAATTAGTGAAGGCCAATACATGGTTGGTGGGATATCCTTTTTCAACATACTTCTCAAAGTGAGGCATTTCAATATTTTGTGGTATGGGTGTATTTAAGATAATGAAAATGGGCTATGTATGAGGTATGTTGGAGGGTTAGCGTAGGGTTTTCCCTGGTTCATGTTTGATATTTGATTTTATAATGAAGAAATGTTTTGCAATAGTTGATTTATCATAGGATCATTTGGCGACATGTTTTTAGAATGTGTTGAATATGATAGACTATTATGGATGGGTGCATGTTATTGTTTTTCATGTTTATAACAAGTACTAAACATGTAGGCATTATAGGCGAAGGAAAAAATCTATAATTCCTATAAGAAAACCCTAAACTTTCATTTAGACAGTTTCTATATTGTGTGGTTGATGCTATGACTAGAGGGTTAAAGGTGGGAATAGAAGGAATTATTATAGGAGAGGAAACTTGTTTTTCTAATTGTTTTTGAGTTTTAGTCAAGGATTAAGTGTAACTAGCTATCATAGGAATGTTTGCATATAATATATGAGCTAGGCTACACAATACTTCTATCCCTTGCAAATCAGTGATCAACTTCCTAAGGTTGTCCAAGAGATGATAATTTCTCGAGCTAAAGGCTCAATACTTAATAATTATTGAAGCCCTTCTAGGTCTTTGTCTAATTGTTTGAGTTTGTCTTCAGGGACCTAAGTATTTCACCAACCTATAAGTCTAGATAAATATTAGCTTGTGATAAAGAAATAGGTAATGTTAGGTTAGGGAGGGAATAAAATATGGATTGAGTAAATGTATTTCCTTGAGTGAAAGAGTTATAAGACTTAGGCTCAACACTAGTCGTGATTGCAGCATGAGAAGCCAAAAGTTTGAAACTATGTCTCATAGGGGAATTAGCTATGAGACACTAGGTTGTAAAGCTCATAAATTTGTTATGAGATTCAAAAAACCTCAATGCACTTACAATGAAGGGATAACAAATCATAGTCATAGAAACTAAAACAATTTTTAAACACAACACACAAAACTACACAAAAATCATAGAGACAAAATTTGATCTAAATTTAATTGGACAAGGGTGTTGGTTCCCTAGACCAGAGATATGAATTTTTGTTTATTTCAAAATTTGGCAGTGATCTATTTGTTGGGAATAGGATGCCATTTACAATCCTAAATATATTTCATGTATCTCCTAAGTCCTTGGAAAGTGTTCCCCAACACTAGGATTATAAAGAGATTAAATTCAAATGAAATGAACATGTAAACCGACATTTGTGATTATTCCTAAATGATAGGAACATGTGGGGATGTCCAAGAAGAGATCCTACAAGATAGGAGCACATGGGGTGCCCACATGGAAGGTGGAACCCACCTTGCTTCAGTTAACTATTTGGAGGATTGATAACACTTCAGTAATGCATGTTTTGATCCTACAAATTAGGGATTGTTATTTACATGAGTGGAGTGGCACTATCAGTTCAGTTCAGTTCAGTTATGGTTCAATTATCTTAAGTTGCATGTAGTTATTTTGAGTTGAATGCTAGTTGACTTTAGTTGATTTGAGTTGCATGACTAATGACTTCAGTTGCATGATAGATAACAGGTAGATACTTTCAGTTAAGTGGGGATGATCAATCATGCATAATGTTTGCATGAATTGGTGGAGAGATATGTTTTAGTTAACTAAGATTGAATTGGGACCACCTTGGGTGCCCAAGTTGGCATATTTCAGTTAACACTTTTTGCATGAGAAGATATTTACATGGATCAGTCAAGTGGGACCATTCTTGTGTGCCAACTTTGAGGTGGAGTTTGCAAGATATTTTCTTGACCAAAGTTTAGTTAAGTGTTTAGTTTGGGGTGCCTAAATTGAGGAAGACTTTGGTTTGACTTTAGATTACATTGTGGAACTCTACTTGGCCAATCTAGGCGTAGATTTTTGTGAGGAGCTTTATGCTCTTGTATTGTATAGCTCTTATGATTTTACATGCTCAATTATTGTCTACTAATTGCAACAGGTGGATGAGAGTTCCATTAGAGTTTTTTGCAGCTTGTGAAGAAGGATTGTTGAAGGCAAGGAAGCATATCAATTGAGGATTGATACAATATTATTGTATTCTTGTTCTAAGGTTAAATAATACAAGCACTATTGATTTTGGTGGAGTTTTTTCCTGAAAGGGTTTCTCGACGTATATGATATGTCACTTCTATCTTCTTGTCTCATTCTTCTACAATCTTCTATCTCTTTCTACAATTGGTAAAATTGATCTAAATAGATTAATCATACATAAAGAATTGTGACAAAGAACACTTAATTAGATCTAAAGTCGCATAGTTTTACAAGTTTTAAGTTACAATATTACCTTCATTTTCAACATTTTCTATCAAAGCTAATGATTGGTTAGAGTTTGGGATGCCTTTCTCTTATAAGTTTGAAGGTTTTTTGGCTGTAGTGGGATATTTTACTATTGTGTTATTGCAGACTTGTAAAATAAGTGTGTTACAATGAGTTCTACTTCTCATCTAGATATTGAAAGATTTAATGGATGTAGTTATGAGATGTGTAAACTAAAAATGGAGGATCTCCTTGAAGAGAGAGAGATTAGTGGTTAGTTGTTTGTAATGAGACAAAGCTAGCTACAATGATGTCAGATGAGGATTGGGATAAGCTTGATAAGAAGGAAAGAGGGACCATAAGGTTATGTCTTGTTGATGCTATTCTCTTGAATGTTTCAGTTGAAACCACCACATATAAATTGTGGAAGAGGATAGGTGATATCTATCAAACCAAAAGTCTTACTAATAAGGTGTATCTGAAAAGACAATTGTATTCTTTAAAGATGAAAGATGATGATTCTGTTGCACATCATTTAAATGCTTTCAATTTAATTCTAAGTGAGTTAGCATCTATAGATGTAAAGCTAGAAGATGAAGATAAATGCATTTTGTTACTTTGTTCTTTACCAAAGTCTTGGGAAAATCTAATTGTTGCTATCAGTGGTAGTGGTGCAGATCCTAAGATGGACAATATAATTCCTACTCTCCTATTAGAGGAGATGAGGAGGAAGTCTAAAATGGGATCCCAAGATACCTTGTTTGTAAGAGGCCGGCCTAAGGAAAAGGAACCTAAGGGAGATAAGAAAGGAAAGGGTAAGTCCAAAGGATGGTCTAAAACCCCTGGTAAGAGTAAGGTAAAGTGTTGGAACTATGGGAAACTAGGACATGTAAAGAAGGATTGTAAGAAAAAGAAAAAGAGTTATGATGCTTCTACAGAGAAATCCTCAGACGATGGTAATGATGCATTGGTCATTTCATGTAAAATTGTTAGTGATGACTCTTGGCTTAGTGATTTAGGTTGCTCCTATCATATGAATCCTAAAAAGGAGTGGTTCACTAAGTATACTACATATGATGGAGGGAATGTCTTCTTAGGAGATAATAGCACAAAAAAGATTGTGGGAAAAGGAGAGGTAAAGTTTTGTTTCAGTGATGGTAGGGTTAAGACCCTTAATGATGTTTTACATATTCTAGGACTTGCTAGAAATCTACCTTTTGTATTTAAGTTCAATGATTCTGGAATGCATGTGAAATTTGACAAAGGTGGTTGCAGATTGGTGAAAGGCAATATGGCGGTTGCTAAAGGATCTCAGATTGGGACTTTGTTTAAGATTAATACCTACAATTTGAATAAATCAGCCAATGTAACTGAAACTGAATATGCATGTATGTTGTGGCACCATAAATCAGGCCACATTGGTGAAAAAGGTCTTAGGACCATTCTTAATAAGAAATTGGTTGTCGGTATTCCTAATTATAACATTGGAAAAAATGATTTTTGTGAGCATTGTGTGTTTGGAAAGCAATCTAGATCTTCATTTCCTAATGGAACAAATAAAGCTAAAGGATTATTAGAGATTATTCATTCAGATGTTATGGGTCTTGTGGATATTGACTCTATTGGAAAATCTAGATATTATGTCACATTTATTGATGATGTCTCAAGATACACTTGGATCTATTTTATGCATAAAAAATCTGATGTGTTCAATAAGTTTAAAGAATTTAAGGCTTTGGTTGAGAAACAATCAGATCATAAGATAAAAGTTTTGAGATTAGATAATGGTGGTGAATATTGTTCTAAGGAATTTGATGATTATTGTAAGCATGCAAGAATTGTGAGACAAAAACTACTCCATTTACATCTCAACAAAATGGAGTACCAGAAAGGATGAACTGAACCTTAATGGGAAGAGCTAGGAGTATGTTTAGTAGTGCTAAGCTAGATCAGTTCCTTTGGGTTGAGGCTGTAAGTACTTCTTGTTGTTTAATCAATAGATCTCCTAGTTCATCTATTGAAGATAAAACACTTTATGAAATGTCCTTAGGTAGGAAACCTAGTGTTACACATTTAAGGATCTTCTGTTTTGAGGCTTTTGTTCATGTTCCTAAATAAAAGTAGTCTATGTTGGATCCAAAAGCATAGAAATGCATATTCATAGGTTATGGTGAAAATGTAAAAGGTTGAGAGATTTGGAATCCTATAACCCAATAAATTACTTTATCGAGAGATGTGATTTTCAGGGAATTTAGATCTTATTCAGGAGAACAACCAAAGGAGAAGGATACTTCTCAAACAGTGCATTTTGAGATAAATACTGAGAAACATGAAGATGCACATGTTGAAGAACAATTGGATGGATTGGATTAGGAGAGTTTATAGGGTTCTGAGATAGATGCTCATGATGAGCATATTGAGGAACAAGAAGAACCTTCTTTGACAAGATCCACAAGACAACAAAATCTAGTTGATAGGTATATCCCACCTGATTTCTGTTGTATATTTGCTTTGATGAGTACTAATGATGAACCTAGATCTTACAAGGAAGCTTTATCTTTAGATGAGAACAAGCTTTGGTCACAAGCTATGCATGAGGAAATGGTTTCCTTGGATACTTGTGACACATGGGATCTTGAGAGTTTTCTCGGAGGAAGAAAGGCCATTGGTTGTAAATGGATCTTTAAAAAGAAAATTGGTGCAAATGGTAATCTCGAAGGTACAAGGCTAGATTAGTAGTCAAGGGCTACTCCCAAAGAGAGGGAGTTGACTTTAATGAAATCTTATCTCCTGTTGCTAAATTAAATTCTATTATATTTTTTTTATCTATTGTTGTTGCTTATGATTTTGAGATAGATCAAATGGATGTGAAAACTACTTTCTTACATGGGGATCTTGACGAGGAGATTTAAATGAGGAAACCTGAAGGTTTTGTTGTAAAAGGAAAAGAATAATTGGTTTGCATGTTAAAGAGATCTTTATATGGATTGAAACAGTCACCTAGAATATGGTACTAGAAGTTTGATGCTTTTGCATTGAAAATTGGTTATGTTAGTGGTGCAGGGGCACCTACGCAGTTTTGTCAAAATGATGTAAATAGGTGTCTTAGGTTGAGCTAGATGTGTTAATCACATGTTTTTATGTAATAAGGTCTATTTGAGACCATTTTTGTGGTGTTCAAGTCATATAGGGTCAATTAGTTGAGTTTTTTCAAGTTGTGAAAATGTTGCAAAAAGTTGTTTTGCAACTTTACAAATTTTGCTATGTAAGGAAGTTGAATGGTCACCTTTTTGAAAATTGGTTGGAGAGCATTGGTTTTCAGTTTGAACATGTTTAAAAAGGCCTCAAAAACTTTGAGGAAACTTCTAGAAGTGATTTTGGTGAATAAGCAATACAAAAAGCTCTGTTTGTTGTTGATTTTATGAGTTTTTCTGTGTTTATGAGTTTTGTATGGCTCCATACACTCACTAAGTGACATGAATTGAATTGGAATCTATAGAGTAATGTTTCTTCTTTGATTTTGCTGTAGTGTTGTTGATTTTAATTGAGAAATAAGGTAGTTTGAAGCTATTTTCTACACACTGCTTGTACACCCTAGGTCTAAAGGTTTGTGACCAAAAATAATGATTTTTAGTCCATTTCACCTTTTAAACTTGGCCAAACTCAGTGGAATGGAGGGGTTGAATGTTTTTTTTGTGATTTTGAACTTGTTTGAGTAGGAGATGGAGTTTGGGGCAGATTTGAGCTTGCCCTAACCTAACATCTTCATGTGTTAGGCTTAGAAATGTTAGGTAGATTTGAGATTTTGCAAGAAAACAAATTTGTGATAAGTTGTGGTGAAAGAAACTACATATTGGGACCCTATATGATGTGTGTGAACTTCTAGAGTGAATATTTGAGAGTTGGTGATTGAATTTGGTATACTTGCTTTTGAAAAGTGGCCTAATTTGGCCTTCGAGTAGTGTAGCAGACCTAGTTTGAGGAATTTGTTCCAAAATAACCCTATTCTCAAATGAGATATGTTGTAAATGGGCCTAATGGGTGTCTGAGATGGTCAATAGTTTGTGGGTTAATGGCCTTCTCTAAAAGATATGCTTGAAATCCTAGGTTTGGAGACCTAGTAGGAAAATTGTGAAATTGTGTGAGAAACCACCATGGTTAGGGTTTGAAATCTTGAAGAAGTGTTTAATTTGTGTTGTGTGAAAATAATCCAACCTACTATGCATCAAGTGGTATTAGAGCATAGGTTTTGATTGTGAAGTGGAAAGTGGTTGAAAGCTTGAATAAGAAAGATGCCTCCAAAGAGCAATCCAACGACTAGAGAAGTCGAAGAACCAAAGGAATAGTATGCAAAGGAGGTTAGACTATATAAGGAGTATCATGAATCTACCCTTGATAGAATTTCAGCCTTGGAGAAACACCAAAGAAGAGGAGTGGTTAGTGGTGACCAAAGTGATAAAGAGGATGAGGATGAGAGTGAGAACCCTCAAGGAGGAGTCCAAGATGAAGAGGAAATGGACCCTGAAGAGATGAGAATGGTTAGGATGTTGAAGGCTACCAAGGGGGATAATCCAAAGGTGAAAGTGGAAGTTCCTCTATATGGTGGAAAGATGGATAGTGAAGAAGTGTTGGGTTGGATGGACGCTCTTGACAATTTCTTTGAATTTGAGGAGATAGGAGATAATAAGAAGGTGAAATTTGCAAAAACCAATTTGAACGGCCCTGCCCTAACATGGTGGAACTATGTTCAAGAGGAAAGAGTAAAGAAGGGAAAGAATAAGATAAGTTCATGGGATATAATGGTAGCTAAGGTGAAAGGACAATTTCTGCATGCAGATTATGCAATTTAGACCTTTATGAAGCTGCAAAATTTAAAACAAAAGGAGTTAGATGTTATGGAGTACACTGAAGTGTTCCATAAATTGATTATTAGAGTAGGAAACATTGAAGATGAAGTTGAAAAGGTAGCTAGATACCTAAATGGCCTTAGAATCAATATTCAAGATGAAGTTGGTCTCAATACATTGAGGACAGTTGAAGAGTGTTTTCAATTAGCTGTCAAGGTAGAGGAAAGGATAAAAAGGAGACAAGAGCAACTAGGAAGAGGCAGAGGAAATAATTTCAGAGGTAGAGGCAACTTTGGTGCAAGAGGGCAGTCACAAAGGCAACAAAGAGAATCAAGTAGCCATTAAGAGCAAAGTGGTGAATCAAGTGGCATAGGTAATTTCAGAGGTAGAAGACCTAGTGGCAGAGGTAGGTTTGGTGGACAAGGGAGAGTGTCAAATACCTTCTTAGGCAGATGTTACCAGTGTAACCAATTTGGTCATCCAACATGGAAGTGCCCAGACAAGCAAGCATCAAGTTCACATGGAGGTGAGCAAAGAACCCAAATTGTGCATGAGGAAGACAATGGAAGTGTTAATTCACCATCTCAACATGCTGCTTCTGAGATAGGTGAGTCTTTGATGATGAGAAGAACACTCATTAAGGTGCCAATAGTCAAAGAGCCTCCACAAAGAAAATCATTGTTTAGAACCACCTGTAAGTCACATGGAAAGGTATGCAAAGTAGTTGTTGATTCAGGTTCTATTGATGATCTGGTTTCCTTAGAAATGGTAGAGAAATTGAACATGAAGAGAATCACACACCCCACACTATACAAAGTATCTTGGTTGAATAAGGGTCAACAAGTCTTGGTCAATGAGAAAACATGGGTAGAGTTTGACATTGTGGGGTATAAAGATAAAATCCTATGTGACATCATCCCCATGGATGTTTGTCACTTGCTGCTAGGAAGATCCTGACAGTATGACAAAAAGGCAAAGCATGATGGCCATAAATATGTTTATATGATAGACAAAGATGAGACTTCATTCACCTTGACACCCCTACAAGATGAGGAATTTGACAAACAAGTTGGGTCTAGTGTTATCGTAGTTGGGGAGAAATAATTTTTGAAAAAATTTAAGGATGAAGGTGGACAGGGATTTTCTTTAGTGATCAGACCTAAATCTGTTTTAGCAGCGAACAAGGTTGAGGGTATACCTAATGAGGTTCAAGATTTGTTAGAAAAATACAAGGACATTAGAGTGGATGAGATACCTAGATCTTTTCCTCCCATGAGAGATGTAAGCCATCTTATAGATCTGATCCCTGGTGCAAATTTTTCAAATAAAGTTGCATACAAGATGACTCCCAAATAGAATGAGGAAATAAGAAGGAAGGTCCAAGAATTGTTAGATAAAGGCCTAATAAGGGAAAGTTTGAGCCCCTGTGTTGTCCCTATTGTTTTAGCACCCAAAAAGGATTGGGATTGGAGAATGTGTGCTGACTCAAGGGAAATAAACAAAACCACCATTAGATATAGGTTTCCAATACCTAGAATGGAGGATTTAATGGACTATTTGGGGGGTGCATGTTATTTCTCAAATATTGACTTAAAGAGTGGTTATCATCAGATTAGGATAAGAGAAGGGGGTGAATGGAAAACTGAATTTAAAACCAATGAAGGTCTATATGAGTGGATGATAATGCCATTTGGATTGTCAAATGCTCCAAGCACATTTATGAGATTAATGAACGAAGTTTTGAAGCTTTTTATTGGAAAATTTGTTGTTGTGTATTTGGATGACATACTTGTGTTTAGTAAGACTAAAGAAGAGCACTTGCAACATCTTGACATGGTTTTGTAGAAGTTGAATGAAGAGAAGTTGATGATAAACCTCAAAAAATGTGAATTTATGAAAGAGGAGCTAGTGTTTCTTGGTTTTGTGATCTCCAAAGGTTCATTAAAGATGGATCCCACCAAAGTAGAGGAAATTCTTAGTTGGCCAACTCCAAAATTAGTAGGAGAGGTAAGAATATTTCATGGACTTGCTAGTTTCTATATGAAATTTATCAATAATTTCAGTCATATCTGCTCATTGATTATTGACACCATCAAAGGAGATAAGAGGAAAATATTTTAGTGGACTGATGAGGCAGAAATAAGCTTCCAATAATTGAAAAATAGAGTGGCACAACAACCTATCCTTTCTTTACTTGATTTCAACAAGGTTTTCAATATAGAGTTTGATGCATGTGGCTTTGCAATTGGTACAGTCTTAAGCCAAGAAGTAAGACTGGTGGATTTCTTTAGTGAAAAGATTAATGAAGAAAAAAGAAGGTATTCATCATATGACTTGGAGTTTTATGCAATGGTGCAGTCCCTTAAGAAGTGGAGACACCACCTTTTCCCAAAGGACTACATTGTTTTCACCGACAACCATGCTTTGCTATTTCTAAACAATCAAGACAAGCTGAGTCATAGACATGTAAAGTGGGTAGAGTATTTGCATAGCTATACCTTCACCATGAAGTACAAAAAGGGACAATCCAAAAAGGTAGCAGATGCTTTAAGCCAAAGGTCAATGTTGGTGCATGAAATCCAACTTCAAAGTGTGGGAAAAGAAGCCTTGAAGGATATGTATGCAGAAGATGAAGACTTCAAAGAGGTATATTATGTTTGTGATCAATTTTTAAAAGATGCTTTTCATGTTGAATATTCTAATTTTCTGTTGCAAGAGGGATTGTTGTTTAAAGGTGCTCAATTATGTATACCAAGGTGCTCCATGAGAGCTAATTTGATAAAGGAGAAAGATTGTGGCAGTTTAGGAGGACATTTTGGGGTCGATAAGACATTGGAATAGGTAAGGAGATTTATTTTTGGCCAAAGATGCAAGTAGATGTTAGAAAGTTTGTGGAAACTTGTGTAATCTTCCAAAGAGCAAAGGGTTCTACTTCTAATGTAGGTCTTTACCATCCCTTACTAATACCTAACAGACCATGAGAGAGTTTAAGAATGGATTTTGTATTAGGTTGGCCAAAAAATTAGAGGGGTTATGATAGTGTGTTTGTTGTGGTTGATAGATTTAGAAAAATGGCTCACTTTCTTCCATGTAAGTGCACAAATAATGTTTCTCATATTGTAGGGTTATTTTTTAAAGAAATAGTTAGAATTTGTGGTCTTACATTGAAAATAGTTTGAGATAGGGATTCAAAGTTCATAGGTCACTTTTTGAGGACCCTTTGGAGAAAGCTTGGAACCAATTTGACCTTTAGTACTGCCTATCATCCACAAATGGATGGGTAGACTAAAATGGTCAATAGATCACTTGGAAAACTTTTGAGATGCCTCACAAAAGAGCATGGACAACAATGGGACTTAGTAATTCCACAAGTTGAATATTCCTACAATGACTCAGTCAATAGAAGCATTGGAAAAAGCCCATTTGAAGTGGTGTATGGTCTGAAAACTAGAGGTGTATTTGAGCTTAGGTATTTGAAAGGAATGGAGAGGATAAGTGTTGAGGGAGAAGAATTTGCAGAGGCCATGAAGGAGATACACCAACAAGTCAGAGATAATTTGTAGAAAAGTGTTGAGAAGTATAAGAAACATGCTGATTTGAAAAGAAGGGATGTAAAATTCAAGATGGGAGACTTGGTCCTTGCACATTTGAAGAAGGAAAGGTTGCCAAAAGGAAAGTACACAAAGTTGTTGATGAATAAAATTGGGCCATGTAGAGTGGTACATAAGTTTGGAGCCAATGCCTATGAGATAGAACTCCCTCCTGGAGTCGCTATCTCTCCTATCTTTAATATTGCTGACCTATACCCTTTCAAAGGATCTGTGGATGCAGGTATAGGTGCTGATACATATGTTGTTGATGAAGAGTGGGTCAAAGATCTACCACCTACTGAGCCATTGAAGCTTGAAGCCATTTTGGACACTAAGGAGGTGAAGAGAACAAGGCACAAAGTCTATAATGAATATCTTGTGAAGTGGAAAGGACTCCCTCCTGAAGATGCAACATGGATGATAGAAGAGGATATTAAAAAGCATGGAACTACTATCCAAGAGCTGATCTTAGGTGGAACCTAAGATTCTTTTCTCTCTGGGTGTATGGTGCAGGGGCACCTAGGCAGTTTTGTCAAAATGATGTAAATAGGTGTATTAGGTTGAGTTTGATGTGTTAATCACATTTTTTGATGTAATAAGGTCTATTTGAGACCATTTTTGTGGTGTTCAAGTCATATAGGGTCATTTAGTTGAGTTTTGTCAATCTGTGAAAATGTTGCTTTGCAACTTTGAAAATTTTGCTATGTAAGGAAGTTGAATGGTCACCTTTTTGAAAATTTATTGGAAACTATTGGTTTTCAATTTGAACATGTTTAAAAATGCCTCAAAAACTTTGAGGAAACTTTTGGAAGTGATTTTAGTGAATAAGCAATACAAAAAGTTATGTTTTCTGTTGATTTTCTAAGTTTTTTTGTGTTTCTGAGTTTTGTACGGCTTTGTACACTCACTAAGTTACATGAATTGAATTGGAATCTATAGAGTAATGTTTATTATTTGATTTGGATGTAGTTTTGTTGATTTTCATTGAGAAATAAGGTAATTTAAAGCAATTTTCTACACACTACTTGTAAACCCTAGGTTTAAGGGTTTGTGACCAAAGTTAATGATTTGTAGTCCATTCCACTTTTGAAACTTGGCCAAACTCAGTGGAATGGAGGGGTTGAATGTGTTTTTTGTGATTTTGAACTTTTTTGAGAAGGAGACGGAGTTTGGGGTAGATTTGAGCTTTCCCTAGCCTAACATCTTCATGTGTTAGGCTTAGGAATGTAAGGTAGATTTGAGATTTTGCAAGAAAAAAAAATTGTGATAAGTTGTGGTGAAAGAAACTACATATTGGGACCCTATATGATGTGTATGAACTTATAGAGTGAATATTTGAGAGTTGGTGATTGAATTTGGTATACTTGCTTTGGAAAGGTGGCCTATTTTGTCCTTGGAGCAGCATAGCAGACCTAATTTGAGGAATTTGTTCCAAAATAACCCTATTCTCAAATGAGATATGTTGTAAATGGGCCTAATGGGTGTCTAAGATGGTTAATAGTTTGTGGGTTAATTTCCCTATCTAAAAGATATTCCTTAAAACCTAGGTTTGGAGATCTAGTAGGAAAATTGTGAAATTGTGTGAGAAACCACCATGGTTAGGGTTTGAAATCTTGAAGAAGTGTTTAATTTGTGTTGTGTTAACATAATCCACCATGCTCTGCATCAGTTAGGAGTGAGGAAGATCATTGTGTTTACATAAAATTTATGGATGATCAACTTTTAATTATTATCTTGTATGTTGATGACATGTTTGTTGGTAACAACAAGGTAATGATCAAAGAATCAAAAGCACAACTCTCTAGCACATTTGAGATGAAATATCTAGGGGCTGCAAAATATATCCTTGGTATGGAGATCAACAGAGATAGAGGTAACATAAAGCTTTGCATAAGTCAAAGCAACTATGTTGATACTATTTTGAAATAGTTTAACATGCATGATAGTAAACCAACTAATATTCCTTTACCAGTTGGCACAAAGTTAAGTTTAGAAATGAGTCCTAAATCTAATTTTGATCATGATTAAATGTCTAAAATTCCATATGCTAGTTCAGTTGGTAGTTTGATGTATGCAATGGTCTCTACAAGACCAAATATAGCCCAAGCAGTGGGAGTTCTAAGTAGGTTTATGTCTAATCCTAGTAAAGAACATTGGACTTATGTTAAGAGGGTGTTTAGATATTTACAAGGTACTTCTGACTACTGTTTGTTTTATCATGGTGTTAATAATATTAATATTATGCACAAATCATTGGACATACAGGGTTTTGTTGATTCAGATTGGGCAGGAGACCTGGACAGTCGAAGGTCGACAAGTGGCTATGTGTTTGCTTTGTTTGGAGTTTCAATTAGTTGGATGAGTAAGAGGCAAACCTACAGTTGCTTTTTCCACCATAGAAGCAAAGTACATGGCTGCTACACATGCCTCTAAAGAGGTAGTTTGGTTACAGAGACTTGGGAAAGGTATTGGTTTTAATTGCAAGCAAATTAGACTTGAATGTGATAGTTAGAGTGTTATTTATTTAGCCAAAAATCCTATGTATCATGCTCGTACTAAGCTTGTTGATGTTCAATATCACTTTGTTGAGAGTGGGAAGATATTGATTGAGAAAGTTGACACTTTGATCAATGTTGCAGATTATCATATGAAACTAGTTCCTATAGAAAAGTTCTCTTGGTGCAGGAAGGCCATTAGCCTTGAGTCCTATTGTGCATTTTTTCACACACGCCCTGGTGAAAGCATGGACCCTCTTTTCTTGCTTTGTTTGCTTCTTTGTTTTTGTAGGGTCCTGACTTCATCCCCTTAAGGGATAAGTCTCTCAGTCTCGGTCTTGTTTTGCCCATGTGCTTAATGTTCAATTTGCATTTGAGATGCCCTTTTCAACATTTAAATAATGGCTTTGCCCTTGGAAAATGGATCCACACTTGAAATTTTGGGTTTGAGGTAAAATTGACTAAGTATTGAGCATGTTTGGTAATTCTGAGGTACCTCAGATTACCTGAACCTTAATCCAGTCAAGTAATCTGAGCTACCTCAGATTCCCTGAGTCCAAGCCCATGTCGAATTTCCAAGTTCTTGATAACACATGTACAAGCATTTATTGCTCACAATTAATGGGTTTAAAAGGCCAATTTGGGAATAAAATGCGACTCGAAAGGTCATTTTGTCATTTTGCATTTATGTGAGTTTTAAATTGAGAAGGTTGACTCCATTTTACATTCAGATTGAGATTTAACATTGGATTTGTGCTTCATACGATCGTTCTAGGGTTTGTGGGTTATCAGTTTTGCACTACCATTGCATTCTTCTTCATCATGCGCTATTGCAAGGTATGTTCATTCATTTTCATCTAATGGTCTTAGCTACATTTCGCACCTTGTTATCAATCTTCATGGTCTGAGTCAGCTTTTTTATTCTAAAATTTTTAAGCTTGTAATGTGCTTCATGCCGACATCTAGGGTTTCATTATTTAAGAGAGTTATTTTGAAAAAGGGTCAAAATAGGGTCTCAATTTGAGCATATTTAGCATGTGAAATGTGTTGAATGCTCTCAAAATTCATTTGTTTCTTGCTTGATTTTGCATGATTGATATCGATATTTTGGATCATCTCCCTATGTCGAGCGATGGGTTGAAACCCTAGTTTTGATGTTTATGTATTTGATGAAAATGAGTGATGTCGAGGGATTGTAAAGAAAATTATTTGATTGGAATTCAGTTTGTAATGTCAATAACTCGACTTAAGGAGGATTAGGAGTTCATTTTTCATCGATTCAAAAGAAATTAAATTCAACACTTAGCAAAAATCTTGATCTTGAGCTAAGCTTGGGCAATCCGAGGTAGCTTGGATTTTCTGAGCTCTAATCCACCCAAAGAATTCAAGCCCCCTCAGATTATCCGAATCCACCTTATGCTTGAAATCCTGATCCTCAAAGGATGAACACTTAGTCAAATTATGGGTTTGTTCTCCAATCAGTAAATCCAAGAGAGCTTGGATTACCCAAACGATAGTTCACCTGGGTAATCCGAGGTCCCTCACAATACCTGAGCCTATGAATGATTGAACTTCTAATGCATGAAATCACTTGAAATTTGGGATGAAAGTAATTTGTGAAGTGTTCTCGAGACGATCAAAGTTTGATTATGATTGATTGGGTCGGTGAACTTCATCCATTATAGATTCCACTTGATATTAGTGAAAATGTAGTTGATAGGCTAGATTCAGAAAATATGAGCTTGCTCAGATTAGCTGAACCTTAGTCTAGCCAAAAAATTTGAGCTAGCTTAGATTATCCAGTCTTTCTCCATTTGTGGTGGATTTCAAGTATCATTAATAAATGAGTTGCATAGGATGATTTCGTGGCATTTATTAATGGATATCAATTCATTTGAGTGTGATTTACTTATGTATCATTGTGGAATTTGATGAAATGAGTTGCTTGCATTATATCACCATTGGATTTTGAAATGTTAGCTTAAGTTAATGGAATCATCATCTGATGTTGGTGATTCATGAAATGGATATGATATGTTATATTATTATTTTCCATTTTGGTTATTATGGTCCTCTCTCTAACAGATGCAGTTTGAGGTTAGTCCTAAAAAAACCACCAAGTAAAAAGTTGCTTTAGTACAATAAGAAGTTAGGAGAAGACAGGAAAGGATGAAGGACAACTTCAAGGGCATATGGCCAGAGACCAAGATTGCTTCTACATGGTCAAAGATTGCCGATACAAACATGGGTCATGTGGATTATGATGACTTTAAATAGAGGATGTTTGGAAAGGATCCCACTCCATTGGCACAAATCATTACTCACACTAGATTGGCACAAGCAACAGGATTCCCTCCAACACAACTATGCCCTGAGTTGGTCTTGGAATGTGCAAAGCACTATGAATCTAGGACAAGAATCATAATTGGACCACAAGGCAGATTCATGGCTAATCTAACTGAGGATTCCATTGTAGAGGTCTTCAACATTGCTTCTCATCACAAGCTCATTGAGGAAATCAACATTGGGGAAGCAATCAAGTTCTATGAGGAAGACCCCAATAAAGCTTTGGAAATCATGAACAATGCATGGATCTTGAAACCTAGGCCAAACTACTCAAAGCTACCCAAACGACTGCACAAAAGTGATTTCAAGTTGGAGTATCATGATATCATAACTCTTTTGGGTAGAGTCATGGGAGTGGAAGAAGCTCACATCTTTCAGACTTGGATGTTCCATCCCATTACACAAATTGTGGCTAACAAGCATTATCATTGGGCAAGAATCATAAGTAACAATCTGGATGCCCAATTGAGAAGTGTGCAAGAAACCAATAGGTTCACTATGACCTCTTATCTTTTCCACATGTTGGCACACAAGACTAAGTACAAGGGTCTCAGTTTCAAAGGAACCATAGGACAAGAAAAAATATGGGATGTCTACCCACAGCTACAACACAAAACATCCAACTATAGAAGAGTTAATGATGCCCTTTTCATGTATATTCCAAGACTGCCACATGATGCTCTTCATATCAAGATTTCTTCTGATGCTATGGATTTGACTAAGCAATATGGCCAATGGTTCATCCAATTCCAAAGGTTCACATACATCCGAGTACAAGGATCTCTAGTTGTTCCTCTCAGACTACCTAGGTATCCAACCAACAAACTTCTAATGTTAGAATTAACAAGACAAATGGTAGGCTTTGAGGAGATCCTACAACAAGAGATAAAGAAGAAAGGATTGGGATCATAATTCCCATTGAGAATGGGAATTTTAGAGGCCTGCCCTTCTATTCAAAGTGCTCAACATTCTGAGAAGGAGATGGCACAATTTGAGTTGTACTATCATACCAGTAGGAATAATTTTGATCCATATGGCAGGGCCATGAAGCAAGCCAATATAACTTTCAAGCATAAAGACCACATTGAAGATTATTGGGCCAACTATCAGGATGAATTTGAGGCCATAAGGAGAAGATTCTCAAGGTTACCATTGAAATCAATCAGATTATACAGAGTTGTAGAGGTTCCTGATCAGGTATAGGATGATGATGCAAACCTGATCCAACACCATGATTTCGAACCATATAGGAAAATTCCTCTCCCTCCAATCAATTGGTCCAAGGAGGAAATAATAGATTTGGATCAAGTCACCGAGCCTGTAAAGAAATACTCCAGATTATGGGTGAAGCACAAAGTGTTAGAACTGGAAGATGAAGGAACAAAGTTCACCTAAGAATTGATGGGAGACTTGGAGTCTCAGTCTGAGGAAGAAGTTGAAGGAAGTAAAGGTGATGATACTACTGAGGAAGTCCATGAAGAAGTAGATAAACCAATGTCTATTAAAAGGAGAACCAGGAGCTAGGAAAAATTAAAGAAAGGAGAGAAGCCATCTCCTAAAATTAAGAAGGATCCTCAAGTTAGCACTAATGTAGAAGAAGGTGAAACCTCACAACCAGTGAGGAATAAAAGAATAATCACAGAAAGGCAGAAGGGTGCTAAGGAAAGGAAAGGAGATGTTGGTATAGATGATCCTTCTGTAGCAAAAGTTGTTGATTTGGAAAGTTCAGGGGAAAATCCCTAGGTATATGTCAAAAGAAACTCCCCAAAGCATAAGGTATCTCAAGTAGAAGAGGTAAAAGCTATAGAGAAAGAGGTGCATGGTGAAGAGGCACCTAACGATGATATGGAGAAGAGAGTAGCTACAGGAAATAATTCTCCCATTCCTTCTCCCCATCAAAATGTGCAAGTTTTTGAGGAAGCAATTCACAAAGAAGGGAACATATCCAATGATCCTAAATAGCCAAATGAAGAAGATGATGAGATTTCTACTCCTGAAAGCGGAGAATGGAAGAAATTTGTACAAGAAATGAAACAATCCACCTGCAGAGCATAATGTAAGAACATAGGGTCTGAATTAGTTTAGGGAAAATCATCTAAGTCCTCAGAAAAGATAACAATTGATGAGCCAGAGGATCACCTTGAGGTAGGGGAAAACATAGAGGAAGTTGTCGATAGTCCTCATCAGGACAAGAATGAACAAGAGAATCAACCAGAAATTGAAAAGAATGTTGAAGATAATGTGGTTGATAGTCCTAATAAGGAGGTGGCAACTGAGCATTCTACTGCTCTTGAATGGTTAGAGAAAAGGCTTAGTAAGAAGCCAATAATTGTACAAGATGAAGCCCCAAGTTGGGATGAGTTGCTTGAACAATGGGGGAAACCAAAGAAAAGAAAAAGAGCCAGGACAATCTTTAAGATGTCAAGAGATGAATTCAACAACAGGGTGATACATGTGGCAGTACCTGCAATTGACAAGTTCAAAGATAAAGTTAGGCCATCTAACTATAAGGTGAAAACTATCAATTTGGGGCAAACTACTAAGGAGCAAGAAAAAGAAGAATTTTAGGAATCCTCTTAGGCCATTCTCAGAAGGCTGGATAAAGAAACAAAGGAGAAGGAAAAGCTATGAAAGCAATTGAATGATGTTTATAAATATGTACAACATCTGATGAAACCTCTGTAGACTATTGGGAGTGAGGGAGCTATGCCAGAAGGATTGTTGCCCAAGGAGGTGGTTTTAGAAATTGAGAGGTTAAAATCCTCTATGTATTGTACACATAGCTGGCTTCAGGATGTCAATAGTAGAGGAGATGAATCAATTGAACAAATCCTGAAGATATACACTAATGCTTTTGACTTCCTGAATAATACTTCACAATTTGATGTAGACTACAACAAGATTGATGAATCTATTGCTGAAGAGTTGAAGAAGATTCTACAGTCACCTTTTGAAGGGATAGCTCCAAATGAAATTGGAAAAGTGAAGGAGTGGATTGAAGTTTGGAACTATAGAAAGGAGCTCCTCACAAAGGCCTTGAAGAAAATAATGAAACTGCAAGGAAAAATGAAAGAGATCTATAACAGTTGCATAAGTTTTTTGGAGATAATGACTGGAAGGAGGAAGTTTTGCCAAAAAAAAATGAATGTTGGTAGGTTGAAAGGATGGTGGCATGAAATCTATGCCCCTTATGATGGTGCTCCAATTACAAATCTGGAAGATGCAACTATCTACATTTCAAAATTGGATAAATATCATGAACTGCAAATTGAGTGGAATAAGGTAATGCCCAATATCTGGAAGAGTATAAGACTCATAAAACTAGAATTAAATTTATTCTAGTTCCATATCTAGAGGATATGAAAGAAATATTAGAGAAAGCCAAGGAATTATCCAATAAATTAGAAGTTGACAAGGAGGGAGAAAATAGCCAATAGGCAACCACCTAGATTTTTGTGCCAATCATGTGACAATATAGTTGGAGGACGACCTCAATTTTTGTGCAAGCAAAGGAATATTTGAAAGGGGTCCAGGCCGACTTGGATGAAGTTTCAAAAATTAAATACAAATTTTATTTTATTTAAAACTTCTTAGGTTGACTTGCCTAGCTGACCTATTGATGTAAACCCTAAAATTGGGCCAACCTAGTGAAAATTCTCTATAAATTGAGGCTCAAGCCTCCTTTGTAATGGTTAGAATCAGTAAATTCATAGTTGCTAGAGCTATAGTTGAGTTAAGGGTTAGAATTTTCTAAGAGCAAGGGTTGCTACATTGTGAATACATGAATTGTTGCAAACTTTGTTGATTCAATATAAGTAAAGACATTGTTCTTTGGTGCTCTTTCTTATGTTGTTTCATTCTGCATGGTTCTTGTTATTCCAAATCTTTAAGATTGCTTGAGATTATTAGTTACATGCTAGATTTTAGATTTAGATTTAGATGTAATGCAATGGTGTTGATGGTTTAATATTTTAATTGTTTAAGCAATCCTTGGTCCATACTTTTAGCAACTTGTTGATTATAAGTTGTTGTGTAAAGTTAGCCTGGGCCTTAAATTTGTGCGCTAAGTTCAATTGTGGGTATTTGTTCATTTAAATTGTTAAATAAGGTTGATTTGGGTGAATGCTTCATGATCTAAAAATATTTAATTCCTTAGAAGATTGCACTATTTCTTTGAGATTGCAAGTTTATCCTGGGTTTAGCAGGAATCAATTTTGAAGGATTGGTCCACTTTGAGTGTTTAATCATTTGCATTGTTGGTCTTAGGAATTGATTTAGTTTTAAAATATCTTAAAACCCTCATCTATTGTTATTTCTTTGAATCTAAGTTAGGTTTTAGGATCAAAAGTATCACCAAATTACAAGATCTGATAATTCCAACATTTGTTTTGTAAGGTCCCTTGTGATTACCAACATTTTCACATTTATCACTGAGTTGTTTTTGCATTGTCAAGACCTGGCATTAGAGACCTTGGGGTTATCTCTTGAGGCTTGCTGATAGAGATTTACCTTTCAAGAGAGATAGGATACTAGTATTCTATTTGAGTCGTTGCTGTGCATAAAACACCATCAACAAGTCCTATACTTGATTTATAATAATGATTCATTTTTTAGAATAATTGCAATGTATAATGTCAAGTGGGAGAATGTTGGGAATAGGATGCCATTTAATTGCAATCCTAAACATATTTCATGTATCTCCTAAGTCCTTGGAAAGTGTTCTCCAACACTAGGATTAGAAAGAGATTAAATTCAAATAAAATGAACATGTAAATTGACATTTGTGATTATTCCTAAATGATAGGAACATGTGGGGACGTCCAAGAAGAGATCCTACAAGATAGGAGCACATGGGGTGCCCACATGGAAGGTGGAATCCACCTTGCTTCAGTTAACTATTTGGAGGATTGATAACACTTCAGTAATGCATGTTTTGATCCTACAAATTAGGGATTGTTATTTACATGAGTGGAGTGGCATTATCAGTTCAATTCAGTTCAATTAAGTTGAGTTTAGTTCAATTTAGTTCAATTCAATTTAGTTAAGTTCAATTTAGTTATGGTTCAGTTATCTTCAATTGCTTGTAGCTATTTTGAGTTGAATTCTAGTTGACTTTAGTTGATTTGAGTTGCATGACTAATGAATTCAGTTGTATGATAGATAACAAGTAGATACTTTTAGTTAAGTGGGGATGATCAATCATGCATAATGTTTGCATGAATTGGTGGAGAGATATGTTTCAGTTAACTAAGATTGAATTGGGACCACCTTGGGAACCCAAGTTGGCATCTTTTAGTTAACACCTTTTGCATGAGAAGATATTTACAAGGCTCAGTCAAGTGGGCCCATTCTTGGGTGCCAAATTTGAGGTGGAGTTTGCAAGATATTTTCTTGACCAAAGTTTAGTTAAGTGTTCAGTTTGGGGCGCCTAAATTGAGGAAAACTTTGGTTTGACTTCATATTACATTGTGGAACTCTACTTTCCCAATCTAGGCCTATATTTTTGTGAGGAGCTTTATGCTCTTGTATTGTACAACTATTATGAGTTTACATGCTCAATTATTATCTATTAATTGTAGAAAATGGATGAGAGTTCCATGAGTTTTTTGCAAGTTGTGAAGAAGAATTGTTGAAGGCAAGGAAGCATATCAATCTTGTTCTAAGGTTAAATAATAAAAGAACTATTGATTCTGGTGGAGTTTTTTCCCGAAAGGGTTTCTCCATGTATATGCTATGTCACTTCTATCTTCTTGTCTCATTCTTCTACAATTTTTTGTCTCTTTCAATAATTGGTAAAAATTATCTAAACAGATTAATCATACACAAATAATTGTGACAAAGAACACTTAATTAGATCTACAGTATCATATTTTTACAAGTTTTAAGCTACAATATTACCTTCATTTTCAACACTATTATTTGAGGATCCTAATTTGCAGAGGTTCAAGTCTGGCAACTGACATATTTTTGGAAATGCACAAAATCCTAATTTTTATGTGTTATAAAATTATGCATACAATTTTAGATTTTTGAGTTAATTTAATATGTTCCAATGGTAATTTGTAGATTATAAAATACAATAATTAATTGAACCTAGTTTAAAAAATCTAAAAATTGAAACTTTTTTACCTTTTGTAATGATAAACACAATGTAAATATTTACTTTTTAAACACAATATGCATGCATAAATGAAAAATTCAAACACTATTAGATTGTGTTCAAACCTTAACATGACCTAATTAAGATTTTAGAAGGTTTTTAAAGTACAACACACATCAGGTTCACCAAAATGTGATATGGGAAAAGGGATCTAGGGTCTAAATCACACCTTTTCCTACATCATCATAGAAGGAACCAAAAATGATCACAAACAACCATTTGGCTACTAACCTCAATAGAAGAGCGAGAATGTTGGATCAAGGTTTTGGTTCTTTCATTCAAGGGATTGATTGATTAATTGTTAATTGACTAAGTTTGAAGATGCAAATGTAGATCTAGGTTAACTATGCAACTATAATATTTTTTATTATTTCAAGAAGACACATAATAGAAACACATAAATGAAGCATAGATTAGCAGAGTGCAAACACAAAGGAACTTGACATAGAAATATGAGATTGATTTTGTTGGACAGGGGCATTAACACCCTAGACTTGAGAATGTAGACCTTTAGAAACAAAATTTAGACTCATTCGATCCTTGTTTGTAAGCTCTTCCTTCCTAGAATCACTATCAAAACTTCATCTCTCATTGATTAATTTTAGTTTCCCTAAATTTTTGACATATAAGGACTGAATTATTGATTAAGAAATTAGGTCTTATATCCTCTCCTAAATTTGCTTAAGATCTGTAACCTACACACAAGAGAGGATGGAAAGGGTTGTGCAGTATAGGGGTTGCCTAAGTAAAACTACAATTTGGTATTTCTACCCCCACAACGGTTAAGATGATGTAAAATAGTGTCTACCTTAGGTTGGGAAGAGGTGAATGGATAAAGGAATAATAAATTAACAAGTGCTACACTTACCACTCAGATTTGCATTCCTTGATGGAAAGTCATTATACTCATCACCTTCAAGGATAATTTGATTCTTGATTTGAAGTACTGTGAGTGCTAGTGATCACAAAAAAATGGATGTGAAACATGAATAAACTCACCTAAAAACTTGATTCATTGCTAATGAAATGTAGGAAAAGTGAGACCTTAGGTTTTTACTCTAGGGTTTAATGCTTTTTCTATTGTATTTCATTGAGGTTTGAGGTAGCCGAGGTTTGATGAATTTGGACAAGATATAGGATTGAATTATAACCTGAAAGGTGAGTCAACCTACCCTTAACCAAATCTGAGATGGAATTAAAGATGCAATGCAATGAAATAACTAACTTAATGATGTAATTTATGTTCTAATGCAAATACAACAAATTCAAAAAGTCACAGAAAAATTCAAACTGTAGAAATGGACTAAGCAGGACAATGTGCACATGTGATATGAATTTGGGACTAAAAATTAAGGACCAAGTTTCCCTAGGTGACTATATCCCAGTAGGTGGATATTGGATCCAATTTCAAAGTCCTCTGATACCATATCAAAGTCTTCATTTTTCACTTGTTGCACTGTCAAACTTTTATGTAATTGAGTTTCGGTTGATTTTCAAGGTGTGGGGTTTGATATTGCAACAATGAACAATAGAACTTCAAACTTCTTCCAATATTATTCAAATATGAAACCTGCACATTAAAAGAGAGTGGAAGGGTTATGTCATACAGGGGCTTTCCTTAGTCCAACCCCATATTAGTGTTTTCACTTCCACAATGTCAATGCCAATGAAATATAGATAAATTAAAAATTAATGATGAATCAACAAGGATCTACAATTCACCACTCAAAAATGACTTCCTTGAAGGACTAAAGTCATACAAATCTCCTCAAGGCTTGATTGTTGTTGGATTTATTTTCTTGAAGACCTACAAGAGTTAGATCTCACAAAAAATAGTATGATAAAAAGAACATGAAAAAACATACACACACTTTGACATGATTATTTGATATTGAATTGCTGCAATAAATATTTGAAATGTTGCTCTTAACTTTCTTGGTAATGCTCTTGATCATAATTTCTCTTGTAGTTTCCTATTATTTTTTTAAATGACGAAATAACTATGTATTTATATGCTATTATATAAATTTCTCAAAAATTAAATCTTGACAACCGACATTGGACATTTGAAATTCAAATAATAAAATGCTAACACTAACATATTCAATTTTGGAGGCGAAATAGGGGGACTAAGTTCCCCTAGGTGATTGTGTCCCAACACTATTTTTTGCGACTTAAGGTGTCGAGGACAAAATATTAAATGAATTCCTTGGGTTTCTACTTGCAATTTATCAGTAAATGTTGAAATGGGCCACAAGATGTATAACTTTGGAAATTAGGTGTACAATTAGGTCCATGCACTTAGGCAGAGAAAAACATAGTGTGAAATTGTCAAGGGTGACAATTTACAATGCTACATTTAGCCCCCATTTTAGTGAGAGTATGAACTTATGCTCAAACTCACAATAAAGTAGAAAATATGTCAAGAAGGTTCAGATTGTCGAAATGTTGAAGAGATAGGATGAAAATGAATCTAGGGGTTGTGCATAAGCCCCCAAGATTCAAGATCTCATGGAAAAACACCATAAGAACAAAGGAACACACACATGTATGAAATGCAACAAGTCAAAATACACAAAGATACATGTTGAAAACTTGAAGCATACACAATGAAAACACATGACATGATATAACATAAAGATGACAACAAAATGAACACAAACATGATGCAAACATAGTGTAAACACGAAGAAAACATACCAAAATACAAGGTTGGTACAAAAGGGATTCAAGTTGGTAAGGCAAAGCAACCTTCATCTTAAATTGTCTCAAATACCAAACATCATCCATCGAATAAAGGAATTATCTCATTAGGACTACTGCATTATACCACATCACTCATGAGTTTCATGGATCTACTAGCTGGAAAATTGTGTTATTAATGCAAAGTAGGGAGATCATTAACCAAAAAAAATTCAATCAGTTTTGAACAACCTTTCCACTTTGAAACCCCTAACTTGGTGTTTTCTCACAATTTTGTCAAACTAGCTTATAACACATCAAATGATGAAAATTGAACGTATCTTGCAAAGACAATCTCAAATGCACAAAAGAATCATCATTTCAAATAACCTTTATGCTCTTCTTTGGCATTTCTAAGAAGGAGATAGGGTTGTTTGTAGCAACACTCTCTAAAAACTACTACTATGCTGGAATTGGGCTCAATTAGCCCTGTTTTACAAAGCAACTTCAAGAAAATCATTCTCCCAAACACAAAATTCCATTTCAAGACCTCAACCAGTTTAAAAAAGGTCTAAATCAATGATTTTTTCCCACTGGAATACCCATAAACTCACCAAACTTCAAAACCCCTTCTTAGGCCTATTTAGGCTTGTTCACAAGAGGGTTTATTGAATCTATATGCTCCTGGCCTCAAACCTCTTCACAAACACCTCAAACACATCATTTAGGGCATGCACATGCTTCCCAAACTGACTCCCACACTTTATCAATGCCTTTTCATCAAACTCCAACTCTTAGCCACCATTCTTTTCTTAAAACATGGATGAAATCAACTAGGGCATCACTCAAACTCCATCAAACTACCTCCCCTACTCTTGCAAAACACATAAACACAAAACCTATGCCTAAATATGCCATTCCACCAAGTTAGAACATGTTTCACCGGGAATGGCTTACAATTCCATTTTACTCAATCAAACCCTCAAATTCAGGGTTTCTTAGCTGTCAATAGAAAAATCCTCTAACACTCACAAACCTAAATGAAATCAAACAAAATCAATTGGAAATGTAAGATGATTCACCCTTGCATCTACTCCAATCCAACTCAGATCACTAGCAACTTGTACGAGGCCGTACAGACCTCTGTAGCAACAAAATATAAGGAAAAATGCAGGAAATCAGAGTATATGTATTTCAAATTTAAATTTTTACATCAACCAACCATGCCAGAACATACACAAAGGATTTTAAACACATCCCAAATTCCTTAACCAAAAACAACTGACTTCTCACTTTATTTCCACCTTTTGACCCTTCATATTCCCATTTTTTCCTTTTTGCACTATGACAACATTTGTAAGATTTTACAACATTTGAAAAATTGACCCTATATGACTCTAATCACCTAGAAGCATTAGAAATGGTCTTAATAGACCTTATTGCACACAAAAACATGACTACACCAAACCAAACCAACACTTAGCAACTTTTGCAACATTTTGTTGGCAAAACAACAACTTTTCACACCCTATCACCTAATGACTCAAAAACATGAAAAAACATATCAAGTGGTCTTAAGAGACCTTATTACACCAAGTATGTCTCAAAACACCCAAAAACCTAACATGTGACCATATTTTCAAAAGTTGACTAGGTGCCCCTGCACCATACACCCAAATAGAAAAAGGACTCAATTCCCTTTGAGGGTTGTGCTACAATAATGGATTCCAGTTTGTTCATGTCATCCCCTAATATACAAGTGAAATCTCCATTTGGAAACCCCTTCCACTGAGTCAAGTGCTGAAAACATGCATTGTTCCTTGCCTGTGACTAGTTCTTCATTTGAAACTGTTGTCCTTCACTTGATGGGTGATCCTTCATATGTGCTACATCTAAAAATGCTATCAAAGTGGATTCTTTATCTGCTACCACACATCCTTATGCCTTTTAATGCATTGCATTCTTCTTTACTCTCCTTGTGTGCTCAGATTTGTCCACATTTCTTTGTAACTCACCCTTAATCTCCTCACCTTTGCTACTCACCTTTTCCATCTGTTGTGGTGCACCTTTTATCTCTTCCATCTATGGTTGTGATCTTATGTCTCCTACTTGAGTAAGAATATAACCTTTGAGATGAGATGACCAACCTTAGGGTTATTAACCTCAACTTTACCCACCTTTAAAATATCACTATCCTCTTGTGCAAACAATGAATGAAACACTTCACTTACCATCATAGCAAGATGCTTTTTAAGCTAATCTTGAACTTCCAAAATCAATTCATCCTTGACCTTCTCAATATCATTTTGCTCCAAAATCAGATCACTCTTCACCTCTACTATCTTGGTACCTTCAAGTCTTGAAGTGGCTACAACCTCCATACTCTTTTCTTCCCCTAGCTTCATAAACTCTTTATTACCTTACATTATCACATTGGCTGCCTTACCTTCTCCTTTATCATCCTCCTGCAATGGTGTCAAAGTAAAGGAGGCTCCATCTTTCTCAATCTCATAAGTATTTTTCCTACCATCATATATTGCATCCCTATCAAATTTCCATGGCCTCCCTAGTAGTAAATGGCACATATCCATAGGAAATATATCACAAAGAATTTTATCCTTGTATCCACCTATATTAATTTCAACCCAAGTTTGCTCATTAACCAAAAAATTTGTCCCTCATTCAACCAAGAAACCTTATAAGGTGTATCGTGTGGTATCTTTTCCAACTTAAGTTTATCAACCATTTCAATAGACACCATGTTATCTATACATCCAAAATCTATTACAACTTTACATAACTTTCCCATGCATTTGCAAGTTGTCTTGAAAAGTGTTCTTCGTTGTGATGGATCCTTCTCCTTTGATGCCTTGATGAGTGTTCTTCTAACCATTAATGATTCTCCAACCTCTGGAGCAACATTTGCATAGGAGAGTTTACACTCTCATCCTCATCTTCTTGCACCAATTGAACTCTCTTTTCTCCTCCATGTGATGTAGAAGGTTGTTTCTCTGGGAACTTCCATGCTTGATGGCCAAATTTATTGCAATGATAACATTCCAGAGAAGGTATTTGTACTCCTACCTTGTCCTCTAAATTTTCCTTTAAGACTTGATCCGCTGCCTCTAAATCCACCTCTTTGATCAGAAACTTGCTCTTGGACTTTACTTACATCTTCTTGATCCTCATAGGACTGCCTTGAACCTCTTCCTCTACCTCTTCCTTGTCTTTCTTGCCTTCTTTTAAACTTCTCTTCTTCCCTAGCAACTAACTGAAAACATTCTTCAACCATCCTAGGTGTGGCAAGACTCAATTCATCTTGAATGTTGAACCTTAGTCCATTCATATATCTTGCTATCTTCTCAACCTCATCTTCAACATGACCTACTCTAATACTCAATTTGTGAAACTCCTCTATGTAGGCCATGAACTCCATCTCTTTTTGCTTGAGATTTTGCAACTTTCTAAAAGTCTGAATTGCATAGTGACTTGGCAAGAATTGACTCTTCACTTTGGACACCATTCTATCCCATGAATTGATCTTTTCTTTGCCCCTTTTCACTCTCTCCTCCTACACCTAGTTCCACCATGTTAGGGTAGGGCCTTTCGACTTAGTTTTTGCAAACTTTACCTTTTGTTCTTCTGCTACCTCCTTGTACTCAAAATAATTGTCTAGTGCATCAATCCAATCTAACACTTCTTTTGCATCCAACTTTTCACTATGTATTGGAAAATCCATTTTCACCTCAGAATCATCTCCTCTGACAGCCTTCAACATCTTAACCATCCTTCTTTCATTAGGTTCGAACTCATCATCACCTTGGAATCCTCTTGGAGGGTTTCCATTCTCACCCTCTTCCTCTTTCTCTCAGTCACTTTCCACTTTAGTGTCCTTTCCTCTCCTTTGATTTTTTTCCAATGCTGAAAGTCTAGCCAAAAATTCTTCTTGAGACTCTTTCATCATCCTTATCACTCTAGCAATGATTGCACTACCTTTAGGAGGCATCTTGTCCTTCAATTTGCAACTTTTCCATCTTCCAACTTCAACCTCTTTCCTTGAAATGATCAAAATCTATGTTATGATACCAATTGATGTAAAGCAGGAAGGGAGATCATTAACCAAAATAAATTCAATCAGTTTTGAACAAACTTTCCACTTTGAAACCTCTAACTTTGTGTTCTCTCACAATTTCATAAAACTAGCTTGTAGCACATCAAATGATGAAAATTGAACATATCTTGCAAAGATAATCTCAAACCTACAAAAGAATCATAATTTTAGAAACCCTTTATGCTCTTCTTTGACATATATAGGAAGGATATAGGGTTGTTTTGTAACAACACTCTCTAAAAACTGTTGCTACGCTGGAATTGGGCTTAATTAGCCTTGTTTTACAAAGGAGCTTCAAGAAAACCCTTCTCCCATACACAAAATTCAATTTCAAAACCTCAACTAGGTTACAAAAAGGTCTAAATCAATGATTTTTGTCCACTGGAATACCCATAAACTCACCAAACTTCAAAACCCCTACTTATGCTTATTTAGGCTTGTTCACAAGAGGGTTTCTTGAATCTATATGCTCCTGGCCTCAAAATTCTTCACAAACACCTCAAACACATCATTTAGGGCTTGCACACACTTCCCAAATGGACTGCTACACCTTATCAATGCCTTTTCATCAAACTCCAACTCTTAGCCATCATTCTTTGCTTAAAACATGGATGAAATCAACTAGTGCATCACTCAAACTCCATCAAACTACCTCCCCTACTCCTGCAAAGCACATAGACACAAAACCTACGCCTAAATATGCCATTCCACCAAGTTAGAACATGTTTCACTAGGTGGAATAGCTTACAATTCCATTTTACTCAATCAAACCCTCAAATAAGGGTTTCCTGGCTGTCAACAAAAAAAATGCTCTAACACTCACAAACCTAAATGAAATTAGACAAAATCAATTGGAAATGTAAGAGGATTCACCCCTACATCTATTCCAATCCAACTCAAATCACTAGCAACCTATACAGGGCTATACAGACCTCTGTAGTAGAAAAATATAAGGAAAAACACAAGAAATCAAAGTATATGTATTTCAAATTTAAATTTTACATCAACCAGCCATGTCACAATGTACACAAAGTATTTTAAACACATCCCAACCTCCTCAACCAAAAACAACTGACTTCTCACATTATTTCCACCTTTTGACCCTTCATATTCCCATTTTTGCTTTTTTGCACTAAGACAACATTTGTAAGATTTTACAACATTTGCAAAATTGACCCCATATGACTCTAATCACCTAGAAGCATTAGAAATGGTCTCAATAGACTTTATTACACACAAAAACATGACCACCAAACCAAACCAACACTTAGCAACTTTTGCAACATTTTGTTGGCAAAATGACAACTTTTCACACCCTATCACATAATGACTCAAAAACATGACAAAACATATCAAGTGGTCTTAAAAGACCTTATTACACCAAGTATGACTCAAAACACCCAAAAACCTAACATGTGACCATATTTTCAAAAGTTGACTAGGTTCCCCTGCACCAATTATACTAGGTGTCCATGCAATGTGACGGGTTCCACAAGGCTAGCAAGTTGCATTATGCTAGTCACTCATGAAACACATAGCTCTACTATCAAGAAAGTTGTGTTATGCTCAACAAACATGTTAAAAGGGTGTACTCAAGTCCATGACCCAACAAGTTGTGTTATGCTAAATCCATGAACTATCTTGCAAAGCCTCACCTAAGAAGGTGCACAAACTTGCCTAAGAAGGTACATAAAATCACCTGAGAAGGTGCATAAATGATAAATCACTTAAGAAGGTGCAAAAACTTTCCTAAGAAGGTGCATAAATTCCCCTAAGAAGTGTTGATGGTCAAAATAACACAACAAAATTAAAATAGAATATTGCTACTCTACTTCTCATGAAAAAGATAAATAATCTAAAACTATCTATCTTCCAAGGTCTTGGTAGTTGGTTCTCAACTATATTGTCGTCATTTAGTGGCCTATGCAACTGTAATGTTTAAGGGGCCTGCTAATAAGATTACAAACTGAATAGTGAAAACTAATCTAATGTTTGTGGGGGGGTGTAAATAAACAACAAAAGATAGGACAAGGCTTAGGACAACAATACATAGACACAAATTTCTTTAAATTCAGACACGTAAACTTTGTAATGAGCATTCTTAATCAACTAAAACCATGGAACAACACAATCTACAACATAACCCATACCATTGCATTCATTCATAGTGCAAATTTTAAAGCATACAACCACTCATTACTTTATTTTAAAACTTTCTTTTCAAATAACAAAATATCACAAGCTCATTAACAAAATTAACAGATCAACAAACATAAAGAAACATCATCCATAAATAATTGAATGAAAATGATTTCAAATTCAGAATCTTCTATTGAATTTAATCAAATAAGAGACATTTATGCTAAGCAAAGGTCACTGGCATACAAATAACCATTGTTCATTAACATTATCACTATACTGAAAAACTTGTGAAAATAACATAAATTACATTAAAATTGTAAAGAGTATTTCTAAGTATTTTTTCATAAAAAAGTTGTAAAAACTAGTAAAACTGTCTAATCTCTCATTCAAGCAGCTAATCTGACTTCAATTAGCCAACCTTTAGAATAAGGAGAGAATTTTTACATATAGACGAAATTTAGCACAAATTCCTCCTATCAAAATTCAAGATTCATAATCTAGGGCCTAGATCCACAATTGTAGGGACACCCAGTTATCTCTAAAAATCCGCCTATGCTAAAACTGCTATAGCTGAATAGGTGTGCCACTTGCTTCTTCAATCCAAAATCTGAACTGCTAGTCTTGACTTGCAGTCATTCGTCTGTTCAAAATTGCCTGAAAGTGTTACTGTCAAAAAGATAACTAAAATGCCTTCTTCACTTTTCACCTTCTTGAGGGGTCCCACGATACTCATCATAATTAAAGAGGACTTGTTTCAATGCATCATCATCTGACCCATCAACCCAATTAGTTTTGAACGTTGCTTCTTTGAATTTCTTCCTTGCTGCAACAACTATGTCCTTCAGGTGGCAAATGTCTATGACTGCCCAACGGATGTCAGTTCTATTATCAAGCAGTCTATCCATGAGCATCAAATCAGTAGTATCTCCTTGTTTCATTATTTCATCAAGTCTTTCCTCCCAAGCATCTTTTATATCTCCTAACGACTCAAGTCTCTACTCAGGAGGTAAATTTTTACCAATTAATTTTGAAATGATCTCCTCAAAGATGCCTGCCTATTCCCATATTTCGTGAATGCTTTTGAGCATGGAAATTCTTTGTTTGAGGAGATTCTATGTTTTGAAAATAGATATATTAATGGATTTTGAAACAAAATCAGGGCCTTCATCCCCTAGAATCTGTGATTGGACTAATTCCTCATCATAAATTTTAGCAATCACCACTAGTAGAATTTGGAAAATAAATGACTACGTGACTAAAACTTTTAGTCACATGACTAACACTAGTAGAATTTGACAAATAAATGACTAATTTGATCATCATATGTGACTAATTTGGTCATCGAGTAAAATCATAACTAAATAATTGGTCAGACAAATAAAAATGACTAAATAAATGACTATTACTCCTCTATTCTTTTTTCTTTCGAATTTGATCATAATCCATAGAGCTTAAGCCCCCCTTATGGGACCCCTACCTAAGCGAGCCATTTGGCTGCCTAGGTTGCTTGGTGCACCAAAAATACCTATTGTGCCATGGAAGGCATTGCCTCTCGGTGTAGTCTTAAGGCCTTCACATATTTTATAAAAAAATTTAACATTTACATTCTTTAACTTTTATTACTCTTTATGTTAATGAATCATTAATGTTTTTAACTATGATTTGAAGCCAGTTTGATTTTCCTGTTGTGTTAGCATGTCAAATGTATGAAAGAGCAATTATGGTCAATTTCACTAATAAAATATGATTTAAACAATCCAATTGCATTTTGAGGGCTATCTTGCAGACACTTTCATTTCAAAAGGTCAAGTAGTTATTTGTAGAAGAAATTAGATTCAATTTACATGGATTGTAGAAACATAATGTCTATAAAAGTAATTATTTCTAGAAGTAGTGCCTTAAAAACATAAGGTCAAGTAGTTATTTCTAGAAGCAATTTGATTCAATTTACATGGATTGTAGAAACATAATGGTCGAGTCTACTGAAAACGAAGATTTTTCCCTTAAAAAAAGAACATTTTTCCCTAAAAATGAAGATTTTTGCCCTAAAAATGAAGATTAATTCACTTCTATCTTCGCTTGCTGATATACTCGACCATCTTAATAATGTGAAATAGAAATAACAATGATCGCTTTTGGTATTCAAAAAATTTCTTCATGCTTTATATTGTTAATTATTTTTTAAAAATAGAATTATTTTGTAATCTATGAAATCAATTGTGTGTTGATCATTTTTATAGATGTTATGGACAAAGAATAAACTGGAGTCCCTTACCTTGGGGTTGCACTCCAACTTTGACTATCTTGACTCCTGTTAGTTTGATCTCACATGAATGCAAGGGAGCCACTACTACAGAAAGGGGAGATTTAAGACAAAATATTAATTTTGTCTTAAATATATATTTTATATTTAAATAATATTTACGTTGAAGGCGTGTCCTATTTGAGAATAACCAGTTGATTTTGTCCATCCATGGTGCATGCTGCTCAAGAGGAGATGCAAGACGGATCAAACGTCCATAGCCGTTGATCAACTTCGGTCATTTTAACCGTTCCACAACTTTTATTCCCTTATTTTCATGGACGCTGTAAATAAGGCATGCAAGACGATTAAACCCTCTATTCACATTTCCCCTCCATTTTTCACGTCCGCTTTTATCCACCATTTTTCACGACTCCCTTTCTCCGTCAGATTTTATTGTCATTTTTCATGTCATTCTCCTTATTTTCACCTTTGGTGTTATTTGGGTTGCCTTTTTTAATTTTATTTGCATTTATTCCCATCTAACCTAGGCCTTCTTTATTTATAAATACTTCCCATCGGGAAATCGATTTTTTTAATAGGTATATGTTTTTAATTTGATTTTGTCCCTTTTTTTAATAATAATATCATAGAACAATATTATATTAAAAATATTATATATTGATTATATACTATGATCATTATAATATATATTATATAATATATATAATAAATAAAAATATAATTTAAATTTTATATATAATTAAATGATAAATATGAAATAAATATAATTTTATAACATATTTAATATAAATACACACTTCTAACATAGAATAATATTTTTAAAATATGTTATATAATTTATATTATATACAATTCAAATATAATATATAATAAATAAATATATTTCATTTAAATATACAATTTATATTATCATATTATACTTAAAATATACACATATAATTTAAAATTTAGTTTTTCTTTCAATTAATAACAATGTAAAAAAAGGTGTATATTAAATTAAATTAATAGTAATTATTTTTAAGAACACAATCTTAATAAGTTATGCAAATTACTTACAATTGATTTTTTAGCTTTACAAATTTTAAAATAAAAGCTAAAATTTTAGCTTTAACAATTTTAATTTACTTGGGGTTTTAATTTTCAAAATTTAATTTATTTAAGAATTTAACTATATTTATGCTCAACTTTATAATAATTTTATATTTATTATTTTTAAAAATCAAAATATCCTTAGAATGTTTTGGAAGTTATCATACAAGATTTTTGAAAATGAATTTTATAATTTTATAATTTAAAAATTTTAACAATTAGTTGCATTTAAAAATATTCATTATTTTTAATAAGAATAATGTAAGTAAAGTATATTTTATAGTAACTTTTAATTATATAAAGGAAAATTTTGTATAATTATATTTTTTTAATTTAATTTTGTCTTTATTTAAAGAGGATCATTTCTATATGTGATATAATTTTGTGTAAAGGTGGGTCCCTTCTTTATATAATTTATTTATCAACTTACACACATTCCAACACAAATATTTTTTTATCTTACATATATACACACAACTAGATATATTTGCCTTATCTATATATTAATGACATATATATGCATATCCCTATGTACTTGTTAACCATCTTAATATGGTGTTTATATACCTTGGATCACTTGTGGAATTACAAACTTGATCATCTTATATTCAAACTCAAGTTCATCCCTCCATAATAAAACAAGTTGGATATAGTTTAGATAGTTTCTTAGTTCCCACCTATTCATTTTCTACCAAGGGGAAATTAAATGCAAATTTGTATGATTGTTATGTCCTTGTATTTAAAAGCATCACATACATTCATTTATAGTTCATCATCTCAACCTCATAGCTTACGAGTATTATTTGCATATCACTCACATTTAAAAAAATAAACATTGTAATTGATGTAATAAAATGAATTGATATATATATATATATGATAGCATAAGAGCATATGCATGATTATCTTCAATCATTTACACACATTTCTATGGGATGCCTTAGGATAACTTGTTCCCTATTGATGTAAAGAAAACACTTCCAAAATATTTCTAAATATGGCCAGTCCCATATAATAGAAAAGATAGCAAAATAAAAAACAAATTAAGTGAAATAAAAAGTAGTTGTACTAGCTCTTCTAAAGGTCATTTCCAAAAATATGGGATATTTAAATGTGAGCATAGATTAGACTTAGATCTATATACTTACTTTTCACAATGCAATTTTTTTTTTGTAATTTTGAGGTGAATTATGTATTCTCCTTATCCATTCTTGATCCTAAGATATCATAGATTTAGAATCTTGACACAAACTACTCATTATTCAATCACATAACTAAGTATGATTAATTGTTACATTTACTTTTTCATATAGTAACATTTATTGTTTCAAAATAAAAGATAAGTGCACAAAATGGGGGACAAAAAAGTAGTCATTTAAGTGTAATTTTGAAGATAAAATTTGCACGCTTTGTTAAACATGAATGAACCATAATGACTTGGCATTCACCATAATGCATGCTTGTTATAATAAAGTTTAAGTTTTTCTAAAATATTTTAAATAATGTGTGAAATTATTCACACTATAATTTAAATTTGTAAAAACCCTACCCATTAAGGTTAGATTTCAAAACCTAAGAGTTGCTTCTCCATTTTAACTTCCAAATTTGTGTTTTCAACATAAAATGACATATTCAAATTTTATTTTTATCAATTTTATGTATGTTACAATAAAATATAATAATAATGTAACATTATCTAAATTGATATATTAATAATAAAAAATATAATAGTAAATACATAAAAAATAAAATATTATTATATAATAAAAATATAATACGAATAATCATAATAATAATAATACTAATAATAATATAATATATAAACAAAAACATTTTCTAATTGACGTACACTACACAAATGTACGCATAAAAAAACAATTTATTTCCTAATTGACTTTCCACATTTCTTCGGCATACCCATTGCACATCAATGTGTGATTGCTAGTTTTAATTTTCTAATTGTCTCAAATTAAGACAATTAAAAAAAAAAAATTTCTAAAATATATTTTTCATTTCCCGCTCCTCATTCATTTTCCCTCCCTCATTCGACATGCATTTTTCGTTTTCCTGTTTTGTTCCAACTGTTGCATCAGTAACAATGCAAAGAGAGCCAAATACTCGTAATGAGGCACATGGATCCATTTTAATAGTTGTAGTCATTTTAGGTCTGATGGTTGTAACTATGCTAGCAATTGGGGGCAATTGTTATGGCTGCAAATGCCGCAAATAAAAGAATGGAAGCTGCATTGCCCATAAGTGATGAAGTTTGTCGCCATTCCAACACACTAGGTGATTTTCTACTCAATTTTTTTTTCTTTATATGGGTATGAAGAGTTGTTGATGATTTTGAGGCTGCCTGTATCCTCCCAATGTTTTTTTCTTCATTGATTTTTCTGGTTCATAAATTCTCAACGTTCTACAGAACACTCAAATTCAAGAGTAGATTGGAATGTTAGTTGGGTAAACTTAAGAAGAAGATCATTAATATTGATTTGATTATGTTTGTTCTTTTTTGGTTTCTCTGGTTTATATCCATAGTGCTCTATAGAACACTCAAATTCAGGGGAAGGATAGAATGCTAAGATAGGGAAAACTAAGAAAGAGATATGCTTTAAAGGGTAGAGGGTTTCTTTGGTTACAACCATGTAATGCTCTAGGACAAGGCTAAATAAGAATGCTAGAAAAGTAAACTTCAAAAATAGAGGGTTATTTTTTGTTTGAAGATGTAATATTTTTTACTCTCTGGTTCATATTCAAAATGCTCAACAAAACACTCAAGTACAAGGCCAGTCTAGAATGCTAGAGAGGTAAACTTAAGAAACAGAGTAATAGCCTTTTTTGTATTGACAAGTAGGGGTGATTAAATCTCAACTTCTATTATAGAAACCAAGACTATGTTTTTGTGGAACCCTTTCAATAAATAATATGCATATATAAGTATAACATATTTATTTTTTCTATGGAAGATCCTTTGGCGATCAATGGAACTCTACAAAATTTGTAGTAAAATATTCACATATGTTGCTTTTCCAAACCTAGTCGTGATTCAGTTGTTGTTACCATAAGTCAATGTATTCTATCAATCATAAGTTTACCTGAAATCTACCTTATAGTCATAATTACTAGTTATACATATTGCATCAATGCCAACTAAATATTAGCTGCAATTTACCTTTGGTTGTCAGAATAGCTTGACTGCATTGCATCAATGCTAGACTTAATATCCATTTACCTTAAGTTGTTAACTACAAGCCGTATGTATTATGTCCATGCCTATTGAGCTCCTTGCATGTGGATTCAACCTACTTGTTGAGTACTCAACCCCAACAAACTGTTTGCACTACTCAAATCTTCAAGCCTAATTAACAAATTCTTCATTACTTGCTTCTATATAAGATAGTGTAGCTTCACATGCTAGTCATTTTTAATTTTTTCTTGCTTGCACACTAGTTGCACATCATACGCTGCATAAACTACCCTGTAGTCTTTGCATGGTCAGTTGCCCAGAGTACCAGGCATCCTGGCCTATAGGAGGACCTTTATTCCCTGCTTTTATGTCGAAGCAAACACAAATTTTTGTCTTTGATTAATTTTTCATTGAGATGTTTTAATTTCTAGGTGGTGATAGCTTAAGGAGATGTGTATTGCATTATTGGGTTTTTCATTATGGGGATAATTATTGGTGTATCGGACTTAGATGCAAGCTCCAGGGATCACATTCTTTCTGCCATGCTTGTGAATACTGTACACACATGAGCATAGGTTTTTACATATAGACAACTTCAGTTTTCCACCAACTTTAGTTCAACCAATTTGATTGGCCATGGGGGTTTCAGTAGTTTATAGAGGAATACTACCAGATGGAAAAGTTGCAGCAATCAAACAACTTGATAGAAATGGCAAGCAAGGGGAACATGAATTTAGAGTGGAGGTAAAAATCTTTATTTTTTTATATGGAGTAAGGAATTTCCAATGTAGTGTTGCTTCACATGCTTGACTTTGTGAAATATGGCTATATTATTTTGCAGGTAGACATGCTAAGCATAATCCATTCTCCCTACCTACTTGAATTAATTGGTTACTGTGCGGATCTAGGCCATCGTTTATTAGTGTATGCATACATGCCCAATGGAAGTTTGCAATACTATCTTTACTCAGATGGTGAGATCCATTGTGGCAAACTTATATCTTTTATTCCTTGTTTTTTTGGTTAGAAGTTCCATCTTATAATGCTTTAACATAAAATTTATACCAATCTTGCAACAAGGTAACCTAGTTATTATCTTCCTAAAACAATCCATCACAACCAACATTTGTTTGTTACTCACATTTAAACAATGTCTTTGTTGGTACTCCTGAATATCCTTAAGATATATCAGCTCTTTCGACAATCTTCAACTCTCCCAGGCTGAGCAGGGAGGGATATTATTTCTTATTTACATTCCATGCTATAGCAGATGTATTTGATAAAATCTAATTGGAGGGATTTTGGGCATTAGCTTTTCTTGATGAGTTTTTGTATGCAAGAGTTGGAAACAATTTTTGTAATTTAGAACTTTGATGCTGCAGAATTGTAGCAGTAGCTAAAGAAAGATGGTACAGAATTGCCTAATTTAGTAGTGATTTTGTATGGTGAAGAAAAAAGTGCAGTGAAGATTTGTTAAATTTTGATTTCAACCTTTATTCTATAAAATTGCATGCAAAACATTTTCATTGGTCAAATTATATTGAATGGAAAATCCGCAAATGTTAACCAGGTTTAGAAGACAATCCTCCTATTCTAGGTTGTGGAAGGCGAATGAGAATAGCTCTAGATGCAGCTCAAAGTCTTGAATACCTTCATGAACAAGTCACACCCCTGTTATCCATAGAGACTTTAAAACCAACAACATTCTGCTGGATGAAAATTTCAAAGCCAAAGTGTCCGATTTCGGTTTGGCCAAGCTGGGTTTTGATAAAATTAATGGCCATGTATCAACTCGTGTCCTGGGAACTCAAGGATATGTTACACCAAAGTGAGTTCTTCCCTTTCTCTCCACTCATTCATTCTATTATACTTGGAGTATACCATACATGAATATAACATAAAAATTGACATCATTTCACCTTATTGATATGTTTGCAGGTATGTCTTGATAGGACACTTGACAACAAAATATTATGTTTATAGTTATGGGGTTGTGCTTTTAGAGCTTATAACAAGCAGAGTGCCTATCAATATGAAGAGGCCCCCTTGCCAAGGCATTCTTGTCTCTTGGGTAAGTGACATCAATCATTTTTCCTTGTATGGTAAATTTGGCTGAAGCTCTACTTTATCCCAGATTGAATGGTAACATCTCCAAGAAATTGGAGCAGTGAATTTTTCAAATTATTATAATAAAGGTTTTTCAAATATTCATATTAAAAGCACTCAGAATAGCTTTAGGTAGCTGAGCAAGAGGTGGTATCCTCTGCTCCTTTACCAAGTGGAGGATGCATGAAACAGGAACAGTTTTATATACAGAAACAATACAGTATTTGGGGACAGCTGATCTAGAGCTCTTAGGAGTCAAGATCCAACTAGAATAATGATGCGTGAACAATTGGAGAATATCAAAAATAGTATCCCATATCTATTGCATGTATTTAAGTTTATATTCAGAAGCAGCAATATAAATCCAAAGAGATCTATTCCTCTTACAATATCAAAGGGAATTATTAAAGGAATTAAATGAATATATTATGAGGTTAAGTAGCAGATACAAAAGAGATATAATTAGGATTTAGGGTAATAAAGTAAGCTATCAACATTCATGGAGAGAAGAAGATACAGGGAACATGTCTCTGCAGTGTCCAAACACAAAGCGACAATCTGAGGTAAGTACCCTCAACCATTCAAATTAAGATTGATAGTTACATATTCAGAAAATGCCATTGGCTACTTACAGTGATTGAATTACAGTATGATGACTGGCCCATATCTTATTAAATTAAATAGAAGTTGAAGTTTATAAACATTTTAATCTATTATGATTGTGAATATAGTTAAATATATTATGATGGATGAATGCATAGAGGAATTTAACAATCTGAATATAATTCATAGATATCTATGTTCATGTATTAAGATTCGTATATGCAGCATGGGTGATTGAAAAACACCATGTGTAGCTATAAAGGGATATTATTTACAAGAGTCCAATAATGATGCTTGCAACAATTATTGTACTTTGTAATCAATCATGTTCTTCAAAACAAGAATGGATTTCGAGCCAACTCACTTTCGCTAATACTCAATTAACAATTGGGAGTTTGTGAAGGGAGAGGCAGATAATTCGGTCACTTGATGGATGGTCCCAAGATGGGTAGGAAACCTTAGGGAGTCCACTTGGAGACTGTTCACATGCCCTTGACACAGTATTTCTACCATCCTTTGATGGGGTTAGGAAGGAGGGAAGGACCAAAATCTATTCAGTATATAGATTAGGTTAATCCCAAAAAGGGGACATTACAACAGGAGCAAAAAGAGTCTATAGAAATCTTCTTTAGGAGTTAAAAATAAAGAAGAACAACTGGTTTGTGCATTAGGATGTTGATCTTCATATTGTAGGGTTTTTTTATATGTTAAGCCTGCAATCTTCTAAGATATTTCTTGTCATGTTTTGATGCTATAAGTCTACGAATGATCTTTTATGCAATTATGAGAGGTATTAAAGGTTATTTTCTGATCTATGAATCTGAAAACCTTATTGAGATAAGCCTCTCTTATGTTAGATCAAGATGTTATCTTTAGTTTAAAACTCAGATTATATGTTGTTGTAAAATTGTATCTAGAATGAGGAATAAATATTTTAGTTTGTCCCTGCTTGATCATAAATCTTTTTCTTTCCTTTTTCTGGAAAACTTAGTTTTGGTCCCATGTTAGCCATATCTGAGGTCTTCCACCATTTATTTTAGTCTTAGTTCTTTTCCTTTTGTAATCTCCTATTAATAGTACTTGAAAACAAAAAATTTCATTGTTTGAGGGAGCAGGCCCTCTCAAATGCAGAGGAGAATTGTTAATTTCATAACGATTTCTCCATTTGTTGGTGCATTTTGTTGCTGTTGCTTGGGTGAGTTAGGAAACTTTTGTAGTGACAAAACTGTTTACCAACAAATATCTATTTGTGACAGGAATTTTCCCAGGTTTTGAAGTAGCAATGCTTAGCCATTATTAGTAGTATAAGGAGGATAGCATTTTATTCTGGCTTAGACACCACCATTTGTGACCTTCATCTGAGTTCTCTTGTAGGAAATGTTCCTAGGCATCATAGAGTCTATGAAACTCATCAAACAAACCATTTGATAACGTTTCATTTCCTTGTGGTGTGTAGTGTGGGAACTTGAGTTGTCAAAACATGTTATTGAATCTTTTGACATGTTAGCAACTTTGTACATTGTTGCAAGGCCTATCAGGGGAAGGTTTTGATTGATCAAACATCATGGTGGGTGGTGATAAGAGAAACAGGTGGAGCAAAAGTACAGTCGTTAAAGACCATGGAGTTCTAGAGAACTTAGAACCATTTCCAAACTTTAGTTGGAAATTTTCATGGGCTGGTACTTACCTTCTGTGGACAATTAGCTCGCTAGGGTTGCTTTGGCTAGAGTCTCTATGTGGGTTATGGAGCCTTCCCATGCTACACATGCAAACAATTACTTCTAGCAATGCTTGAATTCCAAGGTAAGCTATAGGTATCTCACTCCTGCCATGTAAAAGCTGACTGTTGGATTCCTTTTATGCTCTAAGTTTCAATTCAACACTTTTATCAAGGCATGCAAAGTTGTAATAGCCACACTACTTTTTTTTTAATTTCTTGACAATAGGCAAGCTTAAAAATAAACACACGATAATGAAGTCCTTGCTATCTAAAATAGTGTTATGAAAATAAACAGTTCTGGTATAACTTGCACTGATAAATTCATTTCCAAATATTCCAATACATGAAATCAACACACATGTAATACATTAGCGGGTACCTTGACATTATGAGCTAGGTTGATGTTGACAGGTCTGAAGATCACAGTATAGGATGATATAAGGAATGTAATTGGTCTAATCCATCAATAGTTGCTGTTGCAGGTCAGCTGTAGGTGTCTGCAAGTCAAAACAACATGGTATTCCCATCAAAAAGCACCTCCTTTCAGCTTAACACAAAAAAAATATTATAATAAAAAACATGATTCAATATGATTGTTCATATAGTCTGGTATAAGATTTAGAAATAAAATAATATAGTTTATGATTCATAGTAAAGCTTTGGTAGGAAATTGTGTGTCAAAAAGTTATACACAGTTTTCTATTAGAAACTTTATAGTTCATCACATTAACTGGACTTCTTAGTTTGCTACCTTGAAAAGTATATTATTAACTATAATTGATCTGTGATTTCTATTCCTCTCATATGATTTTTCCATCTTTGAGATGATGTTCCTCTTTGGGTACCCCAATTAAGAGTGACCAAACCCGCTCACTCTCATTCTGGACTTCGTAGATACAATGTACCTTGGTTTGAAGGGTCAACAAATCTTCATCCATATTTCAATGGATATGACCATACATATATAGTTATACATATGATCTGACACTTATATGCAGCTTCCTTGATGCTTCTAAGGGATCATTAGCCATGGATCTTAGAAGATTTTTTAAGAGATATTCTTTGTGCCTTCTTAAGAACAATGAACCACTCCCTATCTGTTGGCCATTTTCTCATTGGTATCAACATTAATTTTTTTTCTTATTTATAGGAGTTGATCATGAGGGGTTTGGTCTTTCATTAAATGTTTCAGATTCAACATAGCAGTCACCTTTAGCTATTGTCTTCATCAGTCCTACAGTCTTCTTTAGTGGCCATACTCTTTCTATCAGCTATACTCTTTTCACTATTTTAGTTGTTAAGATGTAGCTGCTTTTGACTTGTAGTCCTTTGGAACTCTTATTCATTCCCTGACGTGTTCTATATAGGGTTTACTTGAGAATTTCCATTGACCTATCTTGGTTATCAGTGAATATTGTAAACTTTATTTTTTATTTTTTTAATTGCTTTGGTGATGGTTGGAAACCAGATTAATACTTAGCATTCAACTAAATAATAACCCTTGATGTATAATTTCTTTGTAATACTAAATTGTTATGATTATCAACATCTAATAAATTATGATATGTTCACAAAATAAACAGTAGAATGAGTAGTTATTTATCATTTTTCCTTTCCTTAAACTTCAAATTTTGCAATATTTGTTGCATGATCTTTGTGCTTCATTCCTTTTGTAAAATGATTATATTCATTTAGAAAATATCTTTATTTTTGCTCTCTTTAAGATATTTAAAATGGCAAGCCTTTTGTAAGAGAATATTTTTGTAGATATGCTCATTGAAGCTTAGTTTTTGCTTATGCTTGTGTATTTTAATATTCTCCATTTATCACAGATTAAAAAGGATAGAGAAGCTGAGTGCTTATCTCTTGAAGTCAATGAGCTACACAAATCAAAGAGGGAGCTATTGGAAGTTATGGAGCAAAAAAGTACAAAGTTTAATGAGAAGAATAACTCAAATAAGATATATTTGGACAAAATTGTATGTATTTATCTTTCATATTTGGAATATTTGTTCCCATATTTACTTGAAATATAAATATCACACTCAAAAATTCTTTGCTTGTGTGTTGATTTATAATATTATATAGTGTTAGAGAAGTTTGTGCTTCCAAGATTTATTAGATTTGTATTTATGATTTTTCTGTAGTTATATACATATGGACTCATCGTGTACGTTTAAAATTATTTAATTTATCAAGACTAAGATAAGTTTTCATAAATATGGACTATTGTATATGATATATATGAGATAAGATCCGTAGTAGTTTGGCAAATGAAACTGTGCATGCTTGCAATTTTGTGAAAAATAACTCTTAGTTGAGAATTGGTGATTTTATCAAGAAGCCCTTTATCATGCTTGTATTGTCTGCAACTAGTGCCGCTTCTATTCTCAAAAGAAAAAAATCTGAGAGCCAAATTGATGTTATAATTAATGAGGAATAAGTTGGTTGATTGGATCAAAATCTAGTTTTATAGTTTTCCTTTACATAAGAGCATTCAATCTTTGCCTATTGTCATGTGTGCCTTCTCCATTAACATATTGACATCTTCTTTGAGTTGCTTCTTTTACTTTATGTCATCCATTGATAGAAATAAAATCCGTTGTAATTAGGTGTATAGTTGATAATGAACAATACTTAGATTGTTCAAGCAAAGAAAAATTAAGGTTTTTCTTTATATAGTAGGCTGGTTCAATTAGGCTTTAGAGATAATAAAAAGAAGTTCAAATGGTGATGTAAAGACTAGCTTGATGGTTTTTACATACATTGGGTAGGTTTATAATTTGTTTGACCTGCCTTGCCAGGTATGTTATTGTTCTACCATTGTAGGTTGTGAATCTCTCAAAACCTGCATGCACCTTGGCATTTGAGATATGACCATTGAGGGTTTTAAATAATGTGCTTTGGGAATTACTGTTTAATTTTGTATTAATTTTATTAGCCCTTTAATAAGAATACTGTTTAGTTCATTTTTAAAATGAGCTCCAAAGATATGGACAAGGTGATGTGTATGATGCAGAGCAATACACAATTGGAAGAAACAAGTGTTTTTGTGAGATATGATTGAAACTACTAAAAGTATTAGAACACTATCTTTGCAAGTTCACTTCCTAGCCTTCCTTCTTAGGCTCAAACCCTGAAAAGGTATCAACAATCATTTATTTTTCTTACTTAGGATCCCAAATGCTTTCATCACACTCTACAGGCTACATTTAAACCCTACCTAACATTGGATAACTCAAAACAATGCATTTTCCATAAAACCCTCAAAAGACTAGAGTCTAAGATAGTATTAATGCAAGTAAACACACTATCTGCTATAACTCACACAAAATAAAGAGTTAGAACTTTCCCTTTGGTGGAAACGTGCAAAAGGACCTGCAGAAAATATGCTTCAAATCTCATAATTTTTCAACAGCTGAATTAAAAGATATGAATAAAACTTACTCGCTAGAAACCCTAGTTTCTGAACAGGGAAGCGAGCACTATTTTGATCATAACTTGAGTAAAACTCAATGAAATCACCTCAAAAAAATTTCATTTGAACCTTAAGACATGCCATTATCATCTTACACAATCACAGATCTAAAAATTTTCCGTACATGGCCATACCAATCTGTTATTTGCTATTTTTTTCAGAAAATTGTCATAAAAATTGATAAAGACGGGGTTTTCATGAAAATCTTGCTCCCTAGCTTCTTGGAGTGTATCATATCATTAAATCAACATCAAAGAACTTACAAAAAAGTAGTTACACTGGAGCATAAGTCCTTTTTCTCCAAAATCCCTAATGACTATATCATTAAACTTGACATTTATGCCTTTTTATGCAACTTTTAACCCTATACCACACCTAGGCTAGAAGACATTACAAAAGATTATATATATGGTTTTCTAAGACCATTTTTTGATCTTTTCTTGACATACAACTAGGACTCATAGAGAAAAATAGTCCTTGAAAAATCAACTAGGTCTCTTGGACTTTCAAGAACAACATTCAAGTGATGCTCCTGCATTAGTGTAGTGCCAAATTCCAGGGATGACAGAGGAATGAGAATTAGGAATGCACAAGAGGCCAATTGGTCTTTTGAGGACTTCAGTTTTTGTTTTGGGCTCTACTTTTTAGGAATCTTTGGTGGGATGAAACATCTTGTAGAAATATATAATCAATCAATTATGTTGGGGATGAAAGAAAGAGAACTATATTGTTGCATGTGTTCTATAGAAGTTGCAAGTTGCAGTTGGTGAGTTGGTCAAGGAACATCTAGGTTTACTGGTATGGATTAATGTTTAGGGACATCTTGGCTGTTAGCTATCAGAGGTAGGGGCCGAAGTGATATTCCCATCTAATCATGTCATACATTTTCCTTAGGAAAACTTCAGATATGTCCTTTGTTGTATATAGGAAAATTGGTAAAAGAAAATTTTCTAGACCATTTTGCTTGTCCTCTGAGGTGGTCAAGACCTTCAATTCCTCTTTATTGAGAAATCTATCCAAAATCATGGCATGCCCTACAAAAGAATTGTCCTGATATTGAGCCATAGTTTGTCAGTGCCTAAATAGCTTTCCATGTAAACTGTCCATAAAAGCAGGATTAAGGAAATTGTTTTTCTAGTTACCTTACAACACTGTTAAAGCCTAATAAAAGCTGAGTAAATGGATCTTGAATCAGGTAAGATGGCAATGAATAGGTACAAAGATCCCAATTTGAATATTCATGTAAAATAGTATCATCTATGAATTATGTAAAATTGTATGGTTAGGAGTAAATTTAACCCACTCTAATTCCTGATAGCTTAATTTTTGTTTTGGCCAGCTTAACCTAACCAATGACCGTGGTGCTTTGGAAGCCAAAATAAATGAAATTGAATCTGAAATTGCCTGTTCACATGCAACATAGGCTCGTCTTCAGCAGGTATTAATTTTCTATTTTTCTTTTTATGTTATCATTACAATAATAATGACTCAATTGTGTCATTGGATTAGCTCTAACACATTCATGAACAGGAGAAGGAGTTAATTCAAAAACACAACACCTAGTTGAATGAAGAATTAACATCTAAAGACGCCAAAGTAGTGTGGAAGTGGAAGCAAAGCTTTCTGCAAAACTATCAGAGGTAGTAAGCTTATTATCTTCTTTGTTCCAAGACTACCTAATGCTTATAAGTTTTTCCGAGGCATGCCTAAACATTTTCAGGTTGAGAAAAAGGGGAATGATTCCTTGGGAGAATTACACAGGAGTAAAGAAAAAGTTAAGGAGCTGGAAGAAAGACTTGCATCAACAAGAGAGGTAGGAAAAACTTTTGGTGACTTTGATAGTTTGATTGTATTCAATTTTTATGCATGGTGGAACTCTTCTCATTTGGTGATTGTGTTCTATAAAGGAGCTAAGATTCACTAAAGAAGAAGCTGCTTCCAAAGAAGAACATTTTTCAGCAGAAGTTGCAATTGTAAGTTTCAAATTGAAGGCACTTTGAAATTGTGCCTGTTGTCTTCCACATTGGTTTCATTATATTGTCATTTCTTTATACCGAGGATGGATTATAATCGAAACATTTAATTTTTGACCAATGACAGTGCTAGTGTGCAAAGTTTGTCTAAATATTAAAACAACTTTTCATTATCATGTTTTACTTGAAAAGGAAGGGATTGTTCTAGTAAAAGAAATAAACACAATTTTTGTATGAAACTATAAGATTAAAATAGAAAAGACACAGGCACTACTGGTTGTATTGGCCATAATTGATAAACACAATATATTAGAGTTGGCATGAAATGAAGGTATTAGCTCCCTTAATTTTCCCAAGTACTCCCTGAGTTTCTCTTCCTTTTCCCACCATTTCCTTATGGACTCTTCCATTTCTCTAACCAACTTAAGACCTCCATAATAACATTTAAAGCCCTCCTCCACATTCTCATTTATATCATACTTAAAAACATTAAACCAGTTATCAAACCACATGGCTTTCTTTTTCATTTCATTAAGGCTATCTACCTCCTTTTTGCTCATTAAGATAGGGGACTTTGATGGTGCAGGTTGTTCAGGAGTGGATGAAATTAACTCCTTTAGAAATTTCTTCATTTTTCCCACCTCTAACTTAAGCTCATCCTTGGCTTGTTTATCTTTAATCAATTTGGACTTGGTGATGGTGGAAACAATGTCTATCAAATTTAATTGGTGGCTTCTAGTATGCTTTCCTAGATTAACAGTACTTATCTGATAATCTTCGAGTTGCAACTCTCTATCATCCTTGTCAGCCATTGGGGTAGCAATTTCTGCTACCAAATCACCTTCAATAGTTAACTTGGTGGTGTTGGCATATGGATTTAGGTGATTGTTCTTGGCTGCTAGTGTTTTCATTGATGGCAATTGGAGTCAGTAGTGTGGTCCGTAGTTTAGAAGCAGTTCCCACCGGCAATGAAACTAGAAGACAATACTCTACCAACAGAATGCATGAAGAACAGAGTATCTGGTTGGTAAGTTGATCTGGATACTTCACCGGATCATTATTTTGTTGTGTGGATCCCCAGGGATGCTTTTCAATCATGTATACTATATGTTTGATAAGTTTTATGATATTACAATGATCCATGTACGAGTTTAGAGATTCGGTAGAATAATTTGTTGCTTATTTTCTCATTATGGCCGACCTGTTGTGTATGGCCTGCTCGAGATGTATGAGGAGTATGTGTTTAACTATTTCTTATGTTGGGAATTTTGGTTTGGGTCCCTACTATAGTCTAGCTGACTTGTGTGGGTATGCATTAGTTCTAATTGGTGATTGGAGTCGACTTGTGGAAGAGTATTATATTTTGTTTCAAGCCAACATACAAAAATAAAATTCTTGGTAACAAATATATAAGTGAGATCGGTAATTCATTTTGGGAGTGATGTAGAAAGTGGTGAGAAGGTGTGTGTGTGAAAAAGTGTAGAACATTTGCATGAGGTATTATCGAAGGATCTTTCGAGAGAATTTTGTTTGTGCATCAGAAGGGTTTTTGCAGAGCAGAGTAGAGTAGAACAGAGCAAAAGTGTGAATTGAGCAGAAGGTCTAGAATTAGTTTTCATGTGATTCATTGGAACTGAATCCAGGCATTTAGGGATGTTATTTTCTCAGTTCATATTTTGAATAGCTTTAATCCAAACTTCTTTTGGATAGTGAGTCCTCTTTTCTATTTTGAGCAGTGAGCTCTAGGCAATGTGCTTGAATGCAAGTGCATTCCCTTTTTTATCATACTTTTAACAGAGTATATTTTGTGGATTAATCTCCACTGTGGTTTTTTACCTAACAAGGTTTCCACGTAAAAATCTTGGTGTTATGGTTTTCACATTGTCTTATTAATGTGCATGCATGTTTCCTTCTATTTATTTGTTGTGGATGCTATTAGAGGTTAAATATTGTTGTTGATAGTTTAAGCTTTGATTTGAGATTCAAAATTGTGGAACACTGATTCACCCCCCCTCTTAGTGTTCCTAGTGTCCAACAATTGGTATCAGATCCAGGTTCCTCTTCTGAGTTTAACAGCTTGAGGTGGATCTTGGATTACAATGGACACATGTGGTCTTCAAAAACAACTTATGGTGGCACTTGATGATCTTGATCAGTCTAAAGCAAAGGTCATGGATCTAAAAGAAAACCTTATGGTTGCCAAAAAATTCATTCAATCACTAAAGGATAAAATAAATGAGTCAAGGGAAAAGATGAAAGAACTATGTGGTCAGTTGAAGCAAAAAGAAAGCATAAGCCCCGAAGATGTTCATTTGAATCAAACCCTGAAAGAAATAACAAAAGAATGTGAAAAGCTTGCTAAGGACAATACTGCTCTAAAGCTTGAAACGAAATATGTGGCAATGAAGTTAACTAAAGATATTGAATAAAGAAAAAATAATGAGGAGAATTTGGCCTATTCCTTCAAAGAGAAATATGAGGAATGAAACAAAGTAAATAGTGGATTCATTCAGCTAAACATTGAACTGCAACAATCCAAAAACAGTGAACAAGAGCTTGAGAGACAAGTAGTTATTCTTAGAGATGAGCTTGCCACTGCAAATGAGTTTAAGGAGAAGTTCATGATAAGTTCTTCTAAGCTTGATGAAATAACTAAAGGACAAAAGGATGCAAATGATAGGAGAGGTCTTGGCTAGGTAAAGGATTTGATCTCCGGATCTGAACAAAAGGACCCTGAAAAGAAGAACAAAGGCAGAAGATATCCGGTAAGGAAACCTAATGCTCAGAAATTTAATGGATTTTGCATTTTTTTAATAAATTTGGGCATATGGCTTCTCAGTGTAGAAGTAAGATAAGTTCTGGAAATTCATCATTTTTTGGTCAATGTTTTAACTTAAAAAATTTTGGTCATAAGTCATTAGAATGCAGAAGCATGTCTATCAGTAAAAGGAATGTTAAATGTTATATCTATGGAAGGTTTGGACATATTGCTAATTAGTGAAGAAAAAGAGGAAATTAGTGGAATGGATGGTATAGACAAAAATATCCAGTATGCTACAATTGTAACAAATTTGGTCACATTGCAAGAGTCTGCAGAAACATAAGCATGAATAAAAGAGGTCCAAAATATCAAGGTAGAAATTCACAGAAAGGTGATAAAGGAAAAGGAAAAGCATATGTGGAAGAGATAAGAGATCAGATGAAAAAAACATGGGTAAAGAAGAATGGATCTGATGAAGGTAATAAGACTGTACTGGAAGCTTCGTTCGGTAGTTCATCCGGCAATTTATTTCAGGCCATTGGCCTAGGGGGAGTTTTTCATGAAAATATTTTGTCCCCCCATGTGTAGTTGGTTCCGGATTGTAGGAAGTTGTTTGCAGTTGTGTTATTCATCCTCAAATGTACTGGTGATCACTTCTTGAAGGTCCACAGATGGATTTCTCTCTTATTGATTGAAAATAATGTAACTGGAACTTCTAGGGCAAAGCATTTAATGCAACAAGGAAGTTAGGTGTGCAAAGTTATAAAAGGGAATTTGAAACCCTCATTTGTCATCGTGCACCAAAGGAGAATAGTTGGAGAACCCTTTTTCAGCAAAATTTCAAAGGAGCGAAAGTCAAATTAGCAGAGAATTTTCTATGTATTTTTGTTGATTATCAATTTCATACTTATTCCATGATTGGTAGAACCCTGTTCGGTACATAAAATGAAAAAAATTAAAGGAACAATAATTTTGGATGAGTATAGTAGTCAAAAGATTAGGGATGTAAGAAATTCATTGTCTCACGTTGAATTGAAGAAGCTTGGAGGAGTGTAACACAAGAATCTGGTTATCTGGAATGAATTTCTTCATTTTGTCAATGCGGAGGTAGTTCGGTTTATCTTGAACAGATTAGATGGTGATATCCTTACTCTGGATAAACTCTATCAAATTTCTAAGGATGTAATCATAAATCTAACAGGTTTGTGCAATGTTGGTGATGTCCCAAAAAAGAAATCAATTTAAAACATTGGAGTCGGAGCCCTAACTAGTGTAAAATGAGATCAGAGGGCACTGATAATTACATCGATCAAAGACCCATTGACAAAGTATATTGTATATGGAATTTCATACAAGATCTTCTTTAGAAATAGGGAAGGTGCAACCTCTGTAGGTGCAGTCTATATTGCGCACAAGATGATAATAGAAAATGAAGACTTTGGCCTCTGTGGATTGTTGAAGGATGAACTGATGCAAAATGTGCAATTGATGAAGGATATAGATTACTCTTTTAGGTTTGGTACCTTGGCTATATGCATTATGATGTATTTCCTGAATTGCTTGCCTCATAATGACAATGTAGTATGGAAGCAAAATATGCTGGTTTGCAAGAAAATATTTGAGTATTTGAATTATTTTGAAAATGGTGAACAATTTTATGAGAACTTCTTTGGAAACTTGTTAGGAAAGTTTGGTATTCCTCTCCTGGTAAAAGCAATTGAAATTGGATCATCCTCTGGTAAGTTGGAGAAAAAGTAGAAGAGAGAAAGAGAGTTCGGTGGTGACACTCCTCCAGAGCTTAAGTCAACAAAAGTTGAAGGAAAAGGTAAAAATTAGATAGTTGTGGATATAGTTGATGAAGACTCTCAGGAATATACACCAAGAGATGAACCAAAACTAGTTGAACTGGTTGTGGTAATTGTAGAAGAAAGTGATGAAGAAGGTGCTCTACTCAAAGTAAAGATATTGCAGATTGTTCAGGAAGAAAATGGAATGCAAAAGATAACTGACATATGGATAAATGGTTCATCTTATGAATAGGACCTTATTGAGGAAACTCTAGGAAGATACTTTATTGATAACAAAATTGAACTGAAAAAGTCTACAAAATGTGCTTCCAAAATAATTTATTGAATGTATCAAGGAGGCTATGGACTCTGTGTCTCTGGACAAAAAATAAGAGGAAATAATTTCACATCTAAAGATGAAGTTTAGGCTATCTCTCGCCAAACTGAAGAAGAAATGGAATATACTAAGACAATGCATTGAATCAACAAATAAGATCTTCAATTACTATCTCAGGTGGCCTCACGTGGCTGGAAAATACAAGGACAAGTTGGAACAAATTGAGAATGAGCTTGTCAGAATTGGATAGGACTACAATATGGTTCAAGACAAGGATGAAGAAGTAAAGAAGAAGGTTCATGAGCTTCAAGTTGAGCATGAAAATATTCACTCTACCAAAAACACTCTTATGGACACCTTCTGGAAAATGAAGGACCTGACTGAATGTAGATTAGAGCAAATGGTTGAAGTTTTGAAGAAAGGAGAAAAGCTAGAAGAAACCATTACCATTCCTAAATCCCTTGTTTAGGTCATCAAAAAAACATCAAAAAATAAAAGTCTAGTAATTGCTACTAGGATTGCAGTGGACTCTTGGAAGAAATTTCTCCCTGAAATGAAAGATAAGTATTAAATAATTTTCTGATTTGTGTGGCAATTGCAATTCTTCAAATTTTGATCAATTTCTGCATCAACAAAGGGGGAGAGAATGTAGTAATGAAGAGTGCAGTAAATAAGCTAAGGAAAGTAGTGGAAGTTTTTATCATTGATGTCAAAGGGGGAGAGAATGCAGTGAAAAATTCCTTGACATTCAAAGGTGGAGCAGTTTTTTGTTGTAGTGTTTTGCAGTTGTTTTGTTGTGCTGTGAAGTTTTGAATTTTGGTTTCGACACTTAGTCATTTTTCACTAAGTGTTGCCATCAATGCCAAAGGGGGAGATTGTTGGCATATGGCTTTAGGATATTGTTCTTGGCTACTAGTGTTGTCATTGATGGCAACTGGAGTCAGTAGTGTGGTTCGTAGTTTAGAAGCAGTTCCCACTGGCAAGGAAAGTAGAAGACAATACTCTACCGGTAGAATGCATGAAGAACAAAGTATCTGGTTGGTAAGTTGATCTGGATACTTCACCGGATCATTATTTTTTTGTGTGGAACCCCATGGATGCTTGTCAATCATGTATGCTATTTGTTTGATAAGTTTTATGATATTACAATGATCCATGTATGAGTTTGGAGATTCGGTAGAATAATTTATTGCTTATTTTCTCATTATGGCCGACCTGTTGTGTATGGCATGCTCCGGATGTATGAGGAGTATGTGTTTAACTATTTCTTATGTTGGGAATTTTGGTTTGGGTCCCTACTATAATCTAGCCGACTTGTGTGGGTATGCATTAGTTCTAATTGGTGATTGGAGCTAACTTGTGGAAGAGTATTATATTTTGTTTCAATCCGACATACAAAAATAAAATTATTGGTAGCAGATATATAAGTGAGATCAGTAATTCATTTTGGGAGTGTTGTACAAAGTGGTGAGAAGGTGTATGTGAAAAAGTGCAGAATAGCTGCATGAGGTATTATCAAAGGATTTTTCGAGAGAATTTTGTTTGTGCAGTAGAAGGGTTTTTGTAGAGCAGAACAAAGTAGAAGTTCAAGTTGGGCAGAAGCTCCGAAATCAATTTTCATGTGATTCATTGGAACTGAATCCAGGCATTTAGGGATGCTATTTTCTTAGTTCATATTTTGAATAGCTTTAATCCAAACTTCTTTTGGATAGTGAGTCCTCTTTTCTATTTTGAGCAGTGAGCTCTAGGCAGTGTGCCTGAATGCAAGTGCATTCCCATTTTTATCATACTTTTAATAGTGTATAATTTGTGGATTAATCTCCACCATGGTTTTTCCCCTAACAAGGTTTCCACATAAAAATCTTGGTGTTATGGTGTTCACATTGTCTTATTAATGTGCATGCATGTTTCCTTCTATTTATTTGTTGTGGATGCTATTAGAGGTTAAATATTGTTGTTGATAGTTTAAGATATGATTTGAGATTCAAAATTTTGGAACAATGATTCACCCCCCCTCTCAGTGTTCCTAGTGTCCAACAGGTGGAGTGCATGACACAAGGCTTCTTCTTTGACTTCACCTAATCTATTTCAGTCGTCATTTCATCCCATGTCACGGGCTAAGCTTGTACTTGCTACATCTTCTCCCAATTTAATGTCAACCAAGCAGGTGCAACTAGCTGAGTGGCTACCTATTGAATATTAGGAGGTGTAGTGGATGGAGGTGCAAAAGAAATAACTTCAATGGTTTGTTGAGAATCAGCCCTCTGAAGCTCCTTTTGTAATCTTTCCTGCTCCTTCCTTTCATTCTCAAATTTTATCTCTTCTATCCTTCTTATTTCTTCCTCTTGTTTAGCAGCCTCTTCTTCATCCTTCAGTCTCTACTACTCCAATTCCTTAGCCCGAAGCTATTCCTCTATTGAATTTTCTTGAGCAGCCTTCAATTCTTGCTCACGAGCTTGTACTTTTTCTTTCTTTAATTCCTCAACTGCTTCCTCTTTCCGAGCTAGCTCCTCATTTTTCCTCTTTTGTTCTTCTTCTTCTTGGGTGACTTGTTTAGTAGCCAAATTTCAGGCATTATCCATTAGTTCTTTTTGTTCTCTTTCCGTTAGTAGATCCTTTAACTCCATCTCTACACTATGTAGACTGCCAACTTCAAATTTTGCTTCCTCCTCTCCTGGTTCCTCCTTTACCTTCTTTAGATATTCTTCCCATTCAGGTCCTTTTCCTTCCTGAGATGGAGTTCTTTTAGAATCTAAAGAAATGTTTGCTATATCAACTATAGAAGGTTCTTCTTTTTCAACAATTGTAGTTTTTGAAGTTGTTGGCATGGTAGGAGCACTTTCCTCAGTTTGTGGAGGAATAGCAGCATGTCCCTCTACAGAACTCTCCTCACCAGGGTGAACAACGACCAAAGGTACAACAGTAAAACCTACACAAAGGTGTTTAATTTAGGACCCTCGTTTGAGTGGCCATACATGGGGCAAGAGATTAATCACCAATAAGGTGTCACTCCAACCTGAAGAGGTTAAGCTCAACAGGGTTTAAGGGAGTACAACTCTGTCTGTATGACACATCCTCACTCACAATCTTAGGTTTTCCCTTAAGATTTACATTTATATACCGGTCGGGAGTAGCTTGGCTTTAGCTCTGTTGCCGGTTTGAGTCGCGTTGGGGTGATGAAATCCCCAAGCAGGCCCAATTTCTAGAGTTAGTAACCATTTCTCTTACACCCAAGATCGCCCGAAAGCGCAAGGGGAGAGGATACTCTGATATACCAAATCGTCAGGTAAAAACAGATAAAAATGGTCTGGTTTTCTGATCACCAAGTTTTCACAAGGTGAGAGCATACTCCCCTACTGTTTTACAAACACATTCAGACATAGAAAACAGAGGTTTGTTTTAATTGCACCAAAATAAAATGTGTGTTACACTACTAAAAATGCAAGCACATTGTTTTGATGTTTGGCCTTTGACAATCGAACCTACAAGACCACACATTAGTAGTTTGAATGTTTGTCTTTGACTATCGATCTATTTTCTGCACATGCAGAAAACCAACAACAAACCCTAACAAGATAATCGATCACTACTATTAGAGGGTTAGCTAGTCAAGACAAATCTGATTTTTAGAAAACTTTTTGATAGTAAAATGAAAAATACAGAGAATAAAGCCTGTCTAAAATCTCAAGAGGTTTCCAAAAAATTAAATAAATTAGAAAAATTTGCTGTTTTGCACCTGAAATTAATTTTTTATGAAAAATCATAAAAAATTTATAAAAAATACAAAACAGCTCTAAAAATTCTAATTTTTTTATTGGAGTCGTCTGATGTCATCCCAAATCTGCAAAAAAAAATTTGTGATTAGATCTACAACCGTGAGTGAGATATAATAAAATCTTTTTTAAACCCAGATTTTAAAAGATCTATTTTTTGACTAATAATCGCGCATCCAGATTTAAAATATAAAGAACAGACCCATGTTAAAATTTAAAGAGCTTTCCAGAAATGTAAACATATCTAAAAAATTCAATTATTTGCTCTCGAAATTAATTTTTTATGAAAAACAGAAAAATATAAAAAATGAAAAACAGATCCAAAAAATCTAATTTTTGGAATGAAAGTGCGTGATGTTGTCCCCAAGCTGCAAAAAAAAAAATCATGGGAAAATACGCAGCCATTTGAAAGTTATGGTCATGTCTTTGGAAACTAGGGATTTATCCACAATGATGCCAAACCTACAACAAAAAGCTAACAAAACCTGCAACAAAAACAAGCCAACTCCAAAAATGGGTTTTTATTTGTCCAAATATGTTGGGTTCACCAATGTAACTGAGGGTAAATCTCTAGATTTAGATTAGATCAATAAAGCATGTAAATCATAAATGACAATAAACCCAAAGTCCTATCGAGTACAAAGGAAATCAAATAATAGAACAGTTATACCTGTTTCTCGAAATTTCCATGATTACCTCCATAGTACCTTCTTGCTTGTTGGATAATACTTTTCCCTCAGATTCGTTGTGCGAGCAATCTGCAAATGTCTAAGTCCTACACCAAGCTTTGAAGGATTTATGCAATGTCTAAATGCCTATGCCTATGACTATGATTTCCAATGTCTATGCCTAAACAATGCCAAGACTTGATCAAATAAAAATAACAATTGCAATGAGAAGCCTAAGTGTGCAAGTGAATAAGTATGTAATATGCCTATAATATGTCTACTTGTGTGTGTGTGCCTCCGAAAAGTGAGAGAAAAATGACATTTTATAGAAAATGTCATTTTGAATGGACAGGCGAGATTGAATTCTAAGAAAGACCTAGAATGAGAGGTCCAGATTAAGTTTGAGAATCCCTAATTAGGTTTAGGGAAAATTCATTAATCGAATGGTCAAGATAATAACTCAGATAATTGGATCGACGGTGGAGAATAAGTGAGGAAATTAATTAGAAAATAAAGATTTTCAAAAATCAAGAAGATAAAGACTGCCTAATTTGTGAGATTCAAAAAATCAAGAAGATAAGAATTGAACTGAAGATCAGATTTGGAAAATCAATAATCTGCCCGATTACTTGATTTTTAGAAGATTAGTTTCCATTTTGAATTAAGTTAATTCAAATTATGGATTTTGTGGAATAATAAATAATTGATTTTCCAATTATTTACCAAAGTGAACTGCCAGTTAAGATTGTGATGACATTTTAAATAGTTTCATTTATTTAAAATGAGAGGAATATTAATTTCGACAATTAAATAATTAAAGATAATTATTTAATTTAGCAGATAAGATAAATTAATTAAATAAATTAATCAATTTATTTAATTATGGCAATTAGTGACATATCAAATAAATAAATAAGATTTATTTATTTAATAATCAGGAAGAAATAACTGCAGAAAGGTGATTAAATAAATTAAGACATTTATTTAATTAAGGGAAGACTTTAGACAATTAATGACGTATCTAATAAATAAATGAAATTTATTTATTTAATAATCATGAAGAATAAAAGGACATGAATTAATTAAATAATTATTAATTATTTAATCAATAGTCGAATGTGGACCAAAGACATAATTAAATGTCACAATTATGCTAGGACGAAAGTGGTAAAAATGAAGCTTGCAGGCCTAGGTCATTTTTAGGTGTCTACAGGTTCACTGCTAGTACCTCTTTTCTTTGATACCCCAACTCTTGGTTGTTTTAAATGGAGCTCAATCCATTTCAAGCTCTTGTTTATCACTACCCGAGACACTTTTCTGATTTTAGTCTCTTCCTTTTCTTCCCAATTGATGGGTTGCAAGCCTTTTGTAGCCGCTTGGTCTATATCATACCGGGGATCAAGAGTGATCCCATCTTCTGTAGTGCCTTCAGGAATATCAGTTTTAATATCAAAATCCCTCATATGGGGAATTTTTAGTCTCTCATAACCCTTTTTCCTTCAAATTGATCCTAAATGTTAGCCCAAAAATTCTCAAGAAGAGGAGTATGCTGAGTAAAATGAGAGGGATACGTCACATGCATTTTCTTCTTAGGGTCAAAATTCCTTCTGCCAGTATGCTACTACAAATTCAAAGCCTAGAACTCCTATGTCACTGATTTAGCCATTACTGACGAAGAACAAGAATAAAATCCCAACTTCAAGGGAAAAGAATGAGGAACAGTCTTATGCTACGAGGAAAATACAACATTCAATTTTGCAGCTTGCTTGGAAAATTCCATAAGAATTCATTTGTCGCCACAACATCTTGGCAACTTAATAGGGTGGCCATCAAAGCCAAATAGCCTAAAATAAGTAGACTTGGTGTATTGAATAAACCAATACCCCCATTCTCGAATAAACTCCATAGCTTCACGTGACAATCTAAAAATAATGTCATTTGTGAGTTGATTTATAATCACATACAGGAAATCATCATTAACTCGTTTGAAGTACTTTTCTAAAGCCTTTAACTCAAGTTGGTCATAATACTCCAAAACCTTCTTTTGATCTGGGTCATCATCCATTGACCCTTGAGTGTTCAATCCAGGAAACCTTCTCATCCGTGTTTCACAATACATTACATAAGAAGACGTGTAGAATGTCTTAGTCTATGTTACCTTGGAGGATCCAGGCATGAATGCTATCTACAATGATTTTCCCCCAATCCAAATGTTTCTTTCCATCTAGAATCAATTGGATGAAAGGAAACATCTAGTGTTCAATAATACAAGAATTTGATTTGCCAAATGCTCTAGCCAACAGTGTGATAATATCTCCTATGTCTTCAGAGAAGTATGACCTCTTGGGATTGGGTGGAACCTTCTTTACTGACTTCTTCTGCTTCTTCAACCACCGTTTATTGATAAGCTATTTATTCCATTCCACATCCCTATTCCATAGTTCAAGTGCCTAAGCCTCAACCATCATCTTCAGATCAGGGTAAAGAGGGAGGTCAAAGACATGTTTGATCATGGTTGGAGTTAAATCAATGATAACATTACCCTGAGCATCAATATATTGTCTCTGAGTAGGGTTATATTCCTGTGCAGTAGTTAGGATGAACTCAAGACACTATACAACTATAGGAAAACTAGCTACATGAGCTAGCCCTGATTTTGTGATTCTCCTTGCTCTTAGGACAACATCCTCTAAAAATGTATCCTTGATGAACTGCTCTAAATCCATATGTCCCACCAATGTGTCAGTTATGTTCATGACTTCATATTCAAATTTAGATGGAGCTGGGTTCCCTTGATACTTATACTTCATTGTGTAAGGCACCTGCTCTAGCTTTAATCTCTTAGCTCTGGCCTTCTTTGAAATTCCCTCAGATGTCCCCTTAGTAGGCACTTCCTTAGCATGAACTTCCTCTTTGGACTCAAACATTTGTTAGTTATCCTACAATTTTCTGTTATTAAGAAAAGAAGAAAAATATATGAGTGGTGCAAGAGCACCTACACCACAAAATAATTTTTTGATTATTTGAATGAATGGTGGGTTGATGTTAGTTTCTTTGAGTTTATTTTGTTTAAATAAGGTCTAATAGATCAATCCTATATGTATTAGAGAGATTTTGAGGGCTTAGGTGGTCTTAGATGTCTTGATCTAACACAAGTTCATAATGATGCTTCTTTAGTAAACAATTGTCAATATTAACATTTTAAAACTTAATGAAGGTCTAGGTGGTTATGGGTGTTGAAGGGAGTTGGTTATGTTTTTTAATTGTAAAAAACATCATACTAGCTAGAGAAAAGGTTGTTGTATCCAAGAGAATACAAGAAACTTTGAAGAATTCCTTGATATTATTGTTTTCACTGTATTTCTAGCATTCCTCATTTGTGTGTAGGCCGTACATGCTTCCAATGTATTGATCTTCTTATTTTACTCTATGGATATTGATTGTATCTTGTATTTGGTGTTTTGACAAGGGTTAGTACAGGTCTTGGGGCTTGAAACCATCTATATCTTCCTTACCGGGTTTGAGCAGCCACAAGGGATTTGAAACCTTTGTAATGCCTTGACATCATCCCACCTACTGTACCTGATTGTAACTTAGTGGGATGATGTATTTAGGACTAGGGAATGATATTCAAGAGGTAGGAGGCACTTTAGAATAGTTTCTTGGCTTGAGGCATGAATAATAGGGCTGGAAATGTGTGGCTTTCCTTGAAAAATGATGGCTCAGACCTAAGAATTGATGAAATAACATTGTCAAAGGCCTAATGAGTGTTCCAAAAGCATGATAGGACCTATTTAGATGTTTCTGAGCAGTTGGTTTGATTAGGAGTGGCTGGGAAGATAGAGTTTCAATATTGGTGTCCTAAAACTCTTGGTTTTTGCACATTCTAGGAGGGTTTTTGAGTTTGTGATTAAAATGTGTATATGGGGTCATGAAACCTAGAAAATGTGTGGATTTGGAATCTAAATAAATACTTTTTTGAGGTTAGAAAGTCTGGTGAGAAGTTTAAAAGGGGGTCTCTTTGGAAAAGTGGCCTAATTAGAGGCCTAAAACTGTGAAAAGTTCAAATTTGGAGCATGTGGTCCAAAAGAGTTATACTTGGGTATTTGATATGTTGAATAACTCCAAAATGGGTGCTTGAACCCATGTTTTATTTCTCAAGTGTTTTGGAAAGATTTAGAAAAAAGGCTGAAAAACAGGTTTCCCAATACTACAAGAGAGGCTAGTGTTAAAAGGTGAGTTTTTGAAGGTTATGATGAATCTGACTTTGAGATTGAATTTAAATGGATAAATTTTCATCATTGGCATGTTGAGAAACTTTTTCAGGGCCTTGGTGGAGGTTTGGTGTTGTTTTTCAAATTTGAAGGGTTGAGACCCTTGAAGGTGAATTGATGCTTGGTAGATTGAAAGTATTTTCAAGAAGAGTTCATTGTTTTTTTTTTTAATTGAAATTAGTTTGTTATGAGTTAAAATTCACCTTGGCTCTGCATCAATGAGGAGTAGCTTAAAATACAAGAATTCATATGACATCCATATTCCTTCAAGTTAGAATCCAATTTAACAATTTAACTCATCATTTTTGGGCTTTGGGTTCAAAATAGAACCAAAATACTTAGTCATTTAAAACCATAAAATAAATTCTATTGGGTGTCAAGATCAGGTATTAACCAAGTACCATACCTATGTTAAAATAATTTCAATACAATTCCAAATTCTGGCCCTATAGTGTTCAGGAGTCAGGATCAGGATTAGGTCTTGGCTAGGCACCTAGACACATGATAGTCGGGTATTAGTGCGCGGTCTGATCCTGCAGCATGACTGGGAGTTGGGATCGGGTTGCGACTAGGGAGTGGTAATTAACCAACAAAATCGATGAAGGCTATCTTGTAGAGTTCCAATCCTAACTTCGAATCAGACTGTGGGATCGGGTTGTCATTTGAAACCAAACCCATCCAAAACGGTCAAGTGTTAGTAACCTCTCGAGTTCTGAACTTGATAAGACATCGAGAGTCAGGATTGAGGCTCCGTCATGAACCAAGTTTAAAAAATTCATAATGGGAACAGGTGAAGTTTGAGCTCTGATCCTGACAACATGTCGGGAATCGGGTTCGGGGTATTGTCAAGTCCATGTACTAATCAATGTTTTGAAGGTTTGATGTCGAAACAACTTCCGACCTTGATGGTAATGTAGGGGTCAGAAGCGAGACTTGGAAGAACACCCTAGTAGATAATTTTAACCAAAATTCATAGTATCGGTCCAACCCCAATCCTAATAGTTATGCAGGGATCGTACAAGTGGAGGAACCGACACCAAACAATAGATAAGACTAACTGTTGGTTTGATTCTTGACCCCGATGGTAATGTGGGGATCGAGAATCATTAGGCTGATGGATAATGAAGGTGTTAATAAATATAACAATATCCAAAAACATTCCTTCATGACTGGGTTATGTGTGGGATCAAGAACTTTCATTTTGTAATGATCGACACTTCAAAATTAACAATTAAACTAGTCTGACCCGAACGTAGAGCAAAACCTTGGAGAACTAGGGCACGGTGAGATGGACAATTCCCATGACCAAGAGACAAGATGACAACAAAAGAACACAAAATAAACACACAACGAACCCAACATGGGTTCAAGAGCAAAGGAAAATGTACCAAATGGTGTGAAAGAAAACACAGATCAGCAAAAAAAAGTCAAGCAAGAAAAAGAAAAACAACAAAAATAAAAATGACACGCGAGACAAGAAGCACCCATAATAGAAGCAAAAACAAGAAAAAAAAGGACAAAAAATGGAAGCAAGAACACTTACCTTCGAACACACCCAAGAATTCTGGTAGTACGTTGACAAATCGCAAAGAATTCCTCTCACCCTGGCTCTCCGTCTCTCATTCTTGTCATAAAATTGCTCAAAGTAGAATGGGCAGAAATCGAGGAATGGTAAGATTTTAAACTTGTTCGTGCATGCAAGTGGTTATGTCACTAATGGTGGGTTGGTCAGGTCTTAGGATTCGAGTGGAGTCATAAATACTAGGTACAGGAATGAAGGTAAGTGGAAGTCAGGGTTGGGGAACAAACTGAGACCGAACATTCACTAGGTGCAAAGTTCAGTTGACAACCCGCTACCCAAAACCCAACGAACAAAAAAGACAACACAGGGACCAGAATCAGGTCACGATATGAACCTAGAATTTTGAAAAGTTCAAAGTGCAAGTCATGGTCCAAAGTCCAATCCCGAAATACAAAAGGAAACGGGAACCCAGATCGGGACTCAAAAATGAACAAGAACCTTCAAAAGATGCAAAGTTTAGTCATGGTTCGAAGTTTGATCCTGACATGAACAAAGAGACGAAAGGAGTTGGAAGTCGGGATCAGGCTATGAATAGGAACAAGAACTTTGCAAAGTTCTTGGTTCCGGTTCCAGTTTGAAACCTGATCCTGACATGAACAAAACACACAAGGAAAAAGAGGGGTCAGAATTGGGACATGCACCGAAACTTATAATTCAAAAAGCAACAAGTATGAGTGCCGATACATGGTCTGAACCTGAATGAACAAAAAAAGACAAAGGCAAAATATGGGGCCTGGATCAAGACATGAACAAGAAATTGAACTTGTTGAAAAGTAACAAGTGCATATTCCTTCCTGAATCTCGAACCCGAAAAGAAAAAGAAACAAGGACTTAGGAGGAAAAAGAACAACTCCTAAGACCCAAACAAGAACACCAAGGATGAACAAACACAAGTGGGACTGATTTTGACCAAAAACAGAATGGGGTGGTTATGCAAGGCATAACAATAAGGAACATAAAATCTTCTAAGAAGGCACATAAACTTTCCTAAGAAGGCATATAAACTCACCTAAGAAGGCACATAAACTCGCATAAGAAGGAACAAAATATAAGGCCAAAACCTCAAGGGGTTCTATAAACAACGCCACTATGAAAGGTGCTTTTCAAAAAAAATAAAAAGGGGACATTTCTCAATACATGAAGGTCACACCTTACATAATATCACACATGACATCACCACCAAGAGAGGAAAAGTCATGGAATAAAAATATCACATCTTAGGGAATACTATCCATAGCATTACCATCGAAGGGAACCTCCTATGCCAAGAGAAGTCACACACTTAGTGGATATCAAGCCTGATATAACCACAAAGGATACACAACATAGATTGAGAAGGCCACACTTCCATTGATAAGGTCACACTTTATAGGATATGTATGCTATCATCACTAGAAAGGGACCATTTCTTAAATATAAGTGGGGGAATATATGCTCCCCCTTGAAGTGTTAGTGTACTTGCTATACTAGTACATTTTAAGGATATGCAAATGGATCCCTTGCTAGAAGGAATGTGTCTAACATGAGGCTACCTAACCCCTTTTCCCCCGAGTGTAGGGATAAGGATGCACCCATATAGATGATGATGTGCTTCTCTTTGAAAAATGAAATATGATTTCATAAAGCCTAGTTTATACCCCATGCATGGTAGTGAGTACGTTATGATACTACAACTACCACATGGTAGGGAGAAAAGTGAATATATGTTAATCTATCATTCAATCAAGTTTATAATTGTAAGGAACAAATACTTCCAATTTCTTCTTTAAAGAACCACACTCATCAGTAGTGTTTCCAAATATTCTATGATATATATAGTAGGATTTATTTTTTATTCTTTTATTTAGTATCTCTTTGTTCATAAATATGTGGTAGTGTAATGTATCCTAAGTTTAGAAGTGTAGCTAAATTATATTCGGTCTCAAATAGAGGATGTGGAGTAGGTAACACACATTTCTTAATAGGGCCATGAACTTTGTATGACTTGGTTGGTGGAGAAAATGTTTGATGTAGAGGTGGAGGACCTTGGTAACTTATTTATTTTGTGTCTTTAGATGGCGTTTGTTCCAAAACGAGATGGACTTCATGTTCATTCTTTATGTCACATCCTTGTTTTGTCAATATCTTGGTCATAACATTGCTCCAAGCTAATAGGTGTGTTTGTAAATTTGTTCTCATATGTCGAGATATTGGGTTATATTTTTTGCTTGTGATTGTTATTGATAGGTAATTCCATGCATATTGGTTGAGGTATGAATTACATGTCACTTTTCCTATACGATGAGGAAAACATTTCAACTGGTAGTATAGTGGGCAGTGTTGATAGTTGATATGGCTAATTAGTCCATTCCTTTTAAGGGTAAAAGACCAAATTATTCTTAGGGTTCGGAAAAGTATTGTTTATGAATTCATTCATGATGTCTTATTGCCTCAAGATATCTATGTTAAGAAGACATACGTTGGGAGATGAAGGATTGTGAATTTGATCATTTGAATTGGGGTCAGTTCCAAACACACAACTTGAAACATCCACTAAGGATTTCAAGGAAGTCAACATATTACCAAAACACTTATCCATTATGACAATTTATTATTTGTGTAATGAGGTTCAAAATGATATACAATAGTAAATTGAAAAACATAAATTAGATTTGGACAAAGGATCCTGAGAGGGTTCTATCATAAAAAATTGAGCACAAATATCTTGGACTAGGTCATCTAGGGTGATTGTGTTTGGTTGGGATTTCTACAAAATTCAAATTTTGTCTGAGTTCAATAATGCTTAAGGTTCTTTGGTCTATGTGCAGATTGGTTTGGCAATTATTATTTTTTTTAAATTATCCAATTTATGATTGTGTAATTTGAAATGCAAGTGTGCAACAATTTGCAAAATGTGCAAGTAATAAATGATATTTTTAAATGTAATTTATAGATCTAAGATGCAAGAATTGGCTAATCCTAATATGCCAAAATCTGAAAATGATGATATTGATGTAATTTTGGAACAAACAATGCAATTCTTTTTTTACTTTTTGAGCTATATGCAAGATACCTAAATGAGTGGAATGAATAATTTCAAATTTTATTTCAAATTTAAATGACCCAATGCAGATTTTGAAATGCAATTTGAATGTAGATCTGGCATAAGATGAATGAAATTGACCCTATTGCAACCTATAATTCAATATGATATGCATTTTTTTTAAAAAAATATGCTTTCTATGATGCAAAAATGAATGCCTAAATGAATAATGAAAAATAATACAATGCTAACCCTAGATATAGGATAATTTTCCTCAAATTTTAGAAGGTATATAATGTTAACATGTTAGGTTCACCAAAAAGAAATAATGGAAAAGTGAGACCCTAGGATTTTACTCTAGGGTTTAATTATTTTTTTGATGTGTTTCATTAAGAGGGTTGAGGTAGTGGGGGTTTGAAGAATTTGGATAAGATATAGGACCAAAGTTTACAACATGAAAGGTGATTCAACTTGACATTGACCAAATTTGATATGAAATCAAGGATGAAATGTAGTGAAATAAGTAACTTAATGATGCAAATTACTGTTTTGATGCAAATAAAACAAATACAAAAAGTCACAGATAAATTTAGACCATAGAAATAGATGAAGCAAGACATGGTGCACCTATGATATGAATTTGGGGCTAAAAATTGAGGACCAAGTTTCCCTTGATGACTATGTCCCAGTAGGTGGATCCTTAATCTAATTTCATAGTCCTTTGATACCATATCATAGTCTTCATTTTTTGCTTGTCACACTGTTCTATGTTTCTCTAATTGAGTTTACATTTGTTGTCAAGGTCTAGTGTTTGATTGCAACAACGAAAAATAGACCTTCAAACTTCTCCCAATATTCTTCATATCTAAAACCTACACATTCAAAGAGAAAGGAAGGGTTGTGCCATATAGGGGCTTACCTTAGTCAAACCCCATGTTAGTGTTTCCACTTCCATAATGGCAATGTCAATGAAAGATAGATAATGATAAAAGAATGATGAATCAACAAGGATCTAAAATTCACCACTCAAAAATGGCTTCCATGAAGGATTGAAGTCATACAAATCTCAAGGCTTGTTTTCTGTTGGATTGATTTACTTGAAGACCTACAAGGGTTAGATCCCACAAATAATACTATAACCTGAACATGAACAAACTCACATACACTTTGGCATGATGCTTTGATATTAAATTGTTGCAATAAATCTTTGAAATGCTTTTCTTGACTTGCTTGCAATAAGGGGGACTAAGTCACCCTAGGCGATGATATCCCATCCCTATTTTATGGTACTTGAGGTGTCGGGGATAAAATATTAAATGAATGCTTTGGATTTCTACTTACAATTTATTGGTAAATGTTAAAATGGGCCACATAATGCATAACTTTGGAAATTAGGTGTACAATTAGTTCCATGCACTTAGGAGGAAGTAAAACATAGTGTGAAATTGTCAAGGGTGACAATTTATGAGGCTACAACTAACATGATGCTTGACTGAAATAATGCCCCAACAATCCTACTAAATCTATTCTTGATTGCTTTTTAGGATGCTCAATTATGATCTCAATTGCCTTAGGATTTATTAGCATTTCAAATGGTGAAAAAAACTTGTATTTATATGCATTTCTTTAATTTATTGCAAATTAATTACCAACATCCAACAAGTAAATTCAAATTTCTAAATGCTAAAATGTCAACACTAGCGTAGTTGTATTGGGACCAAAATAGGCTGAACAAGGACTCTATCACCCTAGTCTAGATCTATTTTGGGGATTTTTGTGTAGTTGAATAACTATTAATTGATAATTCTTAATTGAAGTCTGATTTTCCAAATATGATCATAAAATGGGAAATTAAAAGCACAAACAGGTTCAAACACATAGAGGGGAGCTAACCTAGTGTGAAATTTTCAGGGGTGACAATTTATGATGCTACATAAAGAGATGACTATATATCTATATATCTATCTATATATCTATGTATCTACATTAATGATATATCTATATTTCTATATATATCTAGCTATCCATATATGACTTAAAAAATGAAATAAGACTAATTTGGCTAACTCTTAGACTGAATATACCAACATATGTATAACAATGAGATAAAGAACAAATTAAAACAAAGAGAGACTATATATCTATATATATGTTGTTCGGTCTATCTATCTATATATATGACAAAAAATTAAATAAGACAGAATTTGGCTAACTTTTAGATCGAATATACCAACATATCTATATGACTGAAACAAAGAACAAATTAAAACAAAGAGATGACTATATATCTATATATCTATATATGTGTACATCTATCTATATATCTTTTTATGTAATACATCTATCTATCTATTATATATGACTTAAAAAATTAAACAAGCCAAATTTTGGCTAAGTGTTAGACTGAATATACTAACATATGTATATGACTAAAATGAAGAACAAACAGAAAAAAAATAGATTACTATTTGTGCTTGATTCTAGGGAGAAGAAATTAAGAAATAGAAGCATAGCTAATTACTTGGTAAGATGGAAAGATCTTCACATTGAGGATGCTACATTGGAAAGTCCTGATATTTTGGAACATCCAAATTTTCATTGCTAGAGGGTAATCAATTTTGGGGAGGAGGGATTTGTAATGACCTCATTTTAACTAAATCTAGAATAATTAAACTTTAGCTCATTTTTCTTATTTTCAGTGAGCTAAGGTGAGTAGCTAGGAAGTATTATATTTAATATTTATATGGTTCCATTTTAATTCACATTTTTTGGATATTATGCCATAAAATATTAAATAATATTCTAAATATCCCAATGGAGACATTGGGGTTCTCATGAGTTCATTTCTATATTTTTCCTAATGACTACGATAGGTTTTAGTTTCCAGTTGGAAGTGTAGTGATATGATAATTTTGAATGTAGTAATTACTGTGAGTTTAAGTATCAAATTCTTTTTTTTTTCCCTCCCAAAAGAGGGAATTTTGGATGCCCAACCTAACTTGGTAACTAAAAATTTGGCTGGAGACTTAGGGTGGATCTTTTTTCAAGTTCATTCTATATTTTCACATTTTATGAACACCTTTTTTTGCAATTATCTTCCATGAAAAAAAAACATTGGATCTAGGGGGATTTATGATGAAACCCCTTTGGATCTAGAGGGTATTCTCACATAGGGAGTGCAATGGAGCTTATCGAGATTAAAGATGTAACTTTATTTTTTGGTGTGTGTGATTGTAGACATGGGTTTTATTTTTTATAATTTTTGCTATAATTTGATGCGTATTTGTCTAGAAAATCAGTTTCCAAGACATCATTCATTGGATGTATCTTTCACAAGAATATTTGGGTACAGTTTGATAGTGATCTTTGTAGTGAGATTGTCAACTTTACTAAGTAATTTTGTTGCTATTATTTTCCAGATTTATATGAGTAGTTTTAGGTGTTGTAATGATTATAATAATAGACTATTTTTTTGCAAAAATTAAAAAATATTATTATATGAGTTTCATATTGGATCATTTACATGTGTTTTATTGGTGAAAAAAGATGTGAGATTGATGTTTATGTATTCAAATTTGTGTTTACGATTAAATTTGGAATTTTTTTGATATATAGCAGTATTAGGCCTACATTATTATTATTATTTCAAATATTTTAAGTTTAAATAATATTACCATTTCTTTGGTGTAAAAATTGTCAATTTTAAGATCAATCATTGTAGGGGAAAATTGGGTGTTTGAAAGTTGACTTAAAATACATTTCTAGACTTAATTGTTGGTCAAAAATATTTTTGTGTGGACTATTACAAAAAAGCACATAAGTTTCATGTGAAACAAAATAACACAAGAAAAATAACAACATAAATTACCTCACCATTATTACGATCAAGGTGGCTCCAACAAAAGACTTACCACTCATGGGATGAAACCACCATGATGAACCTATGAGAGGGGTAAAATACAAACAAAAAATTATTGATACTAACCATGATCACACTCTATCATGAATAAAAAACAAGGGTAGGATGAGGGAATCATAAAACTTGAATTCCTACTAGAACACACTTACAAACTCTTACGACACCTAAGAAAACCCTCATAGATAGAAAAATGACTAGGGGATAACACACTTCAACTAGAAGATGCAACCTTAAATTTATAAAAGTATGAGTAGGAAAAGGGTAAATTTCACCTACAATCCACTTAAAAACAACAACAAAGCATAAGGGAAAACCTTCACAAGATATTTCCTTACTAGGAGGTACACACCCTCCACTAGCTAGAATGATGATGGGTTGCTTTCAAGAAATGACACACTTCCTAACATAAAAATGCCATAAATCCTTGATAATGGCACTTTTTGATAAAGTGACACCATGGAAAGACTCAATAAGCTAAGGGAAACAACTTTCGTACATTAATTTCCCCAAGAAATGGTTGGAAGATCTTGATGTTTGATAAAACAAGGGACAACAATGTGCAAGAGGACTATAGTGCACTTAGAGGACACTAGTACCTAGGAAGGACACTAACACACTAGATGGACAATAGCATAAGTTCACTAGTGTTCTACATTTGTATTAGAGTCTTGGACTAGCACTAGAGTCATAAAATATATTTGGGGTCCTAAAAATATGTAGCCCTTACTTGTGTTGGTGTCATATTTCCTACACTAGAATCCTAGCTAGAGAGCCCACAAAAGTGTTTTTATATAACTTAAAGACAAGAAAAACAATAAAAAAACATAAGGAAATATCCACAACACATAACAAACTCTAGAATGATAAAAATAATTAGGATACCAAAGCAATCACCAACATTTATTCTCCAAACCGACTATCCCATGAAGGAGAAAACCTAGGGAGGCCTATAAGGGACTTAAAAATGAGTCTAAAGATACTAGGGACAAGTGGGAGCATTACCAACACACCTTACTAATACTTAAACTAATGGGAGAACCAAAATGATGCCACCTTGTGGTGGATTCTCACCCACACACAACCCTTAAACTTGGGAGATGAACCTAACAAGACCACACATGGTCCAAAGCTAAAATTTATGTAATTTTTAACACAAGATATTTCTTTTAAGTCCAAATCCAAATATTCTCTATATTCATTTTATCACTTTCCAAGAAATATAAATTACATATAAAACAACATAAACTTTCAACAATCACGTCGAGATATCATGTAAAGAAAAACAGAACCTTTAACACATATGTGGGAGGTTTATATTACATAAATTAGGAGATTAAATGAGAATAAATTTCAATTACAATAGAGGAATAAAGGTCTTAAATTATACATATACATCATAATATGAAAATGATAACTAAAGGAAAGTATAGAATCTCCACTTGCATGTTTACCAAAGCTTCTACAATGATTAATCCTCCAAGAACTTTGACCCCCAATAGCCTATCCACACCATTCAAACGCATAGTGTAAGAGCTGAAGCTTAGCTTGATACCCAAGAACACCTACAAAAACAATGAAAACCTTCTACAAGAGGATATGCAATAATATGAGCTTGCTTGATATTAAGACCTCTCAAATGATGAGGTATGAAATATTATAAAGTATGATACAAATGAGTACAATCACCTTCCTTCTATAAGAAAGGTGAAAAACAAGATGCATTATGATGTTGCCATGTGTCATGATCAAACAACATGTGACAAGATGTAAACCCTAACTAACTACCTAGGGAATGACGAACTGATTTGAGATAAGTTCTAGATGATATTCTAGAAGAAATCTTATCTCCTAAATACATGGAAAGGGGGATGAACCCATTATTAATGATTTTCCTAATAATGAAACCTAGTACTTAATTAATTAAATAAAAATCCTAAGTTAAAATTATGCTAGTGTAATTAAATAATTCATTACACCAACACCCCCCCATAAGTGCAACTTAGGGAGGAAATGAAAATGCAATGATGAATGGTGGGTCTCGGCTACATGATGGCCATTTTAGGTACCCATTTACAAATGAGAATGAAATGAAACTTATCTCCCACAAATGGAGTAAAGGGGAAAACCCAATGGGAAGAAAACCCCTCTCTAAAGAGGAGATGAAATGTAGATAAGTGAGGAAGGATGGAGGACTCCATAATACCCCCCAAGTACACCATCTATCAAATAGATACAATATAATCAATAGCCCCCCATAGGATGGAAAGAGAGAGACTATGTAGCCCCCCCACAATGTGTGATTACCTACAAACATGGTGTGTGCCATAAGACAAAACATGATCCAATGTCGACAAAAAACTTGTCTCCCTTTCAGAAGAAACATAACCAAATACAAATGCAGGGATGCTTCCCATTCCAGATAGGAATTGAAGGAAGAATGAATATGGATGATGATGAAGTCTCTAAAATCTACTCATGTGTCTCCTTTGCCACTGAAGATGAAGATGCCACAATCAAATTAGATACATGCCCAATCAATGAACAAGGTGACAAATCAGGATGATGTGGAAACTGATGCTGAACAATATCTAAAGACAATGATAGTTTGATAACAGGTGTGCAATGGATGTCATCAAATAGGAGAGATATCCCCTCAAATGCGTCCTCCAAATTTGAAATGTGAGACTCCACAAACAAGGATGTAATGTTTGATAGATAGGAATCCGAATCGAAAAAAATGAGATACTTGTAATGAATCACTAGACGTGCTCAATGACTCATCACCATGAGATGAATATTCCTATTGAATAGGAATGATAGGAGCCTCAATCAATGGCTCTGCAAAAGGAATCATTGAAGGTGAAGGTACATCAATTGTCTCTAATGGAGAAGTAGAAGCATCATAACAATCCTCTTCATCCTCATCTAAATATTCAAAGTGTTACAAATATTCAAACTCCCGCATAGTATCTGCATCATAGGGTATCATGTCTGAAAGATGAAGAAGCACAAGACAATATGAAATAGGATCATCTAGGAATGGTTTAGTATCAGGATCTCCTTGTATCTCCCAAATTTTAGTCCAAAGAGTATGAGGGAAATCACAATGATGAATTCCTTTCAAAATGGAAACATCAATATGCATTGCAATGACTCCTAAGACATGATCCCTTTTGAAATTCCAAGCAAATTTCTTACTATCATTGCTAGGAGGGGAACAAGATTATACAAATGTCATAACAAATGAGGCCATCTAAGATGTTTTATGATATCATCTCTCCATTTTTTATAGTTTCCCCTTTGCAACATGATCTCCAAAATTACAAAGACAATATCCTTCAATATCAATTAGAAACTCCCAAATATGATATATATTGCAAATGAATTCTTCCCAATTAACTGATAAAACCTCTCCAAGACTCGAGATGTCCAAGTAATTAGTCAAAATGCCAAATGTGCAAAATACTTAATAAATAATACCTAGTGGTGAATCTAGAAAATGTGCATGGACATAATGATAGAGCTCTTGAATATCTTCCAAATGCATCTTAAATCATCAAAATCAGAGAAATAGGTTGAAAGTTTGATCTCGGAGGTCAAAATGGGATATCTAAATTCAAATGGATATGATTTGTACATGCAGAAAAATCTAGAAAAATGGCCTACACCACTGCGAAGTATACATAACCATCTTTCCAATGATATCTTGTTTGTAGAATTTTGATATCATAGAAAAAAGTTGTGGAAAAATGAAAAAAATAGTTGTAGTATGGAAAATCAAGTACATTGATGGCTAACTGGGCACAAAATTTAAGGATAAAATGCCACAAAAAATTAGCCCGTTGGCGCCAACCCCAAGTTTTTCATATGATTGTGGCTGTAGAATTTGCAAAAAATAAAGTGTTGCCTAGAGGGCGGCGACTGAGCGGAACTTGGTGGAAGGAGGGTGGCATCACTCAATGGTGCCATCGGCTATTGAGGATCCCCCTCGAGCTAACGATATGACAAAGAGCAAAGATTTGGGGCAGGCGGGTGGGAAGAGAGGGTTTTGAAAAAACTAGTGGTAAAAAGAATCATGTGAGAATGGGAGCACAAGCCGACAAGGAATTAAAGACTGATAAGACCATAGATCATGGACATAACAGGTACACCGACAAAAAGCTGTAGATGTCAGTGGTAGGAACAACTTTCCAATTTTAAATAAATATTTTTCCCTTGTCAACTCAGTCCGCAAAGAAGAATTATAGCCACCGATAAATATTAAAAACCCAAAAAATATTAAAGGCCACCAAATAAATATAATATGCCCTATTTTAATAGCGCAATAGAAATTTTGCAATAAGCCCTAAATAAAAGCCAATAAATATTAAAATGTAGACCATATAAAAATTTGTATTTTTCTATTCTACAAAACCATACCATGTACCTAGCGGGTCGTACAACCTATTGGGTAAAATTTATTTTCCTCATGAACAACCGGCGCTAAAATAGGGTGTATTATATATCAATTTTCATCTCTTGGGCTCTCTGGAAATGATGGTGAGGTCTGATCAAGCTCAAAGTCCACCAGAAGCTCTGCAACCTCTAGATTTTTATTTTATTCAAACCCCCATAACTTTGGCATAAAATGTCAGATTTTGGTGAAACAAAAATCAATCTTGACTTTCTCGACAATGGGAGACTCAGATATGAGCTTAGATTTCCTCCAACATGTGTCAAAAGTGACTTTCCAAGAAAACCCTAATATGGAGACAACCTCAAAAGATCACTAAGATCTTTCATCCATAGCTCAATCCTCATATTTTAGAAGGGTCTTGCAGGCCAGGCTCTGATACCATGTAATAATTGAAGATTAGCTCGACACCCAAGAACACCTACAAAAACAATGAAAACATTCTACAAGAGGATATGCAAGAATATGAGCTTGCTTGATATTAAGACCTCTCAAATGATGGGGTATAAATATGATAAGTATGATACAAACGAGTACAAGCACCTTCTTTATATAGGCAAGGTGAAAAAATGGATGCATTATGATGTTTCCATGTGTCATGATCAAACAACATGTGACAACATGTAACCCCTAACTAACTACCTAGGGAATGATGAACTGATTTGAGATAAGTTCTATATGATATTCTAGAAGGAATATTATCTCCTAAATACATGGAAAGGGGATGACCCCATTATAAATGATTTTCTCAATAATGCAACCTAGGACTTAATTAATTAAATAAAAAGCCTAAGTTAAACTTATGCTAGTGTAATTAAATAATTAATTACACCAACACCCCCCCATAAGTGCAACTTAGGGAGGAAATGAAAATGCAATGATTATGCAATGATGGATAATGGGTCCCGACTAAATAATGGCCATTTTAGGTAACCATTTACAAATGAGAATGAAATGCAACTAATACCCCAAAAATGAATAAAAGGGGAAAACCTAGTGGGAAGAAAACCCCTCAACAAAGAGGAGATGAAATGCATATAAGTGAGGAAGGATGGATAACTCCATAATACCCCTCAAGAACACCATCTATCACATAGATGCAATGCAATCAACATCCCCCCCATAGGAGGGAAAGAGAGAGACTATGTATCCCCCCACAATGTGTGATCACCTACAAACATGGTACATGCCTGAAGAAAAAACATGATCGAATGTCAAAAAACAACTTGTCTCCTTTTCGGAAGAAACAAAACCAAATACAAATGCAGGGATGCTTCCCATTCTAGATAGAAATTGAAGGAAGGAAGAATGAATATTGATGATGATGAAGTCTCTAAAATATTCTCATGTGTCTCCTTTTCCACTGAAGATGAAGATGTCGCAATCAAATTAAATACATGCCCAATCAATAAACAAGGTGACAAATTAGGATGATGTGGAAACTGATGTTGAACAATATCCAAAGACTATGATGGTTTGACAATAGGTGTGCAATGGATGTCATCAAAGAAGAGAGATATCCCCTCAAATGTGTCCTCCAAATCTGAAATGTGAGACTCCAAAAACAAGGATGTAATGTTTGATAGATATGAATCCCAATCAGGAAGACAATGAGATACTTGTAATGAATCACTAGACGTGCTCAATGACTCATCACCATGAGATGAATAGTCCTATTGAATAGGAATGATAGGAGCCTCAATCAATGACTCTGCATAAGGAATCACTGAAGGTGAAGGTACATCAACTGTCTCTAATGGAGAAGTAAGAGAATTTGAAGAATCCTCTTCATCCTCATCTAAAGATTCAAAGAATTTCAAATATTCAAACTCCTGCATAGTATTTTCATCATAGGGTATCATGTCTGAAAGATGAAGAGGCACAATACAATATGAAATATGATCATCTAGGAATGGTTGAGTATCATGATCTTCATGTATCTCCCAAATTTTAGTCCAAAGAGTATGAGGGAAATCACAATGATCAATTCCTTTCAAAATGGAAACATCAATATGCATTGCAATGACTCCTAAGACATGATCCATTTTGCAATTCCAAGCAAATTTCTTACTATCAGTGTCATGAGGGGGAACAAGATAATACAAATGTGATAACAAATGAAGCCATCTGAGATGTTTTATGATACCATCTCTCTATTGTTTATAGTTTTCCCTTTTCAACATAATCAAAGTAGGATGAAATGAAAACCCCACAATGAACTATGAATGATCTCCAAAATTACAAATAAAATATCCTTCAATATCAATTAGAAACTCCCAAATATGATATATATTGGAAATGAAGTCTTCCCAAACTAATAAAACCTCTCCAATACTCTAGATTTCCAAGTAATCAGTCAAAATTCCAAATGTGCAAAATACTGAATGAATAATACCTAGTGGTGAATCTAGAAATGTGCATGGACACAATGATAGAGCTCTTGAATATCTTCTAAACACAACTTGAATCACCAAAATCGGAGAAACGGGTTGAAAGTTTGAGCTCAGAGGTTGAAATGGTAGATCTGAATTCAAATGGCTATGATTTGTACCTACACAAAAATCTAGAAAAATGGCTTGCACCACTACAAAGTATTCAAAACCATCTTTTCAATGATATCTTGTTTATAGAATTTTGATATCGTGGAAAAAAGTTATGGAAAAATGAAAAAATAGTTTTTTATGGAAAATCAGGTACATTGATGGCTATCTAGGCACAAAATTTAAGGATAAAATGCCACAAAAAATTAGCCCCTTGGTGCTAGCCCCAGGTTCTTCATATGACCATGGCTGTAGAATTTGCAAAAAATAATGTGCCGCCTAGAGGGCGGTGACTGAGCGGACCTTAATGGAAAGAGGGTGGCATCACTCAATGGTGCCATCGGCTGTCGAGGATCCCCCTCAAGCTAACAATATGACTAGGAGCAAAGATTTGGGGCCAACGGGTAGGAAGAGTAGATCGACGATCGAGGGCTTTGAAAAAACTAGTGGTAAAAAGAATCATGCAAGAATGGGAGCACGGGATGACACAAAATTAAAGACTGATAAGACCACAGATTGTGGACATAGCAGGTACACCGACAAAAAGTTGCAGACATCAGTGGTAGGAACAACTTGCCAATTTTAAATAAATATTTTTCCCTTGTCAACTCAGTCCACAGAAAAGAATTATAGCCACCAATAAATATTAAAAACCAAAAAAAATTAAAGGTCACCAAATAAATATAATATGTCCAATTTTAATAGCCCGATAGAAATTTTTCAATAAGCCCAAAATAAAAACTGATAAATATTAAAATGTAGACCATATAAAAATTTATATATTTAATATTCTACAAAACAGTACCATGTACCTAGTGGGCCGTATGACCTGTCAGGTAAATTTTTTTGCCTCACGAACAACCGATGCCGAAATAGGGTATATTATATATCAATTTTCATCTCTCAGACTCTCTAGAAATTATGGCAAGGTTGGATTGGGCTCAAAGTCCACCAAAAGCTCTGCAACCTCCAGATGTTTTTTTTCTTTGGGCCCTCATAACTTTGGCACAAAATGTTAGATTTTGGCAAAACAAAAGTCGATCCTGACTTTCTCAACAACCTTGGACTTGGATATGAGCTCAAATTTCCTCCAACGTGTCAAAAGTGACATTCAAAGAAAACCCTAATATGGAGACAACCTAAAAAAATCACGAAAACCCTACAACCATAGCTCAATACTCAGATATGAGAAGGGTCTTACATGCCAGGCTCTGATACCATGTAAGAGCTAAAGATTAGCTCGACACCCAAGAACACCTACAAAAATAATGAAAACCTTCTACAAGAGGATATGCAAGAATATGAGCTTGCTTGATATTAAGACCTCTCAAATGATGAGGTATGAAATATGATAAAGTATGATACAAATGAGTAGAAGCACCTTCCTTATATAGGAAAGGTGAAAATAAAGATGCATTATGATGTTGCCATGTGTCATGATCAAACAACATGTGACAAGATGTAAACCCTAACTAACTACCTTGGGAATGATGAATTGATTTGAAATAAGTTCTAGATGATATTCTAGAAGGAATCTTATCTCCTAAGTACATAGAAAGGGGGATCAACCCATTATTAATAATTTTCCTAATAATGCAACCTAGGAATTAATTAATTAAATAAAAAACCTAAGTTCAAATTATGCTAGTGTAATTAAATAATTAATTACACCAACACCCCCTATAAGTGCAACTTAGGGAGGAAATTAAAATGCAATAATTATGCAATGATGGATGATGGGTCTCGGCTACATGATGGCCATTTTAGGTACCCATTTACAAATGAGAATGAAATGCAACTAATCTCCCACAAATAGAGAAAAGGGGAAAACCCAGTGGGAACAAAACCCCTCTCCAAAAAGGAGATGAAATGCAGATAAGTGAGGAAGGATGGAGGACTCCATAATACCCACAAGTACACCATTCGTCACATAGATACAATACAATCAATAGCCCCCCATAGGAGGGAAAGAGAGAGACTATGTAGCCCCCCACAATGTGTGATCACCTGCAAACATGGTAAGTGCCTGAAGACAAAACATGATCAAATGTTGATAAAAAAATTGTCTCCCTTTTGGAAGAAACAAAATCAAATACAAATGTAGGGATGCTTCACATTCTAGATAGGAATTGAAGGAAGGAAGAATGAATATGGATGATGATGAAGTATCTGAAATCTACTAATGTGTCTCCTTTGCCACAGAAGATGAATATGCCACAATAAAATTAGATACATTCCCAATCAATGAACAATGTGACAAATCAAGATGATGTGGAAACTGATGCTGAACAACATCCAAAGACCATGATGGTTTGACAATAGGTGTGCAATGGCTGTTATCAAATAGGAGAGATATCCCTTGAAACATGTCCTTAAAATCTAAAATGTGAGACTCCACAAACAAGGATGCAATGTTTGATAGATAAGAATCCCAATCAGGAAGACAATGAGATACTTGTAATGAATCACTGGACGTTCTCAATGACTCATCACCATGAGATCAATAGTCTTGTTGAATAGGAATGGTAGGAGCCTCAATTAATAGCTTTGCACAAGGAATCACTAAAGGTGAAGGTACATCAAATGTCTCTAATGGAGAAGCAGGAGCATCTGAAGAATCCTCTTCATCCTCATCTAAAGATTCAAAGTATTCCAAATATTCAAACTCCCACATAGTATCTGCATCATAGGGTATTTTTTCTAAAAGATTAAGAGGCACAATAAAATATAAAATAGGATCATTTGGGAATGGTTGAGTATTAGGATATCCATGTATCTCCCAAATTTTAGTCTAAAGAGTATGAGTGCAATCACAATGATCAATTCCTTTCAAAATGACAACATCAATATGCATTGCAATGTCTCCTAAGACATAATCCATTTTGCAATTCCAAGAAAATTTCTTACTATATGTGCCATGAGGGGGAACAAGATTATACAAATTTGGCAACAAATGAAGCCATCTAAGATGTTTTATGATACAATCTCTCCATTTTTTATAGTTTCCCATTTTCAGCATAATCAAAGTAGGATGAAATGAAAACCCCATAATGAACTATGAATGATCTCCAAAATTACAAAGACAGTATCCTTCAATATCAATTAGAAACTCCCAAATATGATATATACTACAAATGAAGTCTTCCCAAACTGATGAAATCTCTCTAGGACTTAGGATGTCCAAGTAATCAGTCAAAATGAAAAATGTGCAAAATACTGAATAAATAATACCTGGTGTTGAATCTAGAAAATGTGCATGGACACAATGATAGAGCTCTTGAATATCTTCCAAATGCAACTTGAATCACCAAAATCAGAGATGTGGGCTGAAAGTTATGAGCTCAAAGGTCAAAATGAGAGATCTAACTTCAAATTGCTATGATTTGTTCCTGTAGAAAAATCTAGAAAAATGGCCTACACCACTATGAAGTATGTAGAACCAGCTATTCGACAATATCTCATTTGCAAAATTTCAATATTGTGGCAAAAAGTTATGGAAAAATGAAAAGAATAGCTATATTATGGTAAATTAGGTACATTGATGGTTAACCAGGCACAAAATTTAAGGATAAAATGGCACAAAAAATTAGCCCCTTGGCACTAGCCCTAGGTTCTTCAGATGACCGCAACTATAGAATTTGCAAAAAATAGAGCGTCGCCTAGAGGGTGGTGGCTAAGCGAACCACGGTGTAAGGAGGGTGGCATTGCTCAATGGCACCACCAACTGTCAAGGAGCCCCTTCGAGCTAACAATATGACTAGGAGAAGAGATTTGGGTCCGGTTGGTAGGAAGAGTAGACCGGCAATCGAAGGTTTTGAAAAAATTGGTGGTAAAAAAAATCACGCGAGAATGGGAGCATGGGCCGACAGGGAATTAAAGAATGATAAGCCCATAGATTATGGACATAGTAGGTAAGCCAACATAAAGCTATAGACGTTAGTGGTAGGAACAACTTTCCAATTTTAAATAAATATTTTTCCCTTGTCAACTAAGTCCACAAAAAAGAATTATAGCTACTGATAAATATTAAAGGCCACCAAATAAATATAATATGCTTGATTTTAATATCCTGATAGAAATTTTGCAATAAGACCAAAAAAAAAGCTAATGAATATTAAAATGCAGACCATATAAAAATTTATATTTTTTTATTCTGCAAAATCATACCATGTACCTAGTGGGTCGTACGACCTGCCGGGTAAATTTTTTTTTGCCTCATGAACAATTGACGTCAAAATAGGGCATATTATATATCAATTTTCATCTCTTAGGCTCTTTGGAAATGATGACGAAGTCCAATTGGCCTCAAAGTGCACCAGAAGCTCTACAACCTCCATATTTTGATTTTCTTCAAACCCTCATAACTTTGGCATAAAATGTCATTTTTGGCAAAACAAAAGTCAATCATGACTTTCTCGATAGCCTTGGACTTGGATGTGAGCTCATATTTTCTCCAACACGCATTGAATTGACCTTCCAAGAAAACCCTAATATGGATACAACCTCAAAAAATCACCAAGATCTTACAACCATAGCTCAATCCTTAGATTTGAGAAGGGTCTTGCAGGCCAGGCTTTGATACCATGTAAGAGTTGAAGATTAGCTTGACACCCAAGAACACCTACACAAATAATGAAAACCTTCTACTAGAGGATATGCAAGAATATGAGCTTGCTTGATATTAAGGCCTCTCAAATGATGAGGTATGAAATATGATAAAGTATGTGTTGACGTGTGTCTTGGCACAACAACATGCAAACAAAATATTTCTACTCTGTTTCTCCTGAAAGAGAAAGATGATCACATGGATATCTCAGCTCCCAAGGTCTTTGTAGTTGGTTCTCAACTGTGCTCAATTGGTCAATGTAACAATAATATTCAAGGGGCCTGCTGGTGTTGAGCTTCTAGATTGTTCTACAATCAAGCATGAAATAAAACCTAATTTAACTGGGGTTTTTAAAGAAACAACAAAAGATATATCAAAGCTTTGGAACAGAAGAGAATGGAAATTCTTCTAACTTAACTAGACTTGCTACCTTTCAAGGGGTTTGTTAACTAAAACTACAGAACAAAGTAAACTTGTGATTGACACACAACCTCTTTCATTCACAGTGCTAATTCAAATAATGGATTTTAAGTTACCATTTAAATAAAACATAAAATAAGACTTCAATCCATGAAAGGTTCTCAAATCAAATTATTAACTTAAAACAAATATCATCCTGGAACACAATATGAAGTAGATTAAATTTGATTGGTTCTACTGCTAGTGAAACAAATAAGCAATATTTACAAAGCTGGCACAATCACCAGCATATAGAGAATCTATGACTCCAAATTGTTTCCATTCACACTAAGAGAACTTGGAAAATACATTATAGTTTGTATTGAATCTAACTGCTAAAAAAGAAGACAAAAGGAGCTCCCATTACTAGGAATCAGGATGCAACTCTATCTCCTTTTGTTAATTAACTAACTCTTAGATTTTCTTCTAACTATCTGTTCTAACACTATATCTTCTCTTTTTCTTCCTTCTTTTTCTCTACCTCTAACTGTCTAACCTTTACAAAGAGGCCAGAATGGCATATATATAGAATGTTAAAAGGAATGCATTGGCTACTACTTTAGGTTTTTTTTTTTTCTACAAAATATCTATTGACTGCAGGAGGGTTGGCCCTCAGATCTTTCTAAGGAGAGTGAAAATTGCATTCAATGTGAAACCCTACTGTCCATGCTGATGACAGCTTGTTCTGGGAATGATCTATAGATCTTTTGCGGCTGTAGCATTAACTCTTCTGTCTCTCTATCCATCTTTGAACTCCTTCACAGAGCTACCTTGAATGCTCTGAAGTATCACCATTAATATTGGCCTGCCTCTGCTAGTGATCACTACAGCTGTCCCTGTGAGTCATAGTTGTTTCTTTCCTTTGGCCTTCCTCATGTTCTGGACCTCTCTGCATGCTGACCACCCTCTGGAAACAGCATCGTGCCTCCCTTCAGATTTGAACATTTCGCCTGAGCCAATCCATTACCTTTGGATCTCAGAAGGAATCCAAAATCTAAACCATTCCATGCAAATCCATCCATTTTTCAATCTGAGAAGAGAGGGTTTGAGAGGGAGAGAGATTTTAAAAAATGATTGAAAAGAGAAGACCAAGACTCAAGTATTTTTCTTTATGCCTTTTTCATTTCTATTTTCATTTTCACTTATTTTATTTCTTCGTTTTTTTTTTAATTTCTCGTATTGCAAAATAAAACTTTCCAATTGAACTAAATGTCTATTTCATTCATTTTTCAAATGCAATTAAAATAATACCATTCAATATTTTCCAAAACAATTCAAATAATTTAATCAATTTTTCTGAAGCCACTCATTTTTTTTTAATAACAGTTTAACTAATTGCAATTATTTAAATAACATTCCTAATGGAAATTAAATAATGTTTCTAAATTTTTTTCTTTCCCAATTTCTTGATTCTCAATGCATTAGGCACTATTCACACGTAAAATTTTATTTTTAAAAATACAATTACATGCAAATGGGAAATAAAAAACCATAATAAAATGACACATTTATGGGTTTTTCACAACACATAGATACATGAACCACCACTAGTTCAAATCTAAAAATACGAATAAACATGGCCCATATCACACTTAGTTGAGTTCAACAGTGACTACCAATGTTCACATAAGCCCAAAGTAGCATCTTTGATATAACCACTGTTAAGCAGTAACTCAGACTTACATATTAGGTGGAGAAATAACCTTGTACATATACCCACTCAATGCACATGTCAAGTATACTTGCTTAATATATAATAGCCAAAGCACATAAAAATAATCTAATGGGATTCAACTCATATAAATGTTAAATGAAAATACTGTTGCAAGAATGGAAAAAGGAATGAAGGTGTTGTCATTGATGACAACTGGTCAATTGGTTATCTACTAGTTGTTGTTGGATATATATGTTGAGGATATTGAGAAAACTATATTAAAGGAAGTTTACATGTATTTAGTTGTTGCTCAGGATGATGATCCAGTATTTTCCCGTATGTTCGTGTAGTTCAGATATGTTGGTCATGGTTGCTGAAGGTTTCTATATCCAAATGTTTGGCTATTGGTTCATTATGAAGTTCAAGTTGTGTTCACCAGTTGTGAACTGTTGGCATATGGCTTCTAGTGTTGTCATTGATGGAAACCTAAGTCATTGATCCAGTCTACACTTTAGTATATGTCCATATCAGGAGATAAAGTAAAGAACATGGTATCCCATTGAAGTTGAGTTTGTCGATCCATATGCATTACCAAATTATCAGTTTGGGTTGTGGATCTCAGGGAAGGTCATTGGGTATCTGGAATATCTTATTCTTGAGTTTTGTGTCGTCGCATCAATTGGTGTATGAGTTAGGAGATCTAGTTGATTGATTTTATGTTTAACGGTGCTAGAAGGCCGACTAAGTGAATGTGACGTGTTGCAGATGTTTGAGGCAAAATTGTTTGAAGTATTTTTGGGTTTGAGGATTTTGTTTTGGGTCCTCACTATGCTGTGGCTGACTTTGGCTAATACACATTGAAAAATTATTTGAGATTTGAGCTGATAGTTTGTAAATATTTTATATTTTGTTGGAGCCAACTTGAAGCGATTAAATCCGTAGTAGCGGATATATATAAGCAATCATTTATATCATTTTGGGGTGTGAATTGAGTGTACAAAGTATGTTGCAAAATTCAGAAGGATAGTAGAGTGACTATGCACTGTTTCTCTTATGCATAAAAGGATTTGTGCTATGAATGAAAGTAGACAGATCAACAAAGAAGAATCAAACAAGCAGATCAAGAATGCGATTGATGAGCTTAACTAGAACTGTAAGCAGGAATTACTAGATTCTAATCTCCCAATTCAAATCTTCTGGATGTGATTCAAATCCTTGTAAGACAGTGAGTCTTCTTTTTGTATATGAGTAGTGAGCTCTAGGCAGTGTGCCTGAATACTTGTGCATTCCTCATTTGTAAACAACTTATATTTGAGTACTCAAATTGTGGATTGACCTCCACCGTGGTTTTTATCTTAACAGGGTTTCCGCGTAAAAATCCTTGTGTTACGATTTTGTGGATGATTGCTTTATGTTCTTGCATCTTTCTTTTGGTTCAATGTTGTAAGTGGTTTAAAGATCAAATTAATAAAGTTAAATTTTGCAAAACACTGATTCACCCCCCCTCTCAGTGTTCCCTGATTCCAACAATTGGTATCAAAGCCTAGTTCCTCAGAAGAATTTTAATAGCTTGAGGTGGATCTTGGAATGTAATGGACTCTGGTAGTCTTCAATAGCAAATTTTGGTGGTACTTGATGATCTTGATCAGTCCAAAGCAAAAGTTCAGGAATTGAATGCAAGTCTTAAGGATGCTGAGAAATTCATTCAGACATTAAGGGATTAGATTATTAAATCTAGGGAGAAGAGAAAGGATCTTTATGACTAGATTAAGCAAAAATACATCAAAAGCATGGATGATGTTCACCTGAATCAAACCTTGAAGGAAATAACTGAAGAATGTGAAAAACTTGCCAGAGACAATGCTACCCTAAAGCATAAGATGGAATCTATGGTGATGAAGTTGACTAAGGAGATTGAAGAGAGAAAGAAGAATCAGGAGAATCTTTCTCAGTCCTTAAAATAAAGATCTAATGAATGCAACAGAATTAATGGAGGATTCATTTAGTTGGAGATTGAACTGCAACAATCTAGAAACAATGAAGAAGAGTTTTAAAGACAAATTATTATTCTCAGGGATGAACTTGCTACTGCAAATGAATACAAGGAGAAGTTCAAGATTAGCTTAGTTAAGCCTGATGAGCTGACTCAAGGTCAGAAGAATGGAAATGACTTGCGAGGTCTTGGATATGAGAAAGGAGAAAGTTTCAGATTTGGACAAAGGAATTTCAAGCAAGGAAATCAGATTAACAAAGCAAAAAGGCATCCGACAAGACAACCTAATGCTCAAAAGTTTAATGGATACCATTTTTCTTGCAATAAATTTTGTCATATGGCTACTCAATGTAGAAGTAAAATGAAATCAAGTGATCCATCATTCTCCAGTCAATGTTTCAATTACAATAAGTTTGGTCATAAGTTAATTGAATGCAGAAATATGTCAAACAACTCTATCAATAGAAGGAATGGTAAATGCTATACCTGTGGAAGATTTGGGCATATTGCTAACCAGTGCAAATAAAGAAGAAATCAATGGAATGACTGGTCTGGATAAGGAAATTTTGTGTGTTACAATTGCAACAAATACGGTCACATTGCAAGATTTTGTAGAAACAAAATTATGGATAGAAGAGGTCTAGAATACAAAGGAAAAAATATATAGAAAGATGATAAAGGGAAATGGAAAGTGATTGTGGATGAAATAAGAGATCAAATGAAGAAGACATGAGTAAGAAAGAGAAATTCTGATGTAGGAAATGGTTCCATACTAGAATCTGGTGCTGGTAATTCCTTTGGGAATTAATTTCAGGCCATTGGCCTAGGGGGAGTTTTTCAAGAAAATCCTTTTTCCCCTTATCGGTAGTTGGTGCCAAAATGCAGCAAATTGTCAACAGTTGTATTAATAATTTATAGATGCATTTTAAAACACTTGTAGAGAAATTCAAGAAATTGAAGGTCTGCAAAAGAATTTTTCTCGCTGACTAAGAAAATAGGGTATCCAAAACACCTAGGGAAAAAGCATTTAATACAACAAAAGGTTAGGTGTGTGAGTTATAACAAGCAAGTTGGAACCCTCATTTTCCACTTTATATCAAAGAAAACAAGGAGAGCACTCTGCAACAAAATTTCCAAAGAGTGAAGATAATTGAGCACGAAACTCTAATCCATTAGGTACTTCAGTTGTATTGAGAAATTTTTGTTTAATTTGGTGTGCAGTTGAATAACTTCTTTGGTAGAATCAAGAAATGAGTACATAAGGTAAAATGGAACAAATCAAAGGAATGATAAACCTAGATGATATAGCAATGAGAAGATTAGAGTTGTAAGAAACATGTCGCTTGATGAATTGAAATGGCTGAAAGAAGCAAAACACAAAAGCTTGGATATTTGGAGTGAATTTCCCTATTTTGAAAACACATAAATCATTGAGTTTATTTTGGACAAATTGAATGGCGATAGTCTAACTCTAGATAAACCTTACCATATCTTGAAAGAAGTGATTGGAACTATAACTGGGTTATGCAAAGTTGGGGATGTGTCGAGAAGGAATTCAATCCAAAGTAAAGAAGTCAAAACCCTAACTGGAGTAACTGGAGATCAAAGGGAATTAATAATCTCAACAATCAGAGATTCAGTGACAAGGTACATTGCACATGGAGTATCTTACAAAATATTTTTTAGAAACATAGAAGGTGCAACTTCAGTAGGTGTTCTTTACATTTCACACAAGTTGATAATGGAAGATCAGGATTTTGACCTTCGTGGATTATTGAAAGATCAACTGATGGAGAACGTACAATTGACAAAGATGACAGATTAACCTTTCAAAATATGAAACTTTCTTTAAAGGTTTTCTAGGAAAGTTTGGCTCAATTGGTATTTCCATTCCATAATCCCTCATCAAGATTATCAATCAGACATCTAAAAACAACAACATGATCATAATCACCGAGATTGCAGTAGAAGCATGGAAGAAGTTTCTTCCGGAGATGAAGGAAAAATACAAAATAATTTTCTAACACAAGTAGCGGCTGTATTTCTTCAAAATTTTGAACTATTTTTTGAATAAGCAAGTTTTTTTTTGGCTTCACTCCAAAAGGGAATACTGTAGGAAAATATTTTTGTCATTGATGTCAAATGGGGAGAGAGAGTAGTGAAAAAATTCCTTATCAAATTCAGGGGGAGTTGTGTCAGCTATGACTTTTTGAAGTCTTGAAGGATTGCAGTATATTAGTTCTGACACTTAGTAATTTTTCACTAAGTGTTGCCATCAATGCCAAAGGGGGAGATTGTTGGAATATGGCTTCTGGTGTTGTCATTGATGGCAACCTAAGTCATTGATCTGGTCCACACTTTAGTAGCTGTCCATACCGGGAGACAGAGTAAAGAATAGGGTATCCGAATGAAGTTGAGTTTGTTGATCCATATGCATTACTAGATTATTAGTTTTGGTTGTGGATCTCTAGGAAGGTCATTGGGTATTGGGAATATCTTATTCTCAATTTTTGTGTTGTTGCATCAATTGGTGTACGAGTTAGGAGATCCAGTTGATTGATTTTTTGTTTAACAGTGCTAGAAGGCCGACTAAGTGAATGTGGCATGTTGCAGATGTTTGAGTAAAAATTGTTTGAAGTATTTTAGGTTTTGAGAATTTTTTTGGGTCCTCGCTATGCTGTGGCTGACTTTGGTTGATGTGCATTGAAAATTATTTGAGATCTAAGCCAAAATTTTGTAAATATTTTATATATTGTTGGATCCGACTTGAAGCGATCAAATCCTTAGTAGCAAATATATATAACCAATCATTTATATTATTTTGGGGTGTGAATTGAGTGTGTGAAGTATGTTGCGAAATTCAAAAGGATAGTAGAGTGACTATACATAGTTACTCTTGTGCATAAAAGGATTTGTGATGCGAATGAAAGCAAACAGAGCAACATGGTTGAATTAGGCAAGCAGATCAAGAATGCAACTAATGAGCTTAATCAAAACTATAATTAGTCATTAGCAGATGCTAATCTCTCATTTCAAATCTTCTGGATGTAATTCAAATCCTTGTAAGATAGTGAGTCTTATTTTTGTATCTAAGCAGTGAGCTCTAGGTAGTGTGCCTGAATGCATGTGCATTCCCCATTTGTAAAACACTTATATTTGAGTACTCAATTTGTGGATTGACCTCCACCATGGTTTTTCCCCTAACAAGGTTTCCACGTAAAAATCCTTGTGTTATGATGTTGTGGATGATTTATTTATGTGCTTGCATCTTTCTTTTGGTTCAATGTTGTAAGTGGTTTAAAGATCAAATTAATAAAGTTAAATTTTGCAAAACACTGATTCACCCCCCCTCTCAGTGTTCCTTGATTCCAATAGTGAACTATTTTTTTTTGTTTTCTGGTTGAGGTCTAGGACAAAAGTTTCTGGTTCGGATTTCTCTTTGATGAAGTCTTTTGACTTGCAGTTCTAGAGTTAAGATGTTCTGATTGCATTGAAGATATTTTTTGTTTTTGAAAGTTTTGAGCTTAATTGTTTTATGTGTTTTACACTGGTTTCTCTGACTGTGTGTTAAGCACTATCTTCGAAGTTAATGAAGCATGTTGGATCTATTTTGGGTCCCGATGAAGCATGTGTTTGGGTTTCCCTCATTCTAATTCCACCCTAGGATGTTTCGATGCTGACCTAATTTGAATTTGAAGTTGGATGGATGACTTTGTATCTTTTTCAAGGTTGGAGATAGTATAAATACAAGATGAGCTATTAATGATAAATATAGTAAAGACAAGAAGGAAGATAAGTGAAAAAGTAGACATGATATTGATGCTATTCAAAAAGTGTGTGTGGCTGACCATTGCAAAGCTTAAAGCTGAGTTACCGGATGCAGTGAGAAGAAGGTGAACTCTATCATTCATGCAAGTTGATCAAGTGAATGTGGTAGAATCCTTTGTTGCATTGGGATTGTTTTCTCTCTATAACAATTCTTCTTTGTATCTCTGCGGCAGTGAGCCCTCCGAGTTGTATCCCTTTTGGATAGTGAGTCCTTGTTCCAGACAGTGAGTCCTTATTTTAGGCAGTGATCCTTTTTGTAATCAGTTTTGATATTCTCTATAGTGTGAGTTAATCCTCATCGCGGTTTTTCCCTCATTGGATTTTCCATGTAAATCAGGTGTTGTTATGTTTATGTGTTGGATTTGAGTTTCTGCATTGGCATTTAAAGATTAATCATTTAATTAGTTTTAAGTATTAGTTCTGATAATTAATTTGAAGGTTAAAATCTGTGACAATTGATTCACCCCCCTCTTAGTTGTCCTATTCAACAAATACATATATTTATATAATGAAATAAATCATTATGATAACCAAACAACATAATACATGCATCTCAAGGAAGACAACATTAATAAAAATACATCAACTCCTCACAAGGCACTTGGCTCAATTTCATGCATAGATCTCAGTGAAATGAAAATAATAGTGAAACAAAGTCTATAAATGAAAATTATGAAGCCGAAACACCAATAAGCACTCAAATAAACAAGTAGCAACATAACTTATACATCCCCTAATACATAGTAAAAAATAATATCGAAACCAAGATATCTCAAGGCAAAAAATGGGAGGGCATTATATTTTGTTCTTTGTAATGCTTCTAGAATGAGAGAATGTGAGAGATATGAGAGATGAAGAAAAATGGATGCAAATGAATGGCTTTAAATACAAGCACATAAAACCAAATTATACAAAAGTGCATTTAAATGGCTCACAATGACTAGTAGAATGGTAATGAGTTGGCTAAATTTAATTTTAAATTTTGAAGTTTTATGGATCAAGTCTATGACTATGGTTTGAATTCACATTTACCATCTGCAACCTTCGGCTCACTGCCTCCAAAAACTTCTCGCACTAAAATGTAGCCACCTTCTACTCATTGCTTTTGGTAGTCTTAAGCATTCTTTCTCACACTCTGATCTCAACACATAATCACACATACATCATTCCATGCTACACAACTCTCCAAAAACTTAACCTTGCATATATACCATCTACAACCTTGAATAACCTTCTCTAGGTTGACTTCAATGAAACGTATGCACCTCAAATGTGCAACCACCAAATAGGTCAATACCAAACATTTCTGTAGTGGAAACAAGTGAGGGATGACTAGACCAAGCATTAACCAAGACCCAAATATACACTGAAATACTACACTAGGCTTCCAAAAATAGTGAATTTTGTCCATAAACATCACTAACACCCCAGGTCAGCCAAACCAACATTAACTCTATCAATCAACCAAATTAATACTTCACCAAGGCTGAAAACATCTTTCAGACCATGTAGCAACATTACATAACACCTTGGAATATTCCAACATATAAAAAATATTCAAAACCATTGGAGCAAGCATATGAAACTGAGAATATTATTATCTTATGCAACGAGTCAAACTACATTGAGAAACAACTCAAGATCTAACATTGTGGAACAACTAAACACCAAACAAACCAATGTAAGGTAGGTACGAAAATATTATAACATTCCAAAATCTGCAAGAGAAGAAACTTTAGCACAAAGAAATGCAGAGCGATTCCATTTCTCCTAGACATCCCTCTTCATAAGCCAGAGACAATCCAACACATTGTCAAACATATCTTCTACAGCCGCATGATCCAGAACTTGAAACTTTGGATATAACACCTTCAAAGACCTCTTCTTATCACTTTCAAACTACATAAGAACATCCTCAATAATGAAGAAATGTGGAGAAGAATACAAAACACTTCCTTGTCACCTTATACAATCTTTATGCAAATTTTCTCAAAAGCACTTGGAAACCAAGTGACCTTGCTGCATCTACAACACCTTCTCAAAATATCCATACCAAAGGTTGACATCAATGAAAAAAGTAATGAAAACATAGTGCAACAATCTCCCCCTTTGTCATTGATGGCAATGTCTAATGAATAACCATCAACAAAAAAAACTTTGTATCTTCAATACTCAAGCAACTCTCCCCCTTACTTGAATGTTTATTTCCCTATGTTTTTTTGACTTCTCTCTCCCCCTTTGACATCAATTGCAAAGGGAAACACCTGCACACTTCACTTCAGGTACAAAATGTGCTCCCCTTGACTGCACCAGCTAAAAACACCACTACCTGCTCCCCTTGAGAGGTAGCCTTCATTAGTCTAGGACAAATAATACATCTTGAATTGCTCCCTTGGATAAGTGCACAATCTTATGCATCTAGTTAAAAGAAGGATGGGAAATAACTGCTAGCTTATGTTTAAGATACTCAAATGTATCTTTTGGAAGATCCTTTGTGAAAATATTTGCTATCTGATCCTTTGTAGGTACATATTCTAACTTCACTTCCTTATCAATAACTTTCTCTTTGAGAAAGTGATACTAGATAGAGATATTCTTTATTCTTTCAAGAATGTAGTAGAATATTTTTTGATATGTTGATAGCACTTGTGTTATCATACAAGATAGGAATAGTTTCATCATATGATATTTTGATATCCTTCAATTTCTACTTCATCCATATCACATGTGTACATCAAGATGATGCAACAACATATTGTCTCTACAATAGATAATGATATTGAATCCTACTTCTTACTTATCCAAGAAACTAGCTTCTTTCCAAGTAAGAAAGCACCTCCACTTGTACTTATTGTGTCATCTACACACATTTACCAATTTGCATTTCTATAAGCACTCAAAAATAAATTATTATCCTTAGAATACCATAGGCCATAATTTGAAGTGCCCTTCAAATATCTAAATATCCTTTTAACTGCTACCAAATGAGACTCTCTAGGATCTTCTTGAAATCTCGCCACAAGACATACTGCATGCATAATATCAGGTCTAGTTGCAGTTAGATATACTAATCCACCAATCATGGATCTATACTTAGTTTGATTTATCCTAGGAGATTCATATTTTTTTCTTAATTTAAAACTAGTAACCATGGAAGTACATGCTGGTTTAGAATCATCCATCCCAAACTTCCTTAACATTACCTTGACATATTTTGATTGTGAAATGAATATACCTTTTTTTTCATTGACTAATTTGTAGCCCAAGGAAGAAAGTCATCTCCCCAAGAATTAGCATTTCAAACTCACTTTGCATCTCCTCTGAAAACTTTTTCCACATGGTCTCAATTCTTTTGAATATTGTAACATCAATATACACATCCACAATCAAGATTTGATCTTTCTCAATTTTGAAGTAAAGGTTGTTGTTTGCGGTACCCTTTTTGCATCCTTGTTGTAGTAACTATATGTCCAATCTTGTATACCAGGCTCTAGGAGCCTGTTTGAGCCCATATAATACCTTCTTCAACCTGCAGACCATATCAAGATCTTCTGATAACTAAAAACATTATAGTTGTTCAATGTACACTTCTTCTTCTAACTCACCATTCAAAAATGTGGGCTTAACATCCATATGATATACCTTGAAGTCTTTATGTACTGCAAAATCCAAAAACATCCTAATAGCCTCCATTATTTCTACTAGAGAAAATGTATCCTCAAAATATATTGCTTCTACTTATGACTAGCCTTTACACACAAGCCTAGCCTTGTTTTTGATAACTTCTCCATCTTCATTTAACTTATTCCTAAAAACACATTTAGTCCTATCACATTCTCATTTGTTGATCTTGGGACCAATTCCCATGTCTAATTCTTCATAATCTACCTCAATTCTTCTTCCATAGAATTGATCTAATTTTCATTGATGCATGCTTCAATAACTGTTTTAGGTTCTATTTTAGAAAGTAAACAAAAATTTATCGATTCCTCTACCGTAGCAAGTTTTCTTCTTGTTAGCACACCTTTTCTCTTTTCTCCAATTATGTGATCCTCATAATGGTTTTATTGCACATACTTAGGAGTCTTAGGGATATTTTTTGGATCTTCTTCCTCATCCACTAGCATCTATTTTTCTTCTTATTTTCAAAGGGGTTCATCAAATTCATATCCTTCTATCAACACTGAGCTCTAATGTGATTCTTCATCCACTTTGACACTTGCACTTTTAATTATCTCTTAGACACACAAGACAACTAAGAGGGGGGATGAATTAGTTGTGCATTAAAACCTTCAAACCCTTATGAATTATTAGCATGAATGTAAATAGATGAAACAAAAACACATCTACAATAATTCACAATAGAACACCATATTTTATGTAGAAAACCCTAATAGGGAAAAACCACAAAGAGGGTTAGCTCACTATATGAATATCAATTCCAATTACAAAATTCTCATTACCTGGAGGAATCATTGTCCAAAAGAAAGAAAGGCTCACTGCTAAGGGCTCACTACCCAGGAAGATCACTTCTTCCATATTACAAAGAGAATAGAAAAAAACTATTACAAAGAGGCTCACTACCTCAGAGAAATAGGAGAAACCACCACAACCATCCAAAACCTTCAGCTCACTACCTTCGACAACTTTAGGCACGCTGAAATGTAGACACCTTCTACTCATTGCTTCTGATAGTATTAGGTGTTCTTGATCACACTCAAATTACAACACATGATCACATATGCTTCATATTGCACCACTCTTCATATCACACAATTCTCCAACAATTTACCTTGCATATATACCTTCCACAACCATAAATAACCTTCTCCAAGTTGGCTTCAATGAAACTTATGTACCTCAAACATGCAACCACCAAATAGGTTGGCACAAACACTTCCATGGTGGAAATAAGTGAATGTAGACCACACCAAGGGTTAACTAGGACCCAAATATACACCAACATGCTACACCAAGCTTCCACAAACCATGAATCACATCCACAAATGGCATGAAGACACAAGGTTAGCCAAACTAGCATTAACACTATCAAGTAACCAATTTCACACTTCACTAGGTCTAAAAAAATCATGCAAACCACATAGAAAAATCACACAACATCCTATAATATTCCAACACCAACATAATATTCAAAAATAATAGTGCAAACACATATAAAACCAAGAATACTATCATCCTGTGCAACTAGTCAAACTACCATTGAGATACAACTCATGGACCAAGCTTGTGAACCAACTAAACACCAAACCATCCAAGAGAATATATCTTAGAAGCATTATTAGCACATTCCCAAACCTGCAAGACATGAAAATTTAGCATGAAGAAATGCAAAGCAATTCCATTTATCCTAGATATCCTTCTTCACAAACTAGAGACAATTCAACACACTTTCAAACATATCTTTTATTGTCGCACGATATAAAATATGAAACTATGGAGATAACACCTTTGAAGACTATTGATCATAATATCCAAACCACATAGGAACATATTCAAGCATGAAGAAATGTGGAGCACAATATAAAATACATCCCTGACACCTTGTATACTCTTTATACATTTATTTATCAAAATCACTTGGAAACGAAGTGACCATGTTGCATCTGCAACAACTGATCAACACCAAAACCACCTTCTCATCAACACCATAGTAGAGGTTGACATCAATGACAATGATAATGACAACATAGTGCAACAACCCCCCCTTTTCCATTGATGGCAACACATGTTGAAAAACCATCAACAAAAAATAAAGTCTGCATCTCCAAGACTCAAGTAACTCTCCCCCTAACTTGAACATTTCTTTCCCCATGTTTTTCAGACTTCTCTATCCACTTCTCTCTCCCTTGCTTAAACATTTATTCCCCTTTGTTTTTTAGACTTGTCTCTCCCCCTTTAACATCAATGGCAAAGAGAAACACTTGCATAATTCACTTCTCTCTCTCCCACTTTTGGGCACAAGATATGCTCCCCCTGATAATACCAACCAAAGATGCCACTACCTACTCCCCCTAACATGTAGCCTTCATTAGTCTAGAACAAAGAATACTTATTGAATTTCTCCCTTGGATAGATGCACCATCTTATGCATCTATTTGAAAGAAAGGGGGCAATAACCCATAGCTTATGTTTGAGATACTCAAATGTATCTTTTGGAAGAGCCTTTATGAAAATGTGTGCTATTTGATCCTTTGTAGGTACATACTCCAAATTTACTTCATTATTAGCAACTTTCTCTCTTAGAAAGTGATACCAGATAGAGATATGGTTTTTTCTTGAATGCATTACTAGATTTTTTGAAATGTTTATAGCACTTGAATTATCACATAGGATAGGAATAGGTTTATCATATGATTCTCTTATATCTTTCAATGTCTACTTCATCCATAACACCTATGTACAACAAGATGTTGCAACAACATATTATGCCTCTATAGTAGATAATGACATTGAATCTTGCTTCTTACTTAACTAAGAAACTATTTTGTTTCTAAGGAAGAAAGTACCTCTACTTGTACTTCTTCTATCATCTATACAACCTTCCCAATCTATTTTTCTATAATCACTCAAAGAGAAGTCAATATCCTTAGAATACCATAGACAATAGTTCAGAGTGCTTGTGACATTCCAATTGTTCTACCAAAAAGTTTTACTATGTTTTTAACCACAAGTAAATTATGATTACAATATCATCAATATATTTTTTCTTTTCTCATTAAGAATAACATGCACATTTGAAATAAATATCATTTCAAACTTTTCCATTGCATATAAAAAATTGTTACAACTTTCATATTTGATACATTCATGTTTACAACTTTACCATAAGATGGATACATACAACATACATGGCTCTATCAAGATTTATGGCATTGGACATACAAATAGTCTAGGAAACCCCCAATCCAAATATTTGTTGCCAACTGATGAGGAGAAGCATCACTCAAGCACTTTTCTGCCAACCATGGACTTATTGTGGTCCCCCACACATCTACCACATATGGTGAGATGGTCTTCCCTTTGAGGAAGAATGTGGTTTGGTAACCTCATAATAAATGGACCTTATCTAAGCTTGGTGTTGTGTCCTACATATCTAGATCTGTCACATAGTGGCTACAACCTACCATATGAAACTACCTTCCTATAATGTAAGCAGGATCATAGTGAACTAACAGTGTAAATAGTTGCAAATTACACTACTTTGGCCAAAGTATTCATCAGCCCCAATTTAGGATGGACGTCACACACTCACCCACCTTCCTAGCCCGATTTGTATTGATCATTCATATCCTAAGCCTAGGTTATCCCCTTTCCCATGGATTAATCTAACCCCAGGAATAACCTAATGCCTCTTTCATTTACTATAACACTTCTATCAAAGTAACTTAAGCAATTTCAACAATTCACCATTTCAAACTAGTGAGAGTTTATATAAGTTCTAACTTAATCATAGTATATAATACTATATAAACACTCATTCCTTAATATGGAATATATATATACATATAAACAATAATTAACTGAAAAAATTCCCTAAGCTAGATTCAACATGAATCTATCTCATATAACCAAAGAAAGACATCCACCTTTTCTTGCTACTCAAGCATATTTTCCAAACAAATCAAACAAAGGCAATCAATCTTCTCTAGAAATATAAAACCACAAAAGAGTAAGAATCAACATGCCTATTTATGCAACCCCAATTGAACAAACTGAATTCTTAGTTTAGCATCATCCAAAGTCAGCTTGCATCTCAACAACTATTACTTCCTCTCTCAAAATACCATTCACATTTCTCTCACAAATCACAAATCACTCACAATTCACTCACAAATCCATCACAATTCACTCACAAAACTCTCTCACAAGATTCTCACTAAACTCAGAATAATGATATTTAACAACTCAAAAATTATAGTAGAAAGGAAATTATGTGTGCATCTGAAATAAGGTAGCTCTCTCCTCTATTTATAAAAAATTATGAGCATTTGTAGCCTACAAACAGGCTTTTCAAGGTGACACTTCTCAATTCAAAAGCTCGACTTAGCAAGTAAAAGTAGAAGGTGATAACTACATTCGTTGCACAAAGAACACCTACACAACCAGCTATTTCCACAATGGATAGCAAGAATGATAATTTGAAATGAAAGGATAATGTCTCCTATAGGTCGATCTATTTTGGCCAGCTTAATGCTTGACTATTTCTCTCATTTCAAATTGCTTCACATTTTGAATTCATATTGCAAGTTTAGACTTCTATTCGATTTGTACCATTCTCAGTTTGGTTCCAGTAAACATCACATGCCCCTATTACCTTGGTCGTTGTTTGCTTATGACCAATTTAATGTTTCATTGCGTTCTTATTCACTTTGCCTTCTACGTTTTGACTTAGTCATTGGCAGATTATAATCCACATTAGTTCTTCCATAATGTTTAAAACTCATGTGCTTCCCATTTGGTGTGCTATTCTTTTATTTTCAATTCCATACACTAAATAGTGTATGACATTATGTTCATAGTATTTACTGGACATTATATAGTTAATTTTTTTGAATATAAGTTACGTTGTTAACAATGTGCATACCATGCACTTCATATCAACCATGTGATTTAATAATATTAGGGCTATCTAAATCATTATATTATATGTATATAATATATATGTAATACACATATATATACATATATATCTATATATATGTATGTATATGTACCCATCAACTCATAAGTTTATTAAATACATCATTCGATTATTCTAATGCATATACTCAAATTTTTATATTCCACAATATAATATTGCATGTGTATATACATATACACATATGTATACATATATTAATATATCCATATGGATGTATCAATTACAACAATACATATTCATATATTAATATATGTATATGTATATATTATATATATATATATCATTACCTCATAATCAAACACATATATTCGCAATGACATCAACTGACATATATACAAAAAGTGTATATATATATATTCCATCTTGACCACTCGATATCCCCACACATATGGGTATTCCATCCATTAGTATGCATGGATACGTCTATCTACGTATACTCATGTGTATGAGTTTATCATTGTCATGTATATATACATACATACATACATTTTATGTGTATATCTCATCGATTAAGTATAACATATAAGGAAGAACTCATACAAATCAAGAAGAATGAAGCACTATCCCAAATCAAGAACATTCACAATTTAATCCACAAACTATTTTAATTCATGCACAAACAAGACTTAGGAAACCTATCATTTCCCAAAACCATTGACTCGAGTTGATCAACTAAAAGTGAGTGTGTGTAAGCTCAAATAGATCTTATTAAAGGTTACTAGACCAAGTTCTTCTCCTAAGTGATACTTCCCCTATCTTTCAGATGCTCAAATCTATTCTTGCATTCATCTTAGCACATTGAAAACGTAGTTAGCAATTCACAAAACAATCATTTGCATCGTATATTTCATACTTAGAATTCATCATAAAAATATCAAATTGAATCAATCATTTATTCATCATATTTCCAATGGTAAATTTAAGAAAAGTATAAACACATTCATATATTCAAGTATTTTAACCAACATGGTAATAGTAAATAGGTAAATACAGAATGGGGTGTAACATATACCCCCTTGTGAATCATTGTCCCCAATGATTTTAGGTAGCAAACATAAACATAAACCATAAATCATAAACACAACTATATTGTTTTCAAGAACTCTCAAAAGCATGTAAAACATGTGGAAACTTTTGCTCTATCTCAACATAGTCTTCCCAAGTGGTAGAATATTATGCATACTAGTCCCATTAGACTTTGCATTCTAGAACCTCTCTATTACATAAGTGAAGCTTACATGCTCTGAACATCTTGATGTGCTCAATTGTTACCACTCCTAGGTCCTGTACCTGTAAAGCATTCCAATCAATAACATGATTATCTCCCACTATATACTTCTTTAGGTATGAGATGTGAAAGATATTATGCATATGGGAAATAGCTGGTGGCAATGCTATTCGATATGCAACAGGATTTACTTCCTAAAGAAACTCGAAAGGACCTATGTACGCAATTCTTGTTTGGATGACTTTCCAAACTTGATGGAACTCTTATGAGGTTTAACTCTCAACAACACCTTTTCCCCTACTACAAAATTTTTGGGTACCCTCTTGGAATCTGCATAGCTTTTCTGCCTATTATTGGCTTATGCTAGCCTCAACTTAATAAACATACTTGCAATTCATTTTCTCTAGAATTAATTTAATAACAAACATTATTAACTTGCCAAAAAAATTTGTAGATCAAAAAAAATAAGAAAATGCCATTCACAGATAATGCAATAGATGATTTTAAGTTTGACCTCTTCTATTGATTTTCACCAACTAAGAAAAATTTATGCACAACAAGATCCACTGGCATACGAAAATCCATTGTCTTTTGCCATCATCTTAAAACTAAGAAATCTCTTAATTTTAACTAACTACATAAAATTTGTAAAAATTTAACTATTTGCATAAAATCTTCAAAATATCTAACTTAGGCTGCAAATTTGACTTCAATTTGCTGACCTTTACAATGAGGAGAGTTTCTAAACTTATAGAAAGAAATAAAACACTATAATCTCCTTTCAAAAATCACAATCCATAAAATGGGCACCCAAATCCACAATTATAGGGATGCTTCTAGTTGAACTAGAGTCTTCACTTTGTCAAAAAATTTAGTGTGAGGAATTGTGTTGCTTTCTTGGTCTATCAATGGGACACTTGGGAAAAGTTGACTTGTTGACTTTATCCTCTTTTTTTTTTCAAGAAATGGAATATTCTCTTCTCACTTTCCAGTCTCCTTTGGAAAGCCATGAAATTCATCATAGTTATCAAAAAAATCTTTAGAACCTCTTCATTAGGCCCATCAACCCATTCCACCTTGAACTTGGACTGTTCAAATTCTCTCGCAACTACAATAGTTTCCCACAGTTGGCTAACATCTTTTATGACCCAACAAGTCCAAAATTAATCATCATTAGCTTATCCAGAAGAGTTCCTTCAAGACCATTACCTTATTATATAATTTGTTCCAACCATTTACCCCAATTAACCTTTATTTTCTATAGTGAATTCAACTGTCCATTTTGGGGTAAATCCTTAGCTGTGACTTGTGTAACAATTTCCTTGAATATGCCCGTGTGATCCCTTATGTCATATTGAGCCTTGAGAAGAATTTTTTTGTGTTCAATGAGTATTTCATACCTGAAGGTAGTGATATTGATAGTCTTCTTAAGATATTTTGGATCTTCACCACCTAAGATCCCTGACTGGATCAACATTTCCTTGGGTGTTTTATCAATAGATTTCAACCCTCTCAAGAATTTTTTGTACTTCTCCTCTTCCCGCCATTTATTTGCACACTCTTCGATCTCTTTGAGAAGAGTATAGGCTTCATCATATTGTTTATATCCTTCTTCTAGGAGCTTCTTGATCTCCTCCTTGAAAGGTTTGAACCAACTATCAAACCATGTAGTCTTCTTTTTCATGTTGTTTAATTCATCTACTTCTAAAGAATCAGGCTACTCTGGGGCTGATGAGATGAGCTCTTTCAAAAAATTATTCACTTTTCCAAGTTGTGCTTTTAGCTCATGTTTTACCTACTTATCCTTTTCCATTTTGGTTTTGGCTGAAGTAGCTGCCAAATCCAGCAATGACATTTGCTAATTACGAATCTACTTTCCCAAGTCGACTGTGCTCAATTGATAGTCCACAACCTGTAGTTCTCTATCATCTTTGTCAACAATATGGGTTGCAATCTCTACAATTAGACCCCCCTCAGCAGTCAGCTTGGTAGAATGTATAGCTCTTGGATTTTTCTTAGGCTTTACCTTATCAACCTCCTTGATCATCTCATCCTAACTCATTGGTTTAGCTTGAACATATTTCCTATTTTCCAAATTTAACTTCAGCCATGTGGGGGTAATTGGTGAAACTATCATTTGTTGAGCACTTAGAGGTGTTTTCTTTGGAGGCGATGGAGGTGTAGAAATTGCTCCAGTTTCTAACATAGATGGAACCTTTTGCTGCTCAAACTTTTCTCTATCGGCTTCCTCCTTTTCAACTTTCTCATTTTCCCTCCTCTCTTGCTTTGCTTTAATGTTAGCAATATTTTTAAGCTCCATTTCTTTTTGTTGAGCCTCTCCTTTGTCCATTTTCCTTTTCTATTCTTCCTCTTCATAAGCCAATTCCTTAGCACCTTTCTTCTATGAACTCCCCAATATATTTCTTCTGTTAGGACATGGCTCATCTCTTCTGCATTCCAAAGGTTTCCTCCTCCCACATCTACATCTTCTTCTTCAAATTCTTATGCATCTCCTTCATCTTCTTTAGGTAAGTCCTCCCAAAGGGGAGTCTCTTTATAATCATATGAGAGGGGAGATTCTTTGACATCTATTACTGGAGGCTCTTCCCCTTCATTACTTGTTTTTGTAGTGGTTTGTGTAGTAGAAGGGGTTCCCTCAATTTGTGGAGTGATAGAAGGACCTTATTGAGTAGTCTCTACTTCTAGGTATATAGTGGAAAGGGGTTCAACACCAAGACCTGAAACAACCCCAACAGTAGCAACTTGATAGGTAACTTTAACCTATTTTAAGGCTTTTGTAACCTTCTTCATTGTAACTTCTTCTTGTGAAGACTACTTCTTAGTCCTCTTCTATTTCTTTCTCTCAGTAGTTGAGGATTGATAGCAACCAGGAGAGGTCCTACAACCACTCAACACAATTTTCAACAACAACAACACCCATCAAGTCACAATTCTTCAAAATTCTCCTCTTTTCACCAAACCAACACAATTCCTTGTAGCACTCCACTTTGAGTAAATTGGGTACAACTTTTCAAAGAGATCCTCTTAGACCAGGACCTACACCATTTTAGGGACCCATTAGGGTTTACATCAACCTACCAACAAACCACAAGAGGTTTCTTTTCAACAACTTCCACCAATCAGGTTTCTAACACTAACTAGGCCTCAAATTAGGCTTGTTTAACAAAGAAACTCCTCACAAATCTTTTCCTAAACCCAAAAAATCATGTGGGAAGAAATCTACAGGTGTCAAAACAAATGATTACTCAATTTATTTTTAGAAACCCTCTCACCAAAGTGTCTAAACCTGAAACCCTCTCTTCTAGCCAAAAAACCTAGGGTTTTAATGGAAATCACTCTTCCAGCCTTCAAACAAGCTTACCAATACCTCAATCAGGTCCAAAAACCTCTGCTTAAACTCAAAGAATCAACAAAAAGTGCTACCCCAACCTTTTACACACTTTACCATACAAAAACCACACAATTTCATGAGGAAAACTCACTTTCCACCATTAGGGCATCATGCCCAACTCACCATTCGACCTCCCTTACACTCTCAAACATCCCCAAAATTTATTCCTATTGAAAACTACCCATTCCACTGAGGGATAGTGCTTACAGAAGGTGGAATGGGTCTAATGCAAGCTTGAAACTACAAAACCCTTGAATACTCTATTTTCTGGCCGCTTGGAGAAAATTGACTGTCAAAGCCTACTAATCTAATAAGATTCAATCAAACCAATTCAAAACAATTGCTAACACATGTATCAATAACTCCCAAAGAAAATTAGATTAAGAATAGCCTGTACAAGCTGTACACTGGCTGTTAATGAAAAGAAAACACAAAATTATCAGAAAAAGCAGAGTTTTTATTGATTTTTCTCTTTCCAATCTTCAAGAACAACCTTACATCAATTCTTTTCAACACATATATACTTTTTACATATTAAACTAACTGTGTAACCCGCCACAACTTCCTTTTGGAGTTTTGTGACCGTTGGACTTCTCTAAGAGTTCAAATTTTGCAAGTTTTGCTTACATCTTTTTACTCAACATGACAAATTTTCAATATTTTGCAATTTCAACCACCTAGACCTTATAAATACCTAAATACCATCAAATATGACTTATTACAATGCAAAATGGTCTTAATGACCTTATTTGAACAAAAAAAATCCAAGTCCTAAAGTCTACTCAACATCAACCTTGCTTGACAAAAATTTCTCAAAGGTGCTCCTGCACCAAGGATGATTCAACTTATGAATCCTTACTTTTCCTTATGACTCTACCCTAGGGCTAGTTGAGGCGTATGTCAATCCATTTTATGCTCTGGTCAATGACCACCTCTGAAATCTTATTTATGTCAAAATTTTCTTTCTCCATCCAATTGATGGGCTCTAATTCCTTGGTTACAATTTGATCTACCTCATATTGAGGATCAAGGAGGACACCATCATTTGGAAACAATTTAGGTATATCTTCTTTTATGTTAAATTCCCTCATTTGAGGAATAGTCAACCTTTCATATCCTTTTTTCCTGACTTCAAATTGATCCTATAGGCTAGCCCAAAATTCGTTGAGATGATGTTCATGATAGGGAATGGAAGGTGCATAAATCTCATTCATCTTCCCCTTCGGGTCAAAGTTCTTCCTTTCCTCCTAACATTTTAGGTTGTAGGCCTCGAACTCTTCTATTGCAGCCTTGGCTGCCACTATTGATTTACATGAGTAAAATCCTAATTCCATAGGAAAATAATGACACCTTACCTTGTGTTTTTATAAAAACTTAGCATTTACCTCTACTGCCTATCATGAGAATTCCATTAAAATCATTTTATCAGTACAACACTTTGGTAGCTTGAATGGAGCCTTTTCAAAGCCAAATAATCTAATGTAAGTGGTTTTGGGGTATTGAATGAACCAACTCCCCTATTCTTCAATAAAATACATGGCTTCTTTAGTCAGTTTGAAGCCCATATCTCCCATCAACCAATTGATAACCACATATAGGAAGGATTCATTTACTCTCTTGAAATGTTTTTCTACCTTCTTAAGTTCCAATTGGTCATAGTATTTCTAGACCCTATTACCTCTAGCTACTTCTCCAAGAATTCCTTTTTTGTTTAGCCCTAGGAATTTTCCCATTCTTGTAGCACAATATATTACATAGGAACTCATGTAGAATGTCTTGGTGTCCTTCACCTTATTGAGCTGATCGTGAATGGCATTGGACACCATTTATCCCCAGTCTAAATATTATTTTCCATCAAGAACAATCAAAATAAAGGAGAACATCTAGTTCTCGAATGCATGTGAGTCTTCTTAACCAAATGCCTTGGAAAATAGTGTAATAACCTCCCCTACTTCCTTAGAGAAGTCAAACCTTTAAGGCTTGGGGGGAAGTTTCTTTATTGACTTCTTCTATGTGTTTAACCAACTATTTATTATATATCTTAGATGACTCTCACATTTGTCTCATACTACCACAATGCCTGTGCTTTTGTCATTATTTTGAGGTTAGGACGGGGAGGTATGTAAAAGACACATCTTATCATTTTGGGTGTCAAATCAATTATTTCTATCCCCCAAGGATCAATACACTTCCTCTAGACTGGGTTGTAGGCATGAGCAACAACTAGTATAAATTTTGGAAATTGCACAGCTATGGGGACTGAAGCTACATGTGCCAGTCCTGAACTAGCAATCTTCTTGGCCCTTAGATTGGAATCTTCTATGAAAAAATCCTCTTGTTCAAGGTCAATGTGGCCTACCAATCTGTTAGTTATCTTCATTACTTCTAACCCAAACTTTGATGGCACTGGATTCCCTTGAAAATTATACTTCATTGTTAGGGGTAGTTGTTCTGGATTCAATCTCTTTAGCTTTTTTCCCCTTTGTACCTCTTGTACTTCTTGCATCCCTTCAGTGCCAATATCCTCTTCTGAATCATACATTTAATAAACTTGCAACCATGACATTTGTTAGGCAAAAGGGAACACTGCAAAGAGTTAGGAATTAAATACATTCCATATCAAAACCCAATATCCTCAAAAGTATATTCATTCTCATGATATTTATATTATTTTTTGGGGTCAAGATTAGGATAGCACATGGAACATGACCCCTGCAAAACCCCCTTACCATACTATTAGACATTGGAATCGAGTTGAAAGTCAACACTTGAACTCTACAAAAGAGATATCAGAAGTCAGGGTTGGGATATCATTCAACATCGAAACCTTAAAAATAGTGTATCAAAAATTAAGATCAAGATGTCACTGGGAACTGGAAGTTTGAAAAGTGAAGGGGTTCTAGTTTTGCTCCAAATTTTGATCTCGACCAGAGGTCAGAAGTCAAAATCGGGATAGAACTTTGCACCGGAACTCAATATGGGGTTGAGGGTTTGGTTCTTTTCCGAGGTCCAATCCCAAAGGGCATTCAGAAATCAAAATCAGAACAACAATCGATACCAGAACCCTACTCAAGGTAAGAGGTTAAGGTTCCATTTTGATTTTGATCTTCAATTAAGAGTTGAAGGTCAGGATTGGGTTGGAACCTAACACCAGATTAACAAATTTAGTCAAGGTAGGGTTTTGTTCCGATGTCCGATCCTGACCAAAGGTCAAAAGTCAGAGTAAGAATGGTGTCAAGAACTTGAACTACATTGGGGAGCATAATTAAGGTTTTGCTCTAAAACCCAATACTGCAACATGTGTGAAGATCGAAACTAGAACATGATCAAGCATGCAGGTGATAAAAATGATTTTCTAATATTTAATGAATAAACTCTTTAGGATCAATATTTTTCAAATGTCAGAACCCAACTAATAGGCCGACCCAATACTTAATCAAATTTTCTAAATTAGGGGGAATGGATGCGGGAAAACCTAGAGTTCAAACCTAAACTTGTAAAGGTCGATGGTATAGAAACCTTAGATAGTCAGGGTTTCAACAAGAATAAAGAAACCCATGTGCAAAAAATGAGACGCAACCAAAAACAAAAACAACAAAAGCCCAAAAAAGGAAAGATAGACCAACCAAATGGCCAAAAGAACAAAAAACAAGCAACGACAAGCATGAAGCAAAACATGCAAATGAACAAGCAAGAAAAATGAAAAGGAAACAAGCAAGAAATAGGAAAATGAGAAAAAAAATGAAGAAACGAAAAATCTTACCTAAAAAATTACAATGCCAAAATAAACGATGCCCTATCAAAAATATGCAAACTTGAACTTGTGCCTCAATCCTTTGCTCTGCTCTAGCTCATTTAATTGAAAATGCAAAGCAATAATGAGCCAAAATTGAGAGATGGAGGAATATAAAATGGTTTTCACATGCGAACCAACAGACATTAATGTGGTGTAGGTCGAGCCTTGGTATCAGGGTGGCAATCATTAATGAACCATCACAAAAACCATAAGGTAGGTTAGAAGTCAGGATCAGGAAGGAACTCAACACAAGAACCTTCAACGAGTGCAAGGTTCTGACATAGTTTCAAAACCTGAACCCAACAGGAAAAAAGGCATCACAAACATAGGAATCAGGATCAGGATGGAACCAGGAACTTGATTCTAGTTCTAGTCTCATACCCGATTTTGAAACAAACAAGAAAAACAAAGAATCAAAAATCAGAGTTGGGATGGAAACAAGAACTCAAACCTTGAAAATTTTCTAAGTGTTGGTTCCATTCCCAAACCTGATTTTGACAAATAGAAAGATGACGAACAAGTGGAGGTTGAAATCAAGATGGAATGAGGAAATTAAACCTTCACCAAGTGCAAAGTTCAAGTTCCTTTTTGAAACTCGAATTTGACAAACAAAAAGAACACAAGGAAGAAACACGACGATCGAAATTAGGATGAAAATGAGAACTCACACTTTTGGAGGTGCAAGGTGATAGTTCTAGTCTAAAACCCGACCCTAATAGATAAAAGAAAACAAGGCTTGGAAGGAAAAATACAACTCCCAAATCTGAAAAAAAAACACCAAAAGGAAAAAACAACAAGGGGGGCCTAGTTTGACCAAAAAGAAAATGGGGTAGTTATGCAAGGCATAAAAATTTGCATCTTGACTGGGAAAATGGTTTGCCCATTTTTAGAATACTGAAGTATTCAGTCACCCCAAAACCTCTGGTTTATGACCATTTTAACTAGAGCATGACTAGTTATAGCAAACAAGGCTGAGTTGAAATCTCAAAACTGTGCATCATTATAAAAACTTTGAATCTAAGTGTGTGTGTTTGTGGTACATTTTACCCCTTAAAGATTTTAACTATCCCCAAAACGACTCTATTCCCATTCAAGCTACATGAGGTGGGTCATTTTAGTTGTCGTGCAATGATGCACTAGGTATTTCTCCACTGCCAACCAGGCATCTATAGCCCCAACGAAGATACCTCTAGTTCTCTCAAGGCATTTCTCTACTGCCAGGCAGGAATCCATAGCCCCAATAAAGATACTTGAATCACCTTTATATATTGAGTTTTTTTCATAATTTATTCTTTTATCTTTTGTTTTGGTATTGGATTTTCCTGAAGCAGTATATTTTCTTATCTTTTTCTCAATACTTAGACATTGTAATCTGAAAATCAAGTTAAGAATTGCAGTGGACCTCATGACAATGTTGGGACTCCAAATTTTTCACTTGAATTAGGAATACAACCATCCTAAGACAACTAGAATCTCAAGGAGATAAACGATTATAATTAATAAGTGACAAATTTAGCTGTGTTTCACAAGATCACTTAGAATATACTCATTTCTTCTGACCTTTCAAACTGTCATAAAAAAAGACATAAAACACAAGTTTCAAAATGAAAAAAAGAATGATGAGTATACCTGAAAATACCTAAATCAATTTATCTTCCATAGTGCCCCTTAGTATGCTTTGGATAACTACCCTCTATTCCTAAATAATAAAAATGGGAGAACCCCAACAACAAAAGAAAACAATGAAGGATAACAAACAAGCAAACAGTAAAATAGGAAAACAAAGAAAACAAAACAAAACAAAGCAAAGAAAAAAAATAAAGCAAGAACAACTAAACTAAATATATACAAAAGAAGGAAAATTAGGCCTTCATGGGCCAAATTAGTGCTTGAGAAATTTTCCATTGATTGGCAGTGAAATAGGTTCTCCTGTTAGGGTACTTAGTCGAATAGCATTCTCACCAAGGATCTCAACAATCTGGTACGGTCCTAACCATAGTTTATCAAACTTCCGATGATCACCTCTCTTCTCTTTGGCTTTATCCCACATCAGCAAAATGTTTGATATCCTAAAGGCCTTAATCTTAGCTCTCTTGTAAAACCAATGCTTGGCTATAGTTTGATGTTTAGAATTTTTTTGTAAAGCAACATCCCTCTATTCTTCTAAATTTAGCAGATTAGTCAAGCTAACCTCTATCTTATTGCCATTGGAATAAAATTCCTACATAAATTGACAAATAGGTATCTGAAGATTAATAGGAAAGATAGGGTCTCGACCATAGACTAATTTATATGGTGAATTTCCTAGGGAAACCTTAATTCTAGTCCTATCCGCCCATAAGGAAAACTTTAGTTGTGTATGCCAATCCCTAGGATTAATTTCTAATAACCTTTTGATTACTTCCAATAATTTTTTATTGGTAGACTCAACTACCTTGTTTCCCTATGGATGATAGTTGGAAGAGCATTTCGAAACAATCTTATATTCAAATTCCCATTGAATAAATTGTGCAAAGGAAAAGATTGGGCCATTATCACATACTAGAGCAAAGGGTACCCCAAACTTGGTAATGATATGTTCATTCAGGAGCTAGATGACTACATTGATGGTGCAATTTTTATAAGCTTGAGCTTCCATCCACTGTGTGCAATAATTCATTGTAGTAAAAATGAATTTATGGCCTACAGAGGAGTTTGGGTTAATCACTCCTATGAAATCCAATTCCCATTGGGAAAAAAGTCTTACCTCATACACAAGCTGTAGTGGCATTGATGGGTTATGCTCTTTATATGTTGATGTTTGACATGTATGACATGTCCTTACATGTTGATGAGCTCCATGAAACACATGAGGCCAATAATACCCTGACCTTAAGATCTGGTGAGCCATAGCATCTATTGAACCTTGTCCAATACCATGTTTTCCATGAAATTCTACAATGACTTTCTTTTCCTGTTGCTAATCCAAGCAACGTAAGTAGACACCTTCAAATTTTTTCTTGTATAATGCTCCAGATTTAATCATGTAGTAAGCACTTTTCATCCTTAATTATCTTCTTTGTGTTGCTTTCATCCCATCAAGACACTTGTTATTTATTAGCATGAAAATTAGATGAGCATACCAAGGATCTCTAGTGAATGAATACATTATATATTGTTGGTAGGTGATCTTGGAATCTACCTCAGTCATTTCTTTGGAAAATGGGGATCTCATAAAATATATTGGTTTTTCTTCCCCTTCATCTTTTGATTGTGTCAAAATAGTAGCACATGAGTGATCATATGGAAAAGAGTAGATAAAGAAAGGTTGTAAATAATTAGGACTGGTTAAGACAGGAAATTTTGAAATGGATTTTTTGATCTATGAGAATGCAGCCTTTGCCTCATTGCTCCATTCAATATTTGCATACTTTTTCATCATCTCATTAAGTGGCTTGATGATCTCCACAAACCTAGTTATAAATTTCCTCACAAAGTTTATCTTTTCGAAGAAAGATCTCATCTCCTTCTTGCTGCCAGGCATAGGAAATTTTAGAATAGACTCTACTCTATCAAGATCAATGGAAATACCTCTTTCTGAAATTATATGATCTAGCAACTTCCCTTCCAACACCCCGAATATACATTTCTTTGGGTTTAAGGAAACACCAAACTTTATACATTTTTCTAGAACCTTTTCTAAATTGGCAATGTGGTATTCTTTGTTCTTAGAAAAGACTATCAAATCATCCATGTAAATAATAATACATTTACTTACTAGATCTTTAAAATCCACGTCCATCATACATTGAAAAGTGTCTCTAGCCTTGATGAGGCTAAACGACATTCTTCAGTAAGAAAATATTCCCCACTTCATTTTGAAGGTAGTCTTTATTCAATCTTCAGAATTGACCAATACTTGGTTATATCCTAAATAACCATCCATGAATTACATCATCTATGAACCATTGACAATTTGCAATATTTTGTCAAGGGAAGGAAGAGGATAATTGTCCTTTTCTAAAGCTTTTTTCAGATTCTTGAAGTCTACACAGTCTGATTTCTCCATTATTTTTGCACATACGCACTAGATTTGCAACCCAAGTAGAATGCCTAATAGGAAAAATTATTCTATCTAATAGCAATTTATGTACCTCTTTAAGGATAAGGGGTTCAATCAAAGCATTGACTGGTCATTGCTTCTAACAAAAAGGCTTTGTTTGGGGCTTTAGAGGGATGGTATGCGTTATCACTGAAGTTTCAAAATGCTTTTAGATCCTCGTATCCCCATGCAATAGTTGTTGTCTTCTTTCAACACCTTTAGAATCTTGTCACAGGTATATTTCAGACAAATCTTGCTAATAAAGATATTCTTTTCTGGGCTAGAATCTTCTAGATTGTATGTTTCATATTTCCCCCATCAACATCTATAGGTAAATTTTCTCAGGCTTGAGGATCGAAGTCAAAAATTCTCTCCAATGCCACCATTCCTTTGGGGATAATGTTAGTTTTCAAGTTGATTATACCTTCCATATCAAAATCTTATGGATCCCATTCCCCTTGATCTCTATCAGACTCATCAATGATCTGCCCTTCAAAAATTTCAAAACTCACCAAAAATGCAAGAATGTGTTAATCATCATCAAAAAATTGAAAGTTCCATACATTGTCACGAATAGCTAGGAGTGACGATAACCCAACAGAAAACCTTCTCAATTTGGAATCTTGCATAGGATCTAAAGTCCTAGCTACTACTACTAGTGCATCCACAATCTGATTATTCTCCTTGGGAATCAACTTAATGTCAAAAGCATCAAAATATTGAACCAAGTTCCATACCCTATTTTGGTAAGCTCTCAATCTTTTGTTGTGGCATGTATACTAGCTATGAACTTGTTTCACAATAACTTTGGAATCTCCCATCACTCTAAGGCCTTGTACTTTATTCTGATGTGCAAACATTAGTCCTCTAGCCAATGCCTCATACTCTACAACATTGTTAGTACACACAAACTATAACCTATGAGAAGCAAAATGCATTTTCCCTTTCGAGTTGGTCAATTCAACTCCTACTCTTCTTCCTAGTTTACATTGAGAACCATCAAACTTGAGGTCCACAATTGATCTTGGAATAGAACTTCTTCAACTCAATCCTATGTTGTTGCTTAAGGGAAGTGAATGGCGGATTTGACTAATTTGGGATGTTGAGTTCAGGGGATCTTTGTACTTGAAGACTATCAAATACTTTGTTTAGATTAAACACATGTGTAGAAATTGTTTCCTACAACTCCTCATGGTTCTCAATTTTGTAACTTAGCTTTTCTTTGAGTAATTCTTTCAAAATCAAAAGGTGAGCTGGGCCAAGGGTATCTAGCATCACCCAAGGTTCTCTAATCTCAGTATGTAGATCTAGAGATAGGATCAAGGGTTGGTTAGTGAATGATGGAACTCCTTGTGTGTGTTTGATTCATGTCAAAATAGTCATAGCATTAGTTTTAAATGAAAACTAATTTGGGACTATCATAAGATTTATGTTTTGAGTATCTCCTAACTGACAAACTTGATTCAAGATGTGAAGACAAGGATGACAAGTTAACTCATAACCATTTTGATAGTGGACCCTACACTAGTTTGGGAGTAAAAAACTCCACAAATCTTCCTTCTCTCCCAAGACCAGTTGGTCTTGATATAGTTTCTGGATTAACACTTCCTAGTTAATGGTAGTCATGGAATCACTATTTTCTAAGGGTTGTGCTTGATTAGGATTTGGCATTGAAAAGGTCATAACCTTGTCCATCCTATAAATGCCTAATTCACTTTTGAATTAAGCAAGGTTCTCATTGGGGTGATCATACTCTATAATCATGTGTTTTAGGTGAGGTTCAGTTTCTATCCTAATCTAACTTTCCATACCCTTCCATGGCAGCCACATGTGTGAGAAGTCCAACAAAAGATAGCCTCCAATAGTTTTCACTCAATCCCTACTCAACAACATACCATACATTTTAGGAATGTTAGTAGTTTGAATATCCATGTAATTTTGAATCCTTGGATCTAATCCGATCTATATGCATACATTTTTCAATTCTCCTACAACATTCACTTTAGTTTTATCCAATTGTATAACCTTTTTGTGAGTTTGAATTGGGGTTAGGAATAATTTCTTACAAATGGAAAATGGCATACCATTACCTAAGGCCCTAGAATCTAACAGGTAGTTGTGCAAGTTCTTCCTTAAGATTCTTAAACTCAACAAGAACAAAGGTATTCTTGCCTTCCCCCTATATAGAGTTGTGTTCATTTCAACAACGGGAGTCACTTTTTCATTTCCCTTCAACTAATCTACCTCAGCCAAAGCTTTCAACATGAGATCATGTTGAGAAAGAAACCATTTCAGAATATCAAAAAATGATAGGAAATTCATTTTCTTCTGTATCTCTGTAGTCAAATCATACTCCATGTTATTGTTGTACTTCTATTTAGGAAAGAAAGCAAAATTACCTCTATTTGGAATTCTAGGTGGCCCTTTAGGTGGAGGTGGTTTGTTATCCACTCTAGGATTTGCGGGTACCATGCTGTTAGCTAGAGGAACATATGTGTTGAAAGGTCCTTTGTTTTGGTTTCTTAGAAAATGACCTCCTTTAGCTTGAAAATCTTGAGCACTGTACATATCATTTTTTGGCTTTTTTTCATATTGTAAGGGAAATTGAAACTCATCATAAGTTTTGAAGGCCATGACAGTATCTATAGACCCACCACTTTTGTTAGCATTTCCTTGTGCTATTTGAGAATCAAATTGAGCAATTTTAACCATCTTTTCCATTTCTAGGAAATTGACCTTAGAATGAGCGGTGGTATCGTGTAAGCTACACTAGTTGGTCATGAAGTTTAGATCTACAATGTTTGTAGTGTGTGTTTTGTCTTCATTGGCTTGGTAATTATGCAAGACTCCTTCATTGTTTGGTCTTGTTTCCCATTATTTTTTGTTGGGCCTCTGGCTATACCCTCTATTCTATTTTTGATAATTCTGATTTTGGAAATTTTGGTTTTGAAAGTTCCTTTGGTTCTAATTGTTATTTTGGTTGGGGTAATTGTTATAGTTTGGATACCCTCCCTAATTTTGGCACTAGTTTTGGTTTTGAGGAGGATTCAATTTGAACTGAGCCATCTCATTGGCCACTTGAGACATGGTTTTATTTAGTGTTTCCAACTCTACATTGACAAACGTGTTGTACGTTCATTTTCTATAGTTTTTGTAGCTTGATTAGTCTATTGTGTAGTTGGAAAGTTTGTTTGAGGATTTTTTCCTCCTACATAATTTTGAGGATGTTTCTATTGGGAAAAAATTGGGGTTCCACCATTAATCCAAGGCAACAAAGGAAGAGGATGTATTTCACCTAGGGGTCCATAAGCAAAATTGGACATTTCTATGACTATGTTCATGAGTGGGTTTCCACTGTTCATTGCATGGTTGATTGTAACCGTCTGGTTAGGCATATCTAGGTATCCTAACGAAGGAAATGCACCTCTCATACCACCTGGTTGATGGGTTATCTATTGTTGCAATTTAATGGAAAAATGATAAACTTTGGCCAATGAATCAATATCCACATTTGGGTAGGTTCTCTATAGGAATAGACCAATAAAGGGGTCTATGGATTTGAGGGATGCTTGGATGGAAATGTTCTCAGCAACTACATAAGATGGTTGCAAGCACCTATAATTTCCCTAAAACCGTCTGTTGAATAGAGGCAACTATTCATTGGGATCCTTCGTAATTATGGAAAAATGGTGGTAAAAAATGATTGGGTCAACATAAACTTGAAATTGATTAATGAAGGCATTCTCCAAGTCTGTCCAACTACTAATGGATCTAGTGGGTAGATTAAGGTAGAAATTATATGCCATGTCCCCTAATGAATAGGGAAACTATTTGTAGGCCACATCGTGATGTGCTATCTGATCCCTAGTACACACATCTTTGAATGCTTGAATGTGCTCTTCTGCACTTCGATATTCCCCATGAGCATACCTAGGAAAAAATTGTTATGGGTTTTTATGCATCTCGTGGATACCATCGGGGATGATCTCTAGTGGTGAGGGATTCCCTCTAAAGAACATCATCAATGGCGGTGGGTTAGGTGGTTGCAGTTGTGGTATTAATAGAAATTCTGGTGGGGTTGATGGTGGCATTAATGGTGGTGGGATTGGAGTCCTACGTGTGTTGGGTCGAGTAGGAAATCAGAGTTCTACAAATGGTTCTTTGTTGGGAGTAGATCTTAGAACTCACTCAAACCTATCCGGTGAGAATGACCCAATTCGCTCCAGTTTGTTCCTTTTCCCTCCTTCTAGTGCCAATTTTGTTGATGGTGAAAATAACACAACAAACATTAAGTAGAATATTTCTATCCTACTTCTCCTGAAAAAGATAGTTAATAGTAAATCACCTATCTTCCAAGGTCTCGATAGTTGGTTCACAACTATGCTATTTCACTCAGTGGTTAATGTAACTATAATGTGCAAGGGGCCTTTGTTGGTAAAAAGGTAACAAACTTATTCTTTCAATATATTCTAACAATGGGTTTTAAATAAATAGAAAAGATAGATCATAGTTTTTGGAATAGTAAAACATGAACAAACATTTTCCCCAAACTCAGACATGCAATTTTTGTAACAAGCATTTTGTAAATTCCAAAACAGATGATTGGAATAACTCACAAAAATTTATGCAACTATACCCATTCACAGTGCAGATTTAACAAACATACTTGCAATTAATTTTCTCTGGAATTAATTTAATAACAAATATTATTAACTTGCCACAAAATTTTACAAATCAACAAACAATAAGAAAATACCATTCACAAATAATGCAATAGGTGGTTTTAATTTCGGCCTCTTCTATTGATTTTCACCAACTAAGAAACATTTATGCACAACAAGATCCATTGGTGTACAAAAAACCTTTGTCTATTGTCATCATCTTAAAACTAAGAAATCTCTTAATTTTAACTAATTGCATAAAAGTTGTAAAAATTTAACTATTTTCATAAAATCTTCAAAATATCTAACTTAGGCTGCAAATATGACTTCAATTTGCTGACCTTTACATTGAGGAGAGTTTCTAAACTTATAGAAAGAAATAAAACACTGTAATGTCCTTTCAAAAATCATGATCCATAAAATGGGTGCCTAGATCCACAATTATAGGGATGCTTCTAGTTGAACTGGACTCTTTACTTTGTCAAAATTGTCAGTGCGAGGAATGGCGCTACTTTCTTGGTTTTTAAAAAATGATCTAGAGCTAATTGCTTGTCAATGGGACACCTGGGAGAAGTTGACTTGTTGACTTTATCATTTTTTTTCAAAAAATAGAATATTCTCTTCTCACTTGTCAGTCTCCTTTGGAAAGCCATGAAATTCATCATAGTTATCAAAACTAATCTTCAAAACCTCTTCATTAGGCCCATCAATCCATTCCACCTTGAACTTGGATTGTTCAAATTCTCCCACAACTACAACAACAGTTTCCCATAGTTAGCTAACATCTTTTGTAGCCCAATGAGTTTCAAACTTAATCATCATTAGCTTATCTAGAAGAGTCCCTTTAGGACCATCACCTTATTCTATCAATTTTTCCAACCGTTTACCCCAATCATCCTTTATTTCCAACAGTGAATTCAACTATCCATCTTGGGATAAATCCTTAGCTATGACCTATGTAACAATTTCCTCGAATATTCTTGTGTGATCCCTTATGTCACATTGAGCCTTGAGGAGAATTTTTTTTTGTTCAATGAGTATTTCAAACTTGAAGGTAGTGATATTGATAGCCTTATTAAGATGTTTTGGATCTTCATCACCTAAGTTCCATGACCGGATCAACATTTCCTTGGGTGTGTTATCAATAGTTTTCAACCCTCTTAGGAATTTTTTTGTACTTCTCTTCCTCTTCCCACCATTTCTTTGCACACTCTTCAATCTATTTGAGAAGAGTACAGGATTTGTCATATTGTTTATATCCTTCTTCTAAGAGCTTCTTGATCTCCTTATTGAAAGCACTGAACCAACTATCAAACCATGTAGCCTTCTTTTCTGTGTTGTTTAATTCATCTACTTCCTTTCAGCTCAGGAGCATAGGTACTTTCGAAGACTCAGGATGATTTGGGGTTGATGAGGTGAGCTCTTTCAAAAAAATCTTCATTTTTCCAAATTGTGCTTTTAGCTCATCTTTTACCTACTTATCCTTTTCCATTTTAGATCTGGTTGAAGTAGCTACCAAATCCAATAGTGACATTTGTTGATTATGGGTCTGCTTTCCCAAGTTGACTATGCTCAATTGATAGTCTGCAGCCTGTAGTTCTCTATCATCTTTGTCAACGATAGGGGTTCTAATATCTGCAATTAGACCCCCCTTAGTATTCAACTTGGTAGAATGTATAGTTCTTAGGTTTTTCTTGGGCTTTACCTTATCAACCTCCTTGATCATCTCATCCCAACTCACTAGTTGAGCTTGAACTTGTTTCCTCTTTTCCAAATTAAACTTCAGCCATGTGGGGGTACTTGGTGACACTATCATTTTCTGAGCACTTGGAGGTGTTGGCTTTGGAGGTAGTGTAGGTATAGAAATTGATCCATTTTCTCACACAGATGGAACCTTTTGCCACTCAATATTTTCTTTAGCAGCTTCCTCCTTTTTAGCTCTCTTTTTCCCTCCTCTCTAGCTTTGTTTTAATGTCAACAATATTTTTAAGCTCTATTTATTTCTGTTGAGCCTCTTCTTCATCCTTTTTACTTTGCTCTTCTTCCTCTTCACGAGCCAATACCTCAACAACTTGCTTTTGTTCACTCACCAATATCTCCCACTACTCTTCTTCAGTTAGGACATGGATCATCTCTTATTCATTCCAAAGGTTTCCTCCTCCCACATCTACATCCTCTTCTTCAAAGTCTTCTTCATATTCTTCCTCTTCTTTAGGTAAGTCCTCCCAAAGGGGAGTCTCTTCAGAATCAAATGAGAGGGGGGATTTTGTGGCATCTATCACTTGAGGCTCTTCCCCTTCTTTAGTTGTTTTTGTAGTGGTTGGTGTAGTAGAAAGGGTTCCCTCAGTTAATGGAGGAGCAATAGAAGGACCTTCTTGAGCAGTTTCTAATTTTGGGATATAGTGGAAAGGGGTTCAACACCAAGACCTAAAACAACCCTAGTAGTAGCAGCTTGATAGGTAAATTTATCCTATTTTAAGGCTTTTCTGTCCTTCTTCATTGTAACTTCTTCTTCTACTTGTGAAGACTACTTCTTAGTCCTCTTATATTTCTATGTCTTAGCAGCTGAGGATGATTCCACTTGTTAATCCTTCCTTTTCCTTATGACTGCTCTGGGGCTGGTTGAGGTGTATGTCGATCCATTTTATGCTTTGTTCAATGACCACCTCTAAAATTTTGTTTATGTCAAATTTTTCTTTCTCCATCCGATTGATGGGATGCAATTTGATCTACCTCATACTGAGGATCAAGGAGGACACCATCATTTGACAACCCTTCAAGTATATCTTCCTTGATGTTAAAGTCCCTCATTTGAGGAACAATCAACCTTTCATATCCTTTTTTCCTAACAATTGATCTTGTAGGTTAGCCCAAAAGTCTTCGAGGTGTTCATGCTAGGGAAACAAAGATGCATAAATCTCATTAATCTCCCCTTCAGGTCAAAGTTCTTCCTTTCCTCCTAAAATTTCAGGTTGCATGCTTGGAACTCTTTTGTTGCAACCTTGGATGCCATTGCTGATTGAAATTAGTAAAATCCTAATTCCATAGGAAAATAATGACACCCTAGCTTGTGTTTTTCTAAAAACTTAGCATTTACCTCTATTACCTATCATGAGAACTCCATTAAAATCATCTTATCACTACAACACCTTGGAAACTTGAATGGAGCCTTGTCAAATCCAAATAATATGATGTAAGTGGTTTTGGGGTATTGAATGAAACAACTCCCCCATTCTTCAATAAAATTCATGGCTTCTTTAGTCATTCTAAAGCCCACATCTCCCATCAATCAATTGATAACAACATATAAGAAGGCATCGTTTACTCTCTTGAAATGTTTTTCTACCTTCTTAAGTTCTAATTGGTCATATTATTTCCAAACCTTATTGTCTCCAACTACTTCTCCAAGAATTCCTTCTATGTTTAGCCCTAGGAATTTTCCCATTCGTCCAGCACAATATATTACATAGGAACTTATGTAGAACATCTTGGTTTCCTTCACCTTAGTGAGTTGATCGTGAATGGCATTGGACACCATTTTTCCCTAGTCTAAATACTATTTTTCATCAAGTACAATCTGAATAAAGGAAAACATCTAATTTTTGAATGCATGTGAGTCTTTTTTCCCAAGTTACCTAGATAGTAGTGTAATAGCCTCCCCTGCTTCCGCAGAGAAATCAGACCTTTTAGGCTTGGAGGAAGTTTTTTTATTGACTTCAATTGTTATGCCTTGCATAACCACCCCATTTTATTTTTAGTTAAAATGTGTCCCTTTTGTTGTTTTTTCCTTTTGGTTTTTTTGTTATGGCTTGGGGATTTGTCTTTTTCCTTCCAATTCTTGTTTTATTTTGTCTGTTGGGGTTGAGTTTCGGACTGCAATGTAGCTTTAAAAGTGTGAGTTATCATTTCCATCCCGATTTTGATCCCTGCATTTCTTCCTTGTGTTCTTTTTGTTTATCGGATTCAGGTTTCATAAAGGAACTTGAACTTTGCACTTGGTGAAGGTTTAATTTCCTCATTCCATGCCAATTCCAATCTCTACTTTTTTGTCATCTTTCTATTTTTCAGATTCGAGTTTCAAAATGGAACTGACACTTAGAACGTTTTCAAGGTTCTAGTTCCAATTTCCATTCTGACTCTAATTTTTGATTCCTTATTTTTCTTGTCTATTTTAGAATCAGGTATCATAACAGAATTGGAACCAAGAACCTTTCCAAGGTTCTTGTTCCTAGTTCCATCCTAATCCCAATTCCCGTACTTGTGCCTTTTTGCCTATCAGGTTCGGGTTTTGAAACTATATCAAAACCTTGCACTCGTTGAAGATTCTTGTGTTGAGTTCCTTCCCAATCCTGACTTTCAACCTACGTTATGGGTTGTGTGATGGTTCATTAATGATTTTTCCCCCAATCCCAAGGCTTGACCTACTCCACATTAATGGCTATTGGTTCGCACGCACAAACCAATTTATATTCCTCCATCTCTCAATTTTGGCTCATTATTGCTTTGTATTTTCAATGAAATGATCCAAAGTAGAGCAAAGGATTGAGGCACAAGTTTGGGTTTGCTGATTTTTGATAGGGCATCATTCATTTTGGTATCATGATTTTCAAGGTAGGGATTTTCCTTCATTTTTTTTCTCATTTTCCTATTTATTGCTCATTTTCTTTTCATTTTTCTTGCTTGTTCATTCGTGTGTTTTGCTTCATGTTTGTCATTGCTTGTTTTCATTCTTCTTTTGGTCATTTGGCTGGTTTGTGTCTTTCTTTTTTGGGATTTTGTTTTTGGTTGTCTCATTTTGTACGCGTGTGTTTCTTTGTTCTCACCAAACCCTAGCTATCTAGGGTTTATGTACTATCGACCTTTACAAGTTTAGGTTTGAACCCTAGGTTTTCCCACATCTAATCCTCAAATTTAGAAAAATTGATTAAGTATTGGGTTGGCCTATTAGTTGGGTTCGGTCATTTAAATATTAAATATTAGAAAAGTATTAGAAAATTATTTTTATCACTTGCATGCTTGATCATGTTCCAATTCCAATCATTGCACATGTTGCAAGATTTGGTTTCATAGTAGAAGCTTAATTATGCACTGCAATGTAGTTCAAGTTCTTGATGTCGTTCTGACTTTGACTTCTGACCTTTGGTTGGGATCAAACATCAGAAGAAAACCCCACCTTGACCAAATTTGTTAATCTAGTCTCAAGTTTCAACCCAATCCTGACCTCAAACTCTTATTCAGAGATCAAAATCAGAATGAAACCTTAACCTCTTACCTCGAGTAGGGTTCCAATGCCGATTTTTGTTTTTATTTTTATTTTTGAATGCCCTTTGGGATCAGACCTCAGAAAAGAACTAGACCCTTGACCCCATATTGAGTTTTGATTCAAAGTTTTATCCTAATTCTGACTTATTTTTGAATGCCCTTTGGGATCAGACCTCAGAAAAGAACTAGACCCTTGACCCCATATTGAGTTTTGATTCAAAGTTTTATCCTAATTCTGACTTCTAACCTTTGGTTAGGATCAGACTTCAGAGGAAAACTAGAACCTGTTCACTTTTCAAAGTTCCAATTCCCAGTGACATCCTGATCTTGATTTTCGATACACTGATTTTAATGTTTCGATATTGATGATATCCTGACCCCGACTTCTGATACCTCTTTTGCATAGTTCAAGTGCTAGATGTCAACCCAATTTTGATGTTTGATAGTATGGTAAGGGGGTTTTGTAGGGGTCATTTTGTAAGTGCTATCTCAATCCCAACCCCTGAAAAATAATAGAAATGTCATGAGAATGAATATTCTTTTGAGGATATTGGGTTTTGATATAGAATGTATTTAATGTCTAACTCTTTGTAGTTTTCCCTTCTACTTAATGAATTTCATGTTTGTAGGTTTAGTAAATGTATTATTCAAAAGAAGATATTGGTACCAAAGGGATGCAAGAAGTACAAGAGGTACAAAGGGGAAAAAAGCCAAATAGATTGAAGTTGGAACAACTACCCCTAACAATGAAGTATAAGTTTCAAGGGAATCTAGTGCCATCAAAGTTTAGGTAAAAAGTAATGAAGATAACTTACACATTGGTAGGCCACATTAACCTTGAATAATTTTTGGAGGATGTTTTCAAAGAAGATGCCAATCTAAGGGCCAAGAAGATTGCTAGTTCAAGACTGACACATGTAGCTTCATTCCCCATAGCTATGCAATGTCCAGAATTTATACTAGCCACTACTCATGCCTACAACCTAGTCCAGAGGAAGTGTATTGGTCCTTGGGGAACAAAAATAATTGATTTGAAAACCAAAATTATAAGATGTTTTTTACTTACCTCCCTATCCTAACCTCAAAATAATGACAGAAGCAGAGGCATGGCGGAAATATGAGACAAATGTGGAGGGTAATCTAAGATATATAAATAAGAGGTGGTTGAAGACAAAGAATAATTCAATAAAGAAATTTCCCCCCAAGCCTAAAAGGTTTGAATTCTCTATGGAAGTAGGGGAGGTTATTACACTACTATCTAGGGAATTTGGGAAAGAAGATTCACATGCATTTCATAACTAGATGTTCTTCTTTATTTAGATTTTTCTTGATGGAAAATAGTATTTATACTAGGTACAAATGGTGTCCAATTCCATTCACGATCACCTCACTAAGGTGAAGGAAATCAAGACATTCTACATGAGTTCCCATGTAATATATTGTGCTGCAAGAATGGGAAAATTCCTAGGGCTAAACATAGAAGGAGTTCTTGGAGAAGCAACTGGAGATAATAGGGTTTGGAAATACTATGACCAATTGGATCTTAAGAAGGTAGAAAAACATTTCAAGAGATTAAACAATGCCTTCCTATATGTGGTTATTAATGGATAAACAGGAGATGTGGGCTTCAGACTGACTAAAGAAGCCATGGATTTTATTGAATAATGGGGGAGTTGGTTCATTCAATACCCCAAAAACACTTAGATCAGATTATTTAGCTCTGAAAATGATTCATTCAAACTACCAAGGTGTTACAGTGATAAGATGATTTTAAAGGAGTTCTCACGATAGGCAGCAGAGGTAAATACTAGATTTTTAGGAAAAACACAAGGTAAGGTGTCATTATTTTCCTATTGAATTAGGATTTTACTCATGTCAATCAATAGTGGCATCCAAGTCTACAACATAAGAGTTCTAGGCCTGTAACCAAAAATTTTATGAGGAAAGGAGGAAATTTGACCCAAAAGGGAAGGTGAATGAGATTTATGCATCTTTGTTTCCCTATCATGAACATCACCTCAAAGACTTCTGGTCTAACCTACAGGATCAATTTGAAGTCAGGAAAAAAGGTTATGAAAGGTTTGCTATTCCTCAAATGATGGAATTTAACATCAAAGAAGATATACCTGAAGGGTTGTCTAATGATGGTGTCCTCCGTGATCCTCAGTATAAGGCAAATCAAATTGTAACCAAGGAATTGGAGCCCACCAATTTGATGGAGAAGGAAAAATTTGACATAAATAATATTTTAATTTAGAGGTGGTCATTAATTCGAGCATAAAATGGATCGGCATACACCTCAAATATCCCTAGAGTAGAGTCACAAGGAAAATGAAGGATTCACAAGTTGAATCATCCTCAGCTATTGAGACAAAGAAATATAAGAAGACTAACAAGCAAAAGCAGAAGTTATAATGAACAAGGTTACAAAATCCTTAAAATTGGCTAAAGTTACCTATCAAGCTGCTACTACTAGGGTTGTTTTAGGTCTTGGTGTTGAACCCCTTTCCAATGTATATCAAGAAGTAGATACTTCTCAAGAAGGTCCTTCTACCACTCCACCACAAACTGAGGGAAACCATTCTACTGCACCAACCACTACAAAAATAGTAACTAAAGAAGGGGAAGAGCCTCCAGTAATATATGTCACAAAATCCCCCCTCTCATCTGATTCTGAAGAGACTCTCCTTTGGGAGGACTTACCTAAAGAAGAAGAAGGAGATACATAATACTTTGAAGAAGAGGATGTAGATGTGGGGGGAGGAAACTTTTGGAACAAAGAAGAGATGATCCATGTCCTAACTAAAGAGCAACGAGAGATATTGGAGAGTGCACAGAAGCAAGTTGTTGAGTAATTGGCTCATGAAGAAGAAGAAGAGCAAAGGAAAAAGGATGAAGAAGAGGCTCAACAGAAAGAAATGGAGCTTAAAAATACTATTGACATTAAAGTAGAGCTAGAGAGGAAGGAAAAAGAGAAAGCTGAAAAGGAGGAAGCTAATAATGAAAAGCTTGAGCATAAAACAGTTCCATTTGTGTCAAAAAATGAAGCAATTTCTACACCTCCACTTCCTCCAAAGTCAATACCCCCAAGTGTTCAACAAATGACAGTGTCACCAAGTACCCCCACATGGCTGAAGTTAAATTTATAAAAGAGGAAACAGGTTCAAGCTCAACCAATGAGTTGGGATGCGATGATGAAGGAGGTTGATAAGGTAAATACCAAGAAAAAGCTAAGAGCTATACATTCTACCAAGCTGACTTTTGAGGGGGATCTAATTGCGCAGATTGCAAACCCTACTAAAAAAGATGATAGAGAACTATAGGTTGTGGACTATCAATTGAGCACAATCAACATGGGAAAGCAGAGTCATAATAAGTAAATGTCACTACTGGATTTGGCAACTACTTCATCCAAATCAAGAATGGAAAATAATAAGCAGGTAAAAGATGAGCTAAAAGCATAAATTGGAAAAATGAAGAAGTTTTTGAAAGAGCTCACCTCATCAGCCCCAGAGTAGCTTGAGTCTTCAGAAGTACTTGTTCTCATGAGTCGAAAGGAAGTAGATGAATTTAACAACATGAAAAAGAAGGCCACATTGTTTGATAGTTGGTTCAGTGCTTTCAAGGAGGAGATCGAGAAGCTCCTAGAAGAAGGATATAAACAATATGATGAAGCTTGTACTATTCTCAAAGAGATCAAAGAGTGTGGAAAGAAATGGTGGGAAGAGGAGAAGTACAAAAAATTCTTGAGAGGGTTGAAAACTATTGATAAAACACCCAAGGAAATGTTGATCTAGTCATGGATCTTAGGTGATGAAGATCCAAAATATCTTAAGAAGGTGATCAATATCACTACCTTTAGGTCTAAAATACACATTGAAAATAGAACAATTGTCCTCAAGTCTCAATATGACATAAGGGATCACATGGGAATATTCAAGGAAATTGCTACACAGGTCACAACTAAGGATTTATCCCAAAATGGACAGTTGAATTTACTACAAAAAATAAAGGATAATTGGGGTAAACAGTTGGAACAAATGATAGAAGAAGGTGATGGTCCTAAAGGGACTCTTCTGGATAAGTTGATGATGATTAACTTTGAGACTCTTTGGGCCACAAAAGATGTTAGCCAATTGTGGGAAACTATTGTTGTAGTTGTAAGAGAATTTGTACAGTCCAAGTTCAAGGTGGAATGGGTTGATGGGCCTGACGAAGAGGTTCTAATGATGATTTTTGATAACTATGATGAATTTCACAGCTTTCCAAAGGAGATTGGAAAGTGAGAAGAGAATATTCCATTTTTTGAAAAAAGGGATAAAGTCAACAAGTCAACTTCTCCCAGGCATCCCATTGATAGGAAGTTAGCTCCAGATCATTTTTTATAGACCAAGAAAGCAATGCCATTCCTCACAACAGTGGTTTTGACAAAGTGAAGACTCCAGTTCAACTAGAAGCATCCCTATAATTGTGGATCTAGGTGCCTATTTTATGGATCATGATTTTTGAAAGGAGATTATAGTGTTTTATTTCTTTCCATAAGTTTATAAACTCTCCTCATTGTAAAGGTCAGAAATTTTAAGTTAGATTTGCAACCTAAGTTAGGTATTTTGAAGATTTTATGCAAACAGTTAAATTTTTATAGCTTTTATGCAATTAGTTAAAATTTAGATATTTCTTAGTTTTAAGATGATGACAATCGACAATGGTTTTTTGTGTGCCAGTGGATCTTGTTGTGCGTAAATGTTTCTTAGTTTGTGAAAATCAATAGAAGAGGCCGAAATTAAAACCATCTGTAACATTATTCGTGAATGGCATTTTCTTATTGTTTGTTGATCTACAAAATTATGTGGCAAGTTAATAATGTTTGTTATTAAATTAATTCTGGAGAAAATAAATTACAAGTATGTTTATTAAATCTACACTGTGAATGGATATAATTGCATAAATGTTTGTGATTTATTCCATTCATCTATTTTTACAAAATTCTTGTTACAAAAATTGCATGTCCGAGTTTGAGGAAAATGTTTGTTCACATTTTACTGTTCCATAAATTGTGATCTATCTTTTTTGTTTACTTAAAACCCACTGTTAGAATATATTGAAACAATCAATTTTTTACCTTTTTACTAGCAAAGGCCCCTTGCACATTATAGTTACATTAACCACTGGGTGAAACAACACAATTGTGATCCAACTACCGAGACCTTGGAAGATAGGTTATTTAATATTAACTATCTTTTTTCAGGAGAAGTAGGATAGAAAAATTATGCTTAATGTTTGTTGTGTTATTTTGACCATCAACATTACCCTATCCTCTAGCTTATCCCAGCTTATAGGAGTCTAACATTTTTGGCCATATAATGCTTTTAAAGGATCCATATTTATTGAATAATGATAAGAATTGTTATATGCAAATTCAACTAATGGTAGGTAATCTTCCCACTTGTACTATTGATCCATTGAATACATCCTTAGTAGGTCTTCTAACACTTGGTTTACCCTTTTAGTTTGTTTGTCTATTTCCAGATGATATGCCTAATGTTCAATTGAGTTCCAAGTGAAGAGAACAAGGTTTTCTAAAACCTAGATTTCACATGAGCATCCCTATTAGAGATATTTTTCTTAGGAATCCCACGTAATCTAAACACCTCTTGTATAAATTTATGAGCTATGACATGTTTTCCATCACTTAAATTTCTAGGAATAAAATGTGCTACCTTGGTAAGCTTATCGACTACCACAAGAATGGTATTATGCTTATTCCTTGACATAGGAAGACCTTGCACAAAGTCCATACATATGACTTTCCACTTGCTTTCAAGAATATCGTTTGGATACAAAAGACTTGCAAGGTGATGGTGTTCTTCTTTTATCTTTTAACATTCTAAGCATATTGCTACAAATCTTGCAGCATCCCCCTTCATTCCTTTCCAAAAATATAAGGGCTTCAAATCAGCCAACATCTTATTCACACCAAGATGTCTAGAATATGACATGTGAATTTCTTCCTATACTAGGTTCCTTAATTCCTTGTAATTAGGCAGGTAGATTCTTCCTTTAAACCTTAATAATCTATTAGTTTCAAAGTGAAATAATTTGTACCTTGCATCTTGTAGATTATATAAGAGTTCTTGCTTAACTTGCTCATAATATACATCACCCTTAGATCTCTACAAATCCCAACCCTTGAAGTTGGTTTGGATTGACACCATTGAAGCGGTATGCCTTCTATAGCTTAGGGCATCAAAAAATTGATTCTCTTTTCCCTTGATGTAGTTGATATTGAAGTCATAATCATATATCAACTCCAACCATATCCTTTATCATGCATTCAAAATGGGTTGGGTGAATAAATATTTCAAACTATGATGATCGATTTTCAGTTCAAATGGCTTTCCCAATAGATAGTGTCTCCACAACTATAATGCATGAACAACTGTTGCCAAATCTGAATCGTGTGATGCATAATTCTATTCATAGGGCTTCAAATTTCTTGATTCATAAACTATGAATTTATCATCTTGCATCAAGAATGCTACTAAACCTTCACCTGATGCATCCATGATGACTGTGAAATCACCCTTTGGATTAGGTATCTTCAATATCAGAGCCATAGTCAACTTCTCCTTGAGTAGGTCAAATGTTGCTCGACAGTTTTTTGACCATTCAAACTTCTTTCGTTTCCTTTGTAATGAAGTAATAGGAAAAACTATATGGGAAAATTTTGCAACAAAATTTTGATAGTAACCCGCCAGACCCATAAAAATTCTTACCTCTAGTACACTCTTAGGTATTTTCCATTCAAGTACCACCTTTATCTTAGTTGGATCAACTAAAATTACATGACCCAAGTATTGCACTTTCTTTTTGAAGAAGGTACATTTAGATAGTTTCCTTTATAGTTTGTGCTCTCTTAACCGCTAGAGAATTGTCTCAAAATGTTGAAAATTCTCTTCCTCAGTCTTGGAATAAATCAAAATGTCATCCAAGAAAACCAAAATAAACTTATCTAAGAAATCCCTAAATACATTGTTCATTAGGTTCATGAATGCTTCTAGTGCATTCGTTAGTCCAAAAGGCAGGACTGTGAGCTCATAATGCCCATATCTAGTTTTGAAGGTAGTTTTGAAAATGTCTTCATACTTGATCCTCAGTTGATGGTATCTTGATTGTAGATCAATCTTTGAAAACACAACTGCTCCTCACATCTAATCAAAAATATCATCGATATGTGGCAATGGGTATTTATTCTTTATTGTAGCTTTGCTAAGCATTTAATAATCTATACACAAGCATAGTGTACCATCCTTCTTTTTAATGAAGATCACTGGTGCTCCCCAGGGTGAAATTCTAGGTCATATCAATCCCTTAGACAATAATTCCTCCAACGATGCCTTGAGCTCCATTAACTTTGTTGTAGTCATTCTATAAGCTACCTTGGACATAGGTTCAAACCCTGGCACAATGTTGATGGAGAAATCAAACACTCTCTTGGGAGGAAATCCAGGTAGTTCTTATAGAAAGACATCCTCAAATTTCTATAAGATGGTATATTTCTCTATATCCATCTCACCAGATTCCACCACTTCTCCTTCTTCAACCTCCTGAGAATCTTGTGATTCATGTGTAGAGGAGGGGAACCAAACGTTCAAGACCCCATGTCACAAGATGGTCTAGAACGATCAGTTTCCCTAATCTACCTCACGCTAAGGATTGTTTAAGGGTTTTTGTGAAGTGTTTAAGGTAGAGAAAGAAAAGAAATCTTAGTACTTCTATCTTTCTACTGACCTGAGAGTTTCAGAGGGTTAAGAGAGCAGGCTTCTAGATCTCAGACTATGCCTCAGACAGCTCTCTACCAAAGGAAAATAGCATGGAACAAGGATGATAGCACGGTGTGCTGGAATCTCACTAGCACATTGGAGTTCATACAAACAAAGAGTGAAATATTCTTTACAAAATCACATAGACTACTAACTACTTAACTAACACAATTTAATGCAACAATGAAAATGAAGAAGGATAAAATAAAAAAATAATGAGATAAATACTTTAAAGTTCTAACTAGAATTTGATAAGAGCAAGGGTGATAGAAATCTAACTCATGAATGGTCTAGCCTCTCACAATCTCCACATGAATGCCAAACCTACACACAACAGAACAGGAAAAAAATGTTGGGGCTGTTTTGGGGTTTTCCATAGTCAAACCCTCATTTTGGTGTTGTCACCTCCATGGACAACCAGAATAGCCACCATATAGAAAATGTGATAAAGAAAGAAATGAAGGAAATTCCATGCAATGGTAAAAAAAAAAATGCTACGTAATTAAATGATAATGCTAAATGAAAATGGATATCACCTCCCAAACAAGGTGCCCTCGATCATGTGAAGGGAGATGCGACCTCACAAGCCTATAAGTGCAATCGTTGTCGCAACAACGAGAGTGAAATCCAGTAGAGTAATACCTTGGGGCTTCAACAATGGTAGAGAGTGCTATGAAAATTCTCAAGGAGTGTGTAGAAATGTGAAGTGAGAGTGAAGAAGCTTGAAGAAGATCAAAATGAAGGAATGAATGAATGTTTTATCATAGATAGAGGCCTAAAAGAGTCGTTTGAGGTTGGTTAAGGGTGTAGGGGCGTTACTCTTCATTTTCAATGGAGAAGTGTAATTCCTCTACAAATTCCAAAGGTGAGAATTTTGTCAAGATGGTAGCATGCCGCACAGACATCCATGCACCAAGCTACCATTCTTGAAAAAGATTCCCCCTCTGACACTATAGACAACTGCCAAGTGGGTAGAAGTAGAATGGATGGAGTGGAAAAGCATCATCAGGTTTAATTTTTCTAAGGTGAGGGGATGAAAACAGGGAATTTTTGAGGGGTATAAATTCACTCCATTACATTTTGCCCCAACTTTAGCGAGCATATGTGCTACCAGATGCATGGTAAAGTAGATTAAAAGAGTTTAGAAATGTATACCTGAATCATCAAGGAAGTAGACCACAATATAACCCACCTAAAAACATATGAAGAGAAGTTGGCTCTATAGGTACTCAGACCAAGGGAGAGTTGAACAAACATGGGCCACAAACCCGTAAACATACAAATGGTGAACAAAAGGCTCTATAGGTCCTCAGAGCTACATAGTTGAACAAAGAGATCTTGCAAGATGTAAGCACTTCACAGGTCCTTGGACTTACAAAGGAGGCACCCCCAGGTGCTCGAACCTAAAAGAAGCTAGATGTAGGAGGCTTCATAGAGTTTGATGGGGCCTTAAATGTACTCATTCCTACAAGGTCAATTGAAAAGTGGCTTCATAGGCACACCTGCAAAGCAACATGTTAATCCGCAAATAAAACATGTTATATATCAAAAAGAATCCACGCAGGAAGATAGGAAAATAGTCATGCAAAAAATCAACAATTGAAGGAAGAGATTTCAAAGGGGTCCCTCGAGAACCCTTCAAAAGAAAAGGGGTCCACTCAAGGGACTCTCAGTTTGAAAGAAATAACATTTTGAAGAAAAATGATTTTTTTCCAATGATTCTAGCATCAAGGATTCCTTCTAAAAGATTCATTTCATCAAGGAATTTGAAATAAAGAATGTTCCCTCATAAGGGAAAGTCCAGATTCTATCTTACGAGTTTGAGATGAAAGAAAACTTTGTTTAAGGATCCATGCTGAAGAATGCAATTTTTAACAAATAGGGATTTTCAAGAAGGGATTCGTTGGCCACTAAATACACCTTTTGAAAATTGAAGCAGCATGATAGCCCCCCCTTAGGATTGTGCATGTCTAGCTCAGAGGCACATGACATCCTAAGGAGAGAAAAGCAAGAATGAGATTGATGTTGTGGTCCACAAAACATGACGCTAGATGTAACTGAGGTAATTTTTTCACACACATGAGGGAAAACACATAAGCACCACAACATCATGAAGCAAGTAAAGAAGAGGAAAAGATGAATACAAAAGATAGACAATAACATAAGGAATGAGAGATAGGGGGATCTAATATTTTGGGGTCAAATCTTCTCATAAATATAGATAAATAGATATAATAATATATAAATGAACTTCCATCAACCCCCTACTATATCAGAAAATAATGAAGTGACAAATAGAGGATGTTTTACAACAAAAATATTCCTATATCCAAGAACCTACGAGGGTGGTAAGGTTCATCCAAGAACACATAAAACAAGCACGCTGGAACACAATACACACACATAATCTAATGTACAAATAAAGAAGAGGTGCCCCAGATTCCTTATCAGTGAAGAGGTCATCATTCTCCCAATCCAAATTATCATAAGGGGATGGAAGATGAGTCTGCAAGGGTGAAATATCAAGGGGGGTACCCTCCGACCCTCCTACAACTAGAGCCAAGGAAGAAGGCCCCTCGACGTCATCTCCACTCAGTTCCTATGAGGTGAATATCAATGACCTTACAAAGATTGTCGATAGAGTTAGGACATCATCTATGGAGTTGAACATGCACTTTATAGGAGTACCATGTGTCAACTCAATGGACAATGGAAGAGGTGCACAAGATCCACTACTAGCCTCACTAAAGGACTTGAGAGCAGTGAAAAACTTCAAGGATGTCGGGGTTGCCTCTGTCACTAGGATGATGCAAGACAATGCAAAACCAACCTCTAAAGAAGGAAAACCCTTCTTCTGACCCATGCTAGCAAGGTCATCCTCCATCTTTCACTTCATCAAAGAATGTGAGAGCCCCACAGATGAAGCAAAAGGTGAAGAGGAAGCGAAGAAAACCGCAATAGACACCATTGAGGTATTCGGCTTGTCCACGAGTTTTGAAAAGGGCGGGATGTCTAGAAGGGACATAAGGAGGGGATGCTCGACTAAAGGAGCAATGAATACCTGCACTCTCTTAGGGTGAGGATCGTCCATGCTCACAGGGGGAGTTGGAAGCAAAACAAAGGAAAAGGGAACTAAAGAAAAAGGGGTGAAATAGGAGGACACAACAGAGGATGTCGAAGTAGGAGCTACTAGATCCCCTTCCTTCTTCTGCAAGGAAGCCTGCTTAGCAGCCAAATCCTTCCTTTGACACTTCTGCTCTCATGCAAGAAAATTTCTACAGCTCCAGGAGCTAGAGGTTGTAGCTTGAGAAGAGGCAGAAGGCTCTTGTTCATCCATTAGAGTATCCATCACAACCATTTTCTGCAGAAGGAGTGGCTCTTGGATGGGAAATAGAGGAAGATATGGAGAGGAAGATCTAGTAATAGGGGGTGGAGCAGGCTCGAGCGCCTTAGCAACGTGCCTCTTCCCATTCATTACATTAGAGGTAGGGGTAGTAGAAGGCCACAAAGGTTGAGACATGGAAGATGCTCCACGGGGACCCTTCCCCTTACCATACAAAATGGGATGAGGCACCATGTGTAAGATAGGAAGTTCAAATGCCTAACGCTTGGCCTTCCACCAAGCAGGCACCATCAAACTCCCTAAGAGACGCATAGGAGAGGAAGCTGAAAGTGTTGCAGCTGGTCAAGAGGAAGCAGTAGGTGGGACATCAGAGGAGGAAGAAGAACCATGAGCGAACTCCTCCCTTTTTCGAGTGGCAAAGGCAGCCTCATGTTGTTCCATCATGGAAGCCCTATGTGAAATACTGTAGTGAGAAGGAGGGTAGGTCACTTTTGGTCTTATGCCCACATTCTTGTACTTCACATAAGTCTGATACAATAGGTGCATCCTAGGAGGGAGTAGACCAATAGGGGTAGGCCAGAAGTGATCAAGTGAGTAGCCCCTACACGTAATCATTGGTTTGTAACCGGTGTCATGGACTACATGCACGAAACCCTCATGGGAAAACTTTAAGCACTTATGAACCACTGAGGGGACTACATTCATGGAAAC